>UELW01000444.1:3005968-4205968 GCA_900490495.1 Danionella dracula
TATATTTTTTAAATCATTTGAAATTACAATAATATATATATACCTTTAAAAAAAACTCTCCCAGCTCTCCGTCCCAGACTCAACCTGTCTGTAGATTACAAGCTTCCTGACAGACAGACAACAGCTCGTGAGGATGGGGGAAATTACATCATGCACCCAAACCACCAGCACTGGCATCCCCAGGGGTGTGTTTTTTTCTCTACTTCTCCCTCAACACCAGCGACTGCACCTCGCATGACGCCTTTGTAAAGCTCCTCAAGTTTGCAGACGACACCGCCATCATTGGTCATTGCTCTCTGGTGCAGTCTAAACAACCTTGAGCTCAACACCCTCAAAACAGTGGAGTTGGTAGTGGACTTCAGGAGAAGCCCCCCCCTCCCCTTTACGATCATAATCCGTACTGTGTCACCAGTGGAGTCATTCAGGTTCCTGGGCACAATCATCTCTCTGGACCTGAAGTGGAGCACACACATGGACTCCATTGTGAAGAAGGCCCAGCAGAGGCTGTACTTCCTGTGTCAGCTGAAGAAGTTCAACCTTTCACTGCTAACCCAGTTTTACGCTGCGGTCATCAAGTCTGTTCTCTGCTCCACCATCATTGTCTGGTTTAGCTCTGCCTCTAAAGCAGACATCTGTAGACTTCAGAGGACTATTTATACAGCTGAGAAGATTATCGGTTTCCCCCTACCCTCCCTCCAGGATATGAACATCACCCAAAAAAGATGGCTAACAAAATCATTCTTGAACCCAATCACCCCAGCCACCACCTTTTTGAACTCTTGCCCTATGGCCGCCGTCTCAGAGACACTAACACGAGGACTGTGCGACACAAACAGAGCTTTTTTCCCCAGGCAATCAGACTGCTGAAATCATAGCTCTCAGCTCCCCACCATTTGTTACCTGCACCTGGATTTTCACACATTTAATCTCCTTGCATTTTGCTCTTAAGCACACTTCACTTTATAGACTTTTTACATTTCTTAAAAACTGTTAAGCTGTACATAAACTGTTTACATTTCATCAATACTTCAAAATACTCTACCTCATAGCCTTATGTTCAATCAATCAGTCAATAAATCAATCAATCAAGTTATTACATAGCACTTTTTAGCAGTTGCTTTCTTAGCAGCTTCACAAAGTCCTAGTGTGGATCAGGTATAGTAAATAGGAATTCCCTCTGTGAGGTCGCTGGGAGCCTCTCTGACTGATGCAGGTACTAGTCACCTCCCCAACATAAAGAATATGCAAACTTAAGACATCGACGAAAAGTTTGCCGGACTGCACCTGAAAAAGCTAAACAAAACAAAAAAGAAAAACAATGGTAAGAAAAATGTAACCGACAACAAACAGGTGGGCAGCATCAGCTGCAGGATGAGTGATAAATGATGGGGATAGCTTAGAGAGGCACGTTGAACCAGATTGTTTTTCAACAGTTTGTATGTTTCTAGCGCTCAGACACCATATCCGTTTGAACAAATCCCAGGAACAAATTATTCGAATACTAGATTAAACAGATATGTTTTTAATTTAGCTTTGAACTTTGTGAGCGAAGCTGAGCTCCGAACAACATCCGGGAGTTTGTTCCAGAGTTTCGACGCTGTATACTGCAATATTTTACAGGAAGCCAATGAAGAGAACACTGAACCGGTGTAATGTGATCATATTTCTTTGTTCTTGTGAGAACTCTAGCTGTTGTGTTTTGAACTAACTGTAATTTATATAGCGTGGCAGCTGAGCAGCCAGCTAAAAATGTTACAATAATCCATTCTGGAGGTCATGAAAGCATGCATTATTTGTTTTGCATCTACAATAGACGGCATGTTCCATACTTTAGCAATGTTCCTGAGGTAAAAGAAAATTTTAAAAATGTTAAAATTTTAAAAATACAAGAAAAGAGATTCCAGATAAACATGAAAATAGCTCAGATAGTTGGCTGACTTTACATTTAACGTCTTCTGCAGTGTATAGTTGAGTCTGTATCTGTGATGGACCTCATCTGTAGAGAAGACCCATCCTATGTGTTTCGGGCTTTCCCCTGCATCAAAGCTTTGTACAGCAGAGTGCACACAGAACTGTCCTACACACGCACCTTGCTGCCCATCGCCCAGTTTTACCTCAACCACAGTGAGTTTCTTAGCTAATCACTATATCTGACACACGCTTTAGACCCAAGTTTCTTATTATCTGTGTGCTCCTTCTTAAGGTGAGATGGCGGCAGTGGACTCAGAGCCTGTGTTCTGTCAGCTCTTCAGTCACTGTCCAGCTGAGCAGTTCAACAACTCCCTGCTAGCCTTCGAATTTGTCCAGTTCTGTCTTCTTAACACCAGTGTGCTCCAGGACAGAGTTGCCAACTACAGGCAGAGCTTCCCAAATCTACTTAAGGTGGGTGAGCTAGATTTCGTTTGTGACGCTAATACATGAGCGACTGAAACTGCATTTGAGGCTTGAAGCTGGCTGAAAAATATTTTTAATATTTTTTTTTGTACAACTCCCAGATACCTGAATTTTTAAATGGATAATTTACAGAAGGAAAGACTTCTGGGAAGCTGCCCCTAAGGCAGACAAACATGACAAATATCTTTGAAGATAAGTGAAAATAAATGTAGTTAGTTTCCTACAAAGGGAATTTTAATTACTAATAAACTCATGAAATCTACACAATAAAGACAAAATACCTTGGTAGTCAAAGTGACCCGTAGTGTCTTAAAGTCTCAAATTTAAAAGCCCAAGTTTTAGGTCTTAAAAAGTCTTAAATTTATTGTTCTAGGTCTTCAATAATTTTTCACAGATCTTATTTTTCTGATGTTCATGTAAAAAGTGATGGTTAGGGTTGCCAGAGTTTGATAAACACTCATAAATCCATATAATATTAAAGGTGATGGTTAGGGTTGCCAGAGGTTGAGTAATTCCTGTAAAGACTCATAAATACTTAAAATCCTAAAAGCGATTGTTAGGGTTGCCAGAGTTTGGGAAATGCTCATGAACGCTCATAAATCCTTAAAATCTTAAAAGTGATGGTTAGGGTTTCCAGAGTTTAAAATCCTTAAAATCTTAAAAGTGATGGTTAGGGTTGCCATACTTTGAGAAACGCTCATAAATCCTTAAAATCTTAAAAGTGATGGTTAGGGTTGCCAGAGTTTGAGATATGCTCATAAATCCTTAAAATCTTAAAAGTGATGGTTAGGGTTTCCAGAGTTTGAGAAACGCTCATAAATCCTTAAAATCTTAAAAGTGAGGGTTAGGGTTGCCAGAGTTTGAGAAACGCTCATAAATCCTTAAAATCTTAAAAGTGATAGTTAGGGTTGCCAGAGTTTGAGAAACACTCATAAATCCTTAAAATCTTAAAAGTGATAGTTAGGGTTGCCAAAGTTTGAGATATGCTCATAAATCCTTAAAATCTTTAAAGTGATGGTTAGGGTTGCTAGAGTTTGAGAAACGCCCCTAAATCCTTAAAATCTTAAAAGGGGTGGTTAGGATTGCCAGAGTTTGACACAAGACTCATAAATGTTACAAAATGTAAATGTGATATTAAGGGCTGCCAGAGATTGAGAAAACTTACATAAATGCTCTAAAGCAGGGGTCTTAAACTCAATTCCTGGAGGGCCGCAGGACTTGAGTTTGAGACCCATGCTATAAAGCATAAAAGTGGTTGTTAGGGTTGTCAGAGTTTGAGAAAACCTTTGTCAATGCTCAAACAGGGTACTGTTATCTATGTAAACAACTTTATCTATGTGTTTGTGATGTTATGATATAGTTCTTACATTTTATTCTTAACAGTCTTAAAAAGTCTTAAATTTGATTTTATAAAACCTGCAGAAGCCCTGCCTTAAAATATAAACAGTTTTTAATTGTTTACAAATATATTAACAAGATTGGCAAGTCAGACAAGGGCCCAGCAGAAGAATCAAGCAAGATAAGGTTACCAAACTATTCTAAAACAAAAAACACAGCCAGCAGAGCACAAACCACAAAGTGATTTAACACTTTGACATAATTGACATCACGTGTGAAAACAGGATCTCAGTTTTCTGGATTATTTATTGTAAACAAATACATCTTTTAAATATTTAGGGGAAAAAGTCTGATGATAAAAGATGAAAACTGAAACAGGAATTCAAATAGGCAAGTGTTCTTATTACCCCACTTTAAAATCACCAGAAAGGATAATTTAACTGTTTTTACACAGTTTTTAGCATGGAATGGCCCAGGACTGATTGCAGAGTATGTGGAGCTGCTTCCATCACTGGTGGCTCCAGACACAGCCATTGAGTTGCTGCATACGCTCCTGGATCTGCCTTGCTTAGCAGCAGCTCTGGATCTCCAGCAGAGGTTGGCATTGCTATCGATTGTTCAGACTCAACTGTCACCTGAGGTAGGAATAAGTCTACGTTCTGTTGTAGATCAGCATGCTATCAAGCTTCGGAGCGCAGCATCTGGGACCAGCAGGGGACAAAGGTGGCTGCTTGTTTGGAGTCTTTCCGTCAGCCTACCAGCAGGGGGCTTTTCCTCTACATCCTCAGACCTGAGGCTGGCACCGGGGACACAATAGACAGGTGAAAACTTGAATGACGTACTTAACCTTCTATTAAAAAGAATATTAAATAGTGTAGAAAATAAATTTTTAAAGCCCCTAGCAAAGTACAGATATTTTTGTTTTTACTTAGTTTATTTTCTTATGGCTCATTTCTCCTTTAAAAATGAATGCGTGGTCATATGATTTATTATTTAATTTAATTTAATTTATTGATACTGTCAACAATCAGTCAAAAATGCTTTGAAAATTAGCCGTTCTGTTTTAATCTGTACCATCTCACCTCAGGGATGTGATAATTGGCCAGAAAATACTCGCTAGCTTACAGGTGCTAATTCTGTCAAGTTACATTTTAATAAAGTTACCTCTTATAAATCAAAATACTGAGCGTGAGATTCCAGGCGGAGCTGGGGAAAATATGCCATAGCCATTTTCTCCTGAAAATCACATCTGAGCATGTGCAGTCTCTTTCTGTTTGTCATGGCGGCGGCTAAATTGACTCGTGGTGGCTTAAAATGGCCCAATTACAGGAGTCGCCATCACGTCCTCCATATTTTTCTCTAGTTTTTTTTTAATAAAAAAATAACTAGCTTTTTAAGCATCTGCAGGTTTACATAGAAAGTAAATTAGTTGCAAATAATCCCAGTTTATCATTTATTTCATAAGCTGGTTGCATGTCAAACTCAAGTGTACTTTATTTAGTTACTAAATAAAAATAAATAAATGAAAGGTCCCTTCAAAATTACATTTGAATTTACCTGAACCACTTTGTGCTGGGGTAAAACGGGCCCTGAAGTTAAAAAAGGTTAATAAGTCCTGCTTTAAACAAAGAGTGTTTTTGGCAAAATATGAAAGAAATTATTTGTGCTGCCTTTTGTGACAGCACAATGTGGTTTAAAATACTTAAAGTAAACGTTAGGTCAAGAGAGTTAGAGGTTGAGTTTCACTTGATGATGGAAAGACTTAGCTTTCTGCATTTGCTTACTGCTTGCTTTAAAATACATGGAAATAACCTCAAATGATTCAGGATTTCTGGCAGTAGTGTGAAAACGCATACTGAAATTCAAAGGTGCAGTCCTGAATTCACAAAAAGAAACAAAAGTGTTCAGAATTCGGGTTTTAAATATACAGAAATTTTGTGAGACAGGGAATGATTTTTGCTCTTAGACTACGAGAACTTCATGAGCTTCTAGCTGACATGGCTGAGAGTCCACGAGTGGTCAGATGTGCTCAGGTGGTTCCTGTGCTCCTGAATGTTTACTTCAACGCAGTCACACAGGTACAGCTCAGTTTGAACTACTGCCCAAAGGCAGAAAGTCAAGAAATAATTTGTTCCTTTGGCTTTCATTGTGTTTTATAGAAAGCAGAAGAGAAGATGATGACCCAGCTGCTTCTGGTGTTACTGGAGAGAAGCAGCCTGCTCTTCAACATACAGACTTTTAACACTGAGGTGCAAAAGTGAGTTCCTTTATAATGTTGTTTGTAATAAATGAATTGCAACATATTTGCTTGTAAACTCTCACTTAATTTGTTTTGTTCCTGCAGGGTGTTCAGCACTCACCTGCAGACCCTCATCAAGCTCCATCCGCCACTGATTGTTGATCAATCCAGAGAGATCTTAGACTTTGTCGGCTCCCCGGCCAACATTTACAGTAAAGAAGACTTCTATACACACGTGGTGAGGAAAACAGGGGCTCTGGTGTTGGGAGTTATGTTGTGGCACACATGTTTATTGTGTCTGCACAGGTCTGGGTTATTGGAGAGTATCTCTCTGTGTCGTGCAACCCCTGCTGCACGGTGGAGCTCATCACATCTTTCTTTGAGTGTCTGGAGGCTGTGCTGTTTGAGATCACACAGGTTCGACAGTCCACCGGCTCACCTGGTTTCTCTCCTCGCCTCATCACGGTGCTCATGACCACCCTCGTCAAACTGGCCACACGTAGCCAGGATCTGATCCCCAGGTAAACCTTCCTGGTCCAAAAACATTAACATTAGTTGTTATAAAAACTTACGATTACTGTTTAGAATTGTTTTTATCATGTACTCTAAGGCTGAGTTCCATTTTTCTCCATTGACCCAAACCCTTAGCGATTAACCCTTCACTTTCCTTTCAGAATGAGCGCTAAGGGGAACTTTTTTGTTACGTACACAATTCCACATGTGTTAATTCAATTTTCATAGTCATGAAAATAAAGACAACTTTTTGAATGAGAAGGCATGTCAAAACTTGTGGTCTGTACTGTGTGTCTTTAGGACTTAAAAACTAACACACAATGTGAAATGAAAATTACTTACATTTGTGGCTCTCTTTCCTGGCATCATCAGCCATCTTTGTTAAACCATTTTGTTCCTGCATTGTGGGGTGCATGATGGAAAATCCTTCTCAAGCCCTCAACCACACTTCTGCTGATGTGTGTACATTCCTTCAGTAAAGCCATAAAACTTAATTAAAAACAGAATTGGGACCCCCCCCCTTCTCATGTGAACATACAAAATGGAGGGTTAGGGGTAATGGTTAGGGCCAAGGGAGAGAAATGGAACACAGCTTGCTTATGTATTGGACAGTTAATATTCCACTTTAATGGAAAATAATTTGGTGTTTTTGACCTAATAACAATTAAGGTTAGCACACCCTTCACCGATCATTTCAGTGAGCGAGTTGAGTTGACATTACAACTAAACAACCTCATACTCTCCAAATGTGCTTTTTTGAATGTGTATTATGTACAAATGTGTATTTTTGAGGCTACTTCAAACTGAAATGACACCTGTTGAGGGTATGCAGAGGGATCAATCAGCATCACCCTAGCAACCCTTTTTTGTCAGATGTGACTGTTCTTTTTCTATGGCGTTGTTCTTGGTTCTTATTATTTCTAGTTAAGCTAGAATACTTCATGTGCGGACTGAAACGATTGACTGTTACTCTTGTTCTTTCCGTCAGAGTCTCTCTGTTTCTGTCTAAGATGAGGACGTTTGCTCGTAGCGCTCCTGTAATCAGTAGTTACAGTGAGGAGGACATTGAGGAGATCATCACTCGAGCACACGAGCTTCTAAACCTACTCAAACTACCAAACGTCGCTCAGTTCATCCTGGCACCATCCGCAGGCAGCAGCGACTCACGCTGGCATCGAGACACCAACGCATCACTTCCCCACTCCATGAGGGCCATCAGCAGCCTCCTCTACCGACATTCCAGCCTGACGTGAGCCAATACTGAATACTTCGTTCATGAGAGGCTGTTACAACAGGACACAGAGATGAATAGATGGAGAGGAGACTGAGAAACACTGGAGAGCAGACAAGAGAGTGTACTTTACGTCTGTCAGAAAATCACAAATAAATGAACACACAAGAGGCTTATGATTAACTGCTTTATTTAAATGATTGTGACAGATCAGAAAAAAACAGACATTTTTGGTCCTTGAGATCAGTGCCAAAGCTACTAGTGACCATAGACTTTAAATCATATGCAATATAAAAGCCTCAGGTTGGTTCTGACTCAGTTAAGCGTTGTCACTGCTGGACATTGGAGCTCAAAACAGGACTACACAAACACATAATGAAAGGTGCACGATTTGTCAGTTGATAGTTGGCCTTGTAGGAGACGTTTAGATGAATTGATTCAGAATCATATGTCATTGGCATGAACGAGATTAAAAGTGGAAGAAGATCTCTAATGAATAATAAAAGCACTCTGGGTAAGTCGCAAATGATTTTGATTGTGATTGGATAACTTAAGCAGTGGCAGCCTTCAGGCCAAATTTTGCCTCCATGCAGTCTCAATCAAACTTCAAGATAAAAGTATTTAAGTATATTCCCAAATATGAGGGTTTTTAACAGCTATGCTGCTGTTAAACAACTTGTGAACAATAAAATTTACATTAATTCATTCATTCATCTTCATGTCGGCTTTCTTCCCTTTCGGCAGCAGAATGAACTGTCAAACTCTCTGGCATATGTTTTACGCAGCGGATGCCCTTCCAGCCGCAACCCATCGCTGGGAAATAAAATTTACATTAATAATAATTAAATCTATTTAATGGTTGTTCTTGACATCAAAACATCAGGAAGTGCAGAGAAATCAGGTGCTTATCATCAGTGAGTGATATCGTTTGATTATCGGTGCTAGTTCATCACATCAGGTTTGAATCCGTATTGATTGTCATTAAATTCCTGAAGCAGTCCTGGTCTTTGTACATCACATTCTTTTTACTTTTTACTTGACAAATACATTTTGCTTATTTTTAAATATTAGTTTCAATCCAATTTTATTGCTTTGAGGTACCAATTCGCCTTCCACAATGCCCATTTTTAGTTTGTTTCGCTGATCAAACTAAACATTGCTCTTCAGATTGTGGACTATGGAACTATCTTTGTCTTTGAAACTATGAGGGAAATAGAAAATTATTTTTGAGAGGATTTCATTAATGCTAAATGACAAAGCATGAAATGTATATTATTTTTCATGATAAATATTAAATAAAATAAATGTTTGATGCTTTGTTTTGATGAAGTAAAACAAAGCATCAAAAATGCATTTAAAACACAGGAAAGGTCTTGAAATGTTCTGTTTTTTTGTTTTCAGACATTCCTCAAACAATAATCGAATAAATAGTATTACATTCCCCACCTCCAGAGTCTGGTTTTGATATTTCTACGCAGACACGGGTAAATAAATTGAATTCCTTGTGAAATATTTTAAAAGCTGGCATTCATGTGAGAAAAACAGTAACTAATTAAGTTGATTTTATGCTTTTTTTAAATTATTTTTTCTTTCTTAATGCAATATTGTTATTATTGCAAACTCTGGTTACATGATGCACAACTCTGCCATACATTTTCTGCACACAAACGTTTCAACCATTGACTGTATATAACATGGATGTAGTGTTTGTGCCATCACCCACATGTTTCTGGCTTAAAAGAGGCTCAGAGTGGGTGCAGCCAGTAAATAAAAATGCGTTAACAGAGGCGGGACATGGCTGGAGACTTCTGATTGGCTGAAGGTCAATTGGCTTAAATCTTAAATTGTCTTAAACAAACAAATTTACATTTGTTTTTTAAAAGTGAAATAGTAAGCTTTATGTCTACTGCAAAAGTAACGAGAACCTGGAGACACACCAGGGTAACTAATACTTTCTTAGTTCCAAAGATCCAAAGTGGGAGAGAGAGGGAGAGCGGAGCCGGAAAAGACCAAAAGTTCTGGGTTCAAACTCTGATCCTTATGTCCTGCTCACTAACTACTGTACGAGCAAGCAAGACCTTTTACTGTTATTTGAAAATCTTTTCAGAAGTACTTTGACTATTACTCTAAAAAAAGCATGTTTATTGCTTTAGCCACCTCAGGAGAAAGTCTCATTTGAACACTGATGCTGAATACTTTAATCATTGTGTGGTAATGACATGTTGATCATGCATTCTGATGTCAAAATTGTACAACCGTATCTTTAATCATCTAGAATAAGCTGGTATGTTCCTTATATTTAGCTTGTAAATACAACACATTACATTGTCAGCTGCAAAATACTATTAAAAACACAAACTGAGCTGAGTATAAAATGTACATTTGAAACCTACAGTACAATAAAGTCACTCTATGATTAATATAGAGGGATGCAAAGGCACTTTACAATCAAATACACCGATTTTCCAGCTATGACTGAACGTTGGTGGTCTCATATTGCATTCATCACCTAGATATTAGGATTTGGCTGCCACTTGTTGCATACAGATACCTCCAGATGGCGTAGTAGTGTACGCCAGCCCCTGCTGCCACAAAGACGTGCCAGATGGCATGGGCGAATGGGATGAGGCCGTCACTCCTGAAGAAGACCACCCCCAGACAGTAGAAGACTCCGCCCATTAACAGCTCCAGCACACCCTCTTTGTCAGGCTGCAACACCAGCAAACAAGTGCACACTACTGACTTTTGATCTGTGTACTTATATGGATGTTTTTACTTAACCAATCATCATAAGGGATGGTGTATAGCTGTCTATACACCATTTTTTTCTGTTATATAAAAGTATAGAAGATCTGAAAATTAAAAAGGAATTAATTGTAATTGTGTCCTTGGATACATTTATTTGTAGAAAAGTATGTGATGCCATTCTGTTTTGTATTGTATTCTTTTAGAATTTGTATTCTTGTTGCTAGCAGACGTTTCTGTCTTTTAGTTTTAACCCTTCATACAATGGTTCCCTGATAGCCATCGATTAAAGGGTAAATTAAACTCTGAATGTAGTTAGCTAGGGGAAATGGTCAAAATACCTGAGAAAAGCTTACTGAACTGTAATCTTGTGAACAGGAATCAGTCACACGTACCATTGAGAGAACAACAACAGCAGCAGGAACTGCTCCCATGGCCATGTAGAACAGCAATTCTACAAACTTATTCCTGAAAAATATGGAAAAGCATGTATTCTTAAACCTGATCTGATGCTAATATGGAAATGTGAATGTTCAAAATATTTAATACTTTAAAAATCATATGCAAAGAGAAATTTTTTATTGTGCTCTTGAACAAGATGTAGATGTGTCCAAATGTGATTGTCCACTCTCACTACTGGCCTGACCTCATTTTGGACATTACATTCGACGTGCTTAAATAATGATGTGGATATTTTGAGGTAAACAGCAAGAGAAGCTTCCTCAAACATCAGCATCCATTGCTGTTTGTCATTTTAATATACTTTTAAATAATATAAAATGTTCTATACATTCAGGCTGTAAATACACAAGATCTCTCTAGAACATTGGAAATTTATTTTTCCATTAAAGATAACCCGTCCGGCCCCAAAGGCAGCAAAGCATCCCTAAACCATGATGCTCCCTCCACCATATTTTTTATGTTTTGTTGATGGTGTGATTTTTTCTCTACACGGTGTTTTTTTCCAAACAGATCTTTTTTAGTTTCATTTGTCTACAGAAGATTTTGCCAGTGAAGCTGTGGAACATCCTGGTGCTCTTTAGTAAACTTCAAACATGCTGTAATATTCTTTTTTGACAGCAATGGTTTCCTCCGTGGTGTCCTCCTATATACTCCATTCTTCTTTAATGTTTTCCTTATTGTAGATGTGTGAAAAAAAATGTTAGCATGTGTCAGAGATTTCTGTAACTCTTTAGCCGACACTCTTGGATTCTTCTTAACCTTGTTAAACATTCTACACTGTGCTCTTCCAGTGATCTTCACATGATGACCACGCCTAGGAAGAGTAGCAACAGTGCTGAACTTTCTCCATTTATAGACAGTCTGTCTTACTGTGGACACAACCAGAGTTTTGGAGATACTTTTTTAACCTTTTCCAGCTTGACACTTCTTGACAATTCTTGATCATGGGTCTTCTGAGAGCTTTTTCTGCAAGGCAGGGTTCCCTTCTGGCAGTGCTTCTTGAAACTAGTAAACCCAAAGCTGAGGTGTGTTTTTAAACGGTATGACAGCATTCAGCAACATATCCAATATAATCACACTGATAGCTCTTGGAGAAGTCATTAGTCAATGTTTATGGTTTTTCATTTTTTTTGACCCAGCTCTAGAAACATGAGTTTAAAAAAAAAAGTAATTTATGACATAGACACCTTGTTTTTTAAGTGACAAATTGCCCTACTTGCCAACCATCAGTGCTGCCCTCATGCTAATTTCCAGTCACATGTTTGAGAGAAAACACAATGGTAGCAAACACACAGAAATTTACTTCCAAAGATAGCTCAGAGGATAATCAAGAGACAAAAGCGGTAGCAGAAGCAGTAGCTACTGAACAAACTGATGGTGTACCAGTAACTATTCTTTTGTGTTCAGTATTGCCTCCTGACAGCTACTGAGCATTTTATTTTCATGTACCCTTTCCTTAAAACAGTTTTTTTTTTACTTTTTCATTTGTTTTGGTGAATCTTAACATATAGATCAAATTATTTACAAATTTATATGGATTTTAATTTTTATCCTACTTCTCATGAAAAAAGAAGACGTAGGCAGAGCCAGCACAAGCCATAATCCAAACCAGCCAGCGCATGTGAACAGCCCAGGGTGCCAGCTCTCTCAGGTTCAGCCTGCACACACAACACAATTCTGAGAGGCTGAAACCCCCTCATTGATGTGATCTTTCTGACAGACACTCACCAGGGTGCATATGATGCAGCTATAAAGAAATAAATCACCATCCTGTCACACATGTGGAAACGCTGCTCCACCTTCCTGATGAGACAAATTGTTGAAATAGTTTCTAAGTTACATTTTCTTTGAAAATTAAACTAAAAAAATGTCTATTCGCACAGACGCTATGGCCAAAATAACCCCAGAGTTTACACAAATGTCCTGAACAACACAAAAGGTTTAGGAGAAGGAATGCGTTAACGTGTTAACCCTTTGAATAAATAGTTTGAATATATCCTTTGAATTTGTTAATATTTGGAAGAAATTGGGTAAGTGGGGGTTATGACAAGTTTGTTGAACTCTATTTACTTACATCATTTTTGGTTAGTCTGTACTCAAACAACAGTAAGTCCATGAATATATTTATTTTTTACTTTAGTTTTTATTATTACCTTATTTTTCCCCATTTTGAAGATACAAAGACAAAAAAATAAGGGAAATAATAAAAGAAAGATAAATAAAAACACAGTGTACCTAAAAGGTGTTTAAGTACATAAATGTAAGCCCAGATAGTCTTTACTTGGGTACATAATTATGAAACAAAACAAAGGTCACCTTGAATATCAATTTTACAAGTATATCTTGAGATAAACATACTCTATTAGTTGTATTACCTGTTCAACTGTCCACACGTGTTTCACATATCTGAAATTACACTTAATATATAAAATGACATTGTTTGGAGCTGTTTTACTTGTAATTTACCATGTACTTTTGAGAGCTAAGGTTCTTATTTTGATTTAATACAGACATGTCAAGATAAGGCAAAACAAAAGTCTCACACATACACCACATCACACTATGATACGTTGTTACACGTATAGCTCTATGCAACAGCTAGAAGTTAAGCTTTTGTTTGCACAGGGTTGACGATGCAAACTGATGATCAACAGTAAAAATGACAGGTTTTACCTCTTGTGAACCAGTGGAAACACCAAAAATAGAAAATGTATGATTATATATATGGTGGCATGGCATTAAATAAAACAATGTAGTTAAAATAGAAGCCAATATTAGCAGTCAATGTAATAGAAACAATATTAGCAGTAAATGAGGGAGATAAAAAAAAATGGAATTTGGCACTGCATAAAAACTAAAAATGGATGAAAGTCAATGTAATCTTTCACATCCCCAAGACCACAATAAATGTCAAAATCCAGTTTACTTTTACTTTTAATGTTTAAAATAAGTGATTGTGTTTTTTTCCCTCAACTAAGTGACATTTATGATTTTGGCTATTATAGAGTAAAACTCTTAGATTCTTTAAAACATTACTTTTTACGTCTTTTGGTTAGTGCTGACGTTGATTAACAGATTTATACAAAGACAATAGGCACAAAATATTTATCTGCTAACTTAATCTGCTGTAAAAATGTGTCACATTTTTGTTCACGAACACAACGAAAGGATTGTCAACTTGAACACTTCACAAGGGTTCAAAGTGAGTTTTTCCCTTAATTGTAACACGATGGGTCATAACAACCCCATAAATCTGGCAGGCCTTATTATTGGATCTTAATTCACAATGTGAATTCACCCGTAGTAACCGTTAACAGCACCACTAGTATTCCAAGATCCAAAGTACATTCATAAACCTGACACTTCCTCTTGCTATAGAACAGGCAAAAATAGCCTTAAGAATTAGTTAACCACGTCCCTACATCACACTATAGATGTGTCCAATAATACCGTGTGTCTACCACACTTACTAGAACGGGTCTTTATCTAAGTAAGAGAGAATACAGTTACAACGTGTTTTAATTGGTTGTGTTATGTAATGCTAGTTCTAATACACCTCCAATTAACTGAAACAATCTGTTCGCTTTCTAATGAGTGGGCATTTAGAATTTAGCTGAAAGCAGAAACAGGTCAAACATACACTTAATTTGAATGCATGTACTTGGGAAAAGCATATATAAAGCATGCATTTTATATTATCTGCTAAAGAAGCAGGCAATAACTGACCGGAGATGGCCTTTCTTCCAGGATACTGTGTGGAACACGGTGGACATGATGAAGAGGCCAGATAGACCTGTTCCATACATCCATGCTGAAATAGTCTGCCACTGGTCATCAGACAGGAAGTACAAGACCGAGCTTCCCAGAATACTGGGAATGATCCAGAACTGAACAAGACAAAAGAAATATCATATATACATTACATTTTTTTCTCTGGCACATTGTCAGCTGTACAGTAGGTATTTTTCATTCTTAAAAATTTACTCCAAAATCACATGATACTGATTGACAATTGAAGGAAGTGGATAATATGCTCTATGTACGTGGTCTCGTGTAGTGACTCGTGAAACAGCTGTGCCAGATGTGAAGCTCTTAGAGGGGGGATTAGGGAGGCACGTTACAAAAACATCATCAAGCCAAGGCTATACCCAGCATGCCCACAAACACATGTACATACACAAAGATCTGAAACAGGAATGAACAGAACTTGCTCAAGCAAAGGATGTTATTCAATGCTCTGTAATTTGAAGGGTCTTGTTTTGTAAGGTGTGCTGTCGTTTTTCAGAGGCTACGTATAATTAAAACTCTTTCCCTTTCTTTTGGTCAGTGTAATATCTCAAACCAAGTAAAATATTACTATTATCTCATGGTCTATACCAGGGATCACCAAATACAGTTGTGGAGGTCTGAAGTTCTGCAACCTGGCTCCAATATGCATACTCTAGCTTCAGGCAATAAAAGTATATTTAGTTTTTCATGATGGTTGTATTAAAAAATGCAGGGCCCTGGACCTCCAGGACCAGATCAATTGTCTATATTGACCAAAAATAATTCTAGTTTATATAGTCGTTTGAAGACTGTGTGAGAAAAGAAGTTTATTTTACTTACTCCATGTGTGGCACAGTTGGCTGCATGCTCATATTCTGTTGGCTGGTACCTCTTGTTGGATGGAACCCGGTTGTTCATAAACCTATAAAAGAAATGTTTGGTGAAATTCAAATGCTGACTAAAGCTGATGTTTTACAAAATACTATTAAAAAGTCAATCATATGACAAAAGTCAAAACTAGCCCACCCAATGGGGTGATGCAGCCAATGGGAATATTTTACGAAGGCGATGAATAACTCAAAAATACACCAAATACACATACCTGGTATGCCTTTTATAACTTTCTATTTTTGTATGTTTTTATCCAAAGGAGTCCAAAAATTCTAATTGATGTTCTCCTAACAAGCTTGAGCACTCAAAGAATATATTAAACATTTCTCAATAGGAAGTGGCTGAAGCTCAAGATTCCCGTTGACAGCCATGTTAAAAACGGCCATGTTTACACCCCTGGCTCCAGATGAGTTTTCAATGCATATTGCTTGAAAAGACCTTAATGACAACACCGAGGAAGGTGATTTGAGATTGAACGTTTTGTATAATTAGAGAGTCCCTCACCAGCGCTCAAGTTTTTTTCTCAGCTTGTCTGATTAATTAAAATCGCATAGTTTGTCCTTGTTTTACACTCCGGTAGTAATAAAAAGTTTTTATTTAATATAAAACAATACCATTACATGTATACATAAAAAGAAGATACATATACTACAACTGTATAGTGGAAAACATTAGAGAAACACAAGGAATGAGGCATTTACTGTCTGCTAAAAACCTATGGATTTGACTATGATTACTATGACAATGTTATTTAAAGTCATTGCGAGGGTTAGAAGCGGTTCTTATTTTTCATAATAAATCCCTGGTTGTTTATAAAGTACTTATAGAGGTCAACATTTATTGAATGTTCCTATCTCAGAACCAAAATGCCATTATTGCCACTATACACTTATGTACAATGATGTTATAGCTGCCACAGTATCAATTCAACTAGTAGGAATAAAGTCTATTATTAAGTCTATATACACATTCCAAAACAGAAACAAATAAATAAAAAGTAGGTAAATGAATAAGTGTTTAAGATGCTCACTGCATTTGGGAAGCTGTTTTTGAATCTAGTTGTTTTTGAATCAGACTGTTGTCCTAATGCACCTTTCATGCCTCCCACACTGCAAAAAATGCACTCTTGGAACAAGAAAAAAAAACCTCAAATAAAGTTAAACTCTTCCTATATCAAGCAAAAAAATCTGCCAATGGGGTAAGCAAATTTGACTTGGCAAGATTTCTTAAAATTAGAAAAAAATTCTAAAAAAGCTGATAAATAGACAAAAACTCTCAAAACAAGACTTTACAAGTTGTAAAACTGCACTGAAACTAGAATATTTCAACTTGTATCTAGTCTCTAGTGGTCTTAAAACTAGACAATCTGTCTTAAAACTAGGATGTTTTCTCTTTTATTTAATACAAACTTACAAAATTTAGTATTAAAATAAGTATATACGACCTTAAATTAAGAAAGTTTGTGCTTAAATTTAGTTCTTAAAGTAGAATATGGGTTCTTAAAAGTAGAAATTCTAGCTTACAATTTTTATTTTAAATAATTGTATTATATATTATTTAGGCCTATTGATGCATATTTATACAGTACAGTTCAGATAGGAGGGCGGAAGAATACTTAGTAGAGTTCTGGGGTGAACATCAGTGAAGGACCAGAGCTGGATTCGAACCCACATCACCAGAGATTTCAGGTCCACATGTCAGCGCTTTGACCACTGCGCTATCCGTGCTGACAACTAATTTTGTTTCTGATAAGCAATATAAAACTAAAACAGAAAACATTCTAGTTTTAAGACAGATTGTCTAGTTTTAAGACCACTAGTGACTAGATACAAGTTGGAATATTCTAGTTTCAATACGTTTTTACAGCTTGGAAAGACTTGTTTTGAGAGTTTTTGTATTTTCTTAAGATACAACAGCTTATGTAACCAGCTAGACGTTTTTGCTAATTTTAAGAATTCTGACAAACTGAAATTTGCTTACCCCATTAGCAGAATCTTTTGCTTGATCTAGGAAGAGTTCATCTATATTTGAGTTTTTTTTTTCTTGTTTCAAGAGTGCTTTTTTGAAGTACATATCTCTTCCATCAAAGTTAGTTCACAACTGGACGGGTATTAAGGTTTGGGGTAGTGATGATTTATTTACGGTGTAGATCCTTTTTCTTATTTTGTTTTCACAAACATTTGAATCTTACTTCAAGAAATCAAATGTTCTTACCTTTACTTGATCTAGACTAGAACTAGATTTAAGATTTTTTTTCTTGTTCCAAGATGCATGCTTTTAACCAGTATTTAATATTGATTTCTTAAAATAAAATATAAGTAACATTCTTGATATAAGAATATGTTGAGTCAAAAATTCTTGTTTTAAGATTCTTGTTTTAAGATCAGTGGCAAAATCGGCAAATTGTTTCACATAGTTTCTTAATGCAAGAACAGAAATGACCAGAATAAGATTTTTTTTCTCCTCAAGAAAATATAAGTGTTATTTTCTCAAAATAAGCAAAGTAATCTATACCCAAAAGGTTTAAATTAGAACATTCTTCCAAAAATAAGAAAATCAAGATTTTCAATCTAATTTTAAGCATTTTCAGCTTTGCTTAAAATTATTTTTTTTGCAGTGCAGAGGGTAGCTGGATAAACAGAAGGAAGCCAGGATGATAACTGTCTTTGCAGATGTTTTTGGCTCTGCTGAGGAAGTGGGAGGTGTAAATGTTCATCAGGAAGAGGAGAGGGTAGCCAGAGATCACCTTTATACTTTATTTTTAGAGGTCTCTCACCAGATACAGTTGTGCAGTTCTCCGTCTAGATTTAAATGGGTGTTTTGTATATATGTATGTATGTATGTGTGTGTGGGATAAACATCTCATGGGACCTTTTTACTTGTTGTTATCAGAGAAAAAAAAAGTTTCATGTACACAAAGAATCCCATTTTCCTGAGTTTAAATTTGAAGAAATCTGCCAATAATAAAGAGCAGCAAAACTTTGGTTTGAGTATTGGCTCTTTATGACACCTTTAAGACTAAATAAGGATTGAGGTCGTACTTTTATAATTTTTCCAGAATGCACAGTTGCCAGGCATTTTTAGCCTAATGATTAAGCTAATCCTGTACAGAATGAGCTCTATTATGCTACTTACATTGATCTGCTGATGTATTGAGTGGTGATGATGTCATAGTTACCATGCCAACTCTTAGCTAGAATTTCTTAATCATTTCCTCATAGTCCATGACTGTTTGATTTTATTTCAATGGTACACCACAAAGTGAATTAGACAACTATCTATAATAATTCATGACAGCACAGTGAACTCTAGAAAACGCCCTCTCTTTATTTTAAGTTATAGCAAAAATGCTGCAGATTTAGTATTACCAGTTTGAAAGTTAAAAGCAAAGGATCACCTTGACGAGGCGAGGGTCACCAGGTGAAGCAAAGCCAGTTATTATTCTAGATCGCAAAATTACTTTTAGTAGAACAGTCTGTTAGAGTTATCAAGATTTATGAGTATAAAAAAAGAAAGCCAATCCCTTAGTCTTTAATTTTTTTATTGAAATAATCAATGAAGTAGAAGCACTTCTTTTTTTACGTTTATTTATTTATCCACAGAATGATTGTAAACCAAAGAATTTTCACTTTTAAATACATTTTGCTGCAAGCAGCAATCTGAGGCCCTGAGCATTTTTTCTGATCCTTCTGCCCAGGTCAGATCCCGTTCTGTGTCGTGTTCTGTGTAATACACTTAGATTGGTGTGCGGGGTTTTGGAGGAGAAACTGAGGCTAGATTTGTAGCTCTGCCAACAAAAGCAACATTTTTAAGACTTGTTTTCATGAATTTGGGTGAAGGTGGATGTTTTGTTCATAAAAATGTCCAACACAGGAACGAGGAAGAAAGATCTAACCAGTTTTTGTTTACATAAGTTTAAAATGTTAGTTTCTTTTTCCTTGTGTCACAAATCATCTATGAATTTGCAAACAGTCAAAGACTGCTAAAAGCAGATTTTCATCATAAGTTTAAAATCCGAAGTAACTATACATTTTAACAATGTTTGAGAGATCTACAATTAAAATATGCAATAAGGTCTACAATATAGAAATCTTGTCTATACTCTCCAGCTTCCTGCGCTGCGTGCTAGTTTTTCTGTGTGCTAGTTTTTCTGTCAGACAATTACAGCTGATTGCATGTTTGGAAATACCTCATCCAAAACCCATATGTGCACTGAACTGGTGACAATGCAAGCCGCTTGTTAATGAAAACGAAGCAGTGATGAGGGGCAAAACTTCACACAGCGGGTTTCATTGTCCTGCACATTGAGTGGTGGGAGTGAAGAGCACCTTTTGACCATTCTGAGAGGATTTGAGATGAAAACAAAGCAATTTGGTGATGGCAGGCTGACTTTGACACATGAGAGACATATAGAAGAAGTATTTATGGATGAAAGTGTTTTCAGGAAACTAACAAAAAAAATTTTTAAGCACTTACTCCCATGTATTTATAAAAATATGTATAATACAATTATGAATGTGTGTATTATGTGGTCTATGTAAAGATGTATATTTGAAACAGTGAGTGTGTTGTTACTTGTCTATACTGCCATTTGCTAATTAAACCTAATAAAATGTTATTTATTGCAGTATGTTATCCTTCCATTCCAGGTTATCCTTTTTGTATGTAAACTATGCTTGTTTTGTTGTTAATGCATCAATACGTCTCAATGCGAGTCAGATTCTTTAACATGTTTGCAATGCTTAGCACACATAATATTTAAATATTGCATTGGTGGTGTAAAGAAAGAAAATCCTCCGTAAAGTTGAACAAAATAAACAAACTCAAATCCAATTAATGCACTTAGCAGACAATTTTATTGACTTGAAACTGAGGATAAAAGAATGAAGTGACTCAGCAGTAATAGACAAAAATGGGACAACTTCTTATTCAAATATATGCATTTCCTCACAATAGTTTTCAATTCTCTCTCAATAGTATTACATTCTCTAACTATAATTTCACATTCTCTTGTAATAGTTTTACATTCTTTCGCAATAGTTTTACGTTCTCTTGCAATAGTTTTGCAAAATATATTCAAATATATATTATATTCTCTCGCAACAGTTTTATATTTTTTCACAATTATATATTGATATATATATATATATTTGATTTTCTATTAGATTTTTATGTTTTCCTTTTAGGGACACTGTATAAAGGAACCATTCATTACAAGTAAAGCTATGATTATTGGTTTGTCAGTGGGAAATATATATTGATAAATATTGAATTGCTTTTGCGAGATGAATGTCAGTAACAAATGTTTATAAGTTAACAAAATTATTGCACGTTATTGTCAAAACTGGTAAATACATTGGTGAAAAGAGTAGAAAACATGTTGTACTCAGGAAAATGTACTATACAAGTTCATTATGACTATTATACCATAATTTCTTGAACTTCAAATGAAACACAGAGGGTGAAAAAATCAGTTATCCAGGACTATATGTAAATTTTTCACTAAAGATCACTAATATTTGTTTTTCTTTATGCATTTCTTTCACTTGAAAAAATCGAACTTTGGATGTGAAGTACTTCACTTCATTTAATAAGTAAGTGAAAGTTTCAAACCATTTTAAAATTCTCCATTTCTTCCACTAAGTTATTATGACTCTTACAAAAGTATAAGACCCTACATTTTGAAAAAATTATATTTAAATCTAAATAGTGAAGTTTTGTGGGTTGAGGTTCCCATGGAATTTCTTTTTTGAGTGCTCCAAGAAGTTATGGGTACTCAATAACTGTTTTGAAACATGTCTATTAGGGAGAGCAGAAATTACTGAATACTTTCAGTTTCGCCTCTTTTACCCTGTTTCCCAAGTTCATCAAACAACCATCAATGTCTCCTCACTTTCTAAACATTTTAATAACTTCACAAATAAAAGTGAAAATGTAAAGCTTGACTAAAGAGTAAACTGTGGTGAATTACCTGCCAAACTTCGTCGATCTAAAGTCCATAATTGTCATATTCGATCATGTTCGCTCCAGGGTGGCCAGCATGACCTCTCCCGCTTGGACAGTCCGGATGCTTCAGTCGGTCCCCAAAAGTTGAACCGGACCAGGCTCTCTCCCTGAGCACTGAGCACTGAGCACGTGAAGGCTTGGAAAGCTTCGTTCAGTCACGTGAGCGCAACTGCCACACACCGACAGAGGAGTTACATGATGAAAATTCTCTCTTTCTCTCTCCCTCTCTTTCTTTCTTTCTCCCTCCCTCGCTCTCTCTCCCTCGCTCTCTCTCTCTCTCAGGAATTCCATCCCTTCAGCTTCCTTCCTGGTGAACTCCCGGCAGCATGTTTTTCTCTCACTTGTCATGAAAGAAAGAGCGTTTGAAGACTTGAAAAACACATCAGCCTTTTCACTTCTGATATAAATATTTGTAGTTTTAAAACAACAGAGGATGTGAGATATCTAAATCAAATATACTGCTCATAATTATTATGAAATAGGCCTTTGGGGTAAACTTGTCGAACTTGTTGACTCTTGAATTTTGCTGTCTGAAACAAACTGTGACCGCCCTCTGCTGGTTAATGGCTGGAGTTGCGGCTCAGACCGCCAACATTGTACACATGCCTCACAAGGCAAACTAATATTTATTTTAAAAACCCTTTAAAGTCTACCTGTCATCAAGACATAAGTCCACCAAAAAAGGTGTCTCTATTGAACTTTTGACAGATGCATTTGGCAGACGCTTCGCCATTTTTTTATGGCAAAAATGTCTATAATGAAATTACAGTATATACAATTTTACATTTAAACATTTGGCTGACACTTTTGTCCCAAGCGACTTACATATGGGGAGAGACAATGTGCAATTTGTTAGACAGTCAAAGTCTAACTCGGGTTGCTTAAACTCGAAGTTGATCAATCAACTAAAAAAAAATCAGGAAGTTTGTTCCACCAGCCAGACACAGTGAGAGAGAAAGTTCTGCTGAGGGATCTAACTGTGATGGAACCACAAGGCACTGTTCTTCTGGAGGCATATAAACAGGGGATGATCTGGAGATGACTTTGAAAGCCAGAATCAGTGATTTGATCTTAACACAAGCTGCGATGGGGAGCCAGGGAAGAGTGATGAAGAGGAGAGTAACATGAGATGGCTTCCATTCCTTGAAGTACAAACGGGCTGCAGAGTTCAGGATCACCTGCAGAGGTTTGAGTGTGTTTGTTGGAAGTCCTGCTAGAAGAGCATTGCAGTAGTCCAATCGACATAGGACCAGAGCCTAAACCAGGAGTTGACTTGCATGCTCAGTTAAGAAGATCCTAATGTTACCGATGTTGTGCAGAGCAAACCAACAAGTTTGAGTTGCCTTGGTGATGTTGTCTTTGAAGGATTGCTGTTCCTCCAGAATCCATCTGACATTGCTTACTGAAGAAGAAGGAGAGATCGTTGAGGATCCCAACTGAATGGTAAGATCTTGATCCTCGGAGGGATTGACAGGAACTACCAACATTCTGTCT
This sequence comes from Danionella dracula, assembly GCA_900490495.1. Taxonomy (NCBI): domain Eukaryota; kingdom Metazoa; phylum Chordata; class Actinopteri; order Cypriniformes; family Danionidae; genus Danionella; species Danionella dracula. The sequence continues at coordinate 3,029,050 of UELW01000444.1, forward strand.
TGGCCATGTTGAGGTGAAGGTGATGGTTCTTCATCCAGAAAGAGATGTCAATCCACTATTTGGGTAGTTTCTGATGAGTCATATTGCAATCAGGACAGTTTTTTTTATTGTTTTACTTTCAAAGCTTGAACTCAGAAATTGTGACTGTTGTGATGCCATATGTAAATGGGAAATGTATACAGAAAATAAATTTGCCCTCAACTACTGTAAAAAGTAAACTGAAAACAAAATATAGGCCTAATTTCAAGCACTCATAAGTAAACAAATAAGGATATTTCTGTAAAAACAAAAAAAGAAACTGGCCGACTTCAAAGTTCTGCAAAAGCTTCGCACGTTTGTCTTTTTTTTCAACAAACTAAAATGTCCACCTAAAACGAGGGACTTTCCCTTTAAATTGGACTTCTCTTGCGCGTGCTGTAACAACTGCGCATGCGCGTGAAGAGACGCAACAGTGGCTGGAGAAAAACAACAACATTCATTGGAACAAGGGAGGAACTTATGGCTTTGCGAAACGACCCCATGTTTCACTGATCTGGTCCAAATTTGAGCCAATTTTCTTCGGCTTAATTTGTAAATGGTGTCGAACCCATGAACCTGGCCAGTCAGAGCGGAGAGGCTGGCTGCAGCCAGCTGCTCTTCGCCAACTTCAACCAGGACAACACGTAAGAAACCCACCACACTGCTGCTGCTGGCCTAACAGCCCTGTATGAGACCAGCACGAGAAACCCAGCTCTGCCGACGGATGATCAGAACCACAGTTGACCTGAAATGCGTTTGCTTTAATCAGGGAGTTGTTTTTAAATCTTAGTCAAATCGGATCGCTGGAAAGCCTGCTAAATTGCTAAAAGACAATTGTATGTTACCTTTATGAGTTCTGGAATAACTTGTCACCTTCCCGTCTTTTAAGGCGATATAACATTATCTTACGGTCTTACAGCTGTGTTTTTTAAACAAAATGCCCCCGCTGTCCTTGTCGGAAAACAAGCCCAGGCACACTCTAGCTTCGAAACGTGTTGCAAAGTTAGCTCACCGTTAGCACCTCTGCTAATGTGGAAAGTACTTGTAATTATGCACATTTGCTTGTCCGAATTTAGAGTACTTAATATATATTTATATAATTAGTGATATGTTGCTGACTACTTTACTCAAGAATTGTGAAATAAAGCTGTTAACCATATATGTCATGATAATTAGCACAAACGTTAGCAACACCAGACAAACTTCTTACATCAATCTACCTGTTGTTTCTATTTTAAGCACAGAGTATTATGAAATTGTATGTTTTGATTTTATCTTATTTCAATGGTCAAGTAGACTAAATATAAAAAAGCAAATGCTTGTTTGTTGGTTTTCCTCCATTAATTGATCCCACTGGCAACACTGCCGTTGTTTATAACATCAACAATGGCTGTTACACAAAGCTTAGCACAAAGTAGAGCTTAACAATTCTCAATCTCAAAACCTTTGCAAGGATAAGCTTGTTCAATTCCAATCAAGATGAGAAATGTGTACACATGTTTAACACCAGCTGCTCAAAGTATATTTCTTTGTCTTTACACCTCGCTGCTAAACAATAAAGCAGCTCAACAACACCAAAGCTATTGTAAACATTTGGTTCACTTCAAATAGGTTTTTAACTTTTAGCTACTATGCTGCCCACAACTCAAAGAAGAGATTAGATGTGCTAAAACATGATCTACATTCAAATTAATGTAATTATGTAATATATCAAGTTTAGTTCTTATTTGTCTTTGTCATTGTTTAATGTTTGTCTAATGTTTTCTATTTTAATGTTTGAATAATTTCATTTGATTTCAGTCTTATGTTTATATATGGGCATATTAGGGCTCGAGCACCTAAAGTACAAATTTGTATTTGAAACAGAAAGTTGTTATAGCTCAACCGCACATACATCTAATTGGTCACACACTTATGAGTGTGAACACTCATATTGCAACACACATAATCAGTCATAGCACCAGCTAATTTTTCTTTTCCTATTTTCTGAAAAGGAAACAGTTCAAGTATTGGTTGTAGTATAAACGATTTTGTGAAACAACAAGTGGTCATGGCTTTTACCACTACGAATTGGCCATTAGGGTGAGAGCGCCAAAGGTGCAAGAGCGCTTTGATTGCATCTTGCAGCTTTAAATTTAATTGTCTCTTTCTGCTGCTGAATTTGTTTTCAAGGTCCCTTGCTGTTGGGACAAAGTGTGGGTACAAGTTTTTCTCTTTGTCATCAGTGGACAAATTGGAACAGATTTATGAATGTGGTAGGTTCTTCTTTTGCAATTACCTTCAAGCTTAGTTTAGTCATGCTGTCACCTAAACATATTTACTGTTTCACTGTTGCTTATCAAAAGTGGATCTTTGGTTTCATACCTGAAAAGCAATCCAATGAGGAAACATCACTGCTCTTCTACATTAAATATGTTTAAAAGCATTTATGTCATTATCTTGTGCTCAGCGGATACAGAAGATGTATGCATTGTGGAGAGACTGTTCTCCAGCAGCCTTGTTGCTATTGTCAGCCTTAAGGCACCTAGGAAACTGAAGGTCTGCCATTTCAAGAAAGGGACAGAGATATGCAACTACAGCTACTCAAACACTATACTGGCTGTGAAACTAAACAGACAGGTGAGTCAGCAAACATCCTCCTCCCAACATCCTACTTAACTATGTATGTATGTATGTATTCAACTGTGGTAAGACTGTCTGAGGTGTGCAACTCTCTGCTTTGTTTCCACAGAGATTGATAGTGTGTTTAGAGGAGTCACTCTACATTCACAACATTAGAGATATGAAAGTATTACACACCATTCGAGAGACCCCTCCTAACCCTTCTGGTGGGTAATACAACTTTAGTCATTTGTTTGTCATTTTCTTGAGAGATAGTTTTGCAGTTGTAGCATGTTGTAGAATTCTATTTTAAGGCTTTTACCAAACTTGGCAACCCACCCATAATGCTGTTATTTTCAGTATGAGCAGTTATAATACAACTTTAATTTGTTTCAAACTCTTACAGGACTATGTGCCCTGTCAATCAGTAACGATAACTGCTACTTGGCCTATCCAGGAAGTGCAACAATTGGTGAAGTTCAAGTTTTTGACACGGTCAATTTGGTATGTAATGTTTGATTCAAACATTTTCCATGGGTCTGCATATCGGTCAATGTGTGATAAGCTTTTATTTCTCTCCAGAGGGCAGCTAACATGATACCTGCCCACGATAGTCCACTGGCAGCTCTGGCTTTTGATGCAAGTGGCACTAAATTGGCGACTGCCTCTGAGAAGGTAGAGCCCTGTGTGGGTTTAAAAATGCATTTAAAATGAATAATCTGTGCTCAGCTGTTGCATATACCGTTTATGCCACAGTCTTTTCGAACACTCATGTATTTAAGTTAAGTTAACATGATACCTGCCCATGATAGTCCACTGGCAGCTCTGGCTTTTGATGCAAGTTGCATTAAATTGGTGACCGCTTCTGAGAAGGTAGAGCTGTGTGCACATTTTTAAGGGTTATTGGGAGGTTTGGTTAAGGATTGACAAAGTATGTGGTAACTGTTATTCTATATTCATAGGGGTTTTTTATGATCAATGTCGAAAAAATAGTTTTTGTACAAGATTTTTATTATTTATTATTAAATTCGTGACTCGTGAGCAATACCATCTTTCTGTTAAGGTCCACTTTCCATAAAGCATTGTCTACAGTATTATTGCAACTTAAACTTGGGCAAAAAGTTACTTTGTGACGGACATTCTTTTATAATTTTTATAATTATATATAATTAAAACAAAATAATTTATTGCACTAATTTATTGCAGTGCACTCACTCAATTAGGGTGATAAATCCGATTCAGATCGCATGTCAAACCGAAATATTATATTTACATATAAATCTTTTATCTTTTATTATTATTTAGAAACTAGACAATTGTATAATTTCAACTGATAAAATATTTTTTGTTTAATTAGAACTTTGTCATTTATTTTTGTAAATATAAATATTTATTCTGTTTTTCTAAATAATTTAAATTCAAATTCACTGGGATTTCAACTAAATGATAAATACATTTTCTTTAAATATATTTCAAAATACATTGTCTTTAATTTTGGTAATCACATTTTTTAAACTGGAAATTTAATTATAGTTTTAGCTTCTGAATAATAAATTGTATGTATTCACTAAAACCTTCCCTGAAATGTGAAAATTTTGAAAACCCCTGGTCTTATTTTGTTTTTCAGGGAACTGTAATCCGTGTGTTCTCGATTCCTGAGGGCCAAAAGCTCTTTGAGTTCCGAAGGGGAGTAAAGAGGTCAATAATCCCATTACTGTTCATCCATCTAGTTTGTATTGATCCAAACGATCAAGTGTACAAAGCCAAATCAGTGCACTCACTTAAATTATTTCTTCACAGATGTGTCAGCATCTGCTCTCTGGCCTTCAGTATGGAAGGTCTCTATTTGTCTGCCTCAAGCAACACAGAGACGGTTCATATTTTTAAGCTGGAGACCCAGAGAGAGAAGTCAGTGTAATGATGCCCACTGAAAGAAGTGGTTTTCCTTCTTCTCATTCTTCAACACAAACGTCCAGTGGTTTCTGATCCTTTCCTTGCTATTGATCGAATCTTGTAGCATTTTCATTGTCTTCAAAAACAAGCAAAAAAAATTAATTACTAACAGTTTTTCTCATCACAGGCCTCAAGAGGAACCTACTACTTGGACGGGATACTTTGGTAAAGTTTTAATGGCCTCCACAACATATCTGCCTGCGCACGTAACAGAGATGTTCACTCAAGGACGGGCGTTCGCCACCGTCAGGCTGCCCTTTTCAGGCCACAAGAACATCTGTGCTCTGGCCATGTAAGAACTCGCAAGCCACATTTCCAGTTTGTCATAAGAGCTCTTATGCTGTGGTTTGTTTCAAGATGAAAATGACCTGTTGATATTGTGCTTGATTGATGTGTAGAATCCAGAAGATTCCTCGACTGCTGGTGGCAGCTGCAGATGGCTATCTTTACCTGTACAATTTGGATCCACAGGAGGGAGGAGAATGCACACTAATGAAACAGCACAAGTAAGATCTATTTAAAAATGACTCTAAGGCTTCTAATACAGTTAGATGTATGCCCCTGGATAGGATGTAGGTTTTGAAAGTTATTGCTGCATATTTTCTCTTTAGCACATAAATTAACACATCCAAATAGCTTAAATAGACAAAATAATTAAAGATAATTTTGTTTAATCACAACAATCTACCTTTTGGCTTCAGTAGTCAACTTTTTGTGGAGGTTTTTACAGCTGTCATTCAGTTTCTCCTAAGTTTTTTCAACTAACTTTGTATCAAGTAGAATCTGAGCTTCTGCAGGTTCATTTTGTTTCATTTAAACAAGAATTTAAAAGTTAAATCCTGTTTATAAACAATCATAACTCTTGCAGAAAAATATTGCTATTTCTAATACTTGTGCATTTCTGGGACTGCCTAAAAACAAAGTGGAGGGTTTCCACAGGGTCTTAAAAAGTATAAAATTTAAAAACCCAGTTCTTATTTTTCTGATTTCCATTTAAACTCATTTGATATGTGTTTTTTGTTGCTTGAATGTGAGGGTTAGGGATTCGAGAGTTTGAGAAAGCCCTAATGAACACTCATAAATGCCCAAAATCTTAAAACTGATTGTTAGGTTTGTCAAATGGAACATTTGTTTCAAATGAAACATACATTTCATAAATGTTAAAAACTGTAAATGCGATTTTAAGGGTTGCCAGAGATTCAGAACATGCTCCCAAATAAAAAAAATTGACATTAGGGAGAGTACCAGAGTTTGAGAAAATACTCATAAATGCTAAACTTTATAAAAAACATGGTTAGACTGGCCAGACTATGAGAAATCTTTTGTAAATGCTCAAAACATGAAAGTGGTGGTTGGACTTTCCAAAAATGTATTTGAAGCATACTGTTTTTGATGTTATGATATAGATCTTAAATGTGATTCTTAATGGTCTTAAAAAGGTCTTTAAAGACCTTAAATTTGAACTTAAGAAACCTGCAGAAGCCCTGAAAGATACGTTTTTTTAAATACCTGAAGCTTGTCTATATCAGCACACTCTTGTGCTACTCTATGATCCTAACACTCATTGCTTTCAAATAGTAAAATGAGAAAAAATATATAATTAGTTGTATTCTTGTGCTCGCAGGCTACTGGTAAATGAATAGTAATTGTAGTGATGTAGTATTGGTGCGTGTTAAACTCAGGCGTGTACCTGCAGCCTATGATTCGGTTTATTTTAATAGTAATTAAATATCATCACAGATCTTTGACACATATCTAATCTTTAAAGAAAGCTGGTTCTAGCTGCGGGCAGGATAGTAACTGAAACCAACCCGTGGTAGTTCTAACTGATGGTGCTCTCATGTATTGTTAAAAGCACCTTGAAGAGTTTCACGTTTAACATAGATTTCGCTCATCTGTTAGTTGCTGTTGTATTTCTTTATTTATTTTGGTTCAGGTTAGATGGAAGTGCTGAGCCAGCAAATGAAATTCTTGAGCAGACGGCTCACGATCGGCCTCTTGTGGCACAGACCTACAGTGCGGCAGTTGCCAAAGGTAAAACCCGTCTCCTTTTTTTCTACACCAAGATCCAACCTTCTATCTAAACTGGCCTTGTGTGTATTTGATGGCTCAGGCTACAGTGAGGATCAGGGAGCTGTGGGGGGAGCTGGCCTGGAGGACGACATGAACACCCTGCACCTGGATGAGGAGAATGAGCAGCCGCCGTTAATCCTTGAAACAGACTGAGCTGCTGCCATTTTCACCCGGGCCTGAAATCGACTGAGTGACACTGAGGAGAACAGGAGGGGGGTTGTCCTCCTCTAGTGCTGCTATGGATGTGTGTGACCTGATAGAGAAAGGGATTAAACCAGAGCTCATTTTAAAGCAAGCCTAGTGGTAGCCTTATTCTGTCTGTTGTTGCGTATAGATGTTTCCCTCACCCTTGTGGCTTTATAAAACTTGGTGAATTTTAATTGATTCCTCTTAATTTCCAGTTGATGTCCTTGATCAGACCAAAATATGAAATCCTCGCTGCAGGTGTCATGTCTCTTAGCGCTGCATGTACATGTGCCAAGAATAGAAACCCTAGAACAGCTTCGCTTCCATGTGGATGCTTCGGATGTATTTTCTGGCCACTTTTCCTCTGATGCAAATGTGTGTTTGTGCTTTTCTTTTTCACACTTGAGCAAACTGGCTTGTACTGCCTGATATGTCAGCACAAAAAGTGGAGTCACTTACAGTAATAGTCACCAACATCTGTTGAATAATATGTGAAGTTTGAACAAGAGAAGCTGAGTGCTTTTAGTTTTTAAGGATCAGAATTGGTCAACTCTTTTATTCGTCCCAAAAATATGACCTTAACCATTTTTTTATTACCCCTGGTAGCTTATTTTGGCTGACAAATGTTGATTGTTTAAGTTGCATAATCTCTAAGTTGTAGAAATGACAGATGAAGGCTTTTAATGTGTTGATTTGCGGATTCAAGAAGAAGTCTTTTCTCCAGGCAAGTTTGACGTAATCGTTAATGAAGGATGGAGTTTTCAGTTAAACCCCTTCTCTTTGATCCATATTCCACGCCAGCAATTGAAGCCTCTTCTTCAGCAACTTATTTTAAGGCCTTGTCCTTTGGAAAGAGGAAGTATGGAAAATATCTTGCTAAATATATCAGTTTGTTGCAGCATTTAGCTTTAGATGTCCCAATGGACTGCAGGCTGAACAAACCAGTCAGTTGAAGCAAAACAGGTCAAAAGTCAAATCTGATTTCTATGATTGCCTTTAGGACCAGGGTTTATGAATGTGATTTCTGATTATTGGCCAGTTTATCCAAGTAAGCACATGAGTTAAACTAAAAAGGTGAGTTTTGAAGCTGGAGGTTATTTGTATGCATGGTTGTTTCTTCAGCATGTTTTGATGTTGAGTATTAAAAGAACATCGACATCACTTTTAAAGAGACTTACATTTTCGTCAGCCATTGAGCTCTAAGTCCCCAAGGCTAATCTGTTTTCTAATGTTTTTGTATAAAATGTAAATTGTTCCATTCAAGATTAAATAAATCCTTTGTTAAAAGTGTTTCTGCATTTTAGAGGAATTGTTTCCACTCTTTTGTTTAATCAAAATGAGTTGTTTGGATGTAAATGCTGTATTTGCCATTAGATGTCAGATTTCTAAAAGAGAAAAGAATCATTATTTATGTGGCCAGTGGGTCAGCACTAATAATTTAGGTTCATTTAATCAATTAAATCAAAGTAGTATATAGTTTTACAAATCTTTGGTATCTGCTTGAGATCACTCATTGCAAGTATAGTTCAATATTTTCTCAAAAAATTCAACAATAATTATTTTATCTCATATATTTTTTGTTGTTTCTCATATAACTATTTCTTCAGCCATACTGTTTACTTAAGCAACCATTTTCAAAGATCAATATCTGCTTAAGAAAAGAGTTAAAATATGGGGATTGGTTTATATGACTCATAATGACAGGGGTCATTATATGATGTCACTGACCCCTCCATAGCAACCAGGCTGTTCACCCTAGAAACCATCTTCTCAGTACACCATTTACCAATAATGGTAAAATGGTGTGTGTCTTGCGTAAGCATCCATTTGTTTTAACTGTTGAAATACTTTTTACTCAGATTTAAACTTTCAAACCGCTTCAAACTTTGTACTTTTTGAGCTGGCTAAAACTCTCTCAAGCCAACATAAAACTTGCTGTCTAAACTGGAAAATCTATTTAGAATGTACTGTTTAAAAGAATTATAACTTATTCATATAAGCAATTTTATTTTATTGCTGTTTATTAAAGCTTTAATACAAAGTACCTAGATCAGCAATCAATGACCAGCATACAATTCAGACAAAATTCCCTTTTGGTTAATCCAGAACCATTACGCTCAAATGATCAAAATCTTCAAACATAGCATTCAATTTGAATTAAAGCAATTTTGCTGAGAAATGTCTTGATGACCGCATTTAAAAAGATGATTAAAGCAAGCATTCTGAGAGGCAGACATCTGGTGTTTAGATCTGGGGTGTCTAAACAATCTTGAGGTCTTTCATTGCAGACTCAAGGCTCTGTAACAGCAAAAGTAAAAAATAAGCTTTCAGCACTGAAGAAAGTTTGTTATGGTTATTGAAAGCAATTTTTACCTTTACATCCCAAATAGCCATGCCTCCATCCATTCCTGTGGTGCAGAACCTAGAGCATTTGGCCTTTCCCCCATCAAGAATGGAGATTTGACTGAACAAAATGTCAAATAAAAATGAATGAACTTGTATTACTTAATTGGAAGACAAAAACAATTGAAGCTACCACTGTTGATTCAGGTGGCTTTCATCTTCCCAAAAATGTTGCTTTATTTAAAATAAAATGGGCTTTATTTTGTTTGTACTTTCCAAGACAAAATTCTATGCATCAACAATGAATGAATTCGTGTTTTTGATTAAATTATGGAAATAAAAACATGTTTGTCTTTCTTAAATATTATTTGTACATTTCTAAAAGTTTGCATTTGTAACACGTAAGTATGTATTTATACATAATTTTACTTAAGCATTTATTAAGTAAACTTTGCACTTGTGATTTTTCATATTTTGATGTGAACCCCTTTTTAGTTGGAAATGGAACATACCACTTTACCTTGGCTTGCTATGAAAAGCTTATTCATTGCCTGACAAGAATGTTTGTTTGAGCAGTGAAAAAAGTCCTTTTTTAAATTCCAGGAATAGTACCTGATGCTGTTCTTGTGCAAAGACTCCAGGATGGCTTCTTTGTTGTCAGTGGAGGCTTTCTTATCTAGGTTCTGAAAGCGTTCTCTGGCCGTCATTCCCTTCTGAGCACTTTGTTTGGGCACATCAAGTTTCCCTCCAAAAGACAAAGTTGCTTTGTTTGAATCATAGACGAACAACACAGGATAGCAGTCATGGCCCTGCAAGAGATATAGCAATCATTGGATTATCTTCATGATTTACCTTGGTATCAAGACATCCAAAGATACTTACGGCAGCCACCAGGCTGTTCTCAGTGATGAAGGTCACACATAGAAGAGGCAAGGTTTCTGAAGTCAAGCTGGCACACCTGAGAAAATACAAATATTTGAACGTATAGCTGTGGTTTTCATAAAGGAACCCACAAAGGAAAGTCAAACACTTACACAGTGCTTTTCCCTCCTTCAGCCACTGCAACAGTGCTATCATGGCTGGACCATGCCACACGATTGCCACTCTCTGAAAAACAGACTCCATGAACCCAGCCGGAAGTACCAGTTGATTCAAACATGATCTCACCAAAGGGCATTTTAGAGCCCCATGGAGTTGGTGCAGGCTTCTCTTCCACTTCTTTTATATAAGCTGAAAAAATCCTAAATGATGGTTGAAACAATGAGAAACCAAACTGTCCATAAATCAAGCATGATGTGAGTCAGACTAAAACTAACCTGCATTTAAAATCACAAGATCCAGCAGCCAAAAGTATATTGTTCGGGTGCCAGTCCAAGCAAAGAATGGTGGAACGGATAGGCTTCTTGATATGCTTGCATACCCACCTGAAAATTACAAGTGTCTTTTAATTACTTTATCTAATTAAACAAAGACAATACAAAAAAACATATTGGAGCATGGACACATTTGGACTTGATTGTGATCTATGGAAGACTTTCATTACTAGAGGTTGCTAGTGTCATTACTACATTACAACTCTGTTTTCTGTATTAACAAGAGTTACTAAAACTAAAATGGGTGACAATATAGCAGAATAATGTAGAAGTGAAGTCACTTGATAATAATGCAGACTTTGCATTCAAATTATTTGCAAGTAGTCTCAGCCTAAATAAAAAATTAAATTAAATAGGTACAAGTGTTGAAAAGAACAAATCGACTGTACCTTTCTATTTTGTAGTTCCAACACTGACTTGCCATTTAAAAATGACAAAAATGTGCCATCTGCCTCACAACTTAAGTAGATTAACCACCATCAGTTCTTTTCCATCAGAAAAGGCTTAAAAGCTGTTTCTCCTCTCTGATACTCACCAATCATTCTCCTGCTCAAAATAGCACACAGAGATCAGGCGTGAGCCACTACCCACAGCAAATTTGTTTTCTTTGGGAGACCACTTTACACAGCGGGCAGCACGGTTGATCCTAAGGATGACTAGAGTGGGCTTCCATGTGTCTCCCTTCAGGGTCCAGACATAGGCGTTCCGGTCAGTGCCACATGTGACGATGCGGTTACTCTTTGGGGCCCAGTCGATGCCTTGGGGTTGAGAACTCAACTTTTTTTAGATGCTCTATCTACAGGAAGGTTTTGTTTCAGGTAAGCCTAACAAACTTACCAGTGACCTGGCCATTGTGCTCCTTTAGGACATGGATTTTGTTCCAGTTGTTTCCACTCTTTTTGTAGATATGGACCTCATGGTTATTTGGACACAGTGCAATTTCTAAAGAATAATGGAAGTTAGAATTTTAAATAGTGAAAAACAACTTGGCCATGATGGATTGAATTAATTAATTAATGAAAGAGAGGTTTCTTTAAATTAGTACGGTTGATATACTTCAATGTAAAAACAATGCCCTCTAAATTAAAGAGAACACTTTGGGATATAGTAAGTATTCTCTGTCTTATATAAACCATCTAACTCTTTAAAATAAGAAATAAAAATCACAATCATGAAAAAAACATGGTTATTGATATATTAGTTAATTATTCTTGGTAATTAAAATCTTGCTTTAATGCATGTGAACATATCCTGCTAACAGTGGATGGTGCATGATTCTCAAGGGTTATAGCTTCTAGTGAGTGTGTGTATATATGTGATCAATGCTATCATAGAAATAATTTTTATGTGAATTTTCCTATTCAATTTGACTAACTGTTCCAAGTCGGTACTGCCCAAGGGGCAACCTCCTTCTTTTCCTCTTGATGCGTGATTGAACTGTAGTTCCCTGAGTGGCCGCATGAGGCTGACTCCAAAAGGGAGTGAGTTCTCGTTCACTTCTATGTTAAAACTGACCAACTTTGGATCTGAAAAGCGTTTACACTCCTGGCTCTATTACATTTGTTTATTCAGATTGCTAGTTTTGATATATATATAATATATATATATATATATATATATATATATATATATATATATATATATATATATATATATATATATATATATTTTTTTTTTTTTTATTAATTTTTTTACATTTGTTTGTTTAAGATATAAAATGTAAACCTTTATCCAATCCCGCCTCTGAGGACGCGTTTTCGAGTACTTTTTTGTACATTTTGAGCTTCATTTGACTGCCAGAAACGTGTGGCTGACGTCACGAACACATGAACCATACATTTGTGTTCAGTTTCCTTGCGAGGTAAATTTAAAAGAATTATAAAGTATGTTCATTTCTTTCTAAAAATTTGTAAACTTTGCCTTAAATTATCTTAGTGTTAAAAGTCATAAAAAGATTGAGTACTGTAGTTAGTTACACAAGAGTTTTGATCAGGTTATAAACTATTTTTTTTATAACTATTTTCTTTCTCGCACTGTGCATACCTTTAAAGTACGGCTTAATTTTTAACCTGTGTAGTGTTGTTTGTAACAGTTTATTGTTGAGTCACTTTAAATAAAGGCGTTGTCTTTAATATGTTTATTCGTTGGGTTTTATTGTGCATATTTTACGTGAAGGGCGTTTTATCGACCCATTATGACGCTTTAAAAGCATTACAAGCAAAAAACCGAGTCTTTAGCACCACGGAAGTGCGTAGGAAAAAAGCTAAACGCAAAGGTTTCTGAAACTGCTACAATTCATACATGTCTGTAACATGGCTTTGTACTTATGAAGTGTATTAAAACAGTATAGGCGGGTTAAAATCGTTTTTTGTCAGCAGGAGTCAACGCTGAAAGTGTCGTTTCCTTTCCTCACTGCGGTCGGCCGCTGCTGAAGACGTTCGACATCAGCAACAAAGCACCATTCATGGTTAAACAGGAAGTGTGAGGGAATTACTCATCACCGCTTCTCTCATCAACAGGGTAAAAAAGCACTGAAAAACACAGCTTTGACTTTGTTTTTGCTCCTAGCAAAACAATTTTAAATCCAAGTCATCCATTATAAGTCCAGCTATATTTCCGATAGAAGTTGGACCTAACTTTGATCCTGATTTTGCCCAGTCTTATTTTGATGTGTGTTCTTCTATATTTTTACCTGAATATGCAGCTTTTCCTTCCACGTCTGCTGACTCTAAAATATTGGTCAGTGTGCTTGAATGGGATGGCAAGGACCAAATGGTGGTTCATGTGTTTAAACTTAAAAGACTAAACCACTCAAATGTGCTTACTAAGTTGATATACTCAGTTTTATATCATGCCTTTTCTAAAATCCTCCTAAAACCAGTGTTTCATCAGATTTTTATTTTTTTAAAACATGGACAGTATAATGTATTTAACAAATTGTCATTAGTTATGCAAGCGTGAGAACTTACCAGTTTTGTCCTTGTTCCAGGAATGGCAAATAATTGGCTCAAGAAGGAAACTGTGATAGGCCATGGTTACTTTTTCCTGGAAATAGAATTTAATGATAGTAGTGATCATACCATCACTTGCTTCTGTATAGAGACTGTAAAATGGAGAACATCTTCCCCTTTTCGTGGTGTTTCAAAGACCACTTTTTTCCCTTAGAGTTTAAACTAAATTAAAACCAGACAAGAAAGGAATGTGACAAAGCCAGATGCTCACTTGTCAACTTGGTAGAAAAATAGTGTTTCCATTTCAAACATAACTGTCTTCTGATCCAAAGGTTGCCTACTGTATAACCGTTGTAGTGCATCTCACGAGCAAAAAAATCCTGAAGCATTCTTCCTAGGTGTCATTCAACAAGTTCATGCAAGTTACTTGATCACAGGAAGCTGCCCTGCAAGTCTATTCCCTCTGACAAAACCTCCTCAAATTCAGATAAACATTGCCATATGCTTTTCTACTTACCCAGGAAACTGTAAAAGCACTGAGAGATGTGGAGTGGGGGGTCGACAAAGTCTACACCAGAAGCCTGAGTTCGCGGACTCTGAGCAGTCAACACAAACGCTGGCTTTGCTCTGTATGAACTAAAGCATTTCCTTACTCGGTTTTCTCTCCAAATATGCACCACTTCCCCTTCCCTGTTAGAAACATAGAAGCACTTCCTTGTGTGGGCGGCTATGAGCAGACTAGGAGGGCTCTTTAATGCAACTCCTTCACATTTTCTCTGCTGCCTGTATAGTGAAGATTCTTTTAAAACATTAGAGATGCACAGATCATTTACAGAAGTGAAAACAGTAAGCATTTTATAACGGCAATGACAAGTTTACACATCTTTCAAATTTCTTTAGTCAACTAATCATCCTTGTGTTGTAATACACCATAACAATTTAAGGCGTAATCATTAGAATTTGATTGACTTGTTGGAATTAAATGTCGTCTGTTGGTTTTTACACACACACACACACACATCGGAACAATAATAGAGTTCACCAACAACAACAACGAATGAGCACAGGGTTATTGAGGATCATGGATGGGATCTAAACGTTTGTGGCATCACAATCTGAAAAGAGCTCTTTTCTAAGATTAAAGGCTATCTGGATTATCAGCTAGTTGGACTGTTGTGTACAAAGTTACTTTTCATTTTAAAACATTCAGACCACATGTGCGTTGAAATGGACAATACATTTTCTGATTTTACTTAAGTGTTTGCTTGTTTTTCCTGACATTGCAATCGAAGCATATGTATGTTGTTGTTGTTGTTTTTTTACAAATTGGAATCTGAAAAAATTTGGCTGCATATCCTCCTGAGAACCAAGGAAAAAACATCTCCCAAAGTAACTCTCAGCATGAAAACAAAGTTCTCCTTATGAGATATTGTAAAACACATGAGATATCATTGTAAAGGCCAGGATGTTCACTGTTGAGCGCACCAGGACTTAGAGCAGTTCGAATGAGTCAAAGTATATAGACCAAATATTAATGTTTACTTCCAAAGGACATTAAGTAATAGGTTGGCTTCCCAGGAGAATATTGAGAAGAAAAAAAGCTGCATGAACCACTTACCTTAAAATTAGATATTTTAGTGCTTTTTAATATTTATTATTCAACAACAATTCCACACACATTTTTCATCTTCATTACAATACATTTTCAATCAATCTGGGTTTTTTGTTTCCAATCATCAAATGGGCAGTGGAGCTTCAGTTATTCATCTCCCAGAGTCGACGAATTAACCAGAAACAGTTGGGACTGAACGGCCAATTATATGTGACACTTTTCCTGAAATCAATTTCATGAAAAATAATTTTATGGACGCTCAATAAATAGAACCCACTGGCACAGGATGCAGATTCAGGTTAACATTGTCTGCATCATTTATCAATGATCTGTCAGGGGACAGATTTTAAACTGCGTAAACTTTTCAAGTAAACAGTTAACCGATCAAGGCCAGTAGTGTAGAAAAAAAAAAGACCTGGCTAAAAAAATGTTTTAAATGGTTAAACAACAGCCAATCAAGAATACGCTAAATTAAACACAAGGAGACCAAATGGTGTATAGTATACGTCATTTATTTCTAGCAGACCATTTACATAAAAATTCTTCCTTTTAATTTAACTCTTCTCCAGTGGCCCTGGAGAGCCAGAACATCTTGATTAACCATCACTGCTGCTGGGCTGCCAGCTTTGGCATAGATTTTTCTCAGAATAAAAAAAAAAACAAAGAAAACAAAAACAATGACCCTAACCCCTTTTTCCATTAGTGTTTTCCATTTTAAAAGTGTCACACAACAGTTCACACCACAGCTCAGTGCTTTTTGTTTATTTAAAAACTTTCAGAAGTGTTATCGGAAATCTCCTTGTTAGTCTTCAAGCCACATTGCTTGTGCTGTGTCATGCCAGTTCACTGTGACTACATGATCCGCAGGCCCTGGATTGATGACTCTAAGGTCTGTGGAGATAATAAAGAAAAAATTCAAGTTTTTGCCTTAACTGTCTATTCACAGATGTTATTCTAAAATGAGAGAAATGCCAACCTTGAAGTCCCATATGGTCATTGCTCCATCGATTCCTGTAGTGCAGAATTTGCGACAATCTCTTTTGTCTCCTTCATATATAGACACTTGGCTGCAAAGTACACATCAGTAAAAAGGTTTGAGGTTGACCATAGTGTTTAGTTAACCCTGTCATCTACCTCTTAAAATCACAATCTTTACAGCAATACAGTCGATGATTCTGTTAAATTTTAAAACGGAGTTGTAAAACTATACTTCTAAAGGTTGAACTTCAGATGAATAAAATGCCTACGTGATGCTGTTCTGATGCAGGGTTTCTAGGGTGCTGTTGCGGTCCTCTGTGGTGGCCCTCTTGTCCATGTTACGGAAGCGCTCCATCGCGGAAATGTTGCGCTGGATGCTCTGCTTTGGAATGTCTAACTTGGATATGAATGTCAAAGTTCCTCCATCATCAAAGCTGAACAGCATCGGGCAGCAGTCGTGACCCTGGAGAAAAATATTAGGGTTAAAAGCTCTGGAGCCACTGTCAAAACTGGGATCTCTGTAGACGTTTTATGATTTAGGGATGGGACCGGAGAACAATAAAAATAGCAAGCACCTGCCTCCTCCTCAAAGAGGCAAAGATGGAGAGAGAAAAGTAGTGTGTGACCACTATTGCAGGTAATTCCTGCTTTCAGTCTTTGAATGTATTAGTTAATAAAAAAAATGAAATACCTTAGATATGCTTTCAAGGAAAATGTTACCATTATTTTTCTATTTCCTCCATCAGTGTTTAACCCACACAAAAATAACTATATTTGAAGAGTTATCTAAACTCTTGAAAATCTTGAAAGTGGTTTAAAGACCATTCCTAGTTTTCAACAGAAGACGTGTATAGAAATCTTAACATTATGCAAGACAAACTGCACAAAACGTTTCTTACTGCTGCCACAATGTTATTCTCCGAAACGAAAGTCACACTCAGAAGGGCGAGGAATTCTGTCTTCAGCTGGCTTGGCCTGTAAATCACATAAACGGCTTAGATGGGAATAGAAAAGAAAAAAAAAGTTTCCCAATTCAAATACTCACACTGAGCTTTGTGTGGGGTCGACTACAGTGACTGTGCTGTCATGGCTGACCCAAGCCAATCTGTTCCCGCTAGCTGAGAAACAGACGCTGTGAACCCAACCTCCACTTCCTGCCCCACCAAACTCCGCCATCACCTGCCCAAAGGGCATCTTGGACCCCCATGGAGTTGGAGTCGGTTTTTCATCCACCTCCTTGATGTATGCAGAGAATACCCTGCAAAACAAATACACTTGATTTAAATATATCGATGAGTTCTTTATGTGCACAAAATTCAAATATTCACCTGCATTTGAAGTCACATGACCCAGCTGCCAGAAGCACATTATTTGGATGCCAGTCTAAACTGAGGACAGTTGAACGAATGGGCTTTTTGATGTGTTTACTAACCCACCTGAATAATAAAAAGATAATCAAATAAACATTTAAGCAGAGAAATATGTCTATATTCAGAAACAAGTACTCCATCGCAGCAGTAACCTACCAGTCATTTTCAGACTCAAAGTAGCAAACTGATATGAGTCGTGCACCACTCCCCACCGCAAACTTGTTCTCCAGAGGGGACCATTTGACAAACGTGGCAGCACGGTTGATCCTGAGAATAACAAGGGTAGGTTTCCACACACCGTCCTTTTGACTCCATACATAAGCATTTCTGTCTGCTCCACAGGTCACAATACGATCACTTTTAGGAGCCCAGTCAATGCCTGGAAATGGATTGAAAACAACAGATTAGATAACTCTATAAACAAAACCTTTAGGATCCTTTTCAAGAAGTTTACCTGTAATGTGCCCATTGTGTTCTTTTAATTCATGAGCCTTCACCCACTGGTTTCCACTTTTCCTGTATATGTGGACCTCATGGTTGTTTGGACTGATAGCAATTTCTGACATCAAAACAACATGGTCAGCCAGCGTTTTTAATTAATTGATAGTATATAATAGTTGGGGGAAAAGCTATCTTACGGCTCCTGTCCCGGTTCCATGCATGGCATGTGATGGGTTCCAACAAAAACTGATGGAGTGACATCTTCAGAAAATTTTCACCACTGCATTAAAACAGACACATGTATATCAGTATGCTTATTTTAATAACACATTATTGTTACAAGAACAGCAATTACATTACATAAACTGTCATATTAAAAGATTAAAGTTACACATGACAAGAAGCACTAAAATTTTCTCACTAGTTTAACATTAACCTAAATATCTCCCAGTGAGAAATGTAACTGTTGGATGATAAACTCCAAAAAATAAATTACAAATTCAACCCACTCTTAAAACTGACAATTAAATACAGTTTGCTTTTATAAATATATTAATTTGATAATTAGTAATATATATTATCATATTAGCATTATCATAGCTGTAACATAAAATGCACATCTGAGATACATGAACTGAGAATTAAAGAGTTCACTTTATGAAACCACCCAACTGAGCATGTGCGGCATGTGCCCTATTTTCTTTTCTTTTCCTTTTTTTTTGCCAGGGAACTTTGTTAACTTGCGTAAAGTTAACATTAGCTTCCCCATGTTTCCACTGATCTGTACTGCAGGTAAGACTTTTCTTTAACTTAGATCTGTATTATTGTGATGAAAAACTTTGAGTCCTAATTGGATGAGAGTTTTGTGATTTCACTGCTCAGAATAATGAGTGATTAAATCTGTTTAAACTGATTCTTCAAAGTTGTTCTGTTGAATTTTGTTTCTGTGTTGTTTGCTGTGCTGATTCCAGGAGATGAAGAGTTGTTTTTGGTGCAATATTATACTCACAATTGTCAAGGTTATGTTTTTTGAATGCTGTGCATAGCAAATCAGTTGTTGAATCTGATCAATGGCTAGCTATTCTATATATAAAGGCTTATACTCTTTATAAAACATAAGGAAAAAATGCCTTTACCAAATAATTTAGTTTCCCATAATTTGATAAAAGTGTGTTTGACAAACAAACAAATCATTTAAAAATATTTAAGGGAAGCTGGATTTCATCAAATTAAGTTTGCCTAACTCAATTAGATTAAAGTAAATGGACGCATTTTATTTTAGTTGGTGCTAAATGTAATTGTTGGATATAAAATTTACCCACAATTGAAGTGAGATCATCCACCGAGTTAGTGTGGAGTTAACGCTGATGGAGAAAAATCTGGTTAAGCAGGTTTGTCCACCCCGGCCCTTACCCTACAACGATGAGCTACAATGAATGTCGTTAATTATTTTAACTTTGCTATTCTATAGGCCTGAACTACATACATGACTGGACATTAAAAAATAAGTTAACTACACATCTCAACCATGTTCCTTCACACACCATGGAACAACTTGTAAGTGTTGTCACCCGTTACATTACGTCAATCCGTCAACTGCTTGACTGACACACATCTTGCTCCGTTTAAAATAACATTTTTACAAGTTTTGGGTGAATATGGGAAGTTCAAATGAAGCCACACGAACGTCTGTTGTCAGTTCCCGGTTTTTCAGGGCGTGGGTGAAGTGAAAGATCAATATCTGACGCTGTGAGCTTCTGTCAGCTAACGTTAGCCGAAAGCTAACTGGAGGAAACCATGCGAAACCTTAAGAGAAATCGTAGAGACAGCAAGGAAAACAATTGCGGGTAAAACTAAGCATATAAGTCACCAATAAAACAGAGAATTTTGATTGGAAAGTGAGAAAAGTAACAGAAATGTTCGCGTCTGCTAGTTAAATTTTAGGATCAGGAAGGCCTTGCTCAAGATGCCGGTTGAGTCCGCTCCCTGCCGACGGAAAAAGGCATGACACGGGCTTCGTTTACCTGAACAGACGCTCCGCTTTTTGGGGAAATATTCCAAAGGATGTTCACTCTCGGTTATTCGCCTGATGGACGGACTTGAATTCGCGGACTCTGGCCAGTCGACACGAATTCACTCCGACTGCTCGCTCGCTCCCTGATTTTGGCCTGTCAAGGAATCCAGGAAATGGCACAGCGTTCACTGCGCATGCGTACGCAAGACAACACAGTGGGCGTGATCGTACGCTGAACTCATTCAGGAGAGGCAGGAAAGGCTTGAAATCAGTTTTGGAGACGAGATGAATAGGTTGATCATGCCTTAAGTTCTGAATTTTTTATTATGTATTATATTTTTATTTGCATTCTCAGGTCAACAAATAAATATCTTCTTTGCAACCTAAATTAATGTTCTATATCCTTGGTTTTAGCTGACCAAAACACAATCTAATAGGATAAGATGGTACTATCTTCATATTTAAATGTGATTTATAAATATAACTATGAGAATGATAGCTGATAAAAAGGTCAATCATTTGTACAAGGATATTTCACTTCTTATGAAAGGGTTTTTTAGCTGTGAAAGTATGTGTACATGAAAATATTGGATATAAAACAATAGACATTCAGTGATTTATGGTCAGTCTGAAGTACAAGTGCTCTGTTGTAAAATGATAAACTCCCACACGCCCCAGCAGGATCATTTAAGAGAGAAGGGGTTTAAATGGCAGGTGTTATCATTATTGTTGTTGTGCTTTGCTTGACTGCTTCACAGATCTTTAATCTGAAAACGTCAAAAATGTTTTATAACAAATAAGCAGCATTGTTAAAGCAATTCCTAAAACAGCATTTCTTTCAGATAAAAAAGGTACATTTAGTAGAGGGGCATGGGTAAACTTGCAGATGTAAAAACTATGAAATATGATCACATTGTGCCAGTTCTGTCCTGTCTTTGGTTTCCTGTAAAATGTGGCAGCGACTATAAGATACTGCTTCTAGCTGTTAAGGCCCCGAATGGACTGACTCTGGCCTACCGGCGCAGTCTCTTTTCCTGATGTATTTTGTCTTGCTCAGTGGTATCTAGTGGTTATTAAACATGCAAATTGCCAAATTAACAACATAATTTATTGTACTTATCTAATCTAATCCCATCCCCATCATGGTTTACACATACTAGAGCTGATGTTTGGAGTTTGTTTGTTTTCTTCTGTTTTAACCACTGTTTGTTATTTGAGATACTGGCCAGACATCTGTTAGTTGATTGAAATGGGCTTTATGCTGGGGAGGTGATTAGCACCCTTCCCAGATAAAGAGGCTCCCTGTGATCTCACAAATCTATTTTTCTGCTGAGAAGATCTTAACTTTTTTATGTTTATCGAGGTTATCTTTTTTTTGACCTTATTATGGAAAAATGTTTATTTTCTAATGAGCCACGGGATAGTGAGGTGATTAGCACCAATATGCAACCAGCATCTACCTCACAGTGGGACAGGGTGTAGTTTATGTTTTCCTGATGTGTGCATGGGTTTTTTCTCCTACAATATTAACATGTAAATAAGTTAAGTGTTTTCTCTTAATTCTTCACAATTTTGGCCTATAGAACATGTTAAATATTATTATATTTCAACAAGAACTCCTTTATATCCAAACCCTTAAAATAATCGTATATTCCAATTCTATTCTGTCCCATAAAAAGTCTTATATTTATTCTACACTAGGATGTTTGATTGTAAAACTGATTTGATCAACAATAAATGGTATGTCTATTCTTAAGAATAACATTTGCTCAATAATATATGAAAACTGCATCCTTTGGGGAAATATTCTTATGACTTCTATTCATGACCATACCCTATAGAGACTGTTTGGAAGCTCCTTTATGTTTCTCCCTTCCAGGTGCAGCTTTCTTTGCTTTGAAAAGATGAATGAAAAGACGCTCTGAGGACTGTAACAGGCCCAGCACTGTTTATCTGAGTAGACCATTGTATTTAAAGCTGTCCTGCAGTGCTCTGCCCCATCTGGCTTGTCCCAAATTAAGAAGCACATGATTGTTCCAGTATCTATACTGACTAAAACTAGACCATCATCATTCTTTTAGCCTCCGGATGTATGACTATTCGTTAATCACTCTCATTCAGAACTGTGGTAAATGTACTAAATATAGCATTTAATAATAATCAGACAAGCTGACTCTTGATGTCTGTCAGACAGGTGAGAAGTTGATAGCCCAATCCACTTGATCATGCTCTGTAGAAAAGCCTTGATGGTTGGTTTAGAATTTCCAAAGGTCTTTATAGGACAGGGTAAAAGAGTTAGAGTAAATCCTTGGCTTATAGAGCAGGGCGTGATGTTCCACAGAGGACATCAAAATAGTTTGCTCGACTTGAACTTGAGATGTGGCATCCCTCCAGTGCCATACAAACAAACACCAAAAGGTCTTTCTGCTGTTCAGTTCAGCCGACATCATCTTCTCCTGTGTTGCTGTTGATTGAAAGTACAAACCAAAAGTGCTTCAGTCTTCAGCTCAGTGTTCCTTATACAGGTTCAATTGATTAAGTTAATATGAGACTATTCCATTTATTCTGAGTGAGCATGTATATATATCAAGAATAACACATTTTACACTAAGCTATGAACAAACTTGCTGTTCCCTAGATACTCCCTAAACATACGGATTAATATATTTTACTTCACATTAGTTTTCTCGATTTCAACAACCCCAATTGATACTATCATCAACATTTGAATTTAGTTGTGAAATTTTACAGAAAATTGTTGTATCTTTAGTAGCTTTTATTTAAAGATAAACCTTCAAAGTCAATTTGAGAAACCATTGGTTAACAGAAAAATACAGAATTTTATGTGATGGTAGGATTTTATAAATATCACTGTGCTGCTGTACATTTATATACGTGTTGTGGAGCAACTTGTTTATTTATTTCCATGATTATACACTGATGTATTGACATATTTACATTTAATAATGGCACAGCTCTGTTGTGATGGTAGTAGCCATGAAAAGGTAAGACAAAAAGTGTCTAATGAGCTAAATGATTGGTTTCCACAAAGTAAAAAAAAACCTTTCTCAGTGACTCCAAAATAACAAACATAACAAAGGAACAAAAATAACAAACATAATAAAGTCGGTTAAAAAAGCAACTAAAATAATACAAATCAATGCAACAAAATAAACCTTGATGATATAAGAATAGTGCACTACAGAAACACTTTTTGGAGAACGATAAACCTGCTCTTTATATAAATGTATAGCCTAAATCAAATTAATATCAAAAGAGGAACAAAAACATCAGCATTTCTTCATTACAAACTAAATATTTATAAGAAAAACAATCAAGTATTAAACATAATTGTAAACATTAAAAGAAGATACAAATTATTTATTTAAATTGAATCTACACAATCCAAATAATGTACGTATTTCAAATAATTCAACAAGAACTTCCACCTCCAGTCTAAAGAAGATTGTATGTCCCAATCTACCTCGCCACACTCCCAAACAGAGGGGGGGCACACTGTCCTGTTAAATAAATGGTTGAACTTTAATTTGAGTAATTTGTTTGGAGTTGAGGGAATTTGTAAACTAATAGTGGAAAGTAAATATAAATAATAATAATTACCAAACCAAATCAGAATAATGATTTAGGTTTCACTTGTGTGGTGAGTCACACCTGTAAAAATCAATTCTTTTTCATAATATAATGTCCTTCAAAAAAATCTATTTTTATATATTTACAGTTATGCATTTGCAAAATGACTGTTCTAGTGAACACATTAACACTAGTTCATGAAAGAGGAAATGTTCATATTAAAACTTCTTTTAAATGCATTTCAACTTGTGTAAAACATGGATTATTATTTTTTATTTTATTATTATTATTATTATTATTATTATTATTATTATTATTATTATTATTATTATTATTATTATTATTATTATTATTATTATTATTATTTACAGTAACCCAACTGGTCAGACTTTGGTTGGTCTTACTGAAGGCAACAGACAGTGCATCCCTCATTATTTAAACATAATTTACATTTAATTTTTTTTTCAAATACTTGAGTTAGAAATGTATTATCAAAAGTTGATTTACATATTTGTACAAATAACGTTTGATTATCTATTATTAAGTCTCTTTCTTCTCTTTCAATCAAAATTACTCAGAGCATTAAAGTAAAACAAAAGCTAAAGAGTAAAACACTTTTTAAAAACTCTTTCTTTCCAAAAATGCACTAACTTAAAACTTTTTACTCGTGTTTTACTGTCTATGTTTTTCAATTTCCAGAATCTCTTTTTAAATCATCCCCTTGCACGGATCATGAATACCATGACCAATAGGTGGCAGAAGCGTACTTGACAATTGTCCTAAAGCTGTAACGCATGCGTATTATCATTAGCTCTCAGCTGGCTTCAGACACTCAATCAGATTCCATGTTAAATGTTAAAATCACAAAATTCTCACCAAATCCGACCCACTTTCCCCCACCGTTCAGATGAATCTCAATTCATTACTTCATGATTAAACCTAAAGTTTGTGATTTGAGATTGTACATAACGTTTATGTATTAGTAGAGTCTGAGATTGAAATACCAAATTGCTGCAGAGATCATTTATAGGTCTAAATTGCCCTTTAAAAACACACACATACACACACACACACACACACACACACACAAACTAATACATTTGATGTTGTTCACACAAATGTGAACCACTCCTATCCACCCCATCCTAATCTTTTGGGTAAACTCTGTATAACGCATTTAAAAACAGTATCCCACAATACCAACTGTCTAAATTTTCCTTCAAAAATCCATATTTCAGCATTTTATGATGGTTGTGTTTCAGCGGTGCATAATTAAATCACATTGCAACCCACAGAATGACCTGATTTGATTAATCAGATTATTACTTGTGTTTGTTTCCATTTTCATGAGTCTTCAGATCAAATACAGTTCATTATTATGGCAGGAGCACAATGGCCCTCTGCTCATTAAAACGGTGAGGGATTGGCTAAAGGCCAGTGTGTGGCCGGCCTTCTTCATCAGCTGCTGTTTGTGTGCGTTGGCTTTTTTTCTGCACAGCACTGTAAATGCTTCTATTGTTTCCACTTGCTAATATCCTCAAATCCAATCCCTTTCCCATTACCAAGACTAACCTTGTTTACTTCTACCACATGACAGCTCTCGAATGAATACAATCAAAATTCTGCAAATACAAGGGAAATGCATGGTCTATCATCCTGGTAATTTTCACAAAATAGAAGGAACATTTAATGCCAATTATGTATGTATTGGAGATGCACTTATGTATTTAAGCCTTTAAAATGAAACAGGTCATTCTCTTGAGTAAACTGAGTATAAGACAGAAAAACATGTTCACTTCTTTTTTTATTAGCTTAGGTCACCGGGTTCAGCCTGGTTCATCACAGGGCCACATTCACGATTGCTTCTGGTGGTGATGGGACTTTTAAAATAAAATCATATTTTCTAGAGTTTAAGGACCTTTTTTTGGCAAAAGTATTGCTGCTATTTCTCATGTAAAAGGTCACATATTCGGCTATTTGTTTTCATTTGTGTTGCATTTTTATTACATTTCAAATTATACTTCAACTGAAATAGTAAATTAATTATATTTTAGTAGTTTGAGTTGTAATCTCAAGGTTGACGTTTTGCAACCAAAGGAAGAAGGTAAAACGCGCGTGCACTCTTTTATACGCGGGTGCGCGCACGTACAGCTGTACTAACGTGATGTCAGAGCGCCGTTGAGCTCAAAAATGTTAGCCCGTGTTGTTAAGTCTGAAAGCTACAGGGGATTTGCCAGACGGAAATAAAACCGTTTTATCGCCGGGAGACACATGCACGGCCTACATTTCCACGTAGCGCGTTTTTATACGTTTTTATACTCGTCTGAATCGAGCGTCTTGGGTTTATCCTGAGAGAAAGTTCGGTGGTTATTTTCTGGGAGTGATGTCGAATCCTGGGACTCGAAGGAACGGGTCAAGCATCAAAATCCGTCTGACAGGTAAAACAGCAACTAATAGATTAGTTTGTGTTGTTAAGTGTTTAATTATACATGTAGCTATTGTTTTAGGCTTCCAGGTCGTTGATTATGCAGGTGTTTTGTCCTTAATGTGTGTTTGTGGAGCGCTATCCTGTGCTAGCCTGCTTCCAGCCGGGGCGAGTGCTACTGCAGCCTGGGTCTTCATGCTAAACGCATGCTAGCACCCAAAGCAGGCTCTTTATATTTCATTAACGTTCTTATGACGGCACAGAATTTCAGTAAAATCCCTTTGCTTTCACTTCTGTGCGTGTTATCAAAATATAGTAGCTTCCTTTGCATAGTTTGTTAGGTTGGATTAGTCATAAATCAGCTGAGTTTTAACCGGATGAAGCACAGGCAGCTGTTTTCTAGGTTTCCCTCATCTGGAATGCTGTGTCTCTATAGTAACATTAAGATTTTATTCTGTGCCCGACTGCTATTTAATGTTTTGCTGATTTAATTTGCTTACGAAGCAAGCTGACACAAGGTTAAAGTGCTTGATCATTAATTGATAGCTGTTACGAGATGATTTGTTTCCTGCTTTTGAAATCGTGCTTTGGTTGCTTGGAAATGAACAGGATTTGATTGCACACTGATTTAATTTATGACGATACTATTTAGTGTCAATCATAGTGACTGTGCCCTGGAGGAGTGCATTTACAGTTTATGGTTGGGATATCTATTTTAGTAAGTAAAAATAATACCTAACGTCTGTATCTGAGGCTGAAAAAAGATGGGATGGGGTTACAACTAATTATTAAGTAATTGTTGTAAACTAAAATGGTCTTCAACACTGCTGTTTGGCATTTATTGAGTGATAAACCTTTAAAAAGTTAACTAAAAGGTATCATTCTGATTTCTGAAAATGTATTAAAATGGTTTTAAAATTGTGTTATGTCTCAACGCTGCACATTTTTGTTTCAAACCTGCTCAGTGCCCTCAATTCTAGTTTCTAACAAGTCAGGAGGACAATAATTAGTTAAAGCAAGATAGACTTTGGGCATTTCTTGTATCTTGGATAATAGCTTCCCAACTGCAAATTAGAATAAAAATGTTTTAATTACATGGATTCATTACATTGAATGTGCGTAATAAACTTTCATAAATGTATGTTTCCCTGTAGAAATCGTAAATTGGTCAATTTTGCATTTAACATGCTATTGACCGACTTTTGTTTGATTGTTGTTAATTTTTCAAGTGCAGCTTTTGTTTTACACATTGCATTAAATACTGTGTGCTAGAGTTACTAGACCTGGGAGTTGCTTTTAGTTTCCGTAATGAGTTTGATAAAAATTTCATTCCATAAATATAAACATTATAAAACCATATACATTTATTTTTTGGTCTTAATTTCCAGAAGCAACTCTGACAGTATAAAGCATCAGTCTAACAGCAACCAGTATGTTTACTCTCTAAACAATTAGCATTCAATCAACATCCAGAGGTGAAAACCCAACAATGTGATGTGATTAAAGGTTTAATATAGTTGTACATTTACCGTTTGTACCACTCTACTTAAATAATGTAATTAAATTGAGCCATTAGTCTTACTCAAACAGTTCATTACTGGATATGGAATGATCTTATGGACTACTCGTGCACAAGATTGTTTTCTAGAGAATTTTTAGAATCTCTAAATTCAGCAAACATTTTCTGCTTGTATTTTGACGCTATAGGGTGCACAAATTGACCGAGAAAGAAAGTTCACCTGTAGAGAAAGTTATCTCCTCACAGTGTGTAAACAGATCCAGTGCTCTTCGAGATAGAGAGGCTTTGTGCTAGAGACTTTATCTTCTCATAGACCCCAAAGATACCCGAAGACAGCACCTCTTCTTTGTGTACAAAGCAGTCCTTCACTTTAAAATATATTTTATTATCATTTAATGGAATATGGAAACATGCAAAAAGTGACCGAGGTATAGACCTAGAGTTGTACGGTATGACCAAAATTGTATATCACAGTATTTTTTTAATTTTATTTATAATGGTGACAAAGTATTTTTTTTTTAAATGCACAACTAGAAGTCAACACAATTGGCTAATAATTACTGGAATTAAATAGTTTAGAATGAGAAGACTATTATTACCCCGGGTTTGAATGCTCTTACAGAGCTGTTCACAAAGAGCTGACAGTGACACTCATTAGTGTAACGAGGTGAAGAAATCAGAATGCACGACTGTTGCAGTGAAAGTAGACTTTATTATGAAAGTTTTGCAATGCAAAAAGTAATGTAAGCTGGCTACAGCGTGTCTCCTGTAACTGCAAAGTAAAACTTTTTTTATCCACCGGGCTTTCATTAAGGCAACAATAACTAGTTTTGAAACAGCTAAATACAGAAGATGAGAAACCTTTCGCTTTGTGAAGCATTAATAATATTGCTTCAAATCCAACCAGATAGTATTCAAGAATTTCTCAACAGTATTAGGCACATGGTAATAGCGCTTGATTTTCTTGTCATAGGAAGTCCGCTTCGCAAGCGTGTCACGTTTTGCAAGCCGATCATTTATAGGTCTAAATTGCCCTTTAAAAACACACACACACACATACATACACACACACACACACACACAAACACACACACAAACTAATAAATTTAGTTCTTTACAAAGCAGCACTGATGTTGTTCACACAAATGTAAGCCACTCCTATCCACCCCATCCTAATCTTTTGGGTAAACTCTGTATAACGCATTTAAAAACAGTATCCCACAATACCAACTGTCTAAATTTTGCCTTCAAAAATCCATATTTCAGCATTTTATGATGGTTGTGTAGGTAGTCCGCTTCGCAAGCGTGTTACGTTTTGCAAGCCGACATTAACCTGCAGACATGGTAAAGCACGTAGATCTTTGTTTCATAAATCAGGACATGGTTGTGGCAGAGGTGAAGAAAGAAACTGCTCGTGTCGCCTCCTGCGGCTAGCGTTGCAACTTTTACAAATGACGGTTATTTGATCAACGTTTTTTAAGCCAAAGTATTTTGACCGACATGGCTCTTGTTTTTAGGAGAAGCTCTTCTGAAATAATAGATAATCATGCCTCCACCGCTCTCGAATGCAGATGCATGTTTAGTTAGGGAAATAATTCCCCTCTGAAACATTGTCCGACAGCAAAGGTCCGCTGCTCTGTGTGTTGTCGCCGCTTTAAATGCATACACTGGTAGTGTGGTATATGGAAAATGTATATAATTAAAAACAAAAACACTGGTGTTTGGTATGAAACGGAATACCGCCGAGAACTTTAGTAAGGTTTTTTTTAGATTTAGAACTTTGATCACACACTTGGAGCTCTTCATTTGCATATATGAATTGAATTTTCACCACTTGGGACTCGTAATTGATCAATACGCACGCGTGCACTGTGAGTTTGTGTAGAAAAAGTTCACAGTTTTGTTTAGCTTTCATCTCTGTTTTTTTGCTTGCGCACCACTAAAAATGATTTACATTATCACACATGACATTATAGGACAAAATTAACTTGTAATTTTTACATATTAGTATATACTGCGCCTTTAAATAACACAATTAAATAAATAGAGATTACTATAAAATAAAAAGGATATGAGATGAAACACGACACAAACATTACCTCTCTAATAGGGTTCAATAAAATTTCACTTATCTATAAATAACACCTGACAGACAGAGTGACTGTTCACTGCTAGATCAGAGCATATACTGTTTTTCTGAATGCAGAAAGAGGTAAGAAATTTGTGTTTTCATATCTGTCACCAATAGCACTTGAAATAAAAAAACGTTTTCAGGGCCCGCTAAAGAGTTGCTAAGTTGCCAACTCTGAACAAACATGGCAATAGAAAGTGGCTGCTGCTTTCATAAAAGGGTTTATAATGCTTTTTGTACATTTTATTTTGTTGTTCGTAATGCAGTTGTTGCCTCTAGTTTCATATGATTACCTCCTGCATTGCCATTTAACATGATACTGATGCCACCTCCAAGTGCTTTTTTTAACTAATAGATAATGTTGATCCCTCTTGATTAAGCAGATTGCACAGTTATAGTTAATATTGTCTTAGACAAAGTGCTACAATAAACATCTTGTGTCTGTATATTTTCATATTTGTTTGTTGGTTTTTCTTTATATGGAAATCAGAAGATCTTAAATGTTAAATAATTGTCTTTGTTGATTGTGAAAAATGATAATGAAAAATTTAGATGAGATATTTGTATACTTGTGTTTGAACAGATATAAGCAAAGATTATATCAAGGCCGGGCTCTCAACTTCAGAAAATATTAAAAACTAAAATTCTGGATAAGGTTACTTTCTGGTCTCGAAACCTGTTGGTTTTAGGAGGAGCTGGAGTAGTAAAGGGGTCACCGTTATCCACCTTGGTTCGTTGTGGGTACCTAAAAGTCACGAGACCCACTCCCACTTAATTAACCATTAGTTCTTTGAACAGCATCGTGCTGCATGGAGATGAGCGATGAAAAGAGACATGGTATATCCAGAATGTGGAACTTGCATTTTTCACAAAATATGAGCATAGTTTGTCAACGCCGCAAAATGAAAATACAACTCAAGGTTTTTTTTTATATTTTATGTAAGGGCACCTATATGGTGCACGATAATTAGATTTTGTTGGTACAATTTCTTTTTAAGAATTGTAATTTTTCTGTGTTCTGTTTTACAGACCTGTTTAAGTACTAAACTCTTACTCAGAACTGCTTTAATTGTGTTGAGTAAGGATCAATATAAAGACATTTTGTTCCCATGGTCACAAACAAGAGAGCTCTGAAAGATCTGGCCTTTATTGTACACAGATGTGTTTGTGTCTCACTCACACACAACTCCTCTGTTGCCTCTCGAGAGTTTGTTTGGGGAAGAGATGTCCACAGCAGAGGTAGAGAGCTGTTGGGCTGCAGACAAACTTGGCGCCTCCAGCTGTGCTCCTCTCCCCCCAGGCCCATGAAAAGAAATCTAATTGGTCAAGGAATTTCTGCCTCATGAAACAATGAGTGTTGCGTCTCTTCAGTGGCGGTTTCGCTGTTCAGTCTCTCAGGGCTTTTGACTCCCGAGGATTGGGGTTGCGAAAGCTTGTAAGATTTTTATCTCAGTGATAGGGATCGGTAGATGCAGGAGAACTCCCTTTAGGCACTTGGGTGAGAACATGATCTATTTTATGCTTTGAAGTCTTGTGTTTCTTATGTTGTTCAGATAACATCTCTCATACAGATCATATGTATGTATGAGAAAAAAATAAATACATTTGCTAAGCACAGGATTTATTGCTCTTGGTGAAGTATGGCTACTACTGAATTTTATTGCGTATATGTTAATTCAGAGGATAATGTTTCTTCTGATTATGATTTAATTATGTTTCAGCTAAACATAACTATTTCTATCTCATCCAAGATTTGCCTACCTCATAGACACAGAGATTATTTTCATTAGTTACATATGGATCATTTATTTTTTCACATCATAATGATTTCATTCATCTCCTGTCATACTGTTCTTTGTGAAAGATAAGCGTATTAAACACCATGTGTTATTTTATTTGTTCAGTTGTTCACTTTCAGATTCTACAATATAAACAAGAACCTTAATTGGGATGTACTATGTAAAAAAATGTTTTTGTCAAGTTTAGGTGTGGGTAGAGAAAAACAGCCCTCGCCGTTAAAGATTTTCAGTAGTTTGGCATGTTATGAGCCTGAATTGAAATCTTAACTAGATCGCTGACCTGCACCTTAATTAAAGGCATGATTTGTTTAGAATGTTTTTTTTCCACTATAAATTCTTTTCGACATGACTTAAACCACAAACACAATTGGTTTAAGGTCAAATAAGACGTTAACTTGCTGCCACAAATCCTTAACGTGGGATTATGTAAAAATGGAATGGATCTGTGTTCGGGGGAGGGGTAAACTAGGTTTGTAGTTTGTAATGTTTTTTTTATATATATTTACCATCAAGAGCGTGCAGTAAAGTTACTGTAAGAAAGGAAAATATATAACATTTATAAAACAGTGCGTCAATATTTATTGTCTTTTTTTTGTATTGAAGTTCATTAGGTTAGATTAGATTAGCTTCAGCAGCATAAGCTTGTTTCTGAAGTTTCATTTGTTATTCAGAACCGTTTGAGGAAACACTCACCAGTTTTTTCTTTTTAACAATCAAAACTTTTTAAGAACATTTGTAATGTCTGGTCATAGATTCCCGAAGGGCACAACAACCTCAGCCGTGTCTTTTAAGGTGGGAGTGAACTATTCGATGTTCTTGAAAATATGTTGCTCTTGTTGTACAGAGCGGCATATTATTTTTCATACGGCGCTCTGTTTAACAAATGTTGGGAAACGATTGAGTCTGAATCTGACTCTTTAGTAATAACTCTTCACGGAGTCAACCATTTTCTTTGTCGCGTGCGGATTACATTGATAATAATAAGATGTCACAGATAAGTTTATTTACTCAGATGAGTGTATTTTCTTCTATGTTTGGGTCTTGGTTGTAACGTTTTGCAATTAGATCAGATTTTTTTTCCAAATATGAACAATTCAAATTAATCATTCTTTTAAATTAACGAGTCAAAAGAACGAAGCATCAAGGTGAACGAAACTTTCCATCACTACTCAGGGGACAACAGACACAAGCAGGCTGTTTTATAATCTTTGTGGGCTTTATTGAACATATTTTAACTCTTGATGGTTGGACACCAGCAATGCAAGCTTCTGAATCTCTATACTCTCCTATTTCCCGTTCTCCTCCTCGGCTGTTCATTTTGTTGTTCTTCGGCACCGTTTTCTCTTATGAGATCGCAGTGAGCATGTATTTGACTGTATATAACGGGTATCAAGCACCATCAAGCGGCTCTTTCATGGTTCATTCACATCATCAAAACACCCAGCTTTCATTGGTTATTTTTTTGCCAAAAACAATTCGATACGGCAGAGCTGAACTGCTGTTAGTGTGGACCAATCGCTCGAACAGACTTGAGATGTGCCGTTGACAGTCATGCTTTTCCAACCGAGGTATGTTCATGCTTGTAACTTCACATCGTGTATTTGGATAGATGTGTAGCGCACTTAAGACGCTCACCCATGACCTTGACATTGCTAACACCATTGAGCCCTGATGTTTTTTTTTTTATTTATATTTGGAGCAAATCCCAGCTAACACTTATTTTTAAGTACATTTTATCTGCTTTCACAATAACTTCCTGTCTGTCTTGGGTCATGTAAATATAAATACTCTGAAAACCTGGATTATAATACCAGCTGTCACGTCATTGAGTTGAGTGGTTGTGAACTTGTTCTAATCATCCTTGATTTCATCAAGAGAAAAAGATGGATAGATGACGGTAAATATTGGTGTCATCCTTGAAGCGTGTACCTCTAGCTGTTTTAGCAGCTATGTATTTATTACCCTCATCATGGTTACAGAGTAATCAGGGAAAATTATAATGTTGTATTTCTCGTCCTTGTTTCCTCATTGCTAAAACAGGTCTGTGCTGCAAATCCCCCAGTAAACACCTTTCAGTTGTGTTTCACCCTAAAGGGATTGTGGAGTTTTTGGTGTTGTTTGCTTTTTATTGTTGTGTTAATGAAAACAGTTGTCTAGAGCCAACTGTATACGAATGCTAAACATGGCCATGCCCTTGATTTTTATTCACCTGCGGTTTTCAAATGCTTCTGCTACTTTGAACCCCTTACACTAAGGAATAATAAAGTTTAGAACCATTAGGATGCTTGTAGCAGCTAAACAGCTGTGTTTAACTTGAGGTGTTGGTGAGAGACCATAGTACTGTCACTTTTCAAAACCCGAATATACTATTTGAACAGTCACAACTGTCCCCTAACGCATATAGTTAGTGTGTTCATGCTAGTAGAGTTTGCATTTCTTCAAGATTCCTTGTTGTTTTTCTATGGTGCTACATACAATTCATAATTTAACTTAAATGTGGATCTAAACAATATATTTTACTTGAATTTCCAGACTTATCTGTCAATTTGTTGTATTTAGTACTAGGTCAGCTGAATCAAAGGTGTAGTTTATACGACATTCAGCACAGTCAACAAATTACACTATGTTAAGATATATTCATGAAATCGTGAGCAGTGTGTGAATGTGTAGTGAATGAATAATGAAAATTGTAAAGCGTCTTGAGCGTCTGGAAAATCTCTATATAAATTGAAACCATTACTATTAAACGTTTATGATGGAGCTAGTCAATGGAAAGGTTTTTTTTTACTTTTACTTTTTACTGGAAAAGTTGCTGCATTACCATTCCTTTATATGTAGTGTATTTGGAGATATTTTAAAATTGAATAGCATAGCATTACAAAATGGTCTAAAGTAGAGAGCACACAGTGGCGCATAGTCTTGTGTATTGTGTATGTTCTTGGAGTTATTTTCAAAGGTCACACTTTTTTATGCAGGTTACTTATTACTCTGGACACTTGAGGATTTTATTTGCATTTTGTTGTTCGAACATTTTGGAAATATAGTTGTCTAAATACTTCTGAGGCACTTTAGCTCCTCATTTGAATTTATCTGCCTTCTGCTCATGTCTAAAACTTACCATGGAATATTGATAGGAAACATGTTGCACATTTTTACATCACTTCCTGAATTTAGTCAGATTCATTGTGTTTTAGACAGTACTGCATTCTGATAACAACCGACTGCATTAGAATTATGTTAGCACTGGACAGAGATCAATCTTTTTCTGTCTGGTTGATTGGTGTACACTGAGGTTCATGTGGCCGCATTCCTTCTCAAATTTCAGGTTAAACCACTGAAACTCAATAGATTGAGGGGTGTTTTCTTGAGCTGTGAAATGAGTACCTGGAGATTAACTGAACTTAATTTTACCTGCTCAATGATTATTTAATCATGATTGTAACTCATTAAAGATTCACCTTTCTCTCATCCATGTAAACAAAAATACTGCACCAAGAATGCATAAAAGGTTCTGTTACAAAAAGAGACTGCAGATTTAGTGTATTGGATTGTGCTGTAGGCTACCATGCTCAGCTTCTTTGGCATGTATTAATCATCATCATCATCATCATCATCATCATCATCATCATCAGAAGCAGAAGCAGTGGCATGAAAAGAGACTTACTGCCCTTGTGCTGCACCCAGAGTTCTGGGCTGAGTTGGCAATCCTACTTATTCATTAAGAGGCACTTGTTTGTTCCTCACGTGCCACCTGTTTCCCACTGTTCCTTATCACATTGTCTAATCATGCGAGTGTTTCGTCTTCATGTAAGTATGTTGAAGCTATAGTGCCTCTTAACTTGCTACTGTATGGATGTGAACTCCTGACTTACACTAGGCGATTTTAGGGATTGAACACATGTTTATTAAGGGTTTTTGTTATTGTTTAACCAATAGGATGTTAAATACCTGTGTTTTATTTTTGGCAAATTGATGTTAGCTTCATGTTACACAATGTTCATATTAAATTAGGTTTTTAAATAGATATATAAATCAAACAAATTTTGGCAATATTCCTTTACAAGTATGTTTACTTGACATGGGCATTTAGGTTTCCAGGATTGATGTACAAAAAGCAGTATTGGGTAATCACTGGCCTGAGTGGCACTTCGTTTTGGAGGAAATGTAACACATTGGCAGAAAATGTTCTTATGGAATTGATTCATTTGAAACTTTCAAGTAAATATTAACTGGTTATACTTGGCTTTTAGAAGTATTTGTGTTTAAGTATGTTGTTAAACAAAGTAAAATATTTCTGAAATACTAAGCATGCTCACAGGAGAATGAGTAGTTGAACTTGTTTTAGTGTTGTTTTCATGAACATTGAGTTCTTACCACATGACTGAAATCTTTAACTTTTGTTTTATGTTAAAACATTCTTTGTTTTTATTTTTCAAAAAATGAACTCTTGCTCGTCTGCTCTGAACTGAAGTTTTTGTGCAGTGTTAGTGTTGATTCGTAGGTGATGTCAGAATGATTAAGACTACTGTATCACAGCTACATGGATTGGTTAAAAAGTTTACCTCTATTGTAATATGAATAGTTTACTCCTTAATGTTGGAAAGGTATTTCTGGCTCAGAATTGGATTCAAGTGGTTGATTCTAAAAATGTTAGTGAATGAATTTCCATAAATATTCTGTCCTTTTTGGTGTGTTCATGCGTCTTATGGTAAACTTCTCAAAGCTGAAGGGGTTACTACTTTGAAATCTTATTTGATGTGTCTGGGCAAAATAAGCTTATCCTTACAAGTATTGAGAAAATGTTTGCAACCTGTTGACCTAAATCAAAAGATTTTAAAGTGTAGAACTTTGTTTTCATGAATGTAGGTCTGCAGTGTGCTTGGCTGTAGACTGTCATGTGCTGTATTTCTTTGGGGCCTCTAGACAGGATGAAGAGCTCATCTGGTGATTTTAGCCTCCCTCAGCAGCCCGACCGGCTCCCACGCGCCTTGTCTGGATTTAGGTTACTGCAAGGCACCCAGGGGTCATGCGGCCACCTCTCCCTGATCACCAGTAGACACACATATTCCAGCAGGCTTTCTTTCAGCTGCTGCAAAAGCGCAATATAAATAGAGGGATTGAGACTTTACGTTGATGTTTCTCCTTTTCTGACATACTTTATTAGCAGGGCTGAGGGATACCTCTTGTTTGCATTGAGAGAAAATCACCTTAGTCTCTCTGCAACTCAGGAATTACCAAGTGGACTGGCCAGACCAATTCTTGCTGATTCCCAATGTACGAGTTGAGGGCACTGTGGAAACAATTAGCTTTCTCATAGAAAACTATTCTTTATTTGAATTGGTGTAAAAGTAGAATAATTGTCTGTGCCGGTTGTACCCAAGACCATATGATTGTATCAGACATGCTGTCTAGCACAGACAGGCAGGCATCTGTCTGTGTTGTCACCATAAGGTTGCTGTCTTTTCTTTGCTGCAGGCTCAGTTCGATGATTGTTATGCTCCACACGTCAGATTCAGGATGTCCACCTCCTCCAGTCGCTAGCGGCCCAAAGGCATTTCTGTCATTCCTCTGCATTGTGACTTTTAACCACCCATTACCCCAAAGTATGGCTCAGGTTTCCTGTCTTTTCCATGCTGTGTGACTCAGGGAAGTCTGTTTGCATATCCTCTTTGCTCTGCTTCCTCTTGTGAAATCTTGGGAGTTGACTTTATTTCTTTCCCTAAAAGTGCCTTGTCCATTCTTGTTCATGACTATGCTTTGGCATTCCAGTTTTGCTTCATTCATCTGAGGTGGGATTATGTTTAGAGGCCTCAAGCATTCTGATCACCCAAACAAAATGGCGTCCCACTGTTTAATCTTCAATACAGAAAAAGGATTTTGAGGAAAGTGGGAGAAAAAGAAACAAAAACCAGGAAGGAGGGTGGAAGATAACTCCGGAAAAGCTCATGGATATTTCATTTGCACTAGGGGCC
This sequence comes from Danionella dracula, assembly GCA_900490495.1. Classification (NCBI taxonomy): domain Eukaryota; kingdom Metazoa; phylum Chordata; class Actinopteri; order Cypriniformes; family Danionidae; genus Danionella; species Danionella dracula. The sequence goes on from UELW01000444.1 coordinate 3,066,400, forward strand.
CAATGTCTTGTGTTTCAAGCCTGCATATGGTGGAGCTTAACATGACTTGTGTGGTATATGGTGTTCCTCATATCCCTCCAGCCTTCACACCCTTGTAATTTAAACCTAAGCTGTGAATGGGAGGAGTTCTGTGTCATCTGTATGTCATCTCCATTTTAGCAGGAAAGGAGTGAAGCAAGCTACATTCTATGACCCCTTGTTGCTTTTGGTTGGGTTTACCCCTGAATTTTGTTGCAAGCCTAAATTATTGTTGTCTGTGTACAGCTTAAACAATTAGGATTAAATAAAAACCATTTTCAAAGACTGATTGATTTGATCTGAAATAATTTATTGAGCCGTTCACTGCATTGTTCATCTTAACAATTTTAATTTGCGAAAATGATACTATTTTAAAGGAATGCTGAAAACCCCAAATGCTATGTTCTCAATGGTATGATTTCACTCTTGTTTTTTGCTTATATTTGTCATCTTATGACTAAACAAAGGACATCATTATGATGTATGCACGCTAAACATGTGCTGAAAACTTGCCCTATAAAGTTCTTTACATGCTTATCTCCATTTGCAATTATAGGTATTTAATGTAAAATTTAGTTTTTGTAGTAAAAGAAGGTCAAGGGATACTCCAGCCCAAAAATGTTTTTCATTTTCCATTTTTTTCCATCACTTATCTTGAGTCCATTTCCCTTCAGCAGACAATTTGATATTTTATGGATATAAACCTGGATGCCAGGGACTCCCTCGTTGAGACCCATATCACACCGATTTTCCGGTCCAAGAATGAATAGTAAGCATAAAATATTTACTCCTTTAATGTTGTGATGGGAACATGTTATGATCACGAAGAAGCAAAAATATTTTATTTTTAATATAATTTGAAGTATTCAGCTATTTCTTTTGCGTTCCTGACAGCATCAAATCTGTATTTATCCCTCATGGCAGTTGGAAAAATGTGATTATACTTCTGGTTTAGGTTCAAAATATCTATCTGAGGCAAAATTAAGTCTTTACAGGTTTGGTATGACATGGGGTAAAGGGTTAATGACTACATTCCTCATAATAAGCATACCTTGATACCTTGACATTTTTTTGATTAAGGTAGATATACAGTGGTTCCTCAAGATACGAATGCTTCAAGTTATGAAAAATTCAAGATATGAAAGTTTTTTGTCAAGATACGAAAAACATGCACAAGAAATACATATTCGACATTTGAAATTCGGGTGGAAGACAACACTGGGCATCACGTGTCTGCATTCAGCACACAACCAAATGTTCTGCTCTTCTATTGGTCAGTTCTAGCCCTGATTCTATGTGTTCATGTGTAGTATCCTGCTCTCTTATTGGTCGCATGATGCCCCATGACTTCTTCCCAGAAGAGTTTTCCCTATCTTCATGAACACATTTTGGTTTCGTTTTTGTCTTAAATTCGTGAATTTTTTTGTGTATTTTTATTGTCATGGCTCTCCTCTCCTACCACTTCCTTCGACACTTCATCTCACTCAAAGGAAAGGGTTATTATTTTTTATTTATTTTATTCTGTTTTATTATTATTTATTATGTTTATAATGTGTAATTTTAAGGATTGAAGAATTCTAGTTTATTTTTCTCTGGTTTTCTATGTTATTTACAATTTTAATTGTTTCTGTGTGGCTTGAAATGGATTAGGTGACAATAAAATAATAATGATAATAAACAATTGTGTGTCACTTTTTAACAGCACTGTACTTCTGAATGCTAACAGAAATGCTCATCAGAGGTAAAAAAAAATGTAGAACAATGGCACATGCTATACAAAGTTGGTGTTTTTAGACTGTGTACAAAAACTAGGAATGGGTGATCCTTTATATTCTTGACAAACATTCCTGACAATAAGTTTCCAACCAAGATTAATAATAAATTGATGACCTCATGTATACATCTGCGAGCCTCAGAGATCTGGAAGAGCTAAACAACACCCATGTGACTTGTGGATAACTGTTATGGTGTGACCAGTTATCAATCTTAAGCAAAACATGAACCAAGACTAGTCTAAAAGAGAAAAAAAATTAGAGAGCCAGACATTGTGTGCATGCACATGCTTGCCCAAGCAGACCAACGCAAGCACAGTAAGAGGTTCCAGACACAGCAAGAGATCTCGGATGCATCTCTGAACAGCGTTCAAATGAAAATCACTGCAGCAACAAGAATACATGCCCAAATGAAATGCTTTTTAATAAGCCATGTAAAAAAGGAAACATTTGAATTGTACTCCCTGCATCAAAGCTTGAATACAAAAGGTCTTGGAGGTTTTTGTTAGTTGCTCAATGATAATCATTCTGATAGGCCTTTACTTGTGTTAACTAGTGAAACTAGTAAGTAAAACTAGTTTTACTTGAAACAACTTACACATGAAAAAGCAACACTCCCTAAGTTTATTTTCTTATATATTATATTGTAATCCAAAACTTTTATTCTGGTATTTCCTATGGTTTCTACTGGTGGTGTTATTTTGGTCCAATGGTCCTGTAAACATGCATTGTGAGACTGTTATCGCAAGACAGGAAATCGCCATAATACATTTTTAGGGTTAATAACATTTATTGAGAAGTGTCAGTTTGGTTAAATGCATGTTCGTTGTTTAATTATCAAGTCTCTGAGAAGTCATGTGTCTCCAGAATCAGCCATCGTTTGATTTATTAGGGAATAAGGGGGTGGGAGACTAAGAATAGAGCTGCTTCATTCTCCTATGCACCCATCATCATTCATCACCAGTCACTACACCAGCTATGCTAATATGAGTTATTAAAGGCATTCTCTGTGGAGTAGCCTAAACTATATACTGTCTCGTGTTGCTGCTGGGTTTTAAAATGCCATCTCGTTACCAGGATTGTCTATCAATTGTCTATCATACATGGAACACCAAATTCAGTAGAGACAACGATTTGGGAATTGTCTTGTACTTCTTCACATAACCTGCCTTTTGAATATTTCTTTGTGCTTTTGAAGGTGAACCATATTTGTGAAAGGTCAATATTAGGTCTGGGTGTACATCAAATCTACATCAAATTCTAAAATTCCAAGAAATGATCACACCAACTATACACCATGTTACAAATCCCCATGTTTTTAAATGAAAGACAAATAATATTGAAGAATCTGCATTGTTTGACACAGCCCTATTGACTGTTGTGTGGGCTTGTTTGGGTTTACAGCCATAGCAAACTATTCGGGCTCCCAACTGATGATGGAGATAATGCTTTGAGTTGTTAATCCAATGTAATGAAACTGTGAAGACGGTGGATGAAATGATCTTCCATGTCTGATAATGTCATACCAGACTGTTTGGCCCTCAGTCAAAGGGCATAATAAAAACTGAAATGGGCAATTTTGTTTGAATAGCCCAAGGCAGTATGCCGTGCACTGCAATAGGCAAATAACACCCTGTACGCTCTGCTTTTACATGTTGTTTGTCAGTTTGTGCAGCTGGGCACCAGGGACAGTTTAGTTCTGTATGCTCACCCCTTGTGATTAGCCAGCTGATTAAGAAATGGGTAATTCTCTTTTTAAAGAGCTTGTTTAGGTGTTTAGTATTTGCACTTCATTTAGTGGACCTCTTCTATCGTTTAGTGCCACTTATCTGGTGTCCTGAACATTAAAATATTAAGTTTGTCATTGATTTGTAGTCTGGATTATTTCCACAGTATTAAAAGTAATTTCTCAGTCCTCAATTGAAACAAATTGATCTCATTTGTAATTAAATTGCAATATGAATAAATTCCTTTTTTTTTTTAATCGCAGAAATTACAATTATAGTCATGTGAAAGTTTAACAGACAAAAACGGCATACTTTTCATTTAGCTTACGTCTGTCTGACAACATGCATCAGTTATTAAAACGGGCAATCTACAGATTTACAGTACCTTTGAATGACTAAAATATGTGAATTAATTGCAATATCAGTCCAAAATACTTAAATAATTGCAGTTATTTTAGTTTGCGTTTGCAAAAACGGCACTACTCAAAAATGTCAAATGTCGTCTCTTTATGTAAGAAATCATTTAGGTTTTGTTCTGTAAATTAGCACATGCTGTATGAGAGTAAAAAGAGAATATTGATGTTATTTTTGTTAAAATTGATGGTATGTTGTTGAAGTGACATCACATTGATGAAAGTTGTGCTTGGCGGTGAAGTTCTTGCTTCGTTTCCCTCCTTTGTTTCCATGGATACAGATGTAGAAAGCTCATAAAGGGTTTGCGGGGTGGTAAAGCCTTGAAATATCGGTAGCATGTATATTTGATTAACCTGAAACTCCAGGGGGGTTTCAACTGTCGTTCCTCTGGACTTTGATCCAAGCCTCTTGTGCATCACAACATTTCCACTTGGGTTATTCGTTGCTAGAGTAACCGTTATTGGTAGGTGATGGACAGCCTGGAGGCAGAAGACATGATGGACTGTGGAACCTCCACCCCCACCCCACTCTTCTATTTTTCCTCCTGTGAATAGTGGCATGGATTTCACAGTTAATGAGGCAGTGTACTCGGCAGTGTCTTGGAGCTGTGTGTGGGTGCTAACAGAGGGATGCCGTTTGGCTCTTCGGTTCACAGTTTCAGTTCTCTGACCTTTTGAAGAGTCTGTTCTATCAGCTCATTAATATTGCTGAAAATATACCTTACCACTGACCAATTAATGGCCGTTGTTGCACGACTATTGGTCTGAAGGATCTTTCTACTGTTCCTTATCTTAACAACATCTTTGTTAACATTGCACAGATAGCACAAAGAGCATAAATGGAACCTTTTTTTCACTTGTATGGCTTCTTACCAATATAGCATGATTATTGTATGATTGAGATTCATCATTCTCTATACTTTTATTCCGTCATGCCCTAAAATACATTTGAGATTCAACAATAATTAGGTGGCAAATTCATAAAAACTATTATGTTTAACTCTAGATTCTTAGATTCGACTTGACTTGTTGAGTTTTTAGGTTGTTGGCCTAACTTAACAATTCAAGTTGGATAAAATTAGACATTTTTGTTTAACTCTACCTGCAATATTATGCACTTACTAGTTTCATTTTTTCTGCTCCACTATGATTGAACAGGTTCTCAAGAGGAACAGTTTTGGTGCTACCTTTGACTATTTAATTTATTTGGTTGTTTGTGATGTGATGCAGTTTAGAGTACATTAGTTTCTCAGATTGTAACGCTTTTAATGTGAAATTAAATATGTTCATATTTGGGAAATGCATGAATGAAAGTATGGAAACTGCGTATTTGCTCAGTCAGTAGCGCTGGTGTCTTTCAGTCAGAAGGTTGCTAGTTCAGGGGGTACTGTGAGCCTTCAGGGCTGGGCAATTTTGCAAAAAATGAAAACAAAAATGATTTTTGGCAACTCATGAAGTTAGACAAATGTGAATACATTTTTTCAAAAGAGAAACAAGCTAGTAAAAAAGAAAAAACAACTACATGGTAACACTAGAAACATTAGTACTGTGTTAAACATTAACAAAAAATAAAGAATCTTTATTCTGCAAATTTCAGAATATCTTAATCAAATAATTAAGATGAAAATACTGCAGTTGGAATTAAACAAATTCACGATAAAACTTGATCATTGTATTGTAAAAGAAATTGTACAAATGTCAGCATCATATCTATTTAATGAAACAACACTAGCAGTATTGAGTTGTCTCAATAATTTATTTAGAAAAATAAATTCCCTTGCAAATTTTATATGTTGTATTTCATTGCCGTTAAATGCACAGATTTGGTTACTGAGTAAAAAGGCTTCAGAGACATGCTTTTTGGGAAACAAAGTGGTTGATGTTCATTTCTAAGTTTGTACTGGCTCCGACTCAAACTTCACTTTTCAGTATCAACCGTCAAGCCACGTTGCCTATAGTTTCCTGCCATTTCCTGTAATGCTGTGTTTGCGTTACATACATTTTTTCCTCACTGCAGGTCATTGATTCGCTATTACTTTGCCCTTCATATAAACAGTGCATTTTTGATCAGATGAGTGCTGACCACACCTGCTGCCTCTCACCACAGCGTGTCAAACAGAAGCTGACACCATCCTTCTTCACAAAAGCCGGTTCTTTCGAGTGTGCCCAATCCTCCTGAAAACCATGAAATCATCTTACTGCCCAACACTGAATGACCTTTGATACTTTCACGTGAGCAGAAGGCTGGCCAAAAAAAAGTGTTCATGCAGGCTTAATCTTTACAAATCCACAGAAAAAGCTGAGGATTTGAGGTGCTGACTAATACAATTGAGAGGAAGTCTGTATATGATTTATTTTGTGCTCTGATGTTCTCAGTGCCCCCTTTTGGGGAATCTGAAGAGTAGAGTTCTGTCATGTCTGTGAATTCCCTTGCATTGTCATGTGCAAAGCTAAAATCGTCTGGAAATCTAACATCAGTTAATATGGGAGACTTTTAATATCGTCTTCAAAAGTCTGTTCTCTAAATGAATGTTTTTATTAACAGGTAATGCTTCTGTTGCTCTGTCTGAAATGTTTTTTCTTTCTCTTACAGTATTATGTGCCAAGAATCTGGCAAAGAAAGACTTCTTCCGTAAGTATACATATTATTACATTATTTTAATAGTGATACTTAAAAGTTTCACTCAAGAGTAGCTTATAGTTTTCTTCTTAAGACAGGCAATGCCTTTATGTATACATTGCAAATGTTTTTTCATAGACTAGATCTGAAAGAAATCCATGGTAACCCAAAAGAGCTAAAAAAGGTTTTACTAAGGACAGACTTGTGCTGGGAATTGTAACTTGGTTTTAAAACAAGTTTTTAATGATCCTATGAGCTTTTAAATTGAAATATTAACAACATTTTTCAAATGTGATAGCCATAAAATGGCCATGTTGCCGTCAGGCCCTCTCGTTTCAGTTTCATCGTTCTCGTTTCATCTTTTTAAGATCGAAAGATAAGATTTAAGATCGAAGATTCGAACATCATTTGAATTCACAAAAATTATTTAGAATTTAGTTAAAATTTTAAATAAAATGGTATTCATTGAAGCAGCTGGTTAGGAAGCATTTCAGCTCTGGACGATTCAATCTTCTCTGTTGTCTGAAATGTCAAGAGCCACACACCGAATGCTATTGTGCCAGAGAATACACATCACGTCATCATTCAGTGGCTCCTTATCAGATTCCACCCACTACTGCATGAGCACACTTCAGTGTTTTCCAGTCTGGGCTCTCACTCGCAGTAGTTCTGACTGCCATGCTTGTTTGCCCCACTGCCCTCGTCAGAGTGTGTGTCCCACTTATTATTCAAATGCCTGCTGTGCGTCATTCATAGATCCTGTTTCTGTGCCAATGCCATAGTGCTTCTCATGTAACAATGGGCTACATGAGAGTGTATGATGGAAATGGGCACAAGTTGTCTGAAGTTATTATGCAGTGGATTATTCGTATTTATGTTCAACAGCAGATTCAGCATGAATTTCTTTAGTCTTTTTCTCCACTGTGAAAGTGGAGTGCTCTTGTTGGATTCATGTCAATGACCAAATGCTCAAATACACAGTCTTTGTCAAACAACTTGTTATTATGACACAAATGCAAGTTATATTATGTCATACTCTAATACATAACCAAATTTTGTAATCACAATTCTGATTGTTGACCTAAAAACTGTCAAAAGTATGGTGTAACAATAGCTTCTAGTTACTTTTGGAACCATGTGTAGTGACAACTTTTATTGGATGTTGCTTTGATGAATATATTTTTTACAAATATAACTGTTTGACTAAAACTTTAATTGTAAATAAATGCAAATGTATATGACTTAATAAAAGTTGGGAATTTACATCAAATTTAATGAAAAATCTAAATAGCAGCTAATGATTTGGTCGATTATATTTAAAGACCAATCTATACTTTTATCTCAAATAAAAGTTGAATAATTATTTAGAAAGCATCTTATAAAAGCCAGGAAGAAAGATAGAAAGTACAGATTGGTCTGCTTAAAGTAGGCATCAGATGCCATTTTATTGTTCTATTTTGTAGGCTTTAAATGTATGGTGTGTAGCAATCTAAGTTTATATTTGTGAATGATTTTATTAAAATAAAAAAAACATAACCATGTAAAAAGTTTTGAGCATTGTACCAAATAACTACGCTCACTCCGCCCCTCTCTACATGTAGGCATGTTTAGTTGTCTGGTGTGTTTTCGTAATGCAAGTATGTAAATTTATGGATATATATTTATCATATATAGTTTTCTTAATGAGTAATACATGGCAGCAGAATCCTCAAATGATTTCATATAAGAGTTTTGAAAACTATTGGAAGCAAAAACTTCACCAAAATTATTTGTGCGAGATTGTTTAGGTAGATATTTTATAGTAATTTTAAAATAATATACTTGCTTGTTCTGGACTTGCATCACGTATAGTTGTATAGTAAAGTTTCAGTCTCAACTTCATTTGCTCAAATCCTGCTTTGTAATGGCCCTTCTTCAAAAACAGTCTGAAGCAAAATGATGGTCTATTGTGTTTATAAATGGACACGGAGGGGTGGATTTTATGGTAATAATGGGATGACCTTGCACTATGTGACGTAATTCAAAGTGAGTTTCACATAGGCTTGTTCTCGTTTTCATTTTTAAAATACATTGCCAAGTTTGGAACACATTGCTTTTATGGAACACATTTACTTGGATTTTTGTTCGGTTCCGAGATGCACATCAAAACAAAACGTTGAGATAGGTGTTAATCTTGGGTATGTTGAAATTAGTATATCGCTAGACCTGAAAATAGAAAATAGAAAATAGATCATGGATAAAGTGAAAGATTTTTCAAATTATTTGTATAATATTTTCTTCATGGTTTAAATTCCCAAAATTCCCCAAAACATGTGGTAGCGGTATGCAACTACCAATGTACGATGCACACTTTTGTGTTTTAATAGTGCTCAAGTGAACAAAACTATCCAATGTACATGGGGCTTAGAGGTCACAGGCAACAAAATATTTGCAATGAATCTTCATTTTTGCAGTTGTCATAGTGAAAGTTGCTTATTCTAGTCAGTTCCTGTTCTATGAGAGTGATGACTCTGTGCTCGGTTGTTGATTTGTCTTCCAACTCTCTGTCATTCTGCTGCAGGGTTGCCTGATCCCTTTGCCAAAGTGGTGGTGGATGGCTCGGGTCAATGCCACTCTACAGATACGGTCAAAAGCACATTGGACCCCAAGTGGAATCAGCATTATGACCTGTGAGAAATTTCTTCCTCTATTTCATTAACATGTTTCAGTGAAGAGGTTCGCTAAGGTGAGTTGTGGTTTGTTTTATTCTTTCTAAAGGTATATTGGGAAGAGTGATTCCATCACCATTAGTGTCTGGAACCATAAGAAGATCCATAAGAAGCAGGGAGCCGGTTTCTTAGGCTGTGTGCGGCTTTTGTCTAATGCTATCAGCAGACTTAAAGATACAGGCTGTGAGTTCTGCTTTTACAATCCACCATAATCTTTTGATTGCCCTGTTTAACTATCATTCCTAACCCTCATTAAATGGGTTTTAATCTGTGGTTTTAATTACCAAGTATATAACAGTGCAATATACTCATCAGTTTGTTCCCTTGTAATCTTTGACCATCAGACCAGCGTTTAGATTTATGCAAGCTGAACCCATCAGACAGTGATGCGGTCCGTGGACAAATTGTGGGTACGTAATGTCTTTCTGACTCAAGAAGGCTATTTATACTTTGAAGTCAAACAGAATGTTATTTTCACACACTTCTTTTTGTATACTATGAAAAATGGTGAAATGATTGTTAAATGGATGTATATGTAGATTAACAGAATCATTCTTATTGTAGTGAGTCTGCAGACCCGAGATAGAATTGGCAGTGGTGGGCCTGTGGTGGACTGTAGAGGATTGGTAGAGAATGAAGGGTAAGTCAAAAGATAAAGAATGTTTACTTATCCATGCAGTTAACAGCCTTCACTTCCATTTTTGGGGAGGTGAAACATTTATTTACAGGTGCTGGTCATATAATTCAGTATCATGAAAAATATAATAATAATAATAATACATTTTATTTGGAGATGCCTTTCTTGTTACTGAAGGTCACGTACAAGTTAGCACATAGTAACTTAACCATAGTAAACAAACAATAATAAAGATAGAAACAAAACAACATTAATAAACCAATAGGTAAAACATAAAAAATACGCAATGTAAGATATGATCAAGATATGATTTGAGATTTAAGTTATTTTAGAAATTCTATTAAAAATGTTTAATATTTAGACAGACTCTGTTTAGAAAGTTTACTTTCATCAGAGAATATAATTTTGGACAATTCAGTGGCCATCCACTTAGTTTGTTTCTAGCCAAAGTGAGAAACTTTTGACGCCGTCTCTTATACAAGAGTGACTTGAAAACCAGGTCTAAGTCTGAGCTTAATAGTTTTTGCAGTCCACTCTTTGTGAATCTCTCTCTCTCATATTACTGAATGGGTTTTGCTTCACAGACCTTTTGGGCTGCGTTTATACTTTTACTAGTGTTTTCTACCACATCTTTAGTGCTGGGCTTGGACACAAAGCTTTTGTGTTTTGGCCCCCCTTGTGCAAGACATCAATGGTAATTTTTTTGGGCCACAGTCAAACCAGCAATCTCCTGTTTAGTCTACAAAATATCTACTGAAATTTGGGGGTTTCATTATCAGTTTTGTATAGTCAATAATCATCAAAGTTAAAAGAAAGAAACATTTGAAAAATGTCAGCCAGTATGAAAGGAATAAATGAATAAACTATACAAGGTGCTAAAATTGCTAAATTAAATAAACATTTTTATAATATAATAATTTGAGCAGCACTTGTATGGTTGTAGCAAATATTGTAGGTTTTTCCCCGGTTTTGTACACTCTTCAGAAAGGGAAATTAAAAACAGAGGGAGCTATTGTATTAGATCAGTACGAGTGAACAAGAATGTAGTATATCTGAAGTAAATGGCTACTGTTAATCTGTCAATTATTTTGTCATTATTAACATTTGATTGCCTGCTTATTGCTGACTGGTAAAATGACACTGTATAAAGTGTCTGAATAACAACAAAATACAGTAATATTGTTTTTATCTACCAGAACTTTGTTTGGAGACACAAAGTGTGATGTGTTTTATATATATATATATATATATATATATATATATATATATATATATATATATATATATATATATATATATATATATATATATATATATTTTTTTTTTATCATTAAATACCAACTTGTGTGTGTATATATATATATATATATATATATATATATATATATATATATATATATATATATATATTTATAAAAAAGTCATCCACTTAAATCTTTTATGTTCTTGCGTTCAGTGATTTTTAATCTACACCATAAAATAAGAAAGAAAAGTATTAGAAAATTATGAAGTCACAAAAAGCAAAGTGTTTGAGCACTCCACTAATTGAGCTAAAAAGTATTAGATAAAATCAAAACCTTTTGTGTGCTGCTGTGTTTTAACACCTACTCCTTTCATGCATTTCAGACCAGTTTTTGAAGATTCTGGGCCTGGACGGCCTCTTAGCTGCTTTATGGAGGAACCCATGCCATACTCGGATCCCACCGGAGCCGCTGGAGGAGGCAACTGTCGGGTACTTGAGTCACCTAATCAGGAGCAGAGGCTTCAAGCACAACGGATTAGAAATCAAGATTCTCGAGGGCATGCACATACACCCCAAAATCGGCCACACGGTCACCAGTCCCCTGACCTTCCTGAGGGCTACGGTAAGCATTGACATGTTACCGTGATTCACAAGTTTATTTTATTGCAGATGTTGATAGGTTTGTTTGTTTTTTAGCTAACCAAGATTTCTTTATTCGTCATTTGCAATCAACTTGTATTGTGTATCCCTACAAGCTGCACATGTCATACTGAACATGTGGCCTGTGATGTTGCCTGTTATTGGATGTTGACACTCATCCACATGCTTGGCCACACGTTGTGTAAATAGTGAAAACTGTTTTGTTTTTAAAAATCCCTTCTTTAATGGCAAAATATTGCATAGTTGTGCATCCAAGTAATTTATAAATAAAACATTTATTCGGGGATGATAAAACCTTTGTTTTGTGATTGTTCATAAAAAGATATGTGTGACTTGCTGTTTTGCAAATGCCTTGTGTTTGCACCTGATCTCTGTCCCTCGGTACAGTTGGGTTCTGCTGAGACTAATGCAGCTTAGTCCTGTGGGTAGAGGCTACTGAAGTGCACTGAACTGGAGAGACTGAGCTCTGAAAGGAGTCTATTCAGTCTGGCGCTGAGCTTGTGCCCACCACAGCTTGCATTATGCAGGTGGATTGACTGGGCTAAAGCCCCCATTGGAGTGTAACTGTGCCTGACCTCACTGGTGTTGTGATCGTGTCCGTTGCTGTGACCATTTGACGGCGCCAGTGAAATTAAATCTCAGACTAGACATGCCACACTGGCTGTGTTCTTGCCAGCCTTTTGCTGAAGCACTGGCACATATTTAGGTTGCATGTAAAGTGGTGACTGAGTTGATTGTTATTTCTTTCACTCTTGACATTTTGCCACTTTTCCCATCAATTGCAGAGCAAAGGACCACTGTCCAGGGTCAAGTCTATTTTCTTCACACACAGACTGGCGTTAGCACCTGGCATGATCCCAGAATACCCCGGTAGGTTTAATCACCACCCACCGCGGCACTTTTGATTTCTGCTCCCTGTTTGTGAGATGTCTCTCTAATCTTAGCTCTTTAATATCCTCAATCAGCTAACTTGATAATCAGTAATCTTGCGCAATAGCTTCTACATTGTTTGCTAATTTGCTCATCATTCTAATTATGGTCACAGAATCATGAGAAAATATTAAGGAGTGGTGGTTTAGGGTGGGAAATCAACACAAGACACCAGCCATGTGCCGAAGTCTTTTTGATCCGTGTGAGGTTATTTTAAACACAGTTGCGTGTGATCTTTTGAAATTGCTGCCCAATGACCTACTTGTGTACTTGATATACATGTGTGAGCATGTTTTGAAAACATTCCGAGTCTGTCAGCTGTTTGTTATTTTTCCCAAGATAAGTTCACTGACAGATTTCTCCCTTTATAATTTATTGATGACATTAGGGTTCGGGTGAGGCAAAACTGACATTTTCTTTTAGTTAAAAAAGTACTATATTTAGATATGCAAGTCTGATGAAAGCTGAATTGCTTGATGAAATACAATACATACATATGGAAAGAAAATCTTTAGTCAATGCAAGCAATTATTTGTATGTAATTATTATTATATTTATTTTACAGTTGATTATTCAAGGTTAAAGAGCCAAATAGTTTTCAGTGAAATAAAGGAAATTACACTTCAATGAAAAGGTGTATGCACTGTGAGTTTAGAAAATGGAGCACCTTATAGGCTAGCTACAAAATTGAGTGTGAGCCAGAATCTCAAGTTCAGGACTCCAACTTTAGTTGCAGCTCACTTTACATATTCTACAAACTGACTAGCGAGCAGGACATTTTTTTGTGGCAAAAAAGAAACATTATTTGCTTAATCAATAAACCAATGCATTTGCTGTAAAATCCGAACTTTAAGATCCTTTGCTTTGTTAGTAAATAACCTTTATTTTAATTAACTTTTTTTTTACACCAAATCTGCAATACATGTGCCATACAATCTAATAGTCACCACTGAAAATGCAAATCACAAACATGTCAACTATTATTAAGCGTCATCCTGATTATGTGACCTGTGATGTTGCCAATTAATGGCTGTTGACACACATCCATGTGCTTGGCCACACGGTATGTAAACAGTGAAATTAGTTTTTTTTTATTTTAGTAAATATTAAAGTCTTCAGTCATGGTTTAGAATTCACCACAGCAAATGCTAACCTTGGACCATGAAAGTTATCTTATTGGTAGACAAAATCCTTATGAATTAAACATTATATAAGAGTATAGAGATGCACTCAGGGTCTTGACCAGTCATGATATGATATACAAATAAAAAGATTTTAAATTGAACTTTAAAAGTGACTAGAAGCCTGTGCAGAGTGGTCAGAACTGGAGTAATGTGCTCAAATTTCTTTGCCCCTGTCAGCAGTCTTGCAGCAGTGTTCTGAACAAGCTGAAGTCTAGATATTGTCAACAATAGACCACATTATAACAAATAAGTTATGAAAGTATGAATTAGTATTCAAGTTCTGTAAAATGTACTTTTTATTTGGCAAGTGCCTGAATCAAAAATTTCAGTGACTTTGTTATTATGGGTTCATGTTCCATACAAATAGTATATAAAATTAAGTCTAAAAAAAATAAACGCTGAAGTCAGAAGGTAGATAGGATGTGAAAGGATCCGGTACAGTGGCTGATGAATAAAGAGTTGATTTCCCTCCCTGGAAATGCGTAACAAGGCAGAGTTATGGTCTGCGGGTTGCCTGGTGTGATTGGTCCGCTTACTCCTTCAGGGATTTGAACAGCGTGAGCTGTGAGGAGCTGGGCCCTCTGCCACCCGGCTGGGAGATCAGGAGCACTGTGTCAGGACGCATTTATTTTGTTGACCACAATAATAGAACCACACAATTCACCGATCCCAGGTTACACCACATCATGAGGTAAAACATCTGTCCCAACCGCACCTGATTTACTCACTCCAGCTTTTAAAAGATCTTGTTAATTATGCAACACAATGAATAATCATCCTCGCTAGTAATGATAATTGCTTGCTCCCGTGAGGGTTTGTTCAATTAATTTTAACAGTTAATTAATTCCTAACCATCCCTGCTGGGAGTGTTACCCAAATGTGTTACAGATTTATGGTCCAGTGCTCTGTTAAATATGGTATTTGATGCCTGTTTTATGTGTTGAGCAGCCAGCACTCTCAGGTGAAGGAGTCAAGCCAGGCTCTACCCATGCAGATGGAACTTGGCATTGAAGAGGGTGATGGTGAGGTACCGGGTCGCTACGAGAGAGATCTCGTCCAGAAACTCAAACTGCTCCGGCATGAACTCGCCCTGCAGCAGCCACAGGCCGGCCACTGCCGCATAGAGGTGTCCCGCGAGGAGATCTTTGAGGTAAATAGTGCATTGTGTGTGAACGAGAGGGAGGAAAGTAGAACAGTGAGGTTACAGGAGGCTGAGGTCAAGAAGGTGGAGGAGTTTAGATATTTGGGGGCAACAGTCCAGTGCGACGGGGAGTGTGGAAAAGAGGTGAAGAGGCGAGTGCAGGCAGGTTGGAGTGGGTAGAGAAAAGTGTCGGGGGTGTTGTGTGACAGAAGAGTGTCAGCAAGAATCAAAGGAAAGGTGTACAGAACAGTAGTGAGACCAGCTATGATGTATGGGTTAGAGACTGTAGCAGTGAGGAAGAGACACGAGGCAGAGATGGAAGTAGCAGAGATGAGGATATTGAGGTTCAGTTTAGGAGTGACAAGGATGGACAAGATTAGGAAAGAGCACATCAGAGGAACAGCTCAGGTTGGTTGTTTTGGAGACAAAGTCAGAAAAGCCAGATTGAGATGGTTTGGAGATGTGCAGAGAAGGGATAGTAGTTATATTGGTAGAAGGATGTTGGAGATGGAGCTGCCAGGCAAGAGGGCAAGAGGAAGGCCAAAGACAAGTTATATGGGTGTGCTGAAGGAGGACATGAAGGTAATTGGTGCAAGAGTAGAGGATACTGAGGCCAGAGTTAGGTGGAAACAGATGATTTGCTGTGGCGACCCCTAAACTGGGAACAGCCGAAAGTGCATTTTTTTTGTCCTTGCAATTAGTTTTGAACACTAATCTACTCCTTTTTCTTTTTGTTTACAATTTGCAAAAATTGTATTTATTTAGTTATTTATTTTATATATTTTTTTCTTTGAACATGCTATCTTGATCACAATGCAAACAATAAAGTGTATTCACTTTTCACTTGTGAATTTCATCCTAATGTTCGGGATGAGCTCTTTAAAAGAAACTAATATGAAAAGACTTAAAAAGAGATTGATTTGATTAAAATGCAATGAATAAAATTAATGTTCAAATAAAATTAAATTGTATAAACATGATTTTAGGCTTTCATTAAATTAATTAAACTTCTATTAATTAAAATATATAATGAAATATATTTCATTGTTAAATAGTTAATTAAAATTAATTAAACAATTTTTTTTAACTTCCTAACAAGTTATTAGTCAATGTTTTATGTTATTTGTTCTCAAAACATTATTGAATATGATGAGTTGTGTTATTCAGGAAGTTTGATGACACTTTCACATGGCTGTGTTCAATAGGAGAAAGTACACAAATGCCAGTTAAACTGCCAGTTCTCTGCAGTCTTTAAAATTGTCTAAATCAAAAATGCATGTGTTTTGCAAACCAGTTGCACTTTTGTGTTAAAGCGGTGTACAAAAGATTGTTTAAGTAACATTAAAACAATGTATGTTCAGTGTTTACAAGTCAATAATTATGCAATCCTTAATTTTCAGATTGTAAGTGCAATTTTATTAACCTATTTTAGTAGGAGCTTGAGTAGATAATTAGCTAAGTGTTAGCGGTTATTCTCTAGTTAAGCTCATAAACTTCCTTATATACACAGAAAAAATCCTGGTCCGAGCCATAAACCCAGAATTGCTCTGGACCACACTACTAGTATTTTTTCGTGCTCACCAAATTGGTTGACTAAGCTATTGGAGTGAGTCTGTGAACATCTGAAAATGCAGCATAAAATATCAAACTTCTGAAATATTTATTTAAAATGACATTGACATGTCATTGATATAATTTACTGCTAACCTCTGTATCAAAGGGAACTATGGCTTCACAAATCATACAAAATGAAAATAATGAAAATGTAAACATTTATTACAATCTTTTCTCTAGGTCAGCATTGCTATAAGGTGCTAACACACACACTATACTTCGACGACCCAGGTTTATTTCGAACCCAGGTTTATTTAGTATCACTCGGTATGTTTTATTATGGATATATCAAACATCTTTGGCTGAAAATGCCCAAAACGGCATTTTCTGGTTTTAGCCACCAAAAGAACACAGGCGAAACACTATGTTGTGATGCCAATAACAGAAGCTGCAGTATGCTTGTCTGTCGCACATTTCCTGGATGTCTGTTTGGGTCTGCACTTCATCATAACTGTACCTTATCCGCATTATAAAGATCCATCTCTGTTTTGCGTCTTAAATTAGTTGTGCTTGGGGATGTTTCATTTTACATCTTTTCAGCGGGTCAGAAGACCTTTGCGTTGTAATTTAATGTCAGTGCAGATAAGTAAAAAAAAATGTACATTTATTGTGTACGGTATGTTGTTGCAATATGCTACATAAGTATTTGATTTATTTTTTTAAATGCACAGCCTTTTTGTTTAGGTTAGTACACGGTCATAGCCATAAATGCAATGGTGCTAATAATTTGCACAATTCCATTTGCTGTTTCAGTTTTCAGCTTTTGTTACCTCTTTTTTTAGTTTTGACCAAGAAATTTAGGTGCTTCCTTAACATTTATTTCTTTGAAAGCATGTTCTTTTAAACCTCACTTTTCCATTTTCTAATGCACAAAAATGAAAACAGCAAATGAGCTCTGGGATAACTGCTGATAACATACTGAACACATTTGCGTGTGATTTCTGTGCACCCGAGAGCATGTTTCTGCAAAGATGGAGCAGTATTCAATACAAATCAAAATCAATGACGCCTACAGTACTGCTGGCCAATCAATTTGTGCTTCTCAAACTTTCTCAGAAACCATTGGGATTGAAGAACATTTGATAGCAAATTACAAAATATTTTGAGGCCCTCAGGTTAAGCCAATTTGCTACCTAAAAGAAAACTCGTTTATGAGCATTAAGCCGAATTAGTTTTTTTTTTGTGTGTGTAGCTATTTTCTGATTTTGGTTGTTACTTAACGAATGGAATCCAATTTCATTTGCATGTGGCTGTACCTTTTTAAAAAAGCTTACTAATTAAATTACTGTATTTAATTAAATCTGTAATAGAAAAGCTTTTAATTGGTGTTTATTTCACTTAAAAATGTAATATGACATGTTTTTGATCTATTAACAACATTGCAGTGACTTTTAATAAAGTACAAGATTGCATTTATTTCATTAAAAGGCTCCTTGATGTAACTGGTTGTTTAAGTCCAAATCACTTTGTGACAAGGTTCTAATTTCTGCAACAGGAGTCTTACCGACAGATCATGAAGATGAGACCCAAAGACCTAAAGAAGAGGCTGATGGTGAAGTTCAGAGGAGAGGAAGGCCTGGATTACGGGGGAGTTGCCAGGTAGCATACGAATGTGTCCCATATGATCGGTTCTCATTAATTATTTTCCCAAGTGCCTCATTAGTTCCTGATCCTTTTTCATATGCCAGACTTGACTTTTTAATTTTAAAGTATTAACGAAATGCTAGTGATGACTCATTAGCATGCAGGTTGTTATGCTCCAAGTGCAGAAGAGTGTGGAATGTAGATTTAGAATAGAAGATTTTTTTCTGACACGATGTGCTGTATTTCAGGGAGTGGCTATATCTTCTCTGCCACGAGATGCTGAATCCATACTACGGCTTGTTCCAGTACTCTACTGATAACATCTACACTCTACAGATCAACCCAGACTCATCCATCAACCCTGTAAGTTGTTTTTAAGTTGTGTTCTGCTAAAAAGCCTAGCATATAAGTTAGTTTGACACTTTTTTTTACAGTTTTTCTGTATCACACAGTGTTTCTGGAAGCTTGATCAAGTGTTTGTTTTCTTTTCTAACTTTCTCTCTTTATCTTTTCCCCAGGATCATTTGTCTTACTTCCATTTTGTTGGGCGGATTATGGGTCTCGCTGTTTTCCATGGGCACTATATCAATGGAGGCTTCACTCTGCCATTCTACAAGCAGCTTCTTGGGAAACCCATTCAACTTTGTGACCTGGAAACTGTAGACCCAGAGCTTCACAAGAGTCTTGTCTGGATTCTGTGAGTATATTTGATTTTCAGGTCAAAACTTTTGAAGGCAAACATTCTAATATTGTGGTGTGATTGTGTGTTGGGGATTTTAAAGTTTGAGGGAAAAGGGCACTTTTGATAAGCGTCGGCTAAATGTAAATATCACCCTGCACCTCCTGACTGGTTCCCCACTGAAGTGCAGCAGGTGTCAGTCTGGTTAGTACTTGGATGAGAGACCTCAAGGGAAAACCAGGTTAATGTGGGACGTGGTCTAGTGGAGCCAGCAGGGGTTGTTCACTAAGGTTGCAAAGGGTAGGAAACTTTACCTTGAGGATTTTGGAGATACAAAAAAATAGAAACCTTACAAAATTATAAACTATATACAAACTTAAATATTTTGTTCCTAAACTGACATCAACACAGACTAATGCATATATAAATGACATTTTGTAAGATTTAATGTTATGTGGAAATGTTGAATGTAAGAAAACACGTTATTTCCATTGATTCTCATGGAAAGTTTACAGCCTTGAAAATTCCCAGAATTATGCAACCGTATTGCTCACCTTTAAGGGCCCTGCGAGTCCTTGTGTAAAGAAGCACTGTCATCCAGATGAGTCGTTTAACATCCTGAAATTTTTAATGACCACGGAGAGTGAGTTTAATTGAAACTGTCTGGGGAACTGTTCGTTGATGGATATTAAGTTTGTTAATTCTTTATGCTGGCTAGGTGACTAGCACCTACCTCAGTCAGCTAGGCTCCCAGGGGCCTCGCAGAGGGAACTCCTCTTTACGCTTCCTGTCTTCACTAGGACATTGTGAAGCTTTCAAAACTGATGCTTTTCAGAATTCTCTGAGATAAATGGCACGCTTTAAGTTGCCCACCAATCGGGGATGATTCAAAGGCATTGTTTACAACAAATACTGCTTCTTAAAGGTTAAGGATGTAGTAATTGTATAGAGGGGTCATATAGTTATTTGGAATCATTTAATAAGTCTATATAGTGCTTTAACAGAGACATTTTTTACATAAGAATAGATAACTGCATTTTACAAAACCTCAAAGAAAAAAATCCTCTAAGTCTGTAGTTGAAGCTTTTGAATTAGAGTTGGAAAACTAGGCAAAACATCAAAGAATAACCTGCAAGCACAAGTGGATAAAGCATGGTGTAAAAGTATTACAACCTTTTGGCTGTAAAATAATTTTTTTTTTGCACTCTCAAGACTTCTTTTATTTATATATATACTCTGTGTTTTCCTGATTGAATCTCACCTCACAAGCTGCCTGACCACATTAGGATTGATTTCAATGTGTAATGAGTTTGTTCCATCACACCTATCTGAGCGTTTTAAACCTCCGGAACCGTCTGTCATTCACTGTCGAGATCAGTTGACCAGGTCCTCCTAGGTGGCCGAGAATGAAATGTGATCTCAGAGGGCCCTGAGCTTTCTCAGTGGCAGTTCCAAAACTGTCTAATGAGCTCCCTGTACACATCAGATTGGTCTCTTTCCCATCTGTTTTTAGGTCATTGTTCTTATGTACGCAGGTATTATCAACTGAGGATTTTTATTTTGTCCATATGTAAAGAGACATTTTATTGTATCAAAAAAAATGGGTGCGATTAACTTAATTTAGGAGAATTTAAAAAAATAAGTTTTTATTTTCTATAGACTTTAGTGATTTCGTGATTTGTGATTAGCTATGCTTAGTACAATATACACATTATGTGATCTAAAGCTGACCTATGTATTATACGTAATACATATTTATATGTAGATATACGTTTGAAAACTGGCTCCAAAAAATTGTGGATATTTTTCTTGCTATTTGATGTTTTGAAGTTCTGAAATGGGAAAAATAAATTATTTGTCCACATACTTCCAGTCTGTCCATGTTGATGACTTAAAAGTCGTTAACAGACCTGTCAAGAGCGTGCTTGTTCATGTTGTTCTTCCCGTTCAGCAGCCTTAAAAAAATGGAAATATGAAAATAAGAAGGAATATTATGAAAAAAAAGAATATTCCTTCTCAACGTCTCAACAAAGAAAATGTTCTGGGGTATTTTGGTGTGCTGAGTGTTCAGTGAGCAGCTTGTTTTTGATGCGTGGTTGATGGGTGTTTTGTTGAATGTAAGCAAGAGCATGAATAACATCGCTCTCTTTTCTTGTGTTTTTCAGAGAGAATGACATCACATCTGTTTTGGACCACACCTTCTGTGTAGAACATAATGCTTTTGGCAAATTCCTGCAACACGAGCTGAAACCAAACGGCAAGAATGTCCCGGTCACTGAGGAGAACAAGAAAGAATATGTGAGGTATGAAGATTTCTGGCCATAAAACCTGCCAGCAGAGGGCAGCAATAAACCTAGCTGTAGGTGGATTACAGAGTAACTTTATTGTAATATTTTTAGTTGTACTCCCTCTTCTGAGGAGTTAACTTTTTAACAGGTTTTTATTTTACACTTTTATTTTTCCTCCTACAATCTCAAACTCGTTATATTGGGACAATGCAGAGTACACAATTAACCCATTTCAACATTCATTCATTCATTCATCTTCATGTCATCTTTATTCCCTTTCGGGGTCGCCACAGCGGAATGAACCGCCAACTCTCTGGCATATGTTTTACGCGGTGAATCGCTGGGAAACATTCACACACACATTCACACTTTAACACTATGGACAATCGTTCTTACTCAATTCACTTATACCGCATGTCTTTGGACTTGTGGGGAAACCGGAGCACCCGGAGAAAACCCACGCGATCACGAGGAGAACATGCAAACTCCACACAGAAATGCCACCTGCCCCAGCCGAGCCTAGAACCAGCGACCTTCTTGCTGTGAGACGACCGTGCTACCCACTGCGCCACCGTGACGCCTTCCCATTTCAACATGTGCATTATTAAAACTTAGTTTTCTTTACCTCAACCTGGTTATCATTTAATCTTATATAAAATGAAACCACTATATTGTCTGATTTCAGTAGTAATCTATAGCGACTTTCAACCATAACTATGATCTCTATTCCACCTCATGAAACAATCTTCTATAAATTAATATTCTATTAATCTATATTAGGCTCCTTCATTGTAAAGCTGCTTTATTTTTATATTATATTCAAGTTGATTATTTTTTTTTTTATTGTAGCATTTATCTTAAGTACTTTTTCATGCCCTTAAATGTGACAGTACATAACTTTTTATTGTAATCAATTATTTGTAAGTCAGCAGCAAAATTGAAAAGTTATTAGTGTTTTTAGTAGTAGTTTTTAGCAGTCGTTTGTTCTGTTCTTGCTCTCTAACGATTGGCTGTGTCTCGGTCAGATTGTATGTCAACTGGAGATTTATGCGAGGCATCGAAGCACAGTTCCTGGCCCTGCAGAAGGGGTTCAACGAACTCATCCCACAGCATCTCCTCAAGCCTTTTGATAACAAGGAACTTGAGGTAATTCAGAGCAATAATAGAATCAGACTTTCAAAAATCTATTATTTATCATTAACTAATGGTTTGTCTCTGTTCTTTGCCATTTTAACGACACCAATAATATTTCCTATCTTGAGATTTTGTCTGAATATTTATTTTGAAACCATTTTAAACACCTGATTCATTAGAGAGTGACATGTAAAATATTTTCGGGCTGTATATTGTAACAATAAAATATAAATCAAGGTAAATCGGCCGAAGGTGTTCTTGAAATAACCACATCTGTTTTCGAATTTCAAAACACATTTACAGTGTGTTTACAGTTTTCAGCTGGAGTTTAGAGAATTCACCCGGAGCCTAGTCCCAGCTTGTTCAGTTAATTTCATGGATGCCTTAACACTCCATTTACGATTGCATTCATTTAGAGTCTTTATTTCACTTAAATAATGCTTATGGACAGAGGCTAATATAGTATTTATTAGTATTTCTACTAATATAGTATTTAGTAGTGCAAAAGCACTAATATATGTACGACCCCATGCAAATATTTGTAAACCTCTTACCATTATAACTTTATTAATCTTAATGAGTTAACAAGCTAAATAAGGTTAATCGCGATTACTCTTTTAGAGCATTTTGAAGATTCTTGTTAAAGCAAGTTTTGTTTAACAGAAAAGGTTAGGGATTTTAATTCTCAATTATTTCTTAAGATATTTTTCTCCTTTATGTTTGGTGTCATAGACTTTGTTTTGTAATGTGTCCAGAAGTGTTCTTGATATCTAGCCACAATGCATCTCGTTCTTCACCTTTTCACTTTTCTATGGACGAAGTGGTCAAATGTGTGCTCTCTTCTGCATTGTAGCTGGTGATTGGTGGGTTGGGGAAGATCGATCTGAATGACTGGAAGGCTAACACACGGCTAAAGCACTGTGTGGCTGACAGTAACATCGTCAAGTGGTTCTGGCAAGCGGTGGAATCCTTCGATGAGGAGAGGAGAGGGAGACTGCTGCAGTTTGTCACCGGCTCCACACGCGTCCCGCTACAAGGCTTCAAAGCACTGCAAGGTGGCTAATGGAGAGGCCATGGACATGCTCAGTTCTCCTGAAAGCTTCAAATTCTACTTTCTAATTTAGCGATAATTTGTTGGATTAGTGATAATGCCTGTGACCAATTGAGACAAAATATGTACTCAGTTTAGAGTCTCCAATTTTGATATGAACAAATAATTTGTGAAATCTTTTTTTGTCATTTATACAAATTTGCCTTTACTTTACAGAATAGATCTTTATAATTTTGGAAAATAGTTACACACCTTCCTACAGAAGTCTTATTTAACAATGTAATATTCTGCTGAATACTAAGTGTTTTGAGTGTGAAGAACTGGGGAACAGTGATAACTAGAATGTATCTTTGTAAGGTTCTACAGGTTCTGCAGGACCAAGACTCTTCACGATTCATTTAATTGATGCCAACACCGACAACCTGCCCAAAGCCCACACATGGTGAGAGTCGCATCAATGAATGCAATCTGTGTAATGACTGTTGATGATTTCTTATCCTTAAAAACTCTCGCTTTTATAGATCCTGGCATTTGGAAGAAAATGTGTTCAATCCATATTTTAATATTTAGTTTTGCAGGAAAGCAATTGAATTGGATTCTAACAGAAGTAGACAGTAGAAATTGCATTATGCATACATACATTTATTAAAATGAAAAATTATAGATGAATTATTTTAACTTTCAGCAATAATTTCATAAATAAAATGTCAAAATTAATTAATTGATTAATTAATTTGATCAATACTTGAACCACAATCTAAGTTTGTTTAATTAAAAAATATATATATTTTTTTATAACCCATTGATTTCATTGTTCTGATTAGTTCCACTATCATTATTCCAAACTTTTTAAAATTTCTTTTTTTTTTCAACTTGATTTTTAAAAAATTAATACTAAATTTCTAGACATTTGGGTTATTAGCTTTTCACACATTGGTAATATATTTGGAAAAGAATGTGACTTTTTGTTACCAGTTGAAAAGCTTGGTGGGGTGTAAATACTTTATTTTATAAATGCAAACTTGAGAGGAAGGAATGTGAGTACTTTGAAGTTAGTTAGGCTTAAAAAAAATTTAATAAATATGTTACCAATTGTTGAAAATCTACCTTAAATCAGTCATGCTTGTCAAATCTATGACGCTTGAGGCACTTCTCTTGCATGAATTGAAGATGGGTTTGTTCGTGTCCTGTGTTTTTTCTGTTAGCAGATTCAGTGCCCTGTGTGTCTGGTGCCAATGACTTAATTGTTGAAGTATCATTTTGGGACAAGATAGGGGTATCAATCCAATAGGATCAGTCAATCGACTCAGTTGCATTGGAAAGCTCCACATTTCATTGCCAACAGGTGTTCGGCCTTGTTCAGGATGACCAATCCTCCTGGAAAGAGTTCTGTGGTTCCATGATAACATGTGTACTGCATTTGGTCCCCATCAACAAGCTCCAATGATTTCTGGACCGCTTAGTCCATCCATATCAATGTCAAAAACTAGAGCTGCGTTGCTGACCTTAACCGTAGACATGGCCATTAATATATTCTGTCTGGTTCTTATCCTTCAATGAGAGGGGGTAGCTTGAATAGGAAATTCAGCTGAATTATATGAGCAAGCCCTATGCTGCCATTATTGGTTTACTTGGCAATAAACAACCCTTCTGGCTAGAGCTGTTGACCCAAGTGTTGCGAATGTCTGATGTGATTCATACATAAGTGTTCAAAGGGGAAAACAGGACACCTGAGCCAATTTTTATTTACTCAAACATTGAAAAATGATACATTTTTACAGAATTATTGGTCTGCTGCCTGTTTGCACACCACATCCAAACTTCCCACTACCCACTTTCACAGCCAGACTGGAGACACAGAGCCCCCTCTCAGAAACAGCTCATACATCCCAAATCACATGACATTCTTGCATGGTGGATTTTCTCATGGTGCACTGCGGTGGCCACATCCAGCTCAATCTAAATTCATAAGAGGCTACTATGGTGAACTGGCTTCCTTTTCCCCAAAATGCACAACATCTATATTCACGGTTCCTGTAATGGAAGGACTTCTTTTTTTTTTGTCCATTAGGGCTGAAAAAGGATACCTTGAACCTAAACTTAAATGTGTCATACAAATTCAGCTAATAAAATAAAAATACTAAACTGATTATAGAAATTGAATATGATTATGTGTATTAACTAAATGATCTAATAACTAAACCAACACAACATTATTCCTATGACCACAATTGCTGATTATCATCTTCTCCAATTGATCTACCTCATGATTTTCTTCCATTCATGTTAGGTTGGTTTTTGTCTATTCAGGGATTTAAACAGATGAATGCTGATTAGTGATCATAGCGATTTTAACATAATCAAAGAAAAGCACCTGCTGTAGGGATGCAGAAAATTTGAAGGAAAAGAAAATTTTGTTAGATGAGCAATGTCAATAGTTTTTGTGTTTCAATGTAAAATCAAATGGGGCTTTTCAAACCAGTCATTGAGAACAAAATTAATCACCTCTCTTTCTTGTTCAGCTTCAACCGGATTGACATTCCGCCTTACGAGTCATACGAGAAGCTCTACGAGAAGCTCCTGACAGCTGTGGAGGAGACATGTGGCTTCGCAGTAGAATGATACCTAGTGCCCTGTCCAGCCAGCAACGGCAGCAAACCCACCAAAACTGCCCCAGCCTCCCCTTCCTCCTTCCTCTCCGGCAGGACGCGCTGCTGTCCCCTGGCAAAGTGGGGAGGCATTACCTGAGGGCACAACTCTCTAAGACTAATAATTCCCCAGTGTGATTCTGGAGTTGATTTTGCATTATCATATTAGCTTCCAGAGAAATGTGCTCCGCATTTTATTTGTTTCCCAGAAATGCAGTTTGTACGGTCTCATCACTGAAGCGCGCGTGGGGCTGTGTGAGTGTGCTTGTGCTGCAGAGCCTCGCTGAGCCAGGAATCTACGTCAAGTAGACCTCCCCTTGTAGAGCTTGTGACCAGCAGTTTACCTACATCAGGAGGTATCTCCACTTCTTTTCCTAATGGACTTTAGTTTTGCATCCTGTCCAGTACCTGAGGATGACATTTCAGCGGTTTCCATTTCCTGTGCTCGGCGGTTCTCATTGATGAAATTTTTACTTGATTGCTTGAAATGTGTGATTTCACGGTTTTGTCCAAGATCAAAAATATGTCTGTAACCTCTTGTGGGAACTTTGAATGCAACTGCGCCCATTCATCCAGGTGGGGGCTCAACTTCATGTGCAGTCTAAAGAAAGACCCAAAGGTTTCTCAAAGATCCAGTATTTTCAGCGTAAACTATTTTCACCTGGTTTTTATCCAGTTAGCATTCCTCCGTTCCTCTGCTTTTTAAAGTCTGTTTATTGAATGGTGTTTTGATACGCCGTTTTCCAAGCATGTCACTTTCTTGAATGACATTTGAGTAACTAAACGTATCTTTTAATCATGATGGGAAATGTTTAAAGAAGCTCTTTTTGTCCTTAATTTTAACGGACCCCTTTAATCTTTTCCATACGATTCAACCTTTGGCAAAGGTTAGCATTAACCCTTTTAACTTAAGGTAAACCTGACTGTTATTCGTGTGTCTCTGGTCAGAAGCGCTGCTCTTTGGAGCAGGCGAACGCTGAAGCTTTAGACTCAGTTGGAAGCAGGTTGTGGTTCGGTGCGTGAGCAGGGAATGAATTCTTGTGGATTTGTAGTGCTTGACGTGCATGGCACCAGATTATTCTTTGTAAATGTAAAGGATGAGCCAACCTCATAGTGTTTCTTCAACCACTTTTATCTTTGTTTCACGTCATATTTTTTTAACCAATTATTTATTACCATGTAATGTCCTTTTACGTATTGCTGCTATTTCCGTTTTTCTGTAGTTTTCAGAGAAAGCGAGAGTCCTTGTGAAAGCTGTACACTAATCTTTTTATGTGTGGATAGAAGTATTTAAACCAGCTGCTGATTCTTCGGGATGCTCAGCCTGGAAGGAATCGGTTGGGAGCTTGGTGGTCATGTTTATATTTGTGATATATGCAATAAATTTCATCCCTTTTATTTTTTTGGTTCCGTCTTACAACGTCTCTTTTTCTCACTTTGTGTGTGTCTGGTTGCTCAGAGGTTGTGTCTTTTATAAGTGTGCAGGAATTAAGGTTTCTGTGTCTCCAGAAGGCCGCGAACCAGTTTGAACTTCCATGAAAGTCGGAAAAGGTGATGTTTAGTGTCGTTTAATAATGGGAATGGCTAGTGAGCTTGACTTGATGAATATGGACTATGCCTGAAGTTACAGATGTTTTCATATTTCTCTTTTTTCTGAGTAATGTGACCAGTATCATCACTTTGTACAATTATTAGGTCCTGAGTGTCATTGTTGATTGAATGCAAGAGTTATGTAACTTACTATGTACTAAACATTTCTGAAATAATTCAGTGTAAATAAGATTATATTAAAGAAACTAAATTGCAAATTTCTTTTGTTTTTATTGTGTCGATACTTAGCCTGCAAAGCTTTAAGTCTTAATGAATGTAGTTTCATCTCCCCTCAATCTGACTGGGTGTGACACCTACAAGTGACACTAAACTAGATTATAGTTCCACCAGTATTCCAGACCTCTTGAACTGCTGAATAGAACCAAATTCTCTCAAGTATGTGAGACTGATCAGGTGTGCATTCATATATACCTTAGAGCTGATTGTTTTTAGTAGACTCCCATTTTCTTTTGTCCTTTCGCAATAAAGTAGTTTTCTTTACAGAGCTTTATTGCTAACATTTCTTCTTTGGGTCATGAAAGGGATGTAGCTAAGAGTTCCTTCTTTGATCTTCTTTGGATGTTCTTTAAATGGGTGCATATGTCAAGACAACGTAAGAGGTTTCTCTAGCTAAAAAGATAGAATTGAAAAAAAATTATTTGCTATGTCTTTGCTTTGCCCCCCCAAAAATATTATTTAATGTTATTTTATCTTAAATGTATGTTTTTTTTTATTGTAATGAACCACAAATAACAGCAACTTTAAAAAGAACATCACAACAAATATAGTTTAAACAAGCTTTCCGAAATTAAACAAAATAAATGTGTTTGTCCAGAAAAGTCTGTAAGTAACCGTTTCTGGTCCTTGATTGTTAAAATAACAAGTTTAAACATGTTTTTTTTTTATTGATCAAAAAAGGTTTGGTTTGTCATGATATTTAGCCCATTTAAATAACTGAAATAACTGTGTTGAAGATTTTCTGTCTGTCTGAGCTCTTGTGGACTGAAAGCCTGCTTTCGTTCAGACTGATGATTCCAGGTCTGCATTAATGATTGAAAGTGCTTATTTTCTTTTAACTGCAGATTATCTGGATGAACATCTACTTCTATGGCGCTGATCATCTTCTAGGATTCTTGATTTAATGTTCTAGGACGTTTTTCCTATAAAATCCTGTTGCTGTTGGAGGATTCCACAAGGGCTCTCCTGCTTGCTAACTTTCCTCCATGAATATGATTTCCAGAAAGCTGTCAGGAAATGGGGCAAGGGGAGGCGGTGGTAAAAGTTTTTAGGGGTTTGATTCACAGTTCAGCTCAGCCATCTTACTTTTCCAGACAGATTTATTAGTGGAAAGACCGTACCAATGCTAGACAGTACATTTAAAAGCTACATACCTCATTATTTTACAACTAATTGATGCTTTAAAGGTTTTATAGTGTCTGAAACAACTAAAAAATTAGTCAAATATTGTTTCATGAGAATTTCCAGTAACACAATTTGTACAATTGTTGATAGTGCTCCTATTTTTATTTTGAAAGATTCCTTATCTGGTTTCCAAAAACACATTAATGCACACGTAAGGTCGAAAAATAAAACGTGTTTTCTTATAATATGCATGAGATTACATTGGTATTACATTAATTTCCAGGTTAAAAGCTCTTCTTCCTAACTGATTTTATGAGAAAGAGGAATAATGATTTATATATAAACAGCTGTTTAAATAATCAGATTTTCGGCATTTAGAACTGTTTGTGAGGTGTTGTTTAGACAAATGGTGTTCACACCATTCACACACATGCACACACACACATACTTTTGGCCAACACCTTCAAGCTTGGTGGCTTTTAAAATAAAATAGGAGCCCTTTAAAGGAGATTTTGGCAAACCTGCTCGATTTTTAAAAATATTATCTTTTTGATTTCATATTCTTGATGCAAATCTGAAAACATAGCATTACTGGTTTTGTGCTATACAAATGGAAAGTTTAATATTGATTATATTTGTGCTTCGTTCATGCCAAAAATAAGAAGATTAAATATCACTTTGTTTCTATCTAGGTTTTCATCTACATATGCCCTCCTCCCCAGACACCTCACTGCTGCTGAGTGTTCATGGTGTATCTGAGAGTTTTATGACCATCAACATGTCATGAGCACACAGAGGCATGTTTAAATTCAGTTTATGAAATGAGACACTGCTTAAAAAAAATTCTGCAATCAAAAATAAGCTATTACACATTTTTTCCAGTTACCAAACCCAGACATCAGCTATAAAAACGTAAATGAAAAAAGCCAGATGTTCTTTCAAGAAAGCACTCTTGCTGAACAAACACTTGAAAATTGAGTGCTTGTTTAGTTTTTAGCTCTTTTTACAGTAGATTTTGTCTTCTGATTATTTTGCTAAACTAAACTAGTTTTTCTAAAAGACTCTAGAGACAATCAGTATGAAAAAAAGTATATGCCAGTTTCTTGTAATCTGTAAAATATCTTTAATATCATCTAATGATTAGGGTTCTGCATCTTCAGATAGACACTTGTAAAACACTTGTATACTGCCCTATGCTTGTAGCTACTGGCTAACTTATTCAAATGTGCACGCACACGCACACACACACGCACACACACAAACACAAGCACACTTGAGCACCTAAAACACTTAAAAAATCAATGCAATGGGACAGTAAGGAATTTGAAGGTGCTAAGCTCATGTTGTTTGCTTGAAAAGCTATAAAGCATGAAATATTTTCTACTTGAATGTATTTTATTTGATTATGTCTGTTCAATTTGAATTACTATTTAAATAGCTTTTGAACAAAATGATTGAAAACAATAAATCATACTGTTATTTCATCTATGACTCCTTTAGGGCACAACCTTTTGATTTTTCATTCTTATTGAACGAAAATCTATACACTGTTTTCATTAATACATTTTCATCACATGTTGTTCTCTTATTTTCTATAGTCTCTGTTGTGTATGCCTCTTGGTATTTGCACAACATATTATTAATAGAAAAAATATCACACTTTATTAATGATTGTTAATACATGGTACTGCCTCTCATTGAAATTTAGCATGTTCTAATCAATAATTAAACACTGGTAGCATTTGGAGAATCAAATAAGTTGAGTAGCAATCAAATTGCAAGACTACTTAAATTGGATAACCATTTGTTCCAAATTGTTTGTGTCCGCCATTGCACACCCTGAAACCACATGGAACGACCGTCTTCTGCAGCAAAGGCATTCAATCTGTGTGAAAACGAGGATTATATCCATTAATTTTCTAGAAATACTGTAAATAATAAATTATTACTATATTTACACACCCAAAATGGTTGAGCTCCAACAGGTCAATAGAAGACAGTGGAAAGGCCACTTTGTTCAAAATCTATTTCATCAATATCTGTTATGTGGTGAATAAAGTTTTTTTTTTTTTGCTTAAGATTGTGATGTTTGGGAGAGTAAGAATGAAAAATCAAGTTTGTGCTCTAAAGATGACTCACAAATGTACACAAAACAGTGCGATTTAGTGTTTTAAGTCATTTTGTAAAAAAACACTATTGAAAAACACAGTTCCACACCACAAGGGTATGTAACTTTTGAGGCGGTCCCTAAATAAGCCAATGTCCAAAGTACATCGCCAAGCTAACTTAATGACAGTTTTGCGCACCATGTCTCTCCTCACAATATTCTTTCACGTACGCTCAAACTGGACCATTGATTCCCCTAAATCCCACCCACGAGCGCGTGGACAAGAGTGGCAGCTTCTTGGTCTCCACACCTCCACATGTTCCATACGCAGATGGAGAGGACGCGGCACACACTTTACGCATTGGTATTTAAAGACACTTCTGTTTATTCACTGTTGGGACTTATTCCATTCTATTAAGGACACAATTACCCTTAAAATGAAGTCTCATGTCTTGCCCGAGGACTGAAAATCTGGCTTAAGATGGATTTGGCTGATCCGCTCGCTGTGAGGGTTCAAGGGAACATCTCGGCTGCTTTTCCCAACATCTCTCCACCACACACTGGACCAGCCGCGGGCGCGTCCCCGTCGACGCACGACATGCTAATCACGTCCATCCTCGGCTCGGTTCTGATCAGCATGTGTGTGGTTGGAGTGATCGGAAACATTTACACCCTGGTCATCATGAAGTCCACTGTGCGCGTGACCGGGTCCATGTACATCTACGTTTTGAACTTAGCTCTGGCTGACCTGCTCTACCTCTCCACCGTCCCGTTCGTGGTCTGGACATATTTCGCAAAGGACTGGTATTTCGGTGACGTTGGTTGTCGCATCCTGTTTAGTCTTGACTTTGTGACCATGCACGCAAGCATCTTTATCCTGACCGTCATGAGCACCGAGCGCTATCTGGCAGTGGTCAAGCCGCTGCACACCTTCGCTCGCTCTCGCCGCTACCGCCGCGGAGTCACGTGCCTCGTGTGGCTATTTTCCTTTGTTCTGGCTCTACCGACAATGATCATGATTGACCTCAAGACAGAGGAGCACGGTGGCGTGGAGAAGCACATGTGCCACCCCACCTGGCAGATCACCACCTACAGGGTCTATTTAACCGTCTTGTTCCACACCTGCATCTTGGCTCCGGGACTAATTATCGGTTTCCTGTATTGGAAGTTAGCGCGAACGTACTGGCTCTCACAAGCTTCGCTGTTCCCGAGCAGACACACGCAGAAGTGTCATAAGCAGAAGGTTCTTTTGATGATTTTCTCCATAGTTTTGGTCTATTGGGCCTGCTTTCTGCCCTTCTGGCTGTGGCAGTTGCTCAGCGTGTATTACTACGCGCACCGAGGCCTCCACAGTCGAACACTTGTCTTCGTGAACTTCGTCGTGACCTGTTTGGCGTACAGTAACAGCTGCATAAACCCTTTTTTGTACACGTTGTTGACTAAGAATTATCAAGAATATGTGTTGGAGAGGCAAAAGAGCACCATTGGGCTTCAGAAGAGGTTCCGAGGGTTATCTTTGAGGTCTTCTGGGAGTCAACAGTTCACAATGAGTAATACTCACCATGAGGGAGCACTGAACGCTTACAGCAAACTCTGATGTTCTCATTTAATGAAACTTTGAACTCAAGTTGGTTATTAACTTTCATGCTGTTTTATTTTTACGTAAAAACGTCCAATGTTTTGTCTTGTGACGTTTTTGAAAACAAAAGGAAGAATCTTCCAATCAGTTTAGTCCATTCAAGTTGCTATTTAGATATTACATTTCATTTCGTTTTTTACATTTGCTTTAGAAAGTAGACTACCTACTGCCCATGTTTCTATTTCTAACAATCAAAGGTAGTTTCCTGAAGGCAAGAAATTGGAAACGACAACAAAGGCAGCAATAATTTCATTTGATAAAATTAAAACTAAAACATGGCTAGCATTTAAGAAGGGAAACCGAATTCTGTGTTCTTAATGAAAATGGATTCTCTACCGAATGCAAAAGATAGGATTCCTCAAACAAATCCCTTGTATTGTATTTATATGCCTTTAAAAACTTTATACCACTTTGTTGTGTTTTGCTTGTGTAAATTTATTTTAAATCCAAATCCGATTAAAAAACAGCACAATCCTGTAAAAATCTTTTTTTGCTCTGTAGTTTTAACAAAAAGCTTTTCTTTTATCTAGATTTATTTATTATTGACGTACAGCTTTAATATTCATATTAAAAATAAAATTATTTTTATTTTAAGCTATTTAAATAAAATAAAAATGCTAGAAACAAGGCTTTCTCCAGACCGGCACCAACAGATCCCTGTAACTTTAACTGGTTTAAGCAATACAGAAAATGATAATTAAATAACTGACTAATAAAACAACCCCTAGAAGACTTTGAATATACTCAAACAGAACAATCACAAGTTTTAATGTGCAATACTAAATTAATAGTAGTGCATGCTTTTAAGATTCAACTGTTTATTTAGAAATGCACACATTTAATATCACTTGTGCAATCATTTCAGATATTTGTTTCAGAAATTTGTTTATATATTGTATTCTTCTAATCTTTTGATCCTTGGTGTCTTATGCCAAAATTGTGCTTGAAATGCATGTATTGTCTCATAAATATAGCATAAACAATTTCTGATTTATATTTAGCATCTATAACTTTATCTGATCAAATCATGTTTGATTGTGTTTAATTTTTTACAATGATAAAGGGGTTTCACCCTTAGAAGGGTAACTACATTTTTGGTTGCGTTGGCATTGATTCAGTCCAGTGTGAGAGTCATCAATAAAGTCTGTTTTGTTTTACAGTTCTTCCTCTTCTTCTGGTTTCTAGGAGTCATGCTAACTCTAGCTGGTGAGACATTTACAGAGCATTAGAGAGGTATATTGTATTCATGAGCGGCTCCAGACTCAACCCTGCTCAAGAACCGTGCAGCGAGGCATGAAATTACTCTCAAGAGCTATAATACACACTCACAGTCACTTCAGGCTGTTTTCCACACACAGCACTACATGTTAAGCATCTAATAGTCTCTCAGACTCTCAATGACTCTCACATCACTGACTTTGAATCATTCCTTTAACAATCATTAAAGTTATGTTAGGAAAGCATAACAAATGGACTGATCCTGCTCTTCGTCTCCTTCTGCTGGGCTGTTCAGGAAAGGTGCACTTTCTTATAAACAGTTTATAGTTCCCTCAGACACGCTTACATTCACAGAATCAGCGAATTATCATTTGTATTGATTTATGTTCCACAAAGCTTCATCAACTTTTATTTGTTCAATTTGTACAATTCTTTCTGACATGAAAGGGAAATCACATGAAGCGATTCGATATAGAAAAATGTAAATTGGTTGTTTTCTTTAGACTATGGTCTGCGGTTGAAGATTCTGTGTATGTTAAGTTGGCTGTCAGGCTTTTTTGATTCCACAGATTCCCTATTCTAATAATATCTTAAATTGATTGACTGCTGGCTGATTCAGGCAAATGTTGTGAGAATTCCTTCTGACTTTGATGTTAAGTTCATGTGGTCACACAGCCATTTTTATAACATTTTTTTAGTTTCCATCAACAAAAATGGTGGTTTTCATTGTTTCAGATTTAAGCAGATGATTCCTTTCTTTCGCCTCTCTTTTACCTCAGAGTTTTTGAAGGAGTTTATGTTTGATAGAGTCTATGTTTGAGTTC
Source organism: Danionella dracula (assembly GCA_900490495.1). NCBI lineage: Eukaryota > Metazoa > Chordata > Actinopteri > Cypriniformes > Danionidae > Danionella > Danionella dracula. Next base: position 3,101,191 of record UELW01000444.1, read on the forward strand.
CAGGCTCATGGTTTTAACTCACATTGACCTAGTTTGAAATGTCCACAGCTTTTCACTCATCACCTGTTTCACAAGAGTCTGTTTCATCCCATGGGAGTCTGAGCATAACTGGCTTCTGTTCATCTGTCCCAGGACAGGCGTATTTTCTGTTTTCATGAAACGAAGCAGAGGGTCTTCACTGTGTTTGACTTGGATCTGAGCCAGTCAATAAACCTACAACTCTATTGAAGTAGTTATGGGTTCTGAAATGTGTTTACAATAAATATCACCAAAGCTTTTCTCAATACAGCTACTTTTAAGTTAACTTGACAAGGGGTTATCTTTTAAGTATGTTTCTATAATGTTTAAATACAAAATAAAGATAGATATTTTTATTTGCACTAGAAATGTATCAGTGTTTTTTATTATGAGTTATTATGTTTTTTGCATAAATATTTTTATTCAGGACATTTTGGGGATTTTTTATTTGGATATTGGAGTGATATGAAGCAAAGTGGGAGAGAAAGAAAGATAGACTGAGACTCAGAGTTTCAGATAGTGGGTTGCTCAGTCAATTACTGTAAATAATTTAAACATTTCATCATATATCAACATCCTGCCTGCTTCAATATATAAAGTAAACGTGGTTGTAAGCTCCTCATATATTTCTGTTTAACCCGGCGTATGGATTATGGTCTTAAAATAGATATAAAATAGTCGTTCTAAAGAAATCTGTTAAACAGAGACACCTAGAGTACGTGCAGAAATATTCAGAAACTATACAGTTCCGTACTACAACTCACATGACCCTCAGGTTTACTTCCTGGCTACGGTTGCGCTTACGTCTGACGTTTTACGCCTTCTTGTTTTGGCCATTTGTTTCGATATCCGGCGATCAAACGCGTTTGATGTGCTGTATTTTGTGACCGAGAGGTACGTGCTATTCTAAACAGTGTCGTTGTATTGCGATCTTATCAACGGTTATTTCAATTAATCTCTCAGCTTTGATAAATTATATGGAGAAAAAGGAAACAAGCCTTGTTTAAGTGATGTTAGCTGTCGCGGAGGGTTAACGCCAAACTGTTAGCCGAGCCCAGCTAGAGAGTTTAGCAAGTACAGATTTGTTTGATTCCGTGCACCCACCGGAAGTGTTACAACATTAGCAATGTCGAAATGTTTTATACGATTACTTGCGATGAAGATGGGCTTAGCCCGAAATTAGGTGATATTTCAGTCTGACAGCTGGACTTAAGTGACTTCCTTCAAGACTTACCGAGGCAAGCATGCTTGGAAGTTTGAGGAAAGGCTGATTTGAAACAATGTGGATAGACTAAACAGAAAGTAAACAGTAACGTTATATCCGGACAGGGATGTTCTCGATTATATCTTATGAAACGAATGTTTCTGTCAATACGTCTTCAAAGTTTGTCAAGAACTAGATTAGTCTAATTTAAAGGAAATCCTAGATGGATGTGTTTTTTCTCACATGTGTCCAGTGGAGTATATGAGATATATGTTAAAGAAAATGTAGTTAATCGAAGAATAGTAGATTGGAGGTGGAGTTATGCAATGATTTAAATTCGCAGTGAGCGCCAAAAAGTGAACAAACGAAGGAGTAATTTAGATAAAGAATCTAGCTGCACTGCAGTGTCCAGAGCTCGTGATGGGGAAGAGGAAAAATATAAAACTTTTAAATAACATTTGGTTTGGAAATATGGTTTTGCAATCCCTCACAAAAAGTCAGTCTATCCAAATGTCATTTAAATGTTGAATATTTGCGATATTTAACAAAAATGTGAGTTTGTGAGCACAAAACTGTTGCCAGAGAACAAACAACAATAGCCTTGTCACTATAGGGTCAGCATAATAAATGCTCTTGCGTAAAATATTCTTTGGGTTATCATATTTTATGAGTCGAATGAAAGGTTCAACAACGTGGTTAGATTTGGAGGTTTTGTTGTCTACTTAAAGAAAGAATTGATGTACTTTTTATGTACAAACAAAGCATTTGAAGTCTGTCTTCTCTACAACAAAACATTGTGGATATTGATATGCATGAACTGTTAGTTTATGCCGCTTTTCAATTTTCAATACATTTTGTGCTGACTGTTTTTACCTCTTATTTCAGATTTTGTTGTGTGTGTGTGTGTGTGTGTGTGTTTGTGTGTGTGGATGGGTGAGCGGGAGACGGTGGGTGAGTTGGGGAGTCTGTGTGTCTTATCATGGCTGACGAGTCCAGTGACGATGACGTCATTCATCTGGCTAGTTTCAACCCCCAGAGACGAGGTACTTACATTGGTTCTTCTAATTTGATGTTTCATGTATAATAAGTATTTGTGGCTTTCTGGGTTGTCCTAATTCTTTGGGTTTTTGCAGCTAAAAAAGTTAGGGCCTACATAACCATATCCTCATCGTCAGGTTCTGATGACGAGCCTGTTCGATTCGTACCAAATGGCCCTGTTGTGGTCAGAGAGGAGGAGGTTGAAGAAGTGAGCATCTTAGAGGTAGGTAAATTGGAGTTTTGGCGTTATAACCATGAGTGAGATTTATTGTGCAGTGAACAGATGGTACCTATCCTGGATATCGTGAATATCGTGGGTGGGATTAAGGGAAATTAATGGCCTAGTTTGTGGGTACTTGAAAGAATATTGTGTTGTGAGGAGAGACATGGTGCACAAAACTGTCATTAAGTTAGCTTGGCGATGTACTTTGGATATTGACTTATTTAGGGAATGTCTCAAAAGTTACATACCCTTGTGGTGTGGAATTGTGTTTACAGTTTCAATATCTGTAGATAAATTAACGAATGATGAACTGTTTTCCTTCATTGATTAATAAGAATAGTTTATATTTATGCAAAAATATGAACATGCTCATAGGTTTTTGTATATCGAAAGAAAGAAAACAAATGGACAAGTTGCAAGTAAAGATGGTAGTATACAAATGTTCATCACTTTTCAGTTATATCTTAGAAGTAATAAATACATTCAGTTCTCTTATGTGGATGAGCTAGTTTGAAAATCACTTGACAAAGCATGTGACTAGAAAAGCCTTAGAAACTCTGCGCGTTATATACTTGTACTTAAAAAATTTATTTTCAGGATGGTCACAGGCCAATGGGGAGGATTATTTAATTTTCAGATTGTCAGTTTTTCACAAGGGTCAAAAATATTTATTAGGATGGTGATGCATTTAAGAAATTTTGAGTATACTTTTTTAAAGGCTATAACTTGACACGCTGCGCATTTTCATGTTGAAAATTCAAATTTAATGTTCCTATAGTCAGAGCCATGTTACATTCTGCAAGACAAACATAACAGTGGTCTTTAATTTTTTACATCAGGGTTATGAAGCATACTTAAGATAGATTTTACATTTTCTGTTGCTTCTCTTTAGCAGGTGGATGATGAGCACTCTGTGTTCTGTATGTTTATTGTGGGAGGGAAAGGCTAAGTTCAAGTTCCATAGTTACTCGTATGATTAATATCTTTGGATGTAGTATTATATTTAGTAATAAAAATTATATATCAATTAAATTTTTTATTAGAAAGCAGTTAAAGCTGCCGCGACAGAATGATTTAACATGGAATTGCATGGATATAAATATTCCAGAGATAATCACACTTTGCATTAAACTGTACATTTACAGCCTAAACAAAAAAGAAGATGACTTACAGGTGCTGTATTCAATGTTTCAAATGCTCAAGGAAAGCAGATGAGCCAAACAGAGCAAATATCAGATCTCTATTGGCCTACAAGTGTGTATGTTTTGGGGATATTAAATATTCACCTCAGATACTGCAGTAAATGTAAACGGACTGTTCATGAAAAATACTTATTAAATCTCTCCTCATCTTGCAGCCACAGCCTTCACCTCATCGTGAGCTGATCCGACCTGCTGCCAGGTGGGGTGCAAGCAGCTTCCTGAGCCAGGCGTCTGGATTCAGCAGACCCTCTACCAGCACAAGCTCTAATCAGCCCTCTGTGGTCACCTCACATCATACATTAGGAAACCAAGCCATAGGTGTCTTAACCACGGACCAGAATGCTGTACCTTCCACATCAAGAGACTTTGCCTTGCGTAGAATTCCACTCCATGTGGAGCGACTGTCCCTTCCTAAGGATGCTTCAGCTAGTGCACTCTTAGTCAATCAGACCAACTCTCTCATCAACTACAAACCAGATCCATCAGTATCCACTCAAGAAATCAGAGTACTCGTGTGGCCAAGAACTGAAAGGACCACGAGAAGGCCTCGCACACCTGAGGAGGCTGTGCTGGTTGAGGTCAAACGGGAGGAGCAGCCTGTGGCTCTGTTCTTACCTGAACAAATGCCTGCTGTGGTGGACAATGAGAGGCCTGGACCATCTGTCATCAGGGAACCCATCATACAGCAGAACCCAGAGAGGAGGTCTGTTGATGTACTGGTGAAGGGGGTGGTGAGTATCTGCTCAGTGCGTAGAACCTTAAATTGGTTTCAGGAGTGAGGAAGAAAAAACCGAATACAATAATTTTCCTCCAAAAGATACACCTCAAAAAGCAAATAACAATGCAAAACAGAAAATTGACACATTTTCAAAACAGAAAATATACAAAGAGGGTTGTGGTATAATTAATTCATAATTCATGGGTTTTACCAAATTACCCCGTCAATCACTTTTTCCACTAAACTGTACTGGCATGAACAAACATAGTGATCCGTGTTCAGGGTTGGTGAAGAGAAGTTGTAGCTTGTATTGTTGAGAAGCGAAGAGAACGTTGTAGCTTGTATTCATTTCAAGATCGCGCTAGCATACCACAGGATACCTCTTCATTCATATCTTTCTAAAAACTTTCATGTACACACACATACCATCAAAAGACTCATTTGTATTCTCACAAACATATTGATAAAAGCAGTAAGTGTGAAACCAAGTATAATCTTTTGTTCCAAGTTAATCTCCGCAGGTTTGCCTAGTAAATGCTACAAAGCATTCAATAAAGGGTTATGTGATGTCTCAGCTGAACTTGTATTATTGTATTACTAATTTATTCTTTTGGTTAAAAATATATATTTTTATAATTTCAGTAAAACCAAGTAAAATTGCAATAGTTCTCAGCTCAAGAAAAGATAGTAGGTAGTTTTAAGATGTTTAAAGAAATATTGTATGTATGCTTCACATTACAATCTTAAATTTTTTACTTTTCAAAAAGAAAATAATTTAGTTGTTCGAGGGAACAGACTGATTTCCTCTTCAACTAAGAAAAATATATATAACTTTTTTGCATGCATTTCCAAAAAGCCGAAAAAAATCTCTTTGTTTTTGTGGGAATTTTTTTTACAAAACAATACCACAGATCATACTGTATATAGTATTTTAGATCAGTAGTTACTTTTGGTTTATTGTTCTTTAAGAGACATTTCCTAAAAACTTCCATAGTTTCATTTGTCAAAAAGTGGGTTCAGAGCACCTAAGTAATGCTCTTCTGATGGAGTTCAGATATGTCTTTTACTGTACCAAGACACGTAAATGTCTTTGCACCCGCTCCCCTTTAAGCACACTTAAAAATGCACTGAGGCCTAGTGACATTCTTATTAAATCAAGTTCATGAGCAATTAGAATAAAAACTTATAAATGAAATAGTTGTGTATTAAATGGTTTGAGCAACTTTTATAGAGCAGTTATCAAAAAAACATCTAATGGTACTGTCCATTGAAGAATCAAACCAAAACCAGTCAGATTTTGGTCATTAAAATCTTATATTTTCTCTCAATAATAAATAATAGTATTTTGAGGGAGTTGATTCATAATTATAGTTGCTCGATAAATATAATCGGAAATCGAGATAGCAATCACATGCGATTGTGTTACAGCAGTGTTGCGATTATGCGAAGAAAAAAGGTTATGTCATGTGATCAGGAGCAGTTTGAAGATGGATGCTGAGATGTCAAGATCATGGATCTGGTATCAAAAATCATTTACCTTTGTTCTGTGGCATTATGTTGGGTTTGAAGTGACTGACGAGAAGGAGAAAAAGTGGCTACCTCATTCAAGTTTGCAAAGTGGCTACATTTGCACGGAATACTTGTGCTAGCATTTAATCTAGCACAGGGATAAATATGTTGAGTGCCAGGCAGTGAAATCGCTAACACCTAAAGGAAAGACACAAGCTCTAAGAACAACACAAACCTACAGGTGTGTTTGATGTCTCATGGCTTATGATGCCACTACACACAGTCAGTAAAATATTTCAGAAAATGGTCTGCACACCGGGCAGGTACATGCTGTCCTTGCAAATTATTTTTCATCAGTTGCAATCCCTACACTTTAAAAGTCATGTTATGATGAAAGAAATGTTATTTTTTGGCTATTACCACAAACTCTTGTCTGAAACCAGATGACGTTTTGATGCTTGTCGGACCAATTTAGAGCAATATAATTTGGAAGTTTAAGCAGTTTTTGTTTTGGTTCAGTGAAATGCAATATTGTATTGAGTTTCTTTTTCAATTGCATTTTCAGTCATTTATTTATGTAATTGTCTCTGTTTGTTCAAAAACTATTTACATTTTGTTAAAGTATGTTTTTTTTATTTGAGTTATTTTTTCATAAACATTTAAGAGAACGAGTTCATAGTAAAGCAAAGTATTTTTAAGTATTGTTTATTTAATGTTAATTAGTGATTTCATTCTTTTTTTTTACTTTTTAGGTTTTATCAATCAATCAATTAACGTGTACATTTTTATAGGAGATGTCGAAGGACATAAACTGATCGAAATATCCATATGCCAACAATGATCCCTGCGTGAAGGAATGCACGAATTCCACTGACTTTCAGTAAATTTATCCATGAACGTCAAATCTGACAAAGAAAAAGTTTTGTATATGAACATTATTGATAGATGACACCCCAGTTTTTCACATCATGTTTGCAATTATTGCTTAATAAATTGATAATACAAATGTATTTTAATTTATTGTCCATAACGTGACGCTAGTATAAAAGCAATAACCTGAGGGTTAATCTTTTGATTTTCTTTTTCAGATTGATCTTTTCCCCGATGTACAGGAGGAATATGTAACACAACTGATAGAGAGAGGGCACATGGAGGATTTAAATGTGTAAGCACTAAGCAAACACTGTTCTTCCCTTCTTCAAAGCTACTTTGGTAATCTGTAATGTGCCTTCTTTTATTTTATTTTAGAATATGCAATGTATTGTTGGAAAGTCCTGATTATCCGAAGAAAGCAAACTCTGCTTTAGCACAAAGCAGTGTTCTTCTCGAGACGAATGAATCTGAGGCACAGGTTTGTAACTTCAGTGAATTTATGCAGTTTTATTATTTAGAAATGCAGATGTAACTAATGTGGCTTGTTTCTCATTGACAGGAAAATGAAAACTATTTTGATTATTTTAAGCTGAAGACTGTTAGCCTAGAGGTTATTGTTCAAGCTGCAGACATGCTGATGCGTGACTTCCGAATGTTGAGTTGTCAGGATATCAAATGGGCCCTGAACTCCCTCCAAGGACACTATGCAATCACCCGAAAGGTAATGTAATCCATCTTTGACATATCAATGGAGGTATTTTCTCCCAATGGCAGAGAGTTTTTTAAAAATAATAATACCACAACTGTGAAAATCTTTATTTAATCTTAGAGACATGATGGAACCATGGGTAATTAATACATGTTGGCGACCAACTGAGCAACCAATCAAAACTTCAGAGCTTCCTTAAATTGACAACAGAAAGATTCTTAGCTCTCCTCTTCGTGGCAGAGTTCTGGATTTTCAAATTTGTGTTATTCTTTTCTGAATCACCCGGCATCGCGATGTCTGCAATGCAGTTATTTATTTTTTTTCTATTGTTAATTTTTCCAAAAGTATCATGTATTAAATCATTAAAGTTTTAATAGAACAATGTTTAAACGGAAAAAGATGAAACACAATGAAATCATATGATTCAAAAATGTATATTAGTAAAAGTATCTTTCATAAATAAACTACAATCACAGTAGTCTTGCTTTATTTGTTGAACTACAAGCTCTGTATGTATATAAACCCGTTGATTACACTTTTTAAGAATTGACTATTAATTTTATCAGACGGAATTGAGCTAAATAAAAAGTACAACTTTTTTGTGTGGTAATTATTTTGTGTTTGTATTTTTTCCAATTATAAAGCCAATGATAATCACCCTTTAATTGCAGGTCAATATTTCATTTGTGGCATCTATTGACTTAAAACAACATTACCCATTAAATAACATTTGAAACCTTCATTTCAATTTGTTCTTTCCTCATACAAAGGCCTTATTTGAAGCTCTCAAGAAATGGCAGGAGAACTGCACAGACCCCTCAGGGAAGAAGAAGAGAAGGCGAGAGCCAAATGAGCGAGCTTATATTGACTTCAAGTTTGAGCAGGGTGAGTCGAACCTTCCATTGACAGCCGGATCAAACCTGTTTAATGTTTTACTGAATCATTCGTGCTCCTTTCATTTCAGGTTCCTTTAAGTTAGAAAGAAAGATGTTCTTCTTGGAGAAGAATCGCAGGTGGAGTCGTGGATGTGAAGTGACACTGGAATCGTCCCTTCAGAAAGAGCTGGAGTTCTATGAGCAGAAAGCTAAGGAGGTGGCAGAGGTAGTGACAAGACAGTTTTGTTTTCTTCAATTAACTTACTTCTTTAATAAACAATGCTTTTTGATGAGTTGGGCCAGCTAGCTTTTTTAAATGAGATGTTTGTTTTACTTTCAGCATGAAGATTTCCTTTTGGCTTTGCAAGTGAACGGGGAGCAGTATCAAAAGGTTGGTGGAAGAATCAGCACGTGATATACAAAAACACCTGATATTATTCATTACAGACGGTTTACGGTTGCTGCAATTTTATCATCACAGGTTATCAAAGAACAGTTCAAGATATTTAACTTGTAAAATGAGGAACAGTTGTTAATTATATAGTTTCAAACACAGCAGACCTATTGGTTCTAAATGTTTGAATTAAAATATGTGAGATTCACTGGCTTTTTTCTCTATATGAGCTGTCAAGTGACTTCATTAACTAAACTTAAGCATTGGACATCTTTCGTAACTTTTTTCTCTAACTGTACCAGTTTGTATTTGTGGTTAAAATCTTTAAACATTTTGGTGTTCTCAGAAATTAACTATAAAAAAACTTTTTTTTTTCCTGTTTTCAGAAATAATGTTTTACATTCTCTGCATAAAGATAAATATTAATATTTTCTGACCAAAGCACTATATATTTACGTCAACCTCAAAGTTGGCTTTATTATTAATTCAACTACATGTACAGATATACAATAGAGATATAAAATTGTTTTCAATCTTGAATATATACCGTACAGACCAAAAGTTTGGACTGACCTTCATTTCTTAAAGTACTGATTGCCACTTGTTTTTCTTTACGTGGGACTGTCAGCTGTGTATCCACCTGACTTCTGCACAACACAATTCAACTGATGGCCCAAACCCATTTATAAGGCAAGAAAACCCACTTATTAACCCTGACAGGGCTCACCTGTGAAATGAAGACCATTTCAGGAAACTACCTCTTGAAGATCATCAAGAGAAGGCCAAAAGTGTTGCAAAGCGTAACCAAAGCAAAAGATGGCTACTTTGAAGAAACTAGAATGAAATATTTTCAGATGTTTCAGACTTCTTTTGTTATTCATACAATTACACACGTGTTAATGCATAGTTTTGATGCCATCAGTTTGAATCTACAATTTTCATAGTCATGAAAATAAACTAAACTTTTTCAATGACAAGGTGTGTCCAAACGTTTGGTCTGAACAGTATATGTATGTATGTATGCATGTATGTGTATATATATATATATATATATATATATATATATATATATATATATATATATATATATATATATATATATATATATATATATATATATATATATATATATATATACATACACACACACAATTAGCTGTTGTTGTTGTTTTGTTTAGAAAAATTTCTGATCGTCTGTCCTCCAAAAAAGGACAGTTACGGCATCAAAATGGCTGACAGTGGAAATGGAAGTTACTGATAAGGCGGTAACGTGAAAAAGGCTAACTATAGTCTGAGGTATTTTACAGTTCCAGTCCATTACTGTTATTCCAGTTTAGTGTGTTTGAGATGGGATGGGGGGTTCACAGTCTAAGAAAGGGTGAGAGCGGGACAATGGGGTAGCAGAGCTGGAAGGGAGTTAAGTTTTCTGGCAGCCTGATGAGTGGAACTGTCCTTCAGTCTGTTGGTTCTGACCTAGAGAATATAAGCCTCGTACCAGATGGCAGCAGTCTTAATATACACCATCATCTCTATTAGTTATGAATGGACTAAAAGTTTTGTAGTAAATAAGGAAAGGGAAAATGGCCAACCGATATGGCCAACTGAAGTTGAGAATGTAGTTATTCCAGGTAAAGTCAAGTTTGTTTTTGCATTTTGGAATCGATGATTTTTAAACAAGAAACCTAGTGGAGTCACACATGGATTCCATATTTATGGATTTTGATTTCTACTTCTTTATCTAAAAGATTATTTAGGGGTAACATATTTCATGCTACTGTATAAGTAGATTTTTGTTGATCATTTCACATGCTGAACTTGTGGCCTGCGCTCTCAGGATGGGCAGCTGATCGAGTGTGGCTGCTGCTGCGGGGAGTTTGCTTTTGAGGAGATGACTCAGTGTATGGATGGCCATCTCTTCTGCAAGGAGTGCCTGGTGAAGTACGCTCAGGAGGCTGTGTTTGGCTCGGGACGGGTATGTCTTATGTGACTAGGCTAATTTCTGTGGTTTGATGAGAACCAGTTTCATTTTTGTTTTGCTTTTTTCCATTTCAAAAGTCTTGAACAAAGCTGTGTTGAACTTGCCTCAAACAACTTTTTTCCAGAAAGCGATGTTTTCTAAAATACTGTATGCTTGGTATTAAAGAAAATGTGTTGATGATGAAAAACGTGGCAGCTTGAAGTAATTGCATATATGATTATATTTTGTTTCCTTTTAGTCTGAGTTGAGTTGCATGGATGGGAACTGTACCTGTTCCTTCCCCAACAGTGAGCTAGAGAAAGTTTTACCTGAAAACATCCTCTGCAAATATTATGAGCGGCAGGCAGAAGAGGCGGTAGCGGCTACCTGCGGTGACGAACTGGTCAGGTGAGTGAAGTTAAATAAACTCATGTACACAATGAAGAGATTGGGCCAAACCCTGCCCTTTTCTACCAGGGGAAAGATAAACCGTAGATTTAAACGTAGTTAAATGTCACATACTTTTTTGTACTTTAAGCTACACTGATCATCTTTATATTTCAAGTGTATCCATCAATAGTTAACTTGAAGTATACTCTTTTGGAACAGCAATTTTTTTTCTAAATATCATTTGAATCATAAATAAATTGTTGATGGCATCGAGTTCTGTGTATTTAGTGACACAGCTTGTATTTAACAAACTTAAAATTGTAAATGTACAGAAATGTCTTTGTTTTAAATAGACAAAAATGGTGAAATTACTTATTATTTTTATGTTTGTACTTTTTTTTTATGTTTACTGTTTTTTTTTACAGGGTATATATTGATATTAAAGGTATTCCCACTATAAGAAGATCTTAAGTTTGTTATTAAATGGTAGTGTTTTAATGGAATGGAACAAAATACTGAAAATAGATTAAAAACGCAGTTTTTGTTAGATGCTTCTACGAAATAGTAATTTAATTTGAGGACAAAGAATTTACATTTGGCACCTTTTCATCTATATACACTGCTAGTCTTATTACAGTAAAGTAACAGAATAACTCTCTTTTGCTTTATTACCAAAAATAGTGCCCAGCTAACCAATCAATTAAAAGAAAATGTATGTTTGTGAAAATTTAGATGACTGGTTTTCCCTAATGTTTTAACATGTGTGCTCTTTTAATAATTTATAAAATTTTTGGAGGGCTGATAAGTTAAATCCTTTTTATTATGAATATTTTTATTTGATTGATTGTAGGACATTGTTCTAGTTTAAAACTAATTTATAACCTATATTTAAACAAATTAGATTGAAACCTTTTTATGTAATTTGATTAACATTTTTGTTGATTTCTTTTTTCAAGGTGTCCATTTTGTAACTTCCCAGCACTTTTGGATAAAGGGGTTTCTCTCTTCAGTTGTCCCAATCCGCGTTGCAGAAAGGTCAGTCATTTTTTGGGACCCTTTCTTGCTCTCTCCCTGATCCCTCTAGGTGCTGTTGTAGTCACCGTGTCTGTGTTGTGCTGTCTAGGCCCTCTAAATGAACTGTGCTAATGGATCTGAAACTAATGGCGCATTTGTCTGGAAGGGTTAGTTCTGCTAGTGTTCGTAGGGTCAGGGAGAGAACAGAGACGGGCATTCTTCAGGCCTGCTATAAATATTGAGCTCAACTCTAAACTCAGAGTTGAACTTTTGAGTGGGGGGTTTTGACCATAACCAGATGAACCAGGATTCCGAGATATCAGTGTCGCGAGATATTTTTAAATAATAATTGTGCACACGAGAGTTATGCCTGCAGGGAATGAACCGAAAATACCAAGCTTTGATTGGATAACAGACTGAAGCCATGCCTTTTCTATAGGGAACATTTTTGTTTACTTGTTTTGTTTACAATTTTGTTTATCTGGTACTTGTTAAGAAAAAGGAAAGTATACACTCCAACACATTACTAGTGCTTTGGATTCAACTGCTTTTTAGGAATTTGCTGATCTTTAAAATGCTTTTATTTTTAGTTGATATGCTAAGTTGTTATTCAAAGAATGCTGCGGTACATTATTATGTAAATGTCAAAGGGAAAGTTAGCAAAGCTGAAATAAGATATCATATCTGCAGCAGATGCTTGAAATTAGAGCTTGGCAATTTTCATACAGGTCGATATCAAGATATCACAATATTGTCAAGTTTTTTTGCTCTATACTTTGCTACAGTCTTTCCCCGATTAACTTTAAAACCAACTTTAAAGCCTTATCTGTTCAGTGCTTATCTCTTTCTCTCTCTCTCTCACTCTCACGTCTGTTGAGGAATTAGTCTGTATTGTATGCCTTTAATGTATATTAATGCATTCTTTGTATTGTTTCTTCTGCCTTATGTATGATGTCATTGACTGCGCTGAAAGGAGCCTTTTAAAAAAACATGCTACCTCCAAAATATTTGTTTTAGAAACAATCTGAGCATGCTAAACTCGTCAGTGCCCCCATTTAAACTTTAAATGACCACGAAATGACCATTAAATGCAGACTAGTGTATTGTTATATGGCCATGTTATTTCAGCCCACAAAAAAATCTTTGTATTGGAGTTATGTGTATAGTGTAGTTGTGTTTCGTAACGGTAAGATATTTTCTGTTAAATGTCCACATGCTACAGAAACACCTTTTAGAGCTACAACATCATGATATTGTCATAACCGTGGTATTTTCTCACCGGCTCAGGCTTAGTCACAAGATATAAAATCTGCAGAAAGAGCATCCTTTCTATTGTGGAATTTGTGTTGGGGATTTTGCATTTCGTTTTAAACAAAATATGTCCATGATTTGTGCTTGCAAAAAGATTTTTTACAAGTACGTCAGAACTCAACAGAATTTTTGAACCCCAAATTATGCATTTTTCATCCCAGATGTTCATCCCAGAGCCATGGCTACAGTCTATGGAGCTCAACTCAAGTACTTTAAAAAAACGTAAACTAGCATCACTAAAAGATTCCTGCTCCTCGATGTGAAGGGTTCTTCCTCTTCGTTGTGTTGTTTCACTGCTATATTGATCGGGACTTGAGAGAGTTTGTCTATAAACGTCAATCTAGCAGATGGCAAGTTTTAAATGTAATGTACCCAACATAAACAAAGAGTACCTTGTCTGAAATCAAGTTGTTTCAAAAGGTTTTTGTACAAACAGGTTGTTGGCCTTGGTTGTTGAATTCAACTGTTAAATTGTAGCATGTTTTAAAATCAGGCGAGGCAGCGTTAATAATGATTCTGCCCTGTGGCTTTTTAGATACAGTACTGGCTGAGTGTTTGTAGTTTTGTCTCTGTTCTCTTATCATGTGTTTGGCTGGGAGTTTTGTATCAGGGAGTACAAGGACACAGAGGGCTGTCGGTCGGTCTAGGTGTCGGTGAGGTTCAGCTGACAGATGGAATATTTCAAGGACTCTGATCCCACAGCTACTTTCTCAACAGGTCAGAAAAGAATGCAGGAGTGGCCTGCTCTTTCTCAGGGTTATCACCGTCATCGGTCAGCCATACTTTCTTTACGTCTGACCTGCTGTCCAACCTAACATGAAAAAAATGAAAGAAAGTTCTTTCAGGCGCTAATGGTGCACTGCGATTACATAAACTATCTTTAAAGAACAGATGAAAGGCAACACTGGTTGTAGGGCCAGTAAAGAGAGCAAAAACAAACAAAACTGTTTTAAAGGACAAAGTTAGCAGGGTTTTCATAAGGAGGATTTAGTGCATTCTGTATCATAAGGGTTTAATGGGAATCTATTTAGCTGGTTGCTTTGGCTAGGTTTAGGTGAACTCATTTTAATACACTTTTAGAAGACTAAAACCACCTTGATTTGGGGCAAACCTGGTTGTCTGTTTTTTTTTTTACATCAGTAACTGCTTTTTGGATGAGAATCTGTATATTTTGAAGATGTTTTTTAAGACAAAGAGGCTGTGCATTTTTTTTTATACGTTTTGCTGTCTTTTTTTTTGGGGGGGGGTAGATTTTTTACGGGTGTGTCATTCCTTTTGTTTTCACCCCATGAAACCAATTAGTTTTGACATCGCTGTCATCTTTCAGATATCCTCTGGGTGGCAATATTGTTCTATTCTGTCTCCAGTTTTCTTTTTTTAAGCATTTACTCCCGCCTTGGTTTTGACCTTTTTTTCACTGTTGATGGATGAAGTATCCCTGGGCCTCCATTTTCCAGTTATACGCTTCTTCCAAATGGAGGCATTGGGCTGTTTTGGGGGTTGATTGGTAACAGTTGTTTTGAAATTATTTCACTGTGACCCACTTTCACTTCCTCTTTCTGGCTGTATCCAAAGTGTCCATTATCATGAGGACATTTCATTAGCTATGCTTCTTGGGAATTAATTTGTTGGCCAAATTGTATGGGAGCAAGAACAGCTGCTTGATGGGAGCTTTGTAGACTAAATATTCAGTTTAGGATGTCGCGTAGTGACTAAGCATCTCTGTTTATTCATCTAGCTTTGGTTACAATACAGTAGAATACAATATAATACAATACATAAGTTGATCACAGCGTCTACAGCCACTAATAACAATCACAAACAGACTTTAAAAAGTACCAAATTTAGCATGATCGCAAAGGCTTTCTAGAGATAGCAAATTCCAATATCTGCTCAATTTATTTGTTTTGAATTAAGAAGTACTTGGACCCACGTTGATTGTGCAGCTTGGACAGATAACACGTGCCAGCCCAGTGTTTGTAATTAAAAGTTCTTTCACTTTTTTATTTAACGTTGCATTGGTCAGAACCCGAGGACAATGCTGTGATTTAAGGTGCGGTTCCATTTCTATGGAGCTAGAGATCTGCCTAAACAATCAGAATTTGAATTGTGTTGATTTGAATTATTGACAATTGTAATTTAATAAACCTGATTATATGCCATGAAAAAAGATTTTGAACTTGAATTTCTTTCTTCAAATTTGAGTTTCTTAATTTGAATTTTGTAACTTAAATATTGAACTTCTTAAATTTAAAGCCACTGATGGCGTAATTATTTATAGATGTAATTTCAAATTTTTTTTGCTGATATTGAGTTTGTAAAATACACCTTGAAGTTTTCAAGAAGAAAATTTTCAAGACATCAAGTTCAAACCTTGAAATTCAGGTTGTGAAATTCAGATCTTACAGAAAGTAGGTCAGGGTTCAATTCCACGGAAGAGTAGACGATCACAGAACAGTCACTGAAAAATTTTGGCTAATCTGCGATTTTTCTAGAAAAGTGTGAGGCTCAGCCATGTAACCATGAATCGACCATATTACTAGAATTATTAGCGAGCTACTAGCATGATCAGCAAATCACTAACATGTTTATATTGCTTCATCCACGACATTTTTGACTGCAAATTGGTATAGGTGTGTAGAGAACGTTAGTCATTTATTAGTTACCCTACCTCTTAGCTCTCATTTTTAATGGCCACTGGGAAGTTGAGTTACGGTTCACGAATTCTGTGTTCAAGCCCTCTCTAATCAACGCTTTAGTACTAGTGATGCTGGTGGACCCTGACTCTGAAATCTGAGAAAATTCTTCTAGTCAGATTCTGTGGAGGTTTTGTGCTGGCTCTAATCTTTGATGCAGGAGACGTTTGCAGCTGTTTTTCACATTTGTTCATGCTAGAAACAGTCACGAATCCCAGAGGCACAGTAATGTCTTCAGTGGTAAGTCTGATGTTCCATTTGTCTGCTGTGATGTACCCTCAAGTTTGTCTTCACTGCTGAGAAAACATTCACTCCAGTCGGCCTTCTCTTTGACTCTTTTCCCTCGGAGAAGATCAACATTGTGTAACTGGCACACTTTTTCCTCTCTGCTGCAATTCTGGCTCCACCCTCTCATAGTAAGTCTGGGGCACTCGTTGGCTAGACCCAGATCCTTCACATTAAAAATCTGGTGCTGTTCATATTTGACCCTGATTTCTTGTTCTTTTGCATACTTGAGAAAATGCCGTTTTTCTCTTAGTGATTGCCATTGTATAGATTTTCATGGCGATATCTGCCACTTTTGTTACTTTTTCTTTTGTCTCAGGGTAACTGGATTTAGTTTTTTCAGGATCAACTGTAAGATGTTTTTCTCTTTACTATAGTTTGAATAAAGCGTTCAATTGCCACTTTTCAATCATCACTTGTTTGCAGAATTCCCCAGTACAAATGTGATTCACGCAAGCTGCATTCTGGAGTGTATATTAGTTAATAAGATGTTCAGCTCTGCCCTGAACTCCTAAGTGTTCCATCTTGAATGCCTCTGCATTTGAGCTCCATAATATGTAGCCATGGCTCTGAGATGAGCTTGTGTGCAGATGCATTGGGTGTGTGTCTCAGACTCTCCCTGAGGCTCCCGCAGGCTTGTGATAATCCAGAACAAGCTTCCAATCAAGTGCTCTGTTCTTCTCCTCTTCTGCCTTATAAGGTCTGCTGCACTGCTTCCATTCTTCAGAGAGGCACAACACATGTTGCAACACTGCACGCCCACAAAGCAGTTGGTGTTTTTAACTTTTTGAGAACTGAGGCATTTGAATGGTTGATTTGTCTTGGATTTCAGGTGAATCCCCAATCATTTTACATGATCCTCAATCCATTTAGTGTTGGTCCATTCAATATTGTAATTCTTATGTTAGTTTTTATGTTATGTTGTTATGTTATTTTTATTCAGTATTTTATTTAGGAAATATACTGTATCATGTAAACTTGTTAAACATTTTTGCATTTTGTTTTAGTATTGTTCCCTCGTCAAAAACATGCCTCAACTCAATTTCAGATTGGTTTATGCATGTTTTTGTAATCCTATTTACTTTTCTTGGAGCTCAAAAAGGCTTGATGGCTGTAGCCATGCTAGTTGGCCAAAGCATTGCCTACTAACCATTTAGATGCAACGCTATTGCATCTCAATGAAGAACGTATGCGCTGACTGACCTGTAAATGTAACGGTAGCAGGATCGCATCAGATAAACAATAAAAGTAAAGACTGTTCTGGATCAAAAGGGTTTTTAGCTCACCAAAATATGAATATATTTGTTTGAAGTGGGATGTTTTTCTATGTGGTAACAAGAAAAGTACAGGGCATGACTGAAGCATGGCAGTGGAAGGAACAGGAGATGTGCATCTTGTTTTGAGGAGCACAATCATTTGATATGATTCAAAGGCATTGATAAATACTGCTTTTTGAAGGTTATAAAGAAAAAAATGGACTAACACTGACCACAGTCTGATAGCTCATTTAGCATTAGCAATTCAATCATCCATCATTGAATTAAATTAGACCTGTAGCTTTTTGTAGAGCTTTTACCTAGCAAACTTTTTTCACCCAGTTCAAAGCAGAGATCTTGTCCAACTTTTAGATATTTTACAAAGACTTTAAAAATACTGGAATCTGTATTTAAAAAGTCGTATTTTAAGCATTACAAAGCAAGTCTGAGCCAATCCTTTTATCTGAAGTTTTGAAAACTGGTTTAAAAGCTATAGGTTACTTTGAGTTGGACTTTACGGTGTCAAACTTTCGAAATATGTGCAGACTGCTTAAAATAACAAATAACCACCATACTTCCTGTTAATCAGAATGCAATCTTAAAGAGCATGTGGTTTGACTGCAAATGTAACCTTGTGAGTGACATGTTGACATTAAAAAAAACCTTCAGTTAAAACTATTTCTCTAAAGAAAGCAGTTTTTTCCAGCTTGTTTTGCAACCTTTAAACAATCTCAAAACTTGGTGTCAATCTTTTTCTGGCTAATGGGTAAATATGACATCCTACGTGGGTGGACGTTTTGTTTTTCAGTGAACTTACATTTTCATGTCTGTGAAGAAAGTACATTTATAGTTGGTGAACCAGATGAAAGCCAGCCGTTGTGGAAAAAAGTTCTATGGTGGTTTGAAACTACTTGACTTATCTTAGTCACAAATTAACATTATAACTGGTCTCAGTCAAAGGTGAACACCCCTTTTGGTGTGTGTTTGACTTGCAGATCAAGAAGCTTCATTTTGGTCTTGCAGCAACTTGCTTGGCTCCTAAACTTTGTACCTGGAAGTGATGATGTAAGAGTGATGTCACTGCTGTATTTTTAGTGGCATATATAAACAAAGGTCCCTGCCTGTGTTCAGACTTCAAATGGTGAGAGTCACGTTCACTGAGAGCTCTGGTTGCTTCCTGTTTTCTAATCTGTTTTACTGTCCCAAACAACAGTTATTTTTATATTTAACTGTTTATTTCAAACATTTCCAATAAAATGTAATTGTAATCTGGAGACAATCTCATTTACTAATCAAATAAAATAATTGTTTTTTAAACGTTGTTATGAAGTTGCCATTCTGATGTAAAGTGATTTATACAAGACTCAACAATAGCAAATGAATTTAAAATACAAATGTTAGTGTAGTTTTATCAGTGCTCTGCAAGCAGACAGATCTAAAGTTTTATTTCAGGTATTTCTTTTAATTCATGTTTTTTGAAAAACAGTTCATGTTCTTTTTAAACAGTGCAGGCCCACTTGTGCTGTTTTGCTATACTCCTTTAGGGGGCAGCACATCCCAGTGCTTCTCAATGTGTCTTCGAACCATGCTTTTTGGCCCTTGTCTGGCCTGGTGTTTGTCTCATTCAACTTTTCTTTAAAGATACTATGTTTTTTTCTGTTGATTTAATCCACACACATGTTGTGATCGTCTCAAACGGTGTGTAGTAAATTTCATTGTGTTTTCAATTGTATGCATGTCTCATTGTCAGGTAATTTGTTTGAATTACTTAGAATTTCACCTTAGTTGACATGTATGCAAATCTTTGTGTTGTCCCTACACATAGCCTGAGGGATCATTAATAGCTTTCAGAGAAAACCTTTTAGCTAGAGTAACTTATGGCTGATGTACATTTTCCAATAAAGATGGAACCCGGGGGGCACGAGCAACATAATATTGTCATTAATCATATGTCACTATCATTAATTTGCATTTTGCTCTTTAATTATTTATGCTAATGGTATTTACCATGGGGAAGGTTGTCACCAGGCAACAATATGCAATGGGATTACAGGGCTCTCGGGGGATAGTAGCCACATGTGCTTCATTTGAAGAGGTAGTTCCTGGATTTTCGGTAACAAAAAAAAACGTGTTTAACAAATGGCTCAATATTTATCTTACTTTTATGCAGTGCTGGTGTTTTGGAGTTGATGCTGGGAAAGGTGCGTAGAGGGTTTAGAGCAGATGTAACCTCAGCCTGGTCTAATGCGCAGGCGAATGTTGAGCCTGGTGTTGAACTCAGATGTCCTTTCCAGTCAACTGAAAGGCAAAGCATTGGGGGCTGGCATGACTAAAATGGAACAGATGAAAATGCTGTTCCTAGGCAACCAGACAGACAAGGAAAGTGTTGATTCCAAGATGTGTTGTCTCATTCTCCTTTCAGCAAAGAAAGCAGCCCTATTTAATAGATTTGATGGCTGTTTATTGTGACTGTATTGCCTCAAATCATGCATCTGATTTAGAGAACAAACTTTGTTTATCGTGCCACATGATCATAATTGGAGTGATGTGAAGCAAGTTATTTTACTCTTCTGTGCCACACGCTGTTAAGCGAAGGCTCGCTAATGAATTTATTTTCACAGTAGACTTTACTGAGAGTATATATATATAGGTGACTTATCTCTCTGCATCAAAAGCCATTTTCAAAGCCATGGTGGTTTAACAGCAGGTAATGTCTTTTATTTTAGTTGAATGTAGTGTAAACAGAGGCTGAGCCTTTTCTACTTTTGGCTAGATGTGAGTTTGGACAAAATGAAGCCTCAGTGCACCATTGTGTACTTGAGGCAAGGGTCCCTAAGGTCTGGCCTTCATAATGTTGTTAAAGTTTGGACACAATTGAAGTCCACATGTCTGGAGATGCCATTTGGGAAAGGGCCATAATAGATCTGCTACCTACATACTAACCAAACAGTGCTCCAAGATCACTAGGATCAAACTTTACTTTGTTAAAATACCTTAACTGATTTGGTTATGGGGTTGGGTGTCTGAAAAAGTTTTAACTAAATAATTTTTAACCACCTGATATAATTGTTTCTGATCTCTGTAGTGCTTGAAGACAGTACAGTACAGAGCAATACTAAAAACAAGCGGGATATCTGAGTATGCAATGTCTAAACAATTCAGTGAACAGCATCTTAATCAGTTAAACATGAAAATGAGTGATGAGAGACAAAAACTTGACTCTTGAAGTCAATAAATTGGTCCAGCTGTTTAAAATTTCATTCTGCATTTTTATGGGGATCAATAACACAGATGCTTGCTTGTCCTCTTCCTCAGGAGAGCTGCAGGAAGTGCCATGTGCTGTGGAAGGAGCATGCGGGGAAGACCTGCGAGCAGGTGCTGGAGAGGGACGAGATCCGCCTTCGGGTGGCCTTGTAAGTGCATAACTGAAAACTCTGCATAGCGTAAGCTTGTTAATAATGCATCGGTGCACTTTTAAGCATACTAAGTAGTCTGTGGAACCACCAGGGAGACCATTAGCCTGCCAGATGCTGAGTCAATGGTTTGTACTGGCCTGTCTCATAGGGCATTGGCTGGATGTGGCAGGCTCCCCAGGGAGTTTTGTTTGCAAATACATTGAAATGATTCAGAGCTGCTCCCGTGAACAGCGGATAGTCAAGAGGAAGTGTGATGGGGAGGGTGTCTGTGCTAACTGATCGGCCTATCACTGCTGCTCAGTCTCTGAAAGGTACAGGATGTGATGGTCTGTATCCTTCCTGTCATTGGATGGAGTTAACACATGGATGAATGCTTGTGTATCCTGTTTACCCTGAACCTTTTATAGAAACAGGATGCTGAACCTAACTGAGACTGAATCAAATTCTGACTATGTTCACACTGATATGCTTCAGTCTCAGCATTGTTTTCTGTGTTAAAACTAAAAACACTTGTGCAAAAGGACGTGGCTCTGTTCCAGAAGACTAGTGAACTTAAAGAGGTGGTGAGAAGTGGCAAACCAAAAAGCTGTTTTAAATAAACAAGGTGGTGATTTTAACCACACATGATAACCACTGGGCACTTGGCTCGTTGCTTGATTTGTTGTTGCTTGATTGCAAGTACATAAATGCAACCAATATGCAACTAGAACCTTTTAAAGACGACCCTGAGGATAATCAGGAAAAGTTCACCACAGCAGGCTAATTGAAACACATCTTTGCCCTTTAACCAGTTTGATTTTCTTCTGTGGGGTAAAACTTGTGTTAGTCATAACATTTTTAGCCAACCCTATGACAGTTTATGGTGGACACTGTTTTGTGTCTAATCTAGATTTTTATGCTTGAAATGACTCTGAAAGTTCAAAGCGGTTGACCATTCATGTATAAGGTTTAAGTTGACATGCGTGCTGAAACAGTAGTTAAAGGCTTTTAAGTCCTTCTTCAAAACAGTCTGTTTTTTTAAAGCCCCTGATTTAGAAGGCTGCTTTCACACCTAGTCTTGAAAAGAGACATGACTCATGGTCAGACATGAGTAAACGAGGTGTCTGGAAACAGGACTTGCATGAAAAAAGAAATTAAAACACTTGAACATTACTCCTTTTACTTACAGACGCAAAAGTGAGTAAAACTGATGCTGGTTTTTTAATAAATGAATGGTTCAGGTTTTCAACAGACAGAGAAAGATGTATACATGTCAAAGAACGTGTTCTAGTGTTTGTTCAGTTGGGATCTCAGCTTCACAAAAGAGAATGAACAGATCAAGCTCTATCATATAAGGTTTACTGGGCTCAATGTTATTTCCTTCTTTATTAGTGAGGAGAAGATGACTGCTGCTCGAGTCAGGAAGTGCCACAAGTGTACCATGGGCCTGGTGAAGTCTGAGGGCTGTAACCGAATGGGTTGTCGCTGTGGTGCGTACATGTGCTACCTCTGTCGAGAACCCATCAACGGCTACAACCACTTCTGCCAGCATGCCCGCTCGCCCGGTGCCCCCTGCAGACACTGTAAGAAGTGCTCACTCTGGACGGACCCAACGGTATGTCATGCTATTCTTATCTCCACACCTCTTTTCCAGTAAGGTTACCCCTGTAAAGCAGAAATACCTTCGCTTTCAGTTTATCACCTCAAGTTACAACAAGTTTACTCCTCAAGGTTTTGTTTCAAGTCTTTTTCAAGTCTCACATATTGCACATCCTGCTTCTTTTTATGCTGTAATTTTAGTGTAACAGGAGCTAAACAAAGTTTAACTACAAGATCTGGATTTGTACCTTTTTTATTTAGGCAAAACTTGATTGCGTTGTACTCTAGCATTTCTGTACACATTACAAAAATGTCTTGTCTGACAAAAGCCCTATTAAGATGGGACTATCTAGAAAAGTTTCTGTTCCTCAGACGTACTTTGTGTTTTTAATCCAATCTGAATCTGCCATGTCTGTATTTTTCTCTCATGACCTTTGTAAAAATATAAGTAAAAGACCTACTGTTTTCAGCAAACTTGGCACTTGTATGAAAAATCTAACCCCATCTTAGCGCGAATGTCTGTAAAATGCGTGTTGTCTTTGTGTGCATGTGTGTTTTGGTCACAGAACTTGCCATCCAGTCTCTGGTGCACCAGAATTCATGTTTTTTTTTTTTACTACAACAATGGATGAGGATATAACAGTTAAGATTGTTTTCATTACGGCAATCATTGTGTTAATGTGATATATGCAATAAAAATTGTATTCAAGCTTTTTTTATTATAAATCAGTTTATTCAATGTTCTCTTTTAAACTAGTAGAATGTATTCAGTACAGATGTACAGTTGTAGTTGTGGTTCCCAACAGATATTAATGCCAACGTTTCCTCCTGACTTGTGTCACGTCACTTTCCTTTTTGCTGCAATTTCTCCATTGTTGTGGTCATGTGATCGAACACAGGCCACACAAACTGCTCACGTGAGCTTGAACGACAATCAAGAGATTGCAAGTCATCTGAAGAGATCTATTCATTCATTCATCTTCATGTCGGCTTTATTCCCTTTTTTTTGGGGTCGCCACAGCGGAATGAACCGCCAACTCTCTGGCATATTTTTTACGCAGCGGATGCCCTTCCCTGCCGCAACCCATCGCTGGGAAACTGAAGAGATCTAGTATTTGGAAAACTAGTTCAATCCAAATAGAACTAAAGAGGCAGTATATTATAATTAAACGTGTACTTAACTTTTATGGCTTTATATATAACCAACAGCACTTGAGGTTGACGGTTGGCTAGTTTGTCCTTTGGAAGAGTGGTTGAGTGTGAGGATAAACAGTGGCTGATGTATGGTGCAATGGCTCTGATTCAGTTTTGTATACAGAGCTGGACTTACGAGAGGTACTTTACTGATGGTTGCTGCTGCCTCATGAGCATGATGGATGAGTAGTGCTGAGAGCTACAGCATACCCCCACACTCAAGCATCGTTCGTTAGGACCATAACAGTGAACCCAACAGCCCCGCTGACCCCTTTATTAATCATGAATGTTTGGTGTAGTAGTCACATGGATGATTTTTTAATGAGACAAAGGTTAAGGGAAATGATGATCCGTAAAAGTCTTTATCTTGTTTTTTTCGCTGCACATAATACTTGAAGGAAGTTACAATGTTTCCAAATCAAGCTAAACAATTAAAATAAAATATCCAATAGTTTGATAAGCTAATTTGATTGTTCAGAATTCTTGAAGTAAAATAAAAAATTCTTTGAAAAATAAAATATTAACAATGACTTCAGCAGTGAATAAATACTAATAAGCATACTGAAATTTTGATGATTTAAAGGTTGGATATTATGCCCTTGTTATAGCACTTGGAATCAGTATTTGAGCCCTCTATACTAGCTCTGCACTGTTAATAACTTTCAAAAAGCAGTTTCATAAACAACATCTTTGAATCACCTTGTATTTTTGGCCTGGCAAAAACACGCTGTTCACACTGGTCCCTCCCACAGACGTGCTTTCGGTACGTCCCAAATGACCTGCGATCTCTGCGCTAGTCTGGTTTGAGCAAAAACAGAAACTACTAGCGACGCTTTAAACACGCGTTATTGTCATAAAACATTTTAATCGACAGGCCACGGCTATGTGGGATGTAACAGCACCTTATATGTGTGAACCAGAGTCTGACACGGTGTGTTTACAGGTAAATCAGACGGACTTACTCTACACTACATGATTTCTAATGTAGATGCACTGTTTTATGAATTATTTATATTGTTGTAGATGTACTTGTGTAAAATGCCAATAAAAGATCTTGTCACGATATTTACTTTTTGATGCGCGAGCTTTGCGCAATAGCGTGTAACGTTAGTAACATCCCTGTAGTGTGCGTTCCAAACAATTGACTGTTATAGTGAGTGCAGGTTTAGGATTTTAAGGAAGATATAATTAAAACTTAGTAAGTTTTAATTAGTTTGAATTATATGGTTAATATGTGGACCGCCAAATCAGAGAATACAGGACAGTTGGGAATGAACCCAGTGACAGAACCAGCCACTCCATAAATCCTTTATCAAACTGTTCTGTGTTGAGGAACCCGGTGAATGTGACACAAAAATGAGCCATTTCTGACAAATAAATTCATTCTTTGGTAATCCAAACAAAAGGCTAGGCTCCGGACATCCAAAAATGCACTTCTCTGGCATTGTTCCAGCGCCGGTCTGCTGCTGTCACACTTCTGGGTCAAACCGCATTTCCTATTCATCATAGAGAAGGACTGTACTAGCGATTCATATGATTGGTCAGTGGGTGCTGTTACAACTCGTTTTAAGGGGAGGAGAGTGTAGAAAATCATTTTAATCTCAACCTGAAAAAGACTTCCAACCACCGCCACCAGAACACCACACACAAACGAACTCAAATATGAATAGTTACAGTTTTGTGAATGTAAAAATAAACAAACATTTGATAATCAATGTAACTGGGATGGAGAAAGGCCAAAAAAAACAACATAACCCCTTGCTAAGGAAAAAAGGCAGGGATAAGTAAAACGAAAACATTTTCAGCTTAGGTAAAAGGAGTGAAAGATTACTCAAACATGCATGAACTAATCTGAAAACTTGAGGCATGTTTTTGATGAGGGAACAACACTTCAAGATGCCAGGAATGTCAGAAAAGTCATGTTATCATGACATGGCACCTTTTTAAAGACAATTTTTAGCCTAATCTTTTGTTTTTATTGTTTGTGACTTATTGTATTAAGGTTTAGTGGCATTGATTTTATGTACACTGGTAAATTCTCATTTAAAAGGATCTTCTCAATGGTATGGCAAAACTCAGTTCAGGGATTTTTTTTTTATAAAATGAGGTTGATTCGAATAAAACCTTTTTCCATTTTTGTTCTTGTTTATCTTTTTTTTTCTTTATCAAGGCAACATTTCTTTAAAATTGTCTCTACAATCTTATATTTTACCAAATTTAAGTAGTTTTATTTGTGGCACCTCCAAAGTTATTTCAGACAAGGTTTTGGAAAAGCAGAAGAACCTTAATGTTTAGCATCAATATTGTCAGTATGACAATTAAATGTCGTTGCATTTATAATTTCATTCAGATAATATAGATAGTTAATAATAGACATTCTTATTTCTGTTAATACTAAGCGTGTCTTATTTTAAGAAAATATTGCAGTTACAATTTTTGTTTCAAGATTTTTCCTTTAAAGTCAGTGTCAAAATCAATAATTTGCTATAAAACTTGTCTCAATTCAAGCAAATCAATTATCTGAGTAAGCATTTTATTTCACGTTTTGTTGTTTGTTTCATAACAGCTATTAAAATAACTTTTGGGTAGTGAGTACAAGTGTAAAATTCTCTTTCGAATTCTTGGTTATCTGATTAAGACGTTTAAAGCGTGAGTTTGTGTGGGTAGCAGTCAGAGCCCCTTCCCGCTGACACCTTGGGGGAAGCAATTAACCCTTCGTTGAGAGCCATGACTAATCAGCTGGCTACTGGCTAGCCCGTTAGTTCAAGCCATTTTTTTTCTTGACTCCTCCCAGCTATGGGACGCCCGATCTCCCCAGTAGGAGCTGTGACAGGGCTTGAGCATGAGTCTTTCACTGACTGTGTTGCTCTTTTTACTTAGAATAACTGTAACTGCAGAGCATTGTTCTACCTTTCTGTTTCCTCTACCACTCTCATTATACGTGTCTTTATCACTGAACAGCAAGACGATGAGCGAATCATTCAGGAGATTCAAAAAGAGGGTGAAGCAGAGTTGAATAAGAAGAGCGAACAGACGAATCAGCCGGGTGGGTGTTCTTTGAAATCCTTTATTCATCCACTCAGTACTTATTGTTTCCTAACAGTCTCTATCTCTCAGAAACCACAGGGAAGAGAGTGGGCCCTCCACCCGAGCCTATTGCAGCAAAGCGCCCACGGATCACTCCGGTGCCACTTCAAGTTGCCCCTCAGGCTGTTCGGGCACCGCTTCTCATTCCACAGGTCATGCTGCCTGGGCCCCAGCGCTTTTTCTTTCAGCCCTTTGATGCCCCCTACGTGCCCCCGCTGCCCAACATGCGCCCAGTCAACTATAACCCACCCAACCTCAACTTGGAGTTCAACATGCCTATGCACTATGGACCACCACGCCGCTTTTTCAGACCGCTCTGAAGTTCACACGGTACACTAACTTACTTTTGAACTAGTAATATAATTCCAGATTCTGTCTCTTCACTGATGTTCCTCACTGTTGTTTTGTACTCCCTTTGTTAATGGATCTAAAGAGATTTTGCGGAGTTCAAGGTTGAATTGACTTCTATGTTGAAGGTTTTTTTCGAACAGCAGACAGTTTTTCAAATGAACGTCTCAAAAGTTTTCAGTTAAATAAACAAAGACTTCGATGGAGTAATAAAAATATTGGTTTAAGTCTTACCTCTTGGCTGGGATTCTCTCAGGAGCGTTTATGGAATTTCTCCATCTTTTTCAGCAGAACTTGTTTATAGGTTTTATATCTATTTTTGTTTGTGGGTTTATATAAATAATGTCTGATATTGATTACAAACAAGTCTAAACCTTTGAAAGTTGAAAACTAATCAAATAAATGTACAAGTGGATGAAGGGTTTCTGCATTGATTTCAGAAATAAACAAGGCAGCAGGTGACCTTTGCAAAGCCTGGCTCTAAGAGGGGATGCTTCAAGCACTGTTT
This sequence comes from Danionella dracula, assembly GCA_900490495.1. Taxonomy (NCBI): domain Eukaryota; kingdom Metazoa; phylum Chordata; class Actinopteri; order Cypriniformes; family Danionidae; genus Danionella; species Danionella dracula. Next base: position 3,128,994 of record UELW01000444.1, read on the forward strand.
GATTTGTCATGGTATCGGTTTGAGAGCAGTACAAGTTTTGCCAGTTTTTTGCACAGAAAACATATATAACAGAGTTTATTGTGTTCCATAAAAAGAAATGTGTCTGCTTTGGAAGTTGTGTGGATGACAGTATAACATCCAGTGGATCTGAAAGCATGGCCGTATTTTTAAGATGTTTAATTGTGTTAAATCTGTATTGAAATATTCAAGTTTTCAAAATATTAACAAAAAATAATATTGGGTTTTCTGGGGTTATTTTGCTTTTTACTGTGTCTGAAATTAAGTCACTGTGTAGCAGCCAACCACCAAACTGCCTCAGTTATAAAGATTAAGCGTGTTAAGTACATGCAGAGTCTAGGCAGCCATCTCATATGATAATTTTATATTTATTGTGTGCTCCGAAAAATAAGATTCCACATTCATATTTTTTCAAGATAGAAAAGAAAAACAAACAGTCGTGGGTGCTCTACCAATACCAACCTACTCACTCTTTGATTGAGGAAGCATTTAAAAGGTGCTCTGCTGCTCCTAATGGCCAGGATGTACAGAAGTCAATGGCTTTGAACAGACTGTACCTTCTATCTTCTACCTGTATCTTCTCCGAAGCCCCCATAGAGGTTATTTTTCTGAACTCTCTTGTGGTTTTTGCTTTCATAATTGGCCTTTCACATCACCAGTGATTGTACAGTTTTTGTCTAGACACACTGGGGGTCCCCACTTTTGTTGATCAAGCAGGGTTTCCTGTTCGTGCTGTTGGCAGTCTCAGTGGGGTTCATAGCTGAGATTTCTCTCAAATCTTTCCAAATTCTTTAACACGTAAATGGTTTGCAGAATACCTTTGTTAAGCTATGCTTTTATTTTTATACATTTGTAATAACTTTAAAATAGACTTAATAATACTTCGACATAAAAAAGAGTGTTTTTCTAGACACTCAGAGTACTTAACCTAAAAAATTTAAATGGACAACTTACAATTGCAAACTCCCGAGGTTAAACAACATACAAATATTTATTTTAATGCAGATTATATTCATTATTAAATGTAGTATATATCAACTAGTGCCTGCTTTAAAACAGTAATAATGAAATTACATTTTATAATAGCTACACTTTTTAGATTAAAGAAAATGTGCATTACCTACACTAACACTAACAGCAAAGTTCATTTCACATAGTGATAAATTACAGATACTTTTCCTCTTGACGATACTTAATATCTACTGACATCATATCCTCATCAATCTTAAAATAAACAATCATTCCTAACCGAAGATCTCTTGTAAATACGGTCTCAGGATGTTTTTAAGGTGAAGAAAACTCCCCAGAGTAATGCCTTAATGTTCTTATGCTAAAACATGGTTGTTTGAATAATAATAATAACTGTGAATGGAGGGGAACAACTATAATTCAGCCTGAGTGATTTGAGTTTGTGCAAAATCACAAGCCCATTATACTTTTCTGTTTGACAGCGTGAACATTGGCTAGCGTAATGGTGTATTTAAAAAGTACATTTTAAGACAAATCTAGTTATATCTGAAGTTTGCCTCCAGTTCTGAAAATGCTTAATAGATATTTTCTTACAATTATCTTATGTGGGCCCTTTAACCTCATCTGATTATGGTTTTAATTGCACCAAACTTTTGGGTATTTGATCCGTGACGTGTTTTTTTCTAATCTGATTAGAATTTTAAAGGTTAGCGGAAGAAGCTGTAACCTAATGGCAGATGCAAATAAGAGAGTAAGAAATATTCAAACTCATTAAAAAAATAGATGCATCTTTGTTTAAATATATATCTTCACTCCACTTGTCACTGTGAGCCTGCCACGTTCACCGTTTGGAGGGATTTAAATGAGCTAATATACTGAATTGCTTTTCCTACTTCATAAAAAAGACGTTGGTTTCACTTTTCAAACAAAACATCAGCATTGCCAGCTCAAATCTTCCAAACTTCTTTTCCTCAGATTTTCTAGGTGAAATTTTTTTACCACATTCTACAGACTTTCTTTGCTGAGGAAGCACACATTTGCATCTTTGTTCTTTTTTCAACCTTCCACTTCAACTGGAAAAAAGTCTGGAGCCAAGTTCCCAAATTGAATCATTCCAAATTTAAGAAGGTTTATTGAAAAAATGTATTCTATGTACTAATCTAAATTCCCCTTAACCCTTAAATTTAAAGGGCAACTATTACAAGTTAGTCCTTGAAAGTCTGTACGAACACTGTGAACATACTCATGTTAGAGTGGTATAAAAAAAGCTCAATCTTTTGTGTAATTAGTAAAAGGTAAAATAGTTTTCAAATATTTGAGTGGTTTTGTGGCCATGATGGATCATGAAAATGATTAATGGGAGGACTGTTTATCTAAACAACAAATTACATGTACAAAACAAGCGGTAACTAATAAATCTAATTATTTAAACAACTCTTTTAGTGTGTTTATATATATATCAGGAAACCACCTTATGATAAAGATGATTTTTGAATTAAAACGTTTTTATTTATTTTTACCATACTTCCAGATGCATAGACTTTTTTTTTGTTGCGAAAACGGCTTCAATCATCACGGTTAAGTGACAGTTTTTAAGACTTCAACATATTGTAATGGGCCTAAAGCTGTGATGGCTGATGGGAAGAAGGAGTTTGAGTCTGGAAGACATGCAGGTACTGAGGGGAGGAGTGTAAATAGTAAATGTTGGGTGTGTAGGGTTCTTACAAATAGTAAAGGTGAAGGCCATTGAAGACTTTTTGATTCCCTACACCATCTTTTCCTGTCTCTTAGCCAATTTGACGTGAAAACGAATAAATTCTTTTAATGGAGTGGAATTAATCATACCTTTTAGTCTCTAGAGAGCATATGATCTTATTACATGTCGAGAGGAAGGGAACTGGAACATCCCTTCATCAAAATAAAGGCAATTAATTATTTGTATTTGAAACTTTTCAAAGTAGTGAAAGATTAAATGAATGCAGAAAAAGATCTTTTTATCATGATTTTTTATCTAAATACTCAACGTCACTGCAGTACCCAGAACTTCTATAAATAGCATGGACTAAGCGTTTAGGACCTCTAACTTCTTTCCTCGTGTGTGAGCACAAAAGTCATGTTCCTCTCGGGTTAAACCAGAACTGGGCTGGAGATCTTGTATTTAACCATCTTCTCAGCTGTCATTGGTGTACACCACTACATGGTGAAGGCCACTAAAGCCTGGCAGATGGAGAATCTATAGTCCTATTGCCTCAGGTGTGAAGGTTCGACCCTGGCAGCTTGTGCTCAATACCTCACAGCTTAAGTGCTTCCTGAAATTGAATCTGTTCTTCTCAATCTTCCGCATCAGGTTTCATCTGGTCGATAATCTTCAGGCGCTATTCCTTAAGTCTCATCAGAGATGTTTGATTTTGTTATTTGTGGAAGTCACCAGGGAAGGCGTACAGGACTATTTGGCGAATCCATTAAAAACTCAATTTAAATCTAAGCATGTTAGCGCATCACTTAAGCATCTCTTATTGATCCTGATTACAGAAACTGATCAATGAGAGATATAAAAAAGGGCATGACAATACACAAACTCGCATCTATTTTTCAGCACTTTTCAGTTTTGAGAGTAGAAGGTGCTTGGTTAGTAAATGCAGCGAAAGTTATGGGATTCGTTGATTTCATTTAGCGTCGCTGTTTCTTCTTCTTGGGACAAAGTCTTCTCTGGCCCTTAAAAAATATTCAAGGAGTCAAGATGTTTTACAGGCAGACCTGCATGCAAGCCTTGCTGAAATGGGTTTTCACTACTGAGTACTATAAGTACTAAGTACTGAATGAACTATGACTCTGTTCTGCAGTCATGAGGTGGTTCTGGGCTCCTGGTGTGAGGCCCCGGGCACAGGTCAAACCCAGCAGTGATTTCATTTCCTGGGGTCAGTCTTGGTCATGTGGCTGCTGTCCTCCATTAACCACCAGATGGAGAAAAGCTTTTTTTAAACTTGTCAAGGCTACAAATGAACAGTTTGGAAGCTCTTTTACCATCTGGAGTTTTATATTGAAAATTTGAATGATTCAGTTTTTATATTTGTGTGCATTTTGATTGGAAAAAGACAAATGCTATTGGTGTATGAAATCATAGCATTTGAAATCTGGTGGATAGGGACATGTAGATGCCAGTCATAAAATGAGATTTGATTTTAAGACGTTCAAAATTGTTATTCAGTGTTTTCAGGGAGCGGGCTAAATACATCTTTATATTATGAGAAGTGTTTGTATCTAGTATAAAGGCTTGGTTCATTACTAGGCGGAAATAAGATTTTGTGACTGCTCTATGTTCCTTAAATTCAAATTCATGGAAATGTAATAACCTCATTCATTATGAGAAACCTACCATGAGATATAACAATGCAAGCCTTGATCTGATGGTTCTGCTTCTACCGTGCAGCTTTGCAGCCCACAGAGAGATCACTGAACAGATGAGAAAAAATTCAGTGCACCTGGAAAACAGGGAATCCACGGGACTGGCAATTTTTTAAAGCCATTTAAGTTTGTTGTAACTCATGGTTTGCAATGAAAACACAGCAAGATTATTTCACTCAGATGGAACTAATGAAATGGTGATGAACACTGATAATGATTTGTTTGCATCTTGACCTCAAAAGCATGACGCACGAGGTCAAAGTAACTTTTCCAGGAGACCCTATTTTATACGCAGCACTTGAAGTTCTGAACAGGAGCGCAATTCCCTTATTTAAAAAAACCTGTGTATGCCGTAAAGATAAATGTTTCTGTCTATAACCACCAAATGGTTAATAATTTCTGTCAGAAACACTCTATAATGACCACATTTTGACTGACAGATTTTGACACAGTGACTGAACTATAGCTGCTTTACACCCCCTTTTTAACAAGCAGCCTCATATACTAACACAAAATAAAATGTTTTTTTGGGGAATGAAAAAGAGAATTGTATTTACTTTATTCTGTCATAAGGTGTTACCCTTGGTTTTCATTTTGGTTCAATTAAAATGCTTGCGATAGACTTTTAAACAAGTCCTGCAATCAGTGTCTGTTATGATTGTTGGATATCAGGGTGCTCCTGAAAAATTGCCATGTGATCCATGTAACATACTTGCAGGAAATGGAATAGAACATTTTAACCCAGTTTTTCTGTCAAGTATGTATGATGAGTGTAAAAGATCTGCTGGAAGAAGACTGCTGAATATAAGCTGCTTTTAGTCTTGAGTAGTGAAACTGTTGGTTTCAATTTCGAATGTTTCTCTGATTGGAAATATATTAAGTATAAAAGAAAAAAGAAAATATAAAAGAAGATGAATAGTTGATCAAATGTGTGACAGCCGTTCAAGGAATAAGACTTATTTTGTGAAGTGTTATGTTCAGGTCACTGCAAAAAAGTCTGAAAGATTAGCAAAGTGTTGTTGAGACTTCCTGTCCACTTCTGACTGCTCTAACACAGTCTCATCGTCCTTGTTCACATTTTAATGTTAGCACAAACATCTTTTAGTCTGAAAGGTACTGATTACTGAAATAATGCTATTGATAACTTATACATTTTCTATGTTGAGTGTAATATTTGTTTTAATGCTCATTTTTAATACAAACTGTACAAATGAGTTTTCTTAATGCTTATTTTTGTTTAAAAAAAAAGCTTTGACTTAATCAAATGTTTTTTTACAGGGTGAGAGTAAACTACATTTATAATTCACAGATCTGTTCCTCTGACAGATGAGGAACTTTCTATAGTCGTAGCACACAATGATTCAACACACAGACCACATGCTATAAATAAGTGTTTAGCTTTTAAAGGTCAATCATCCGTAAGGAACAAACCTCCCCCTCAAACATAATTTTAGCCTCATGAACCATTATAAATGGAATTTTTGTCGTGTTCAATAACTCAGCAGATGGGCTTGACGTTATTCTGAAGACCACTGCTCCAGCTGAACAAAAGCTTCATTGAGTGAGCAGCCGTTGGTTTCAGGAGATGAGCTCCTTCTGAGCAGGACTGCAGCACAAGCCCCTCTGTTTCAAACAGCATTCAGGGTATAAACCAATGTTAGCATGTGTTTTGTTTCTGCTTAGTGCTTGGTAAGATTCATAAGTATTTGCCCATAATATAATGTCATGAATAACAATTTTTCTTGAACACAGAGAAGCCTCCCTCTCTGCGAAGTGTCTTCAACCTCATGAAATATTTGAAGGCTTCAAACAGTTTAACTGCTGAAGCTCTAGAAAGATAGTGATAGTCATGTGATGTTGCTTCTGGGTGAATATGTATGCTAACTTTCTGGTAATGTTTTTTTTTTGCTAGAAAAATGGACTACGTTTGAAATATAAAAGTGTGTTTGTTTTTTGTTATTGTTTGATTAATTTTAATATTAACCAGAAACCTGTAATGCATCATTATTTGAAGGAGTTTCTACTCAAGCACACTGGAAAGTTGGAGTACTGGATGCTTAAATTTTAATGTAGCATTTGAAAAGGCAAATGCAAAAAAGAAAATGTCAGTGCTAGGACTGCTGTCTACTGTCCATTTTTATTCTAGCTCTTCAAAACCCAGCACGAGTGTTGGAAGATTTTACTGTTTTTTTTAAGAGCATAATTAATTAGTGTTTTATAGTGTTTGTTTTACTAGCATACTTACTTTTATAAACTTTAATATTTATGGATTTAAATAAATTATGTTTTTACCTACATGTGAAGTTTTTTTTTTACTCTGGGTTCAAATCAATAAAACATGTGTCTTGTTTTCTTTATTTACAACGCAATCTGTATACACAGGCATTTATTATACGTTAGAGAATACTGGTTATTTTAAATCAACAGAACTTCTAAGGTAGAAGTATAAGTTGTTCTTTTTCTACCACATAAAATTAGCCAATAGAAATAACTGTTTATCTTAATCCACACTAGGGTTTTGTGAAACTGCTTTGAAGCAATTGCTAAAAAAAGCGCAAAATAAAAACATTTTGATTGATTGATTGATTGATTGAGGTCAGTAACTTCACCCTTGTACCTGCTATACAAATATAGTTTGCTTGACTTTTTCAAAATACTTTAATAAATTATTTTCCTGTTTGTACTTGTAACCAATCACCAGAAACTAATAAAACTGAAATTAGATGTTTAGTCAAAAAACATCTTGTTTTGGTGATTTGACTCAACATTTTTTTTATTGTTAATCAAGACTTAAAAATAGTAGTGATTTGGTATGACACAAAAACATATTGGTTTACTATAAAAATACATAAATGTTTACCTCTAAAATATTGTCATAACATTCAAAACAAAATGTAAAAACAGGTCATTAGAAATAGTCATGCATTCATTATATGGATATGAAGTCTACCATTAAAAACTATTTTGCAAATTGTTGTATTAATATATATAACATTAGTAAGTTGCTGGAAAAGCAAAAAAAAGCTTTTTTAGGCCTTCCATTTCATTTAATGGTTCCGTTACCTTCAATTCTATTTTTAGAATGAAATAAAAATTGTTTCTTGTTTACGAGAGCTCAACATTAAAGTGATTCACATAGAAATTAAGAGTTGAAAGTATAAACAAAGAACTTTTCTCAGCGAGCACTTTCTTGCCACACAGCGGTTAGTGAACGGAAAATAAACCAAAAACAGACACGCAGAAAGGTTCATAGTCAAACTGTATTTATTTCCCTATTTCAGTTGTACCCATGGCACACCAGGAAACCGAATCATATCAAAACAATATAAAAAGGACATTTGGAAAGTATTAAAGTAAAGAAGTGGAATGTCTTTTTTTCTTCTGTGATCATCGTTATTAAATCAAATGATATTTAAGCTCACATGTTCCTCAAATAGATTCATGCACACTTGGAACCTCAAGAAGCACCAGTTTCAATTAGAATCAGTGTTACCATCCCCAGATATATTGGCCAATGGTTTGAATGCCTTATAGTGAGAGAAACAGGATAACAAGACAGCATTTCTGCATTTACATAAACAAGAAAAAAAAGTGTTAGACGAGTATTCTAGTGGCTTCCCAACTCCAGATCAGTTCCTTCATGGTTTGTCAGGATCAAGAAGAAAAGTGGTTTCATTCAGGATAAATACTGTGTTGAACCTGCAACAACAAACCGTCCCGTCGCGATCATCACACTCACAACTACAGCACACAATCTAACCAGGAGCTCGCTTTCCAGTTGCAGAAATCTCTATTTTAATATCTATAATTCGTTTACACTTCCAGACACACCCCGAATCTGAGATGAGGATAGCAGTTCTTTTTTTTCCAACATTAAAACATGAATGGCACACAGAGCGGCAGAACGTCAGATCCCAGCCGTGCTTAAAAAAAACAATCGTAACAACATAGCTCATGGCCCTCAAACAACATTCATCCAATCCGCTCCAAACCTCCTTTCCTTCTGAGCAGGTCGCTTGCTACTCAAGACTAGGGAAAGAGCAGGAGACATAACATCTACACTTCAACACGGTGTTCTACATGTGCTCATATCAGGGCTCGTACAGGAATGTGCAGAGACACAGGATAAAGGGACATCAAAATCCTGTAGTCGTTCTTCCAGAGAGCAGAGCCAAACCAGTCAAACATTACAACAGATTACCCACACAACACAAATTTGGATGCCAGCCTAGTCCCAGATTTGGCCAGTCGTCGATCGGAAAAGCAGAGATGAAGGCACCCACACACCGATTGCAGAATACATGACTAAAAGTAAGCCCCTTCACCGTTGAGCTCCTCTCTGCTCTTGTGCTCACTTTATTCAGGACCCATTAAAAATGCTTAACAGAAAGGGAAAGGGGAAAGACAAAGCCACAGTGGTATCGGAGGTGCTCTTAGTACTCCCAAAGAGTAGAGGTGTCCAGGTCATCTGCGTTAGCCTTCAGAACTCCAGCGTGATCTCCTTTCAGGTACTTCCCCTCCGCTGACTTGATCGCCACTTTGTTGTAGTCACAAAACTCCAGGAAGAAGTCGAGTGGTTCGTCGCTGCTGCTCAGCACGTTGGATTCACTGCCCACCATCCAATATTTGCCTGTCGAGTCTGCAGAAAGATTTTGAGAGTCATGGACTGGATTTCACGAGTTTGCTTACTTGGAATTAGCCCAGTATCGCAAGCATGACTTGTGAGCGTAAAGTTGTAAGCAGTTTGTGAAAGGGCCCCTGGGTCCATGAAAGTGACATGGGCCCCAAGACACAGGCTTGATTATTTCTTGAAGAGTGCACAAATTAACAGCAGGGACTGAATGGACAATTGTGTGCTCAAAATTGAATTAAACACTTGACAGCTGTTTGAATGTGTATGAGATTTTGTTAGGCTGTTAATCTTTGTCTTTAGTTCAGCGTCGAGTTTGCAAAATGCCCCTTGCCAAGGCTCTGTGTGTACCAACTCATCATGAAGATTTGTAGTTCTGCGCTTTGTCTTATACAAACATCTGTTTCTGCTTTAGTGCAGATAAATATTGACCTGCTAACAATGCTAACATCTAGCTTGCTCACCGCAACACAGGTGCCAACAAAGGACAGGTTATATTTACCTGATTAATGGGGCATGATAATGCTGACTACTAGCTTACCAAAACACAATATCAATGACAAAAAACTGGTTATGTTGACTTTAATACCCAAAGTTGTATTCATTGACTTTAAACAACTTCCCGGTAACCAAAATGGTTCCAGAGAGGCGGCACATAGTCGTAGCACAGACATCTGATTGGCAGAAGGTTTAATTCTTAGTACATCTTAAACTAATTTACATATAATTCACTCCCCTCTGAATCAACAAACATTGCAGCACCAGGGGTGTTATCAGCTCCAAATTTGATAAGTTTTTTCATGCGAGTGAGTGAAAACCTGCTCACTTCAGGCTGGTCGAGGTACTACAGTTTAGTGACTTCCTATTTCCTAACAACAGAAGAGCAAGAGGTTGTCGCTTGGTTTGACACAGTCACCTGGTGTTTAACATGGGGCACACACCTAGAAAGAAACTGGAAGAGCCATCGCAAAGCTAAGGGGCTGTGATGGGTAGTTATCATTTTTTAGAGGTGCACAAAAGTTGAGTTTTCTTAGTATGGTTACTTAAGCTTCCTTTTGCAGATCCAGAGGACCAAACACAATTGAAACTGTAAACTTGAAACCCAATTTAATAATGTAATGTTCAATAAGTTATTTTTTATAAGAACATATTGTGTTGCTGTTCAAGAAAAATTAAATGTGGTGCTCTTAATGGACTTGTATGTGACCTCTGAATTCCCTTTACCCAGATTTTTAAACTTATCCATGCAGTTTATAATAAGCTCATGATGGCAGCCAGGCAACCCTGGCTACAATGTTTTAGTTCATAACTTATGTAATTATACAGCAGGTTAATCAATTTGGTTTGCTTTGTTCAGAGCCATAGCATTTAGTTCTGTACTGGCTCCTCAGTTTAATATGCCTGATACATTGTTAAGAATGCTCAATCATACAGCTACTGGCTTTTCACTACTGAAAACAAGTTCTCAGTGTTTTTTACTATGATGCATTGGCAATAGAGCACATCATTTCGATCCCCTGCCAACCAGTAGTACTAGACAAAATCCCATTCTGGCTGTAGATCAGGGGTAATGAACTCACAGGGTCACAGCTCCTGCTGGTTTTTGTCCTAACCCTGTTTCAAAAGACACACCAGCAGCTTCAAATGAGCCAAGAAGAGCTTAATTAGTGGAATCAGGTGTGTCGAGTTAAAGTTGGAGCCAAACTGTGCAGGGTTGCGGCCCTCGAGGGATTGAGTTTGAGACCCCTGCTTTAGATGGAGTGCAGCATCAAGATTTTATTAACAGATCTCATCTCAACTGATGTCAACAGAAGAGATGGGAAAGGGCTCTTGGAGCATACCATCCAATCTTCCTCTTAACCTACAATTAGCTCAAAGCTTTGCAACCCATCCTCCAAAACCTTTATCTTACCCTTGTCTTGGGTACAGGCTTTCCTTGCATTATTGCATGGTTCTAATACTTTTTCACTAGATCACTCACAGTTTACTGCATTGTATTAAAAGCGATTGGGGATAGCAATGGAGAAGCATACGTGGCATGCTATCTGAGAAACTGACCCGGAACATCCTCTTAAAGAGTGGCGAAAGGGGAAATAGCTTGCGCGAACTCTAAAAATTCCCTATTTAGTTTGGGTTAGTGTTAGCTGAAGTGGAAACACCTAATTAGTGGCTATGTTAATTGTAAGACAAGCTTAACCTCATTAAGGAAAGTTTTTTTTAACATTTCTTAAATTTTTTTGAGATCCATGTAGCCTCAGAGACATCTTTTAGACATCGTTTTTTATCAATTTCATTTTTTGATATAATAATAACAATACTCATCAAATTATTTCATTATGTTTGTATATTATTATGTTTGACTCCCTGTACAGAAACCTTGGGTATTATTAAAGGCGCCATTTAATAAAATGCTTTTCAATTTAAATTATCATTAATTGTTCCACTGAATGTTAAACCAGACACGGCTATCCTGCTTCATGCTGCTTAGATACGTTGAACGCCTACCAGACACATTAGAGTCTCTTTTCCTTTTGTCCAACAATATTTTATGGTGCAACTCCTCATTACCAAGTGAAGATTTGACGGTTAAAACAAACCTCTTAAGCTATAGGCTCCATCTCTGAACTCCAGGCCAAAAACGTCATATGAGGAACGGTTGGAATCCAGGGTTCCAGTCACCCTCCGGCATCCGATGAAACCATGTTCTCCTCTCAGCACGATCAGGGGCCGATTGATGAGCTTCATCAGGAACTCCTCTGTCTCGCCTGAAATAGAAATTTCTCCATCAGTCACAACAGGTGAGGGCTAATGTGTTTGTGCTGCCTAAGTGCTCCATTTCACGTGGTTCTTGATTGTCCATCATCATACTGTCCAAAGAATAAACCACAGTATGCTCTCCACACAAAAGGTCAAAGCAGAGGAAACTGTACTACACCACACCCCACCTGCTGAGTCAATAGTGGCGGCCAGCTGTCCATTCTTTTTGGCAGCCACATATTTCCCATTTGTGGCACGCAGGGTTATCTTCTTCCCACGCCACTCAATGTCAAAGTAACAGTTAGCAGACCTGAAGAAAAAAGATTTACAGAATTATGAGTAGCAGCTCAAAACAAAAGTCTTGCCACGCCATTTATTGTTTTCATTTTCTTGTTTTACATTTTGAGATGTGTATGTTTTATAATGACAAGAATTCTAACAATAACGGTCAGTAATCTGATTTTTTCCAAATGGGTACCTGTAACTTCAGAAAGATAATGCATTAATTAAAATGTGTCAAGTGATGCATTTATTTGTGAGGACTTTCGTTTTGTTGGTTAGGTACTCAAATTAATGAAGTTTCTTTCCAAGAAAAGTACTTTCAGAATCAAAATAATAGGCTTTTCTTTTTCAAAAACTAAAATAATACAATATTCCTTCATTCAACTTTACAAAATATTTTTCAGCAACAAATCTAATTTGAATAATTTGAGAAAGAGACAAGACTGTGAAAATGAACACTGAAATTTTTAATTTACATAACTAAAATAAACTGTTTAATACTCTTTGAACGCTGCAATTTTTTAATGAAAACAATGGTTTGGTATTTTAGCCTTAATAGAAATGTAACCTTACACAACTTTACTCTGTGACTGTAATGACAGTGATTGTTTGAATGATTTGGACTCAAACATTTACTAGTCTAGAGACTAGACTCTAGTCACAATGCTCAATATTTTAAATGTGAATTATATCTTTAATAGAACTTGAAGTCTGGTCTGTTAAAGAAAATGCATGTGGACACATACATACACATATTGAATTAAAAAATAAGCAACAATGTAGTAGGACATTTGTTAGAAAAGCCCAGTCACAACAGGACATATATCAGTACGGGTCATCGCATAGGTTTCCACCTTATGACTGAGAAAAAGGTTATGTTGCAAGAGAAACATTTGTTTGAATGTCCTGATGATGGTTTGAAGCACCACACTAAAAGTTCATAACCTGATCACACTGGTGTTTTAGTAGATGCTTGTCTTCCATGCTAAACTTATAGAAAATGAGCTCAAGCACAAAACTGTCTCAGCAAGCACATTTCTAAAGCAAAGAAACACGCTATGATGAATTCTTCTTCTTTCATAACATTTTTAACACAACAGTAAACATTTTTAACAAGCACATTAACCCAACCTCTCTTCTGTACAAGTCAGGGGTGTACAAATTCTGTTAATTTGGCTTCAGAAAAACAAAGAGGGCCTTACATAGTGTGATGATGTTTGTTATTTAAATCACATCAGCATCTTGGGCTAGATCAGGGCTAGACGGTTAACAAAAGCATTAAAAGTTAAAAAAACTTAAAATACAATAATTCATATAAAACAATAAAATGCAAAAGTTAATTGTAGCCTTGATAAAAATGCAAAAACACTGTTTGATTTAATATCATTTAAAGTTATTTTAGTTTAAAAGTCAGCTCTAATTAAAAAGTATATGATTGATGGATTGCAGGTGCTAGCACGATGAATGTTTTAATAAGTGTGAGCTGATGTGTTATATGTTGGTTGAATGTGTGCAGAGCTGCGCTGTGGCCCTCCAGGACTGATTTTGACACCTCTACTGTAAGCTCTGCTGGTCTTGCCTTGTGAATAGTTTTAATCAATGCCGTAAAGATAAATACCTTTCATTAAATGGACACTCAAATGTCAGAAGTGTAAAGTTGCTGAGCGCCATCTTTGTCCGGGACCAATACTTCACAAACAAATAACCTAAATTAAGTGATCCACCACAATAAAAAATTATCTGTGTGCAAATGCTTAAAAAACTTTTTTTTAAAGACACTCACTTAGTTGATGCTGTGCACTGGAGGCCTCCATTTGCTGTGAGGGTCCAGTATTTGCCAGTGCAGGTCCTGAAGGCACACTTCTTGGTCTCCTTGCTGATCTCCATCTGGAAGGTCTCCTGGTCTCCCTCCTCATCCTGGTTAGCGGAGAGGTCCATGCCTGATGAAGACGAGAATAGCGTACTGTTAAACCGGTCGTTTGGATTAGATATGCTGTGTAAGCAAAGAGCAAGCTGAGGACAGTTGTTGATCTTGGAGATTATTTGACTGAGTGTTGAGGCAATCACTCTAGCAACTGCCACAGCCTCATCACACACAGAGTTAATCTACATAGGAATGTTGGACGGCCTTATATTCCAGGATGCTTAGTGGGACGCTTGAGGACAACAATAGTCAATGCTTCCGGTTTGGCATTTAGATTCATGGAGCTTTGTTAAAAACCAGACCACCACTGCTCTACAACAGGAAATCTAATTAAACTCCATTGCATGCATTAAGAAGCACACTCATCAAATAAAGCTGGCAGTTATGATCTAAAGAATTTTGTGGAGGAAAACGTTATTTAATCTGATGTTTAGCAGGAAATATCAAAATGTTACCATCAGTGATAAATCCAAGAGCTACAGCTCGCACTTTAAATGTTTTAAAAGTCTTGGTTGTACAAATATCAAAAAGGTAACACTGTGTTTTTTTCCCTTAAACATGTATATGTGTCCGCTATATTTAAGATTTATGATTAATCACCTAATACATCAACAAAAACACCCATTAGAACGTCTGCAGTCTGTTTTCTGAAAACCAGATTGAGTTTCTCCCCAAATATGCGTGCCTGAATGAGCAAGGAAAATAAATGTCCAAGATGAGAAACACATGGCTGCGAAAGGAGATCTTTGGAGGGAGAGAGTGACTAAGATGCCATGAAACATGTTCCAAATCTGTCTCGGGCAGTGCAAGAAAATCATTTTCTCCAGTGAGATATTTTGAGTGTTTGGGAGCATCTTTTAGGCCACCAGCAGACACACCCCCACCCCCATCGCCTGACTGTTAATGAAACATCCAGACAACTGCAGCACGCAATTCCCCGATGAAAACCCTTGAACCTTAAAGCCAAACAGTGTTGGTTGCGGAATATTTCTTCTACGATTTCAAAACATCTGACCACTCAACAAGCAAGAGCAGCTGCCAACTGAAAAGCCAACCAAAAAGCTGAGAAGCCATTTCTAGTTTGAAACATATGAGCTAAAAAGGCAAGAGGAGCAGGACAGTGAGCAGGAAGACTCTAAACTCTAAAGACAGACACATTCGAGAAATTTAGTGCAAGCTGGAATGGTTAAACTTCTGCATAGCAAGGCTCTATTGTTCTGCCGCTGGGCTTCATGGTGTGCTGGGGCCCAAAGCATGCCTCTTTGTTCTCCTTATACCCTCAGCACACGCCTCAACTCTCAGGCCCCTCACACATTTTCTGAGGAGAGGCTCAAAGGAGCGTGTCACAATCATTGAGTCGTATTCTTTTAGGAATGGTATTTGCTGGCGGCAAATATTTGAATTAGGAAAGCATGCGTAGAGTGCTGGTGGGGTCTTGCTGCAAAAGTCACTTGTGATTTGGAAGTTGAGCCTCCCTATTAGATCCAGATTGCTTTTGTGCAAATCGGACACATAAAAGAGGCTACAGAGGACTCCATGACATACAGAGACCACGTGCACCTTGGAAAAGGTTTGGCACCATGCTTCAATTGTGGAAACACCAGACATCCCCCCTCAAAACGATGCCATTTTAAGTCTGTTTTCAATTGAGCACCAATTAAAGAACAGCAGAGCATCCCATTTCATTTTCTGCTATTATAAGGTACTTGAGCAGTAACAGTGACTCTGGAAATGAAATATTTTACCCGAGCAAAAATACCAGCATGTAATTCGATCTCTTATTTCAGGCTGGCAGTCTCAGTTCAATTCCTTTGGGTGTCTACAGTAATGATCGCTTTCACTCTCAACTTAATTACAGAACATTGACCTCTCCAAAATACAACCTTTATAGAATTTACAGAAAGATGAAGCTGTCGACGAGAACCCGTGTATTGATTTCATTCAAAGCCAACAGATTGGTACTGTGAATCAAACAAGCTGTTGCATCAGGAATTAAAATAGAACCCCCCAGAAAACAAGCTGCTGAAACAATCAAATGTAGTTAAATGGAAAATAAAAATGAATGCTCCAACTAAAGCATCTGGGTTTTTATACATTGATCCACCCATTCACACAGAAGCCACAAGATCTTGAGGCCTATAATTAGGAGTGAGTTCTAGATAATTATGGAGAGTATGAAGGACTGATGTAGATGGAACTACAGCAGCTCTTACCTTGCCTGGTGGACACATTCCGGTCATTGCCAGCGGTTAGGACTACTTGAGGGTGGCTCTGCTCCAGAACAAAAAGCTCATCCTTGCCAACCTTGGCGCTCTTGCCGGACTTCATGGTTCCACTGGGGCCAGAGGGGGCCAGGTACTTTCCCGTGCAGTCCCCGAAGGCGACCTTGCCCGAGCGGAACTCCAGCGTGTAGCCCGTGCTCTTGTCGGGTTTCTGGGCCAGGCTGCCGTCGTTCTTCAGGAAGCGGTTGTCGGCGGTCTGCAGGTGGTACCTCTGGTCCTGGAAGACCAATGTGATGAGAGAGTCCACACCCCATGGCACATCCCGGTCTATGGCGATCTCGTTCTGCTCGGAGCTCAGGTGCGCGTATCTCTTTCGGGTCACGCTGAAGATGTTGACCTGCGGGTGCATGGCGATGTGCACGCTCCATTTCTCTGCGATGGAGATGCTCTGGGCGAAGCAGGTGATCCTGTCCTCGGTGCCGCCCAGGTAGCGCTTGTGCGGCTCGGACTGCAGGGACCAGCGCCCATCATCATGCGCGGTGATGATGAAGCGGCAGTCCTCGCCCGGGCTCTCACTGTCACCAGTCACGTTACCGTCCTTATCAGCGGCGATGTAGCGGCCAAGATGGCTCTTCAGGTAGAACATGTTGGAGTCGTCTCCGTTCTGCTCCAGGGTCCAGATCTGCTTCTTCTTCATGCTGGTGGCGGATGCGTTGATCTTGAAGCCGAACGCCTCAGCTGTGAGGTACTTGTTCCCGCAGTTGATCAATCCGAACTGGATCTTCAGCATGTCGCTGGTTCCGTTGGCGGTCATGGTTGCTGGTTGTTCGGGTGGAACGAGCGTGAATGCTGTTAACGGGTCTCTTTGTCTGTGTGGAGGAGACTCACTCACTCTCTCTCTCTCTCTCTCACTTACTCACTCACTCTCTCTCACTCTTTCCCTGCAGCCTCAGCGCGAGCGCGCGCACACAGCTGTGCTTTATATACCAATCAGTGATGTCACGCGCGCGTCCCGCCTTTCTTTTCACTCAATATCCCAAAATCTCAGAGCCATGAGCAAAAATTATTAAGAAGCAAAATTGTTGTGTTAATGAGTTAAGAAGCTTCTGTGATACCTAAATCTTTCAATAGTACAATGATACACAAGGTTTTACCTTGAATTTAGAGTGATTTAACTCAAAATAAACATATCTAGGAGCCTGACAGAAAAATTCAACTCTCATAAACATTACTTTTCATCGCTTTTCAATTTTGTCACTAAAAGCTATTTAGTCATAAAAATGTCCTTTAACATCGGTGTCTTTTTGTACATTTCGGGTTTCATCACAGCTCCTTTCTGTCTGTTTACTTGTTATTATTTTATCCATCCATCCATCTTCATGTCGGCTTTATTCCCTTTCGGGGTTGCCACAGTGGAATGAACCACCAACTCACTGGCATATGTTTAACGCAGCGGATGCCCTTCCCTGCCGCAACCCATCGCTGGGAAACATTCACACTTTAACACTATGGGCAATTGTTCTTATTCAATTCACTTATACCACATGTCTTTGGACTTGTGGGGAAACCGGAGCACCCGGAGAAAACCCACGCGATCACGGGGAGAACATGAGAACTCCACACAGAAATGCCACCTGCCCCAGCCGAGCCTAGAACCAGCGACCTTCTTGCTGTGAGACGACCGTGCTACCCACTGCGCCACCGTGACGCTTATACATTATTATAATAAAATATATTATTTGTTATTATAATACAATTTACTATATAACATTTTAATTATATTACTTAAAAAAGTAGCAAGTGCTAATTCCCAAAATATTTGGCAACGCAGAAATGAATTGGGATCATTTCCTTTCAAACCATTCAAATTATTTTTCAATTTTTTTGTAGGAGATACTAGGAAATATAATTTATTACTGTCTGACAAGCAAACATTAAGTAAAGTGCATAAACATTAAAATAGATAAAATATGACTAAACTTAAAAATGAAGGACAGTAGAATGACAAACCAAACAAAAAGTCCTGATTCAAAGATAAATGCTGTTTTGAACACTCATCTTTTTTGACAATTCTTCCATCAAATGTTAAGCAAACATTATCAAGCATATCAGTAATGCTCCAGTGATGGGAAAAATCTACAGTAACTTTTTAATGTCACCATAACATTATGTTATTTTTTAAACCTAATTAAAGCCAACAGAAATAAGTTACCATGCAAGTTCTCTCTTATGCTTATAATGAGTTTTTTTAATTATATTTCTTCAGGATGAACAATTGCTGAATTGAATATAAACACATGTTTGCAGTATATACTTTATGCAGTGATTCATTAGTGTCCATATGTTCGAAAGAATTGTTATAAATTAATTGTGCTTCAGGCAGATTACAGTTCATCTCTGAAAACTTGAGCCACATAAAATCAAAGCGATCACATCTGTGCTTTGAACCATTCTTGCTATAGCTAGCGATCAGAATATTTTATGCTCTGTCTTCCATGAACAGAAAAAAGTGGATTTGGAAAGATAGAGATATGAGGGAAGAGTGTTTCCATTTACTGTATTTAATTTGCAAATCACATAGCGGTTCCTGGTGCTGGGTTTAACCACACATTTTCATTACTGCTCCATGATCATTTAATAGTGTTTGGTTTCGTGCAGGACAGATGCTGCTCTGCTAGCCAGCGAGAGGATGAGGAAACACAAAGAAGTGTTTATTCAGCACAAAGATATATTCACAGTCTGCAGATGTTTCTTATGGCTTTAGGAAGGTCTGCAGTCAAATAAACATCAGCTTCATCCAAATACTAATGGCACACGTTCAAGAGCAGCACAAAGACATGAGAAAATGAGGCAAAACAAACATTCCACAGTGTTTCTATGATTCTTTCATAAGAGCCTCCATCCATCACTCTTACAATGCAGGCTTTGAAACAAAGGAAAATGGATTATCTGAAATACATGAACATAAAAACATGTAAATAAAAAGAGATGGTTTGCACTGATTCCACAAATAAAACCAGCTGTATTATATGATCAGAGTTTTTAATATCACGTTAGTATTTTTTCATGAATTAAAGGAAGAACACAGAGGTGGATGTTTTGCATGGTTGTCTGATAATTTGCTTATCAGATAAGATGTTTATCAGATACAGTGAAACATTAGATTATATAATACCAAAGACCTCGTGATGCAAATGAATTAGACTATGTTTAAATACATTCAAACTATTTATCATATTCTAGCGAAAAAGTTGAGGTGACAATGCCAATATTTGACAACTACATTTAAAATGTATTTAGTTCTCGCCATGTCATTAAATATTTGGTCAGAATGGAAGCTGATTAAAAAACTAAGTAATCCACAAATATACCTAATACTTGCTCAGTCAAATAGTTTGTAACCAAAATTATTGACTATTATATTGACTATTTTTGTTGAATTAAGTTTGAAGATGTTTGAAATTAGCAACAACGTTTAAAATGATGAAAGACTTCCGATGTTTAACTACAACACTTTTTAGCCTCATAATTCAGAAAAATTGTTTATATAAGATGAACTTTGGAAGTTGCCAAATGAAAATAAAACATGTATCAACTTAAAGACTTAAATATCAATTGTAAATTTATAGATGGGTCTCTAGCCACTAGTTTTAACAGAATTGAAACTTTACATTTCTATAAATTATATACAAATGTTAACATTTCTTACCACAACACCATCCTGTTTTAAAATGTAATATTGTAGTACGCTAAACTCTGTTATTTAATACAAAATGTTTTTGTACAGATAATACACCTGTGGGTTTATAGACTGTGAAAAAAAGCAGAGCGCATAAGAACTCACAGAAGCAGGGAGAGATTCGAAAACTCTACTCAGAAGATCAACTGGAAAACATCTGACCGAGAAGAGACATCAATTTAGCTTAATTCAAACATGATCATTACTTTAAAATATACATTTAACTGCTTTAATGATAATATTCATTCACTTTTAAAAGATATAACACATATATATTTTTTGTTTTTAGTTTTAATATACTAAAAAGAATAAGGTTTCTCTACATTACTAATAATAGAAAAGAATGATAATGATAAGGTCATTTATAATTTTTTACACTATTTAACTTTTTTACTATTTTACACAATGATACTGTATCCCTACAAAACACAAAATAATCACTGCAAATTTACAAAGACGCCGTAAAACACAAAAATGTTCTGTTAAGTTTAACAGTTAACAGTTAATCAGAGAGAAGAAACAGTCCATAATCCATTAATTGGTTATCTTAAACAAATCATGATAAAAACCCAATGATTGCGACAAAATAGAATATTTTTACTGGAGCTATACTTTCATTATCCTAAGAGCTATTGTCATGATGAGCAAACTGATAAAATCCCCACAGTTCATCACCCATCACTTATCCAGATGATTAACGAGCTGAAATAGTCGTCTGCTTCAAACGACTGCAAGGAAATGTCCAATCAGCAAACCATCAGCCTTTGATCCTCATGAATAATGCTAGGCTGTTGTGGCATTTGTCTTGAGTGGTGGTTGCCTAAAGAGATTTACTGCAAATCACATCACGTCTACACTTCCACACTGGAACAGCTACACCCATAGTGCTGGGAGACAATCTCTATCTGCATTTCTATCTCAACGCCTTTGTGTACCGTGTGAAGCTGGAGCAGTTGCCATGGGGACGATTATCCAATCTGCTGTGCTAAAATAACCCGAAGTCTGCAGTGTTAGCACAGCAGAACACTTCCAGACTCACAAATGAACTTTATTTACACATGAAGGTACAAGAAGGTGTCTCATGAAATAGTGAATGAAGCTAAAGAAATATACACATTCTTAGTGTATAGATTACGTTTACCTTCACATGTTAGCAGACTCTTTTACCCACAGCAATTTTACAATAGTTTACAAGAAAAACCATCATCAATTACTCTCAGAATGCTTTCGCCAGTATCTTTCTTGGCTGTTTAATCTATTGTTGGATGGAAAGGCCAAAGGTCATTTTGGGAATGTTCAGAGAGAAAAGGATGAGAGAGTTAATCTTGTTGAATGCATTATTACTTTAATAAAAACTTTAGGCTATGATATGATAAAACACTGGGATTTAGATTCAGGGGCTGCTGATGTGTCTTCTTCATTTGTGATAATACAGGAAACAAAACAAGCATTTGCGGAATTGACATTCCCAATTTCATATTTTTTCTAGAATATTTATTCTAGAAAGTCAACTTTCAATGATTTACTTGAAAAATGTTTTATGTAGTACCAACAATAGGTGTGTTTGTTGACTAAACAAGAAATAGCTTGTAAAGTAAGCATAAGCTTACTTTTGCTGTAGCTGTTAATTCTACATGACATTTTATATTCTAAACTTACATTTTATATTGAAGTTAACCTAACTTTTACATTTCCATTGCACACATTTTAAGTAAGATTTACATATGTTTTATGTTTAAATAAAAAGACAGTGATGACTCACAAAGTGCTGGACAGCAAAAAAAAATTAAAATAAATAAATAAATGCAGATAATAAAACAATACAGAATACAATGAAAAAAAAGTAACAGTAAAAGCTACTAAAATAAAAAAAACACAATAAAGCATCTTTTGACTTAAGAACAGGTGTGATGTGTTCACGGTTTCTGATTCCGGTCAAAATATCCATCCATCCATCTTCATGTCGGCTTTATTCCCTTTCGGGGTCGCCACAGCGGAATGAACCGCCAACTCACTGGCATATGTTTTATGCAGCGGATGCCCTTCCCTGCCGCAACCCATCGCTGGGAAACCGGTCAAAATATGAGCAGCTGAATTCACTGAACACACTGCAACCTGTCCAGCGTAGACCTTGAAGCCCAGACCAGAAAATGTGAAATGACAAACACATTGACAGAGAACAGCCGCATAACACGCAATCTAGCTACATTTTGCAGGTGGAAAAAAGAAGACTTGACTGTGGTGTGAAAGTCAGGCACGTATCGAATGTAACACCAAGGTTCCTAATTTTGCTCTTAGTCTTTAATGGCAAGCCATCAAGTGACTGACAATAGACCCAGATGTAGCACGCTCTATTTGATGTCAGGAACCAATCAGCTTTACTTCAGTTTTGCCACTATTCAGGCTAAGGATGTTTGCATTAATCCATGCTTGAATTATTGAGAGACCGTTTGAGATGTTGTTAAAATCAAGATCATCGCCAGGTTTGGAGTGAATGTAAACTTGCATGTCGTCAGCATACAAATGATAGTTAAGGGCGAGAGAACGAAGAAGATGCCCAAGAGGGGATAAATAAAGCTCTATGACTCACTGCAGGAGTCAAACACAGTTTATCAACAAAGAATGCAAGCTCAAGTAATAACTAGAAAATGAGCCTTAAATTCTCAATGCAACAGGCTGTATGACAAACCATAACATTACTCAACATGATTGGAATGTCCACTATTCCCTCAAGAGGGGTTTCTGGGATTTCAGGATGTGATCTTTCTGAAGGAAACTGTATTAGCTCAAAATTATATGAACATATTATATGCAATGTCAGTCTAACCAATTATTTCTTCTAAATCTAACACAATTATATATTATAATAATTATATTATTTATAATGTTCCAAACTGTCAGAATTGAAACAGTTAAATACTATGAGATCCCATTTGTTTGGATCTTAAGAAGGAAAATAAACTCTTTATAGCCCATTTAAATGTCCAAGCAAGTATATAAAAAGTTTGTTTAAACAAATTAGAATCTTGGGTCCTTGCACTGGTTAAATTTTATTAGCGAGCAGAACAAGTAGTGTGCAGAAAACCTGTGTACAAATATCAAGCTTGTGGTTGTCCTTTCAAAGACATCGCCCCAGTATATCTCAAATTTCGTCAACCATCTAAGGCAATACAATTCAAGATTTATTGTAAAAATAAACCTCTATATATTTTGGGACTCATCTAACAGTAGAGGTTACATGAAAAAGTCATGCAATTAATTAATTTCAAACTCTTCAACCTAAAAAAGAAACTATTTTGAAGATTAACATCATAAACCGTGAAGCATTTACTTCCGTTTAAATTGATTTTCAACCTCTCTCACTCGATCATTTGAAAGGAATTCTAGCAGCCTTTAAGAAACCTCCACCATGGGGGGATCTATCCCTTTATTAAAAACCTTAACCACACAGAAAAGAACTAACATAATAAGTGAGTACTGCTTCTCAAAGCAAGTAGTCTTCTCCCTCGTGCAGACTCTTTTGTGTTCTCTGACTGGTGATTTGAGGCTGACTGTGCAGATGCCACGGCGCTGCATGGCAACACCACACAAACCCTTGTTTAACAAACTCAATCCTCTCTCTACAAACAGCAGATCACCATCTAAGCTCAAGAACCAGGAGAGCCATGGCCATTTTAATGCCACGGTGCAGTGCTGCATCAGAATGTGACCTGGCAGCTCTGAACAAATGCAGAACTGATAATAATTCACTCATGCACACCCCTCTGGAGCTCAGCCAATCAGATGGGCAGACCCTGGTGTTGCCCCTCCCCCTAAATGAGTCTGCAACATTACAGAGCTTCTTTGTGCTCTCCATGACATGTAATTTCTCATTTCAGCTTCACAGTTTAACTCAAAGGCACCAGATACTGTACAAGATGAGAGAGAAAAAGAAAACATTTGCTCTTGTGTAAACGGTGAAGCCTCTTTGTCTGCACTCATGTCTATGCTAGGATTTTCTTTGAAGCACTGCAATGAAATATGTCACTGTACAGTGTGCTGGTCAAATATTTACAGTGGACACCAATAGGTTTAAAATCACATGAGCGGAGTTATCAGTAATTCAGTTCATTTTAATACACAAAAGTTTGACATAAAAAGTCGACATTTTACTGGTTTTGGAAAACCACTTACTACTGAAGAAAAAGATTTGATTATTATTTATAGACAGGCGGAAAGTGAATGTCATGAAGTAAAGCAGTTTTACTTTTTTTAAATTACTATGTGTATAGACAGCAAATTGCAAAATAGCTATTGAAATAACACTGTGGGTGTGGACACGTAGGAACCTTTCTCCAGTAACAAATGAAACACTAGAGGAGTTGATTTTACTTTTTGTTGACTTTTGTTGTGGTTGTAAATATGTTTATTAGTATAATTAAATAGTTAAGAGAAAGGCATTATCAGACAAAAATGTCCCAAACAAATGCTGAAAATTAATTAGCAAGGCTTTTTTTTAAATCTACCTTAAATATAAACAGCAAAATGTCCTGTGTTAATTGGTGGTAACTATGTGTAGTTAAACTATTTAATTTATTTCAATTCAAATGAAATTACACCATGTGTACCCAACAAAAGCTTGATATAAAAGTCAACATTTTCTAATTGTAAATTCAAAACTGGTTTTAGAAAAATTGTGGGAGAAAAATACATTAAAATAATGCGCTGAAAACTCATTTTATGTGGGGTTAAATTCACATTTATAGACAGGAAAAAGGGAAAGTCATGAAGTAAAATACTTTTTACATTAACGCTCTTACATGAGCGTTCTTACAAGAAGTGCTTATTTAACTATTCTTGTGTAAGCTTTCTTGTGTAAGCTTTTTCCTTCGCTTTCATATTTTGTTTTAATGAAAATGTTCTTAAATGTGTCAGGATATACAGAACGAGAGGTCACAGTGATGTTTAACCTTTAATTAAAACGAAAGATGAAAGATACAAAATAAGAACTAAGTTTAGTATCTTATAGAGATCCTGAAGGTGTCTGGCTCTCGAACCTGACATGCAGGTTCAGCTCTGGTATGTTTTAATATATTTTAATTTATTCAAGTACAACAAGTATATATATATATATATACATGCATGTAACTGGATTATGAGGAATTACAATTTTCCTCAATTTAAAATGCTGCATTATATTTATATATTTGCACATTCAAAAAGTGCAGTATTCTAGTTTACAGATTACTGTGTTATAGTTTACAGATAACTATTTCAAAAACATGTTAGCTTACACAAACTAGCTCATAAGCTTAAATTAATTTCACCAGGGCTATATTTAATAGAAATGAAATAACAAATATGATTTTGTCCTTCCAACCTAAAAGTTGAAATCACGTAAAAGCTGTCCTGAATGATTACAAGCACACAGTGAATCTTTGTCCAACATCAGTCTTGGTTTGAACATCTGAACCACAGAGCCTGAATTGTGAAGGATGTCAAAAGATATTTCTGTGTTAAAAAGGCTTCAACAAAACTTGTAACTCTACAGTATGCTGTTCAAAAGTTTACAGAGGCCCAGGTTGAAAACCAAATGAGTGGAGAGATCATAAGATAAAAGCTTAAACACACATCAAAAGTTTAAGCAGAGAAATAACAGTTCAAAAGATTTTTATAGATTCTAAACTAGTTTATCACAAGAAATCCTTAAAAAATAATTAAATAGTACTGTTCTAGAAAAGAATTCACTCAATGTGTAAAAATATCAACAGTTAGGTTAATGTCATTATTTTCCATTGATTTACAATACACACATAAACTTTTATTTCACTTAAACAACCAAACCCTTTCGTTAACAAGCTCAAACAAGTTTAATCAAAAGCTTCATTTAGGTTAAACCCTATTCTTCATTCATGGATTCTATAATATATCTGGTACTTTCCTTTTAATCGAAAAATGCCCAGATATGGTCATGAACTTTCGATCTAAAATGTAAATCCTGGTCTGAATTATAATGAGCACACAATGCATCTTTGTACATCATCAACCTTAGGACTAACAGCTAAACCACAGGGCTAGAAATGTGTAGGAGGTCAAGGGATAGTTCCTGCATACAGGTGCGTGAGTGTTTCTACCATACTTCCTCTTCACACAGAGGAGGTGATAAAGGCAAACTCAACAGAAATACATCAGAAGGTCACTGAGCTAAACATACTGTTTTCGAAGGCCTTTTTCCTCCCACAGCATGAACACAGAGCGTTCTCTTTCTTTCTCACTGATCTGATCTGAAAGCAGTTTCTTGTCTGTGGAGCTTGTCTGACCTACATACAGAATGTTACGGCGCAGTACAGTTAGATGCTCTCAGCAGTCCCAGAATCCCCTTCGCTCACACCTATAGAACAGGACAACCACGGACATGAATAATATCAGCCAAGTGCTGGATGACAGGTTTTATAGTTTATACTAAACAACACGTTTAGATTCTCTCATTCACCATGTACTGCAGACAGAGATTTTTGACTAAACGAATGCTATTTGATTCTGATGAGATTTCACATGTCATCAGTTGTTCCACATTAAAATGAATGGGAGTTTTGTTTTGAGGTGTCATTTAATTTATTCCAATTACATTCCTAAATTCTGACTGCAAACAGACTAGGTCTTTGTGCATTCTATGCTGAAATTGCTCCAAAATTATGATTAGAGCGACAACTTTCACATGGACCTATTCAACAATGTTTTCACTTGAGCTTTTAATAGAGCTTTGAGGTTTATCACAATACATCCTCACTAGAAATGCATGTAAATGGAACAAAACAAGTGCAAGTTAATTTAGAGTGAATATTTAGGTGAGATCAGTACCAAATCAGATCAGAATGCTCTTGAGTCTCTCCAGGATTTCTCCTATTTTAAAACCCCTTCATTTCTCCTTTCATCAGCTAAAACTGTTCTGAATCACAACATGTGGAGATTACAAAAACACATTGTTGCAACAACTGCAAACTACATTCTTATGTCCGTTTTTTGACATCCATCCATCCATTTTCTTGTCAGCTTTCTTTCCTTTCGGGGTCACCACAGAAGAATGAACCACCTACTCCTCTGGCATATGTTTTACGCGGCAGGTGGCCTTCCATCCGCAACCCATCGCTGGCACACATTCACACTCAAACACTATGGACAATCATTTTTACCCAATTCACTTATACCGCATGTCTTTGGACTTGTGGGGAAACCGGAGCACCCAGAGTAATCCCACGCGATCATGGGGAGAGCAGGCAAACTCCACACAGAAATGCCAACTGACCCAGCTGAGGCTCGAACCAGCGACCTTCTTGCTGTGAGACCACCGTGCTACTAACTGCACCACGTGATGCCACCGTTTTTTACATAAAAACAGTGAAAGATTAACATTTAAGATTTAAAAGAACAACCTAACAGAACCTCTGGAAGAATTTGAACCACCCCTTAGTGATGGATTTGAAAAGGAAATGCATATCACTTGTTTCACTGTCTAACTGCTATGCAAATGAAGCCCAATATTTTGGGTCAATGTTTATTTTAACAACATTTTTTAAAGAACAAACTAATTAAATATAATGAATAGTTGATAAAAAATAAATCAGGTGCTGAGAAGTAATAAGTAAACACTCTTTGTAAAATAAGAGGAATTCTTTGTTAACCCCCATTGTGACCCACAATCACTGGGTTCTGATGACTATTCCATGTGTTGAAGCAGATGGAATGACATGTTTTGGACACAGGAAACTGTAAACCCTGTACAAGGGTGAGTGGGGCAGAAAAAGAATAAGAATCAATCTCCCTGGAACACAACCAACTGAGCATCAGACATCAATCAATGGGTATCTTACACAATTGTCATTTAAACAGTTAAACTACAGCGACTTTCAACATTTGGAGATTTCAAATTTTTAAATTTAGTTTTTGAGTCAGATTCTACATAGTTTCACATTCAGACGTCTTGCCCAGTGAACGTTGGGCTTTATGTCTGATGGGTTTGGTAACTTTTTAGGCAGCACTTCAAGAATTCTGATTGGTTGAATTTGTCCGGTTTTATGGTCAAAACGAGTGTCTATATTTGCAAGGAAATAAAGTTCAGCCATATGAAGACAAAGAGCTAGTGTGTGTACAGAAAATGGGTGGTTAAAAAAACAGCTGGACCTAGGATATAACACTGAATAACTTGTTGCAAGTTATTCAGTTTATGTAACAACATTTCCAAACATGTTACTATGGAAAATGAAACTGGATTGGGTTGTTTGACACGTCAGTCAAAATGGCTTAAAGCCAATACATTTGCGTAAAGCTTAAGAATTGACATCATGGCAAAGCCTGCTGCGCACCTATGAAATTTTCTAATCGAGCTTCTAGGCTTTACAGAGTGTGAGCGCTGTGATTGATTGAGTTAGAGCAGAGCAAGTGCTTTCGCTGTCTTTCTTGGCTTTCGGTCAATGTTAAACACTGGATAATGGGGTGAAACTCTGGTGATAAAGTGAATAAACTTCTTTTATTATCTAAGTTGTGTTTGGATAGCACGCCACATTGTAATATTTATCAGAGCAAAGATTAGTACCTTCATAACAATCCTCACACGGGCCACAGGGGTCTGCTGGTCTCTTCAGTACAGATCAGGAAGAAGTTCATCAGATTCCCTCCTTCACCAATCAATTTCAGTTCTGTGATTGATGACACAAATTCACAAATTGATGAGATCAATCCTAGAAGCAAACCTAAGCATGGGTAGAACTTGCAAATTCTCTCTCTCTCTCTCCCAAAATATGTAAATATTGACAGAACAAATCTAAACTAAAATGTAAACAAATTTTACATTTACATTTATGCATTTGGCAGATGTTTTTTCTCCAAAGCGACTTACAGTTGGGAAGAGACGATATGCAATTTACTTAAATATGCAATGTTCTTTAACTGAACAAATATTTTGAAAACAATATTGTAAGAGCTGATTAAACTACACTAAGAAATTCACATACTAACTTTATATTTTTACAAGTCCTTTGGCCAAATAAATGCATTGTAAAAAAAATAAAAAATAAAATAAAAACATTCCAGCATGCTAACTGAGTAAAGTAGACTTCTTTGTCTCAAGCCTGCGTTGGGAATCAAAGAAGCTTCAGATTAAGTTTCCTTTTGCATCTGCTCCTGATTAGCTTTATTTAACTACATAAAGCAGAATGCCAACAATCTACAATGAAACACCCTTTCAAAATAAGACTATCTAGTCTTGAGAGAATTGGTATTTGTTAGCTTATTAAACGAACCATAAAAGTTCTCAAATGTAACTTTAAAATATTAATATGATAAAATATTTTGGAAGTCTTCCAGCAACCGTCAATCAAAACCCCGGGAGGGCTCTTCGACCCTCTAGCAGCATGGGTGAGAGGTCACAGTTTGTTTTTGTGGAGGGCAAAAGTCTGCTAAAGCATTCGTCAGTCCCTTTCCCTCCAGCCATTGTCAGACCAACAGGATCGTGTCTGCACTGCATTGGCCAAAAGCAGCAAAGCCTGCAGAAAAAAACTAGGGAGTAAGAGTGTCCTGTTTAATTCATCTCTCCAGTAGCATTGGGTTCGCCCCTCCACCCAGACTGCAGTGAAGTGCTGAATAAGTGACGGGGCTGCCCTACATCCACAGCAGGGGCTCATGCGGCTCCAAGAGTGGCATGAGAGAGTCTGAGGCGCCATGACAGTGCAGGAGATTACACTGCGGGGAGTAAATATAGGTCAGGCAGACCCCGATGAGACAGGGTGAGGGCACATGCAGGGAGGGTGCATAAAGCAATACTTCTCTTCATGCAGATGCCGATCTTCACCAATATCAAGAGTCAACACACTGGCCTTTCATTACGATGACGAGCAGTTTAATCACCTTTACAGGCCCTGATCCAGTTCAGTAAATTCAATTTCATGGCAGACAACAAGATGTGATTGACAATGCTGAGATCATCTAATGAAATAAAGGTTGCACAGAGACTGACAGGAAACATGGGGCGGGGGGGTTTATTCAGAAAGAGGTCATCATCACAAACCACAGTAAAACCCTGTTTCTTTCTTAGCAGAAAAAATATGTGATAACTAACATCGCAGGTGGAAAGTAGAGAATTAAATTTACTGGTTCTGCTGTAATTGAGTAGTTTTCTTGTGCACTTCTACTCTTTAACCCCTTCAGATCTGAATTAATTTCCAGATTTCAGAAAAAAAGTTGCCTAGATTTTACAACAATCTGTCAGCTATCTGATGAAGAAGCTGAATATTATTTCTATACAATCATTTCAATGTCTTCTTGTCTTTCTGACATTACTAAGTTCAAGGAATCCCGATGTTTAGTTTGTTATATTTTAACCTTATTTTTGAATTTCATTTTTAAATCTCAATTTCACAATTGAGGTTGGGACATTTTTCACAATCTGAAAAGATTTTCACAATCTGAAAAGTAATTCCAAACAAATCAGTTAATGTGAATAAGACAACTGAAAATCTTGCTTACTTCTCCACTTGGGGGAATGTTGGCGTAATGATGTGAATGAATGATGTGACGTCCATTTATGGATGCAGGGTCTGAAAGGGGTAAAGTGTTTTTTAAAAGGTATACTTTTAATTTTACTTGAGTAGGTTTTGAAGTAAAGTACTTCTCTTTAAAATGACTTTCTTTACTGAAGTAAAAAAAACCTAAATAAATTAATGATCTAATAGAAGTGGGAGAAAAGCATCCCAGTAACCCCTGTCGCTGGTGTAGAGCTTTCCAGACAGGATTGATCACCGCTTTGGACCCAGACAAAAGTTAAATTCTCAATTTTTTTTAGTTTAAGCAATCACTTAGCTCTTATTGGTTGCATGTTACCAGTGAGCTTCTAAAATAAACGTTTCTCTCTTTAAGTTTATACTTGACTATAAAGCATCCTTGGAGCTTTGCAAATACTCTTTTACGCTGTGTGATGAATTATGCTCAAATATTTTCACATTTCCAGACCTAACTAACAGTGTGTATAGCCTGAACAGTAGTAATTATAGGAATTCACGTTTATCTTGCTTTTCATAAATTTTGGTGGGGTTGTTGGTGTTGCCAGATCATTCCAACTTCGCTCAGATTTTAAATATTCCTTTTTTCATACATTTTTCTTATATTCCTTCCTGTAAACATTTTTTGCATCTTTTTTGTAACTGTTGGTACAATCATTTACAGGAGTTTTCTCCTTCTAAGTGTGCCCCCATTCATTACAATATATATATATATATATATATATATATATATATATATATGTCTTAAATGAGTATTTTATTTGAAGAGAGAAGAAACAAGCTATGGAGTTCACTAGGATGTTAATGGATGAAGAAAGAGATAATAAATAACATACTGTACCTTCTCTAACTACAGACTTTCCTATCAGCTCAACACTCTATCAGATTTACTGCCGATTGAAGAGAAAAATGAAACAGATTCCATGCTGTGAGAGTTATCAGGTGCCAAAATAAACACTTTGGAAACACGAACTTAGCAAAGACTGAAAAAGCTACAACAAAAGAAAGAACAACACCATGTGGTCCTACTCAACTCAATCGAGAACCATTCAGTAGGATCAAAACATCTGGAACATTAAATTTTTTTCATTTTTAGAGTCCTGACAACCAATTCTAATGATTAATGTGTGGGATGCTTCTCTTAAAATCCACTTTTCTTCCAGCTGAAGAAATGAACCCCATCTGCATCACCAGACGTAGGTCAGGACAAGCAGGACCTGTACTTTGTTGTGGTTCTGGGATCAGAATGGAAGTGGGTGTATGCCCTCTAAATCCTGCGTCTCAATACAGTGTGGGTGATCAGTAAGCGGTTCCCTCCCCCAGATCCGCCTGTGAGCGCATTAAAAGCCCCATATCAAAGCCTGTGAATGGGCTCTTTCAGATTAGCACTGATCCCACATTGTTTATGTGGCGTAATTAAGAGCGCACAGAAAAGCCTGGAGGTTAATTACTAAAGACTGGATTAGACTCATCTCTGTCATGTCTACACAAGCGATGCAATGATTTCAAGGTGACAAAATTAATATTTCCCTTCCACAACAACTCTGAACCCAAACTTGGATGGAGAGGGGGTCCAGCTGAATGAAAATTTATGGAATATGTGCCCCAATTTTAATTCATTTTCTTTTTTTAAAAGTGGATCCTTCATGAAAAAATCAGCAAGCATGTTCTTGTGCAGTGTGTGTTTTATGAAACATTAACTATTTTTTAGCATTGGGGTTCCACAGTAAAAGTTTGTATAGAACGATGAGGAGAATGTGAGATGCCGAAAGGGAGGAGGATCTTCCCTTTAACCCGAATGTCAGTTCCTAATTACATCCGAGTATCAAGTGAGACCCTCTCCCCATGGAGTTTTCACTGACACACAGCAGATTTTCCGGATGAATGAAATGGGAGAGGGTGGTATCAAACAGGGGTAGTGCCACAGAACAAATAAAGCACTGCTCTGCCATGGATCCCCTTTCACAGCACCCTCAGCTCCATTGATCCGCATGTGCAGACAGTGTCAGATTATGAGGAACAGGATCTTAGGAGCAGAGAAGCACGGCCTTCAAACTGAAGCTGATAACAGAACTCAAGGTCAGGGCAGCAAAAGATTAAAACCCTGATTTATCTCAAAATAGAGCAGATTAAAAGTAATCATCATTATTGAAGTAAGTAATTATACTGAAATCATTTCATCTAACTGAGCCTCGTGTCACACTGACATGGTTTCTGTTGGGTGCAACATGCTTGGTGTGCATTCGTGGCTTGATGGACCTTAGCGCCCTCTACTGACATTTCGAAGGAAGTTCATCAATGACACTCCTGCTGTTAATTTAAAAAGTCCTGACAAACATCTGGATATATTTTTTCAAGAACAATAACTGCAATATTGTAATGTTGAAATGTAAAAAGATATGTATAAAATCAAAGTTACAGATTTCCCAGTTTTAGACAGCATTATTAGTTTTGTTTTGTATGTCAATAAAAATTTTGTCTACACGATTAAAACCAAATTATAATTAAGAAGGTACTATAATTAAAAGAGGTCAAACAATAATGCAAGGTATTATTTTTTAAGTCTAAAAGCATTTGAGATCATTTCTTTCTTTTATTTGTTGACTTAAACATTTTGAGTCAGTTTCCAACACTTTTCTTACAGTTAAGTTGTAAAAGTCCAATCCAGCTGCAATAAACTTAACATTTATTTTTCTTTCAAGGCTTAAAGAAAGAATCCAGTTGTGAAGAAACTTTTTTTCCACTGGGTACTAAATTATTTAGATAATTTAAGTACTATTATGTACAAAACTATTTATGGAGAATACCCCACCTTGAAGAGGCGAAGGGGTGGAAGAAGGAATAGTTTGCACGGTGTTGATGTTGTCTTATATATTGGAATATTGTAGTTGGAACTATTTGATTGGATGGTCAATTACCAGTCAGGCTTCTTCCAACTTGTGTTAATTGAATGATTAACCTCATTAGATGTACTGTACTATGAACAAATGTACAGGTTGCGTGATTAAATATAAGCTATATAAAGAAACTAAACTAAACTAAACTAAAAACTAAAACTAAAGCAATTACTTTTCAGGACACGTGGTTAGGAGAATTCATCTTGTTTTCAGACTCACATGCTTAAACAGAACATGCAACAATATGAAGGTATTCATCATCATAAATGTGAAAATAACTGAACCTACAAAAATTAAAATGAAAAACATGGAGGCTCTACTAGGCCATTAGAGTGGGTGGGGGAGGGGGGATTTACGTTTGGGTTTTATCACATCAGCTTTGTGATCCCTTGAAATATATATATGCATGCCTTCAATAAATTTCAAGAACAAATAAAAGCTCAAACTAATATATTTTAGGCCAAAGTTGCCAGCTGAATATTGATTGGCCAAAGGTTTCAACTCTTGTGTAGTTCATACAGACAAGTTAGATAAGTTTTCATCAAGCAACATGAATGTGAAAGAAGCCTCCAAACTAGAGGACTTTTTTGAAGTGTTAAAATCACATGCTAAATAATGAAGATTCTTTACACCCTCGTCTTTGTCCTCCCCCGGTTCTCTGTCTCCAAAGGGTAAACAAGGCGTTTTATATGCTAATGACACGCTAGGGTCCAACAAAGAGCTTCTGCTATCAGTGTGGGGGCCAATTCTTTAAACCGTTCACAACCAGCTGTTCGCCTCTCCTTGTCTCTATGTTTGAAAAATAGGCCAGTAATTTAAATTTAAAGTAAATATTAACAAGCCGACTATAGCAGTTCAAGAGGGGATCGCATTTAAAACTGCAGCTGTGCTGTTAAAGTTGTGTGTTTTCATGATTATGAATAAAAATTATATTATCACATTGATGCCAATTATCAGTGAGGACATCTGTTCCGATGGAGGTTTTACTAGCATCTGGCAAAGACGAATAAAAACAAAATACTGGAAAATATCTGAGAACAATCTGTGAGGATCATGTCCACACCCTAAATTTGGCACAGATAACACTATCGTTCAGTCTAAACAAAAGTTGAGGTCTTTAGTAAACAATATGTGGAAAATACTCCAGTGAAGAAAGCCAATAGATGTTTAAAAGAAATGAATTGGTCTTTGTTCTCTTCCTGCACGCCAGGCTTGCTCTGCACAGGTGCCAGAGGGTAGTGGGCAGGGCATGGGCTGGGCAGCTGTGGACCTGCAGGCAGAAGTGGTGTCAGCCGCTCATCTCATGCTGAGCCAAGCCTTTGTGATCTGTGATCCTGGCTTAACTACTGCCCATCTGCCCAGCACCCAAAAACACCAGCTCCCCTCTCATTCATCAGCCAAACAGCATTCTGCCTGCCAGCATAACACACACATCACCCTGCAACTTTGTTCTGAGAACATCAAAATCGAGTCAGAGAAACCATGTTAGGTTCAGATCTCTAAACTAAAACAAGCCAGCTCACTCCAGTTAATAAAATTTAGGTTAAAGGGTGACCAACAGGCATTTTAGCTTCTGTTCATGGAATACATTTGCAGAGGTAAGAATCTGCCATCTATCTGTGGAGCAGCGCTAGTGCCTCCACTGAATGAAAATCTCTAATTTGAAAAAAAAATGGGGTTTGTTTATTCTAAAGTAAATTAGTTTAAGCTTAATTACCAAAAGGTCTGGGAATACACGTGCTGTGCATGAATACTCAACATCTGAAACATCAGACTGCTGTTGAAACTCTGTTTCCAAGTCAAGGATTTTGAAAAGAGACTGGAAGGTTTATTTCTCATGGAACAGCTTCAATGAGTCCCAATGTTCTCATAGAGCTTTTAACTTTAATGTCAGAGAGGCAAACATTGGCTGGACTTCTATATTCTTTTGTCTAGTTGCATTTGTATAATGAGCTACCTGAATCACAATCTCAGCTAAGTATTATTTTCTGATTATCCACTAAATGTTACATATTAATACCCTTCACACACCTTCACATTTTTGCTAAGCTGCACAGATTTATTATTTAAAAGCCAAACCATTTTGTCTGCCATCACTTTAATAAGGTGAAGGTAATTATAAGCCTGAGATTTAATTTGCCTAAATTATATTAAAATGAAACATAATTATACCCATCTGTCTGTGCAACAAAGATCTGAATAATGTTCACAGGTTTTACTTCAGCTTCCACAAGAAACAATATTTTAATTCAGTTCCTTTGGAGTTATAAGATTCTGTCTTTGTTCTGAAGGGTTTTGAGGCATTGAGCTTCGAGTTTTTGAATTTCATGTTGAAAAAGATGAAATATCAATTGTCTTTCATACAAGAAAATAAAAGACACTTTAACTTGTTCTAAATATAGTTTGTCAAGTTCCTTTAATCAAAAAAGTTGTCCAAATTAAACAAAGTGACAAGATGTTTGAAAATTTACTTTTTCTTATGTTTAAGGTCAGACACATTAACATCTTTTTGTTATTTTAAAATTATCTTATTATTGTTTAGGAAGCTAAAGTTAACGCTAACAGCTAACAGAGCATCTAACTCAATGTGCAAAAGCTCAATGTGCAAACATTGTGAAGACTAAAACAATTTGTCTTGAATTTGCACTGTTTTCCATGAAGAGATACTAAAAAATGGATCTTGAGCTCTCTTAAATAGTAGACTTTGTGAATTTCCCTCAGCACAGTTGGGAAAATGGCAAAGAAGAGTGGATCCTCTTGCCAGCATTCAATCTGCTATTTGGCTCATCAGATTCAACTTTATAATTCACAGTTTGATTTCATATTTGCAGATAGAAAGAACAAAAAATGTTAAAAAAAAACAACTTTACAATACATATCACATAATGTAAATAAGATGTCAAATATACCGAATGTTAAAATAAAAATAGAACTTTATAATTCCAAGAGTACGAGATATTAAAAAGCATTAGTTCAGTCATTTCTTTGGATTACAACAATTATGAAAATAATTGTTCCACACTTCCTGTTCACTGTCTGTATCTTATTTTATTTTCTATTTATGCTCTGTATGGATGAATACAATGTGACATCTTTTATCTGAAAAAGGGAGGTGAGAAAGGAGGGGCAAAGGCTGTGAAAGGTGAACCTGGAGAAACAAGGAATCCATAATAAAGAGATTCTGGTTTTGTTACCCATCAAGCTTCATTTGCATGAATGGTCTCTGAGTGGGACGACACCCTTCACACATGATAAAGGTAGATGGGGGCTAATAAATAGTGACACTCAATGCTTAAGGAAGCTCTAAATGCATGTTCTCACCTGGCTTGAGCTCCGCCTCACTATTGCCCACACACTATTGCCTTTTTAAGGCATGGCTGTCACAGATATGGAGGCCAATCTGGATTTCCCTATAGCTTGGTTTTTCATTCCTCTCTCTCTCTCTCTCTCTCTCTCTTTCTTTCTCTCTCTCTCTCTCTCTCTCTTCCTCCCCTCTCTCTCTCTCTTTCTTTCTCTCTCTCTCTCTCTCTCACTCTCTCTCTCTCTCTCTCTCTCTCTCTCTCTCTCTCCTACAATCAACATATTGATGATGTGGCTTTTTCAAATGAATATGGCCTGTGATGGATGTACTTATTTCTGCTGGTAAACTGGAACGCTTGTCTTTTAATCAGTGAACTATATATATCAAGGTATTTTCAAAGACTACTCTTTTAAAACCTTAAACCATTAGAAAAATTATTTTACCTTTTAATGCAGTTTTATTTTAAATGAAAAACTAATTTTATTACCTGAAGGGCTTTGGGTTTGTCAGTTAAGTTCAAGACCAAAGTCGTAAAAAATATATTTAATGTATATCTTAGCACAGTTTAAATCTGTAAATGCAAAAGTGTCCATGAAATTTCAATAGCCCCAAAGTATATCCATCAAAACAAACAAATATCGGATTGTCCCCCTGTTTTATATACTATAGGATTTGGTTTAAATAGTTCACACTAGCATAAACTTTAACAAAAGCATTGTTCAAATCCCTTCAAGCTAATCTGCTTCAACAATGTCCTGTAATGTTCAACAACTAGGTCAGTAGGTGGAGAGAAGTTGTTTTTTTACTGGCTGCTCAAAGGCATTCAACAACATTAATGTTTACACCATAAATCTCAAAACATAGATGTTGCTCACACCTTTAAAATCACTCAATAGTCACTCAATTAATTATATAAATAATGATATAATAATGCATTCAAATTATATAGTGCTATTCCAGAGCTCAAAGACGCTTAACAATGTTTAATGTATTATTAATTCACTAAACATGGCTACCCACACTACTGCCTCCTGACCACCACCAAACACCCCCCACCAGTCACACACTTCCATACAGAGCAATACGGGTGACGACACAGTTTTTTTTATTGTGCAGATATGATATTTCACAAATATTCTCTGCAAACTCTCTGCCATATAAATCAACACTACAAAATAATGCTTCTCTAGAGACTTCATCTTTTTTTCAGGTCAGGGCAATCATCAAACAGAGAAGTCAGACATGATCGATGCCAATAGGGGCAGCATATGAACACAGACCCTCCTAGCTTCTGTCGCTTTTTCCATGGCTAAGGAAGATTAATGCTGCAGTCACGCTACCTTGCGGGCCTCTGACTCTTTATTGCATGCAGCAGTTGGCTAGGCTAAGGTTTTTTAGAGGGAGGTAGAGAATAAAATGCTTGTGAAAGAAAGGAGATGAAGAGGGTCCCAGTGCAAAGAAGAAGCGATGAGAGAGGCCGAACACAGGGCCAACAAGAATACAATTGTCTCCATCTCAATTCTCAATTAAAATCAGCAGCTCCCCAAAACACAAGTATGCGGCTAGTTTTAATTGCTCTCATTAATCAGAGAGATAGTCTAGGCTTCAGTGGGAGATACAATTTTCACTTTTTTAAAGCTTTCTAAACATTAGCGACTCTCTGTTGAGCTTGTTGAGGGTAACAGGTCTGGGTTCTCCAGCTGTGCGAAGCGTACCTTATGTAACACAAGGAAGGGGGTGTTATTCCTGACCTACTTTCTTTATGTTGAGTGCAATGGCACAGCAAGAAACCATCAGTGAATCCCAGTCCTCTCTCTTTCTCCTTTTCTCACCTCAGAATTGTTGTTTTTTATCCTATCTTCTAATGAGCTATAATTAGATTTTTTATGAATGGCAGAAGTAAATATTCTGCACACATTTTCCTTTTCTTCAATTGTAGGGTCATCAGGATGAGCTTTCAATGAGCTAATAAGATTTAGTTATATAAGGTCTGCAGGTAATTCTAGAGGGTGCTTAGGGAATGTCTTGCTGTGCCGAAGTGAAAGTAGCCACTAGAAGGAATTCAACCCCAAAAAACTGTTTAATCCCTCAACTTAAATGCGATGAGTACACATGGACATGAGCTCGACCCTACACACCTAACAATTTTATTTCAGTGTTTATGAGTAAAGGTGAAGCTGGCAATAAAGACATAAAACCCACTTAATGGTGTATCTCTGTTACTAGAGGTTGCATTTCCAAAATAAGCATAAAGCATGTTAATGCAATAACAGTGGTTGGCCCATATTTTAAATTATGTTTATTTATGTGCGAGTGTGTGTGTCAGCAGCAAATGAGAGCGTTTCCATGCACTTCAATAAAAGAGTTATGCTCCATAAGTGGATTACTCAATAAACTGTTTTTGTGTGATTTGAGTTTTTAACCCAACTCTTCTTTCGACTATTCTACTCTTACTTCCGTTTGTGGCATGTACTACCTGGCCACTTTGAACATAGGAACTCCAGACCAAAGACGTACATGCACAAACAAACAAAAAATATATATAGAATACTGGTTATTGTCTTTTCATCCTGGAGAAATCGGGTTATTGGGCAAATAACAACCTCCTTCAATTTGTTTTCTTAAAAAAAGTTAATTCCAGTACCCCGCTTACTGAAACCGTTTTCCACCTTTACATTACACCAGAAAAAATGGTCTCTGAGTGGGACGACACCCTTCACACACAATAAAGGATGATGGGGGCTAATAAATAGGGACACAGAATGCTTAAGGAAGCTCCATATACGCGTTCTCACCTGGCTTGAGCTCCACCTCCTCATTCCCACACACTATTGCCTTTTTAGGGCATGGCTGTCACAGATATGGAGCCCACTCAGGATTCCCTTACAATATAGCTTGGTTCTCATTCCTTTCATTTAGTTCCCCCCCCCCCTCTCTCTCTCTCATTCAATAAACATATTTAATTACTGAAACTCATTTTCCACATTTACATGACACCAGAGAAATCATCTTAAGGAGCAAAACCCGTTTATTGAAGAGCATGTAAGCGCACTCAATCATTGCATAATTATCACATGACCATGATTGTGAAAACAAGACTCAGATACAATGAGTTTATTTAATAGAAAAGTTACTTCACTCATCTCAAATAGCTACAGTAGATTTTTGTTATTTTACTGCTGGTCGCAAAGTATGTCAATTGTCTTTTTTTTTTAAATGCGTGACTATGCAAAAAAGGAAAGAAAATAATCTGTTTTACAAGTGTACCTGCAAATGGCACGTAAACTGTGTAAGTAATTACCTTTTTGGGTAGCTCCCAAAAGCTTGAAGGGATGTTGGGAATAAATACCATATTTTAATAAGAAAAGTCCCTTAATTTTTGAGTCCCTTATTCACATACAAGGGGATTTCAGATGCAGGATTTAAAAATCTAACAAATTCTATTTTTAATATATTTATCTGTCTTTGACTTTTCAAAACAAAAGGGAATTATTTAACCTTAAACATATCTCTGACTCAATAATTAAGAGTAATACAACTATCTGTCAGGAATTTACAACTCTGTAACTCAAGGGAAGACCTGCCTTGGTCATTTCCACTCTCAAGATATACAACTTCTATTACAACACAATGCCATTTCCACCCTCAAGTCCAGCTGTGGGAAGTGTCAAGCAACCCCTGCACCCCTTTCCAAGCTTCTTTTAAATGATTAACTGGTTTTGTGATATAATTTTGAAGATAAATATAAAACAGAGATCGTTCTGATTTGTAAAATAAACAGCGTGAGTATGAACTGAACATGACTAAGTTTGGCAATCACTACCTGCCAGTCGTTTCCTTATTTGGAAAAGCAAAGATAAGGAGAAACTCCTCCCCTGAATCTCACTCAATTAATTGTTTGGTTTCTAAACAGTGCAAGGAGGGCGGAGTATGATAGTGATGGTGTGAGAATCAGAATGTGTTCACATTTGGGAGAGGCAGATTAAAAGATTCAGTTAAAGAACGAGTCAAACTGCTGGTGAGATTTCTGGGCTGTGTCAAGCATTACTGTGTGAGAGTGCACAGTGAGCAAAGTGTGCTGAACGACATAAAAGAAAAATAAAGACAACCAGGTTTCAGAAGTTGAGAGTCATCAGTGATCCCTGCCTTGCCAAGCCTGACTATATATGGCTATGACCTCGGTATCATTACTTTAAACCACTTCCTTCTTACTCATCATGAGGCATAGGCAAAACCTTCAAATGAAGAAATGAATGAGGAACAGGGTTGCTTTGCATTAAGGAAACACTACACAGAAGGAACATTTTGTTCTTTTTAAGCTTAGATGCTTGAAGAGTTTCAATGTCAAAAGACAGAAATAATGTGTTGTTTGGAACAGCCACACAGTAGACTTCTTCTTAGTTGAATCAAAACCCTTACCAGGCGATGCTTAATTCATTAAGGCTGGAAGTTTCAGTCTGATCTTCATGAGAAAGTCCCATGTGACAAGGGCCTTGAATTCTTGACATTGTTACCATGTGACACATTTAAAGATTTCCTTTTATGGTGGTTGCTGTTACATCGACCAGAGGGCGAGGCCTAACAAGACCAAAGTGCACAAACAGTCTACTGCTAAAGCCCTTGAGGAAATAAATATCAAGAGTTATTTTGGCGAAAACTGCAAACAGGAGCTTTTGTTGAGTAACCCATTCCACTGCATTTATAAATTCTTCACATGTCTGGCAATGTAAGTGTTTATTTCTGTGTTAAACTTAATATAACTATATCTGAATCAAATATACAATTTGAAACAACTGTATTATACACTAAACCTCCATAGTTTGCTAAACTGTATAGACTATATAGTTTGTAAAAGCAACTTTTTTAAGATTTGTGTTTGTTTCTGGGGGTTTAGAGCAGCACCTTTGTCAAAGAAGCAACTGAATTGCTCAACAAGCACAAACTTGTCCAATACCTCCTAGTTCAGGGATTGTGTCATTAGGAAAAGAGAAGAGTGAGTAAAAATCACAGATGAAATGTAAACATTTCAGCACAAGATTGCACGAATAAATACATTTTGACAAAAATATAGGACTGGCATAATAAATCTCCTTCTTGTGTAAGAACTTAGCAAACTGATGGCCCAGTTAGCCCATAAAAGTGGTCTTTATAGAGTCTACACCAGATTTTGGTTGAGGGTAATAAACTATCCAGATGAGGTGGGCTGCTGTTTACAAAGTCATTTAAAAAGGCTGTTTGAATGTTGTCTTACACACTGGTGATAGTATGTCTTGAACTAACTAGCATCATGAGAAGAACACACTTAGCAAATTCTATTAGTTCATTCCTGGATAAGCTTTCTCTCACAGCAGAAAATTTGAATGTGATTTCCTGTGCAAACTTGCAGAAGAAATGACACCCCTTAAAACTTCACTTCCTGCAGTAAAGGATTAGGTCATTCCCTTATTTGGAAACAAACACAGACCTTTGGTTTTCAAGCAGCAAGAGACATTGAAATCTTTTACAGAATGCACTAAAATTCATCAAACACATATACTTACATTGTCAAAAGTAAATCTTGGAAACTTAAAGTTGATTTGTTTATTTTCGTTCGTTTATGAATTCACTCTTCAGTTTCTCGCAAGCATTACACCAAAATTAAGCTAGAAAATTATACATTTGCAGTTGTTTTTGGCCTAAAGAAAGAATTAAATATATTAAGAAAATGCCAAAAACATGCAGATTAGACATTAGCTATGATACACCTTTATAAGCACCACTTCAATAAAAATTTTATAATCTGTGCAAAGCAGGTGTAATAGTTCACATATTTTGTACATATAAATCACAATTCACGAGTTTGCTCTGTTCATAATTGCCTAGTATGGCAAACGTTGGGCGAGAAATAGAGAAGCGTACTAAGCGAGCTGTCCGAGTGGTTGTCAACCCCCCCTAGATTTACAATTAAAGTTATTACCATAAAACAGAGTAGACCGTCTTACACAAAGCGAGAAGTGAAACATGCATGGTGAGTGTCGAAGGGGTGGAAGGAGGGATAGCTTGCATGATGTAGATGGTAGCTCTTTGATCGTGTCTTATAAACTGGAGATGAAATGGGTA
Organism: Danionella dracula; assembly: GCA_900490495.1. NCBI lineage: Eukaryota > Metazoa > Chordata > Actinopteri > Cypriniformes > Danionidae > Danionella > Danionella dracula. The sequence goes on from UELW01000444.1 coordinate 3,171,769, forward strand.
GATGGGACCATATCATTAGTCAATTATCAGCCAAACTCTTCCCAAACTTATGTTAATTCAGATTATAAACTTCATTTAATGTTAAAACCAAACCAACTACTAGTGTTCTTTGTTACAAAAATAAACCAAGGGAGATTTTTCAAAGTTTTTAGATAACTCTTTAGCATGATTAATCAAACCTGCTATTATCTGAGAGAAAACAGACAAGAAATTATTACTTTAGTCATTTATTGTGATCAGAAATATTTTGCATTACTTTTCACTTTTGCATAACAATGCAGATGGAACACGTAGTAAATGATCTTTTTCCTGATAGCATTGCTCAACTTCCTCAGGCAGGCTTTAGCTATGCCGCTTGGCACAGTAATCTCTCCCATGCTGGTTTCAGGGCTGAGTCTGGAGTGAGAATGTCTGACTTGTTCCAGGGCCAATCCCTGCTCAGCCATCTCTCACTCCAGCTGACAGATGGTGGAGGCTAGATTAGCAGGACTAGGGTTGAATGGAAGAGCAAATATTGCAAGAAACTGACCCAGGCAGTTCCAGTGCCAGTCTGCTCCTCCGTTCTAGATGTATCTCAGTGCACTGAGAGGGTCAAACACATTCATTTTAGTATAATGTGTAAAAACACATAGTGACAAAATAAATATAATGTCTGTGTTTACCATAGTAACAGAAGATGTGGCTTAATCAAGGAGGTGAGTAAAAAAACCACCAATCCACACTGGTTAGCTTGGAATGAGTATAGCCTTCTCACAAAGTTTACTCTACAGTAGACGCACTCTTTGGGTCCTCACTGGATTGTATTTTATGGCTTGATTTGTCACTTTCCTTGAAAAGACCAAAAGACACAAAATATGACTAGGAAAAGCATACATGGTGGTCTAAGGTTTACCCTTCAGTGAAAATACTGTGATCGACCAAGTTCTACCCACATGCCCTGCCAACCAATGCAGACGGAAGACTTTATGACAGAATAACTTGTGTTTAAATCGACTTCTTACTTGGAAAAGTGAGTCTCAGCAAACCAGTAATGGTTGACCCCAGGTCAGGAACCTGGAAGGACTGAGAAAGTAACAGTGTTTGTGTAGATCCATGCAAACTTTGGAAATTTTGCATACTATCTGTATTTTTCATTTAAAAAGTCTTATTTAGATTTAGACGGAACAAAAGCTATGCAGGAACAAATGGGACACATTGACTATAAAATGAATAAAAAAAACATGTTTTGTGCGGTGAGGACCTTGGACAGTATTTATAGTTGGTATTTATCACCAGAGGTTGGTGGAGTACCCAAAATAATTAATCAAATTAAAGTGCTTGTGAAAATATTCACAATCAAATATTTTACTTGAGTAAGAGTAAAAGACGTATTGGACGAGATCAATTAGCAAGTTACTAGTTACTTCTGATCTGAACAATAGTCGATCTGCTATTTAACTCTAATCAAATGTCCTTTTTGGTGAAATATGTCTCAGTAAAACATTTTTTTTAACTTTGTCAATCGGCACAAACACATTACCTACCATAAAACAAAAAAAGTGAATAACCCAGCCTTGCAAAGCTATACAGTGTATTGTCCCACTCTACTGAGTAAAGACAGAGGCACCTCAGCTGTGACCTAAAAAATGTCTGCATTATTGATCATAAGCTCTGACTCCTCAAGCATGTGTAGCTTAAAATGTCAATTTACTTTTATGTCCCGTAGTGCATGGATTAGCACAATAATAAGTAGTGAAACCAAGAGCTCAAAATTCTTGTGTGAAGTGAAATAAATATGGCATAAAACTGCTAAAATACAGTGTGTGTTTGAGGGGCCACTCGGACTCAAGTGAACAAGGCTTCCGTTAATGCACTTAAAAAATGACCAACTTGCTGTTATCAGACAGAAATATTATTTTAAAAGCACAGTTCCTCCCTGGCCTAACTTGTGAACCCTTCTGGAGATGGGTAATCTCCTTGGGTAGTCTCCAGATCATTATTATCTCCTCAAGTGATAAAATAGAAAGGAGACCCAACACGTCAGCCACTTTTCTAGACTCTATGATATGATAAACCCTGACAATTGTTCATTTACATCCAGGCATAAAGGGAACCAGTGATTCCCCTCACTCACATTGTTTCACAGCAACGAGGAAGTGAAGCATCTCTATGGTAAGAAAGAACACAGTCACAACAGTTAACGGAAGCACACAAAGAGGAACAGAAGTTTCCATGCTTAGTACTGAATACTATAACAAGTCAAGATATGATATGGTGTAAAACACACGTACGTGCTTTATCTACAATGCATCAAAGGTTGTAATTACCAATAAACTGTAAAATGTTAGCAAAAGCGCTTATTTCAAAAATGCTCTACGTGCTGAGTGTCTGTGTAAAAAAATCTTTGGGGGAGTGTTTTGATTTCAATCTGTGTATAAAGTGGAGAACTGATCCAGTTTTCACATCTAGTTGGAGCCATGAAGTTATATTATACATTTTAGTGAAATACAACATATTTAAGCATAACTAAATCTGAATGTCAAAAAAGGATTTAAAAGAGTGTTTTGTTCATGTGGGATGTTAGTGTTGTTGAACAGAGTGGGTCTCATGCCAGGCTATTGAGCACACACCCAGAAAATGGCCCATCGAGAGCAATTTCATAAATGTGTTTCTTATCTTGTTGTCGAACACTGTGCATGAAGAGCTTTGGTATCACACTGGAGATAAGAAACTTTAGCACTCTGAAGGACAAATAATTATCATGGTGACAGACCCCAACACCATCTTATTGCTCTGGAAGGCTTATGTCATGGGACAAAGCTGAAGATCATTAGAGCAGTCCCTTACTTTGAGATGAACGGTAATGCTGGTGACGCCTGCTTCTAGGGAGGGGTGGTGGTTCTCAGGGGAACTATGGACTCACAAAAGCACATCTGCTGTAACAAGACCCTTGAGTGATCTACAAAAGTTACAAAAGAGTTGCATGTTTATTTTTTCAGCAAAACAGCAGGAAAGAAAAACTTGCACAATCAAGTCAGATCAATCTAACAAAAGTTTTCTGCCTGGTTACTCATCTCATCAAACCAGTGTGTTTTCATGTGGGGGATGGATGGATGTTTGGCATTCTTAGGAAAAAGATTATGGGGGATGGTAGAAAGAGACAATATTGATAGGCATTGGTCCTGTTCTAGACAACAAGCTGCCACACCACCATATGTTTCAAGTGCTTGTAAAACCCTAATAATTCACTAAATGTCAGATTCATTTAAACACTGATTTTTGAAACAATACTTTATATAATTATTTTAAATATAAGGATTGAAAGAAACCTGTATTGAACTACAAACATAACATGAAATATATTTCAAAATTGCTGATGTGAAGCAGACTTCACAAGTGATATTGAATAAATCAGCTTTTTGTTATTACTTTGAAGGCCGTGGGCATTTTTTCCAAGTTAAAGTTCCACATTAAAATGTCACATGTATCTTGCCAACATCATTGCTGCTCAAGCATAGTCTTATCTATTATTCAAACAGGGGCACCTCATGAAATTAGAAATATTTTAATTCATTAAGTTGGTCATGGATTGTGTTTCTTTCTAAAGGGTTAGGGTCTCCATACTTTGTGCCTATCTACATTTAACTGCTCATATGTAAATGAATAATATGCATTTAAATGTTATTATTGAGAAAGTGGTAAAGATGAAACCTGCACTTAATAACTAATGATTTATGTACAAGTAATCTTGATTAGGCCCCATTTACAACCTTGTTTCAGTACCACACATTTGTTAACGTTGTCGTCCTTGTGCTGAATGCACTGCAACTGACAACTCCAGAGGTTTTTGTGAACACTTAAGTTAACATTCTTCTCAGCTCAGGTAGCTGTCCTTAACGCAACAGTCCTTAAATGTCCTTGTACTTAATGTTCCCAATACTGGTAAAATTATTCATCCTCCCTATGCTGTTTTTTTTTTTGTTTTACTATTGTGAATACAACCACAGACAAACAATCTAATGTCTTAATGAGTCACCAAAATCAGGTTATAGGGGTTTCTGTTCATGGCCAATTTTCTTCTCTATTTATCTTTACATTAGACCTTTTAAAAGTTTGAGGCAAGAACTGAAAGTGGTTTTGAAAATAAAGCTAAATGTTTACAGGGAATTCTCACAAATCTATTGAATAAGTTTAATCGATACCAGGCCTTGTTCCTCGAACTGCCTGGCTTCCCTTTCTCTCACTCTCAAGTTGCAAGAAGCAAGTGTAGCAATGTGCACGCGACAGCCGGGTGTGTGACGATTGACCAATCAGACCAAAGAGCTCCGAAAGTTTACCTTTTATGGAAAGAGCCGGGCATGGGCTGGCATATAAAAGAGCGCGCCCAAGATTGCTATTTCACTCTGAGCTCCTCCTCACGCAGCTAGTGCGGAATATCATCAGCTTGAAACCAATTCTTTAAGTCGACAAACACCCACACCTAAGGTGAGTTGAGAGATAATCATCTAAATAACTGCGTCATTTAGTTTTGAAACGATTATCCAGAAAATGTGTTAATTAGAAAGCTTTTTCTAAAAAGAGGTTACCGGTATTTTAACTTCAACTGTAACGTTACCGTCAGCTTGAGTTGAGAATAAATGTATTTAACAGTGTGGCCCTCTGTTAATGCTAACACTCGCAAGTTTATGATGGCATGTGTTTCGCTGTAATTTACCGTTAATTTAAGCATGATTTGTGACTCTCAAAGGCATAACGGTACAGAAAGTGTGGGTAACTTGGCGCCCGCCAAAGTTTTTACGAGTATAATAACCAAGTAGCTTGTAGTTTAGATTTTCAGGTAGACAAAATGGATTAATGGGGTCTTGAGTTTAGCGTTTGGACGGGCACCCGGTTTGGGGAGTTCTTTGTGCAGGCTGTGCTGCTGCAGAAGGGTGTGACCTAGTTTAGCATACCGGCTAAACGGCTCTCGTCCGCTGGAGATCCAACGGTGTTTATTAATTATAGAATTCCACGGGATGTTAACGAATTATTAACTTAGTTTACCTTAAAGTGCTCGTCTGTATTTATCAGAATGTCATTTGTGGATCATTATTTGTCAAAATAGCGGTTATCGTTAAGCGATAACTGCTGTATTGAAGTTAACCGATTCGAATTGTTAAGGTGTGGTTTAACGTTAACTAGTAACGGTTGCGAAGGTTACTCAATTTAATGCTAACGTTAGTTCTGGTTGAGAAAAGAGCGGTATGATGACTGGAAATGCGTGAGTAGTAACTAAAGCTAAATAACTTGAGTTTTGTGAACTCAACAAGGGGAGGCTGCAGATCTGTGACGCAGTAGTATTGGGCCAGAACAGTCATGTCGAGTTCTTAACGTAAAGTTGCATTGTATTTGTACTAACGTAAGTCAAAAATTAAAAGGGGTTAGTTAGAACTTGGGTTGGTAGAATAAAGGGAGTGGCTCTTGTGTGGCGAATGTTGAAATCAGTTCCTTTTAGTCAACCCTTTTAATGGCCTTGTGCCACACCGTCGACTGGAGCGAAAGCTGCTCAAACCATTGCCTTTTATGGTAATAATGAGGGAATGCAGAGGGACTTCCTTTGTCTGGCTTGTCTGACATGCGCTGTCGCTTTAGCGCCTTTTAGTGGTAATAGAAGGTATTGCGGCCTAAAACAGGAAGTTGCGGCACATGTTCATTGAAACGTGTTTATAGTGACTGCAAAGAGACTTAAAACGTTCTCGTTCTTTTTTCAGTTCAGCCATGGATGATGAAATTGCCGCACTGGTTGTTGACAACGGATCCGGAATGTGCAAAGCCGGATTCGCAGGAGATGATGCTCCCCGTGCTGTCTTCCCTTCCATTGTGGGCCGCCCCAGACATCAGGTGAGGATTGTGGATTTCATTGTTTCCCTTCCCTTTTTTTTATACCCAACTCATTTTGTAACATTTTTGCTTGTTACAGGGTGTGATGGTTGGAATGGGACAGAAAGACAGCTATGTTGGTGATGAGGCACAGAGCAAGAGAGGTATCCTGACCCTCAAGTACCCCATTGAACACGGTATTGTCACCAACTGGGATGATATGGAGAAGATCTGGCATCACACCTTCTACAATGAGCTGCGTGTTGCACCAGAGGAGCACCCTGTCCTGCTTACAGAGGCCCCCCTGAACCCCAAGGCCAACAGGGAAAAGATGACCCAGGTTTGTTTGTCAGGCTTAAGGCTCTGTGTTCCTAGTCTGTGCTGTCATCTCATTTTAAGATTCTTGTTCGATCATTCACTCCTTTCAGGCTTGTCTCCTCTGAGCTCCTGAGTTTCTCATCTTCTCTGCAGGTTAATCATACTTGCCTGCCTGTTGTGCTGTTCCCTTTTTTTCCACTTTCTTGACTCTGGATGTCAAACTAACATTGGCATGAAAGTGTGGATGTTTTTCTGCATGTTGAACATTAAGTTAACATCTACTGTTTCCCCACAGATCATGTTCGAGACCTTCAACACCCCTGCCATGTACGTTGCCATCCAGGCTGTGCTGTCCTTGTATGCCTCTGGTCGTACCACTGGTATCGTGATGGACTCTGGTGATGGTGTCACCCACACTGTGCCCATCTATGAGGGTTATGCCCTGCCCCATGCCATCCTCCGTCTGGACTTGGCTGGCCGTGACCTGACTGACTACCTCATGAAGATCCTGACCGAGAGAGGCTACAGCTTCACCACCACAGCTGAGAGGGAAATTGTCCGTGACATCAAGGAGAAGCTCTGCTATGTGGCTCTTGACTTTGAGCAGGAGATGGGCACTGCTGCCTCCTCCTCCTCACTGGAAAAGAGCTACGAGCTTCCTGACGGACAGGTCATCACCATCGGCAACGAGAGGTTCAGGTGCCCAGAGGCTCTCTTCCAGCCTTCTTTCCTGGGTAGGGTAACTAACTACTTCATGCACTCTAGGATATGGGTTTTGAAGAGCTTGAATTGACCAGTTTTCTTTTGCAGGTATGGAATCTTGCGGTATCCATGAGACCACATTCAACTCCATCATGAAGTGTGATGTCGATATCCGTAAGGATCTGTATGCCAACACTGTATTGTCTGGTGGTACCACCATGTACCCTGGCATTGCAGACAGGATGCAGAAGGAGATCACATCCCTTGCACCTAGCACAATGAAAATTAAGGTAAGCGTCAGTCATGGTTTTTGCCATTTCTTTGAGTTCACACTTGGATGTTCTTGCTAATTGTGCTCACCTGTCTCCACACAGATCATTGCCCCACCTGAGCGTAAATACTCTGTCTGGATTGGCGGCTCCATCCTGGCTTCCCTCTCCACCTTCCAGCAGATGTGGATTAGCAAGCAGGAGTATGATGAGTCTGGACCCTCCATCGTTCACCGTAAATGCTTCTAAACAGACTGTTACCACTTCACATCGACCCGAACAGCGCAAAGGAAAATTTCAAACGACAACATTGGCATGGCTAGTTCTTTTTTTGGCGCTTGACTCAGGATCTAAAAACTGGAACGGTGAAGGTGACAGCAATGTTTTTTGGCAAATAAGCATCCCCGAAGTTCTACAATGCATCTGAGGACTCAATGGTTTTGTTTGTTTCTTTAGTCATTCCAAATGTTTGTTAAATGCATTGTTCCAACTTATTTGCCTCTATGAAGGCTGCCCAGTAATTGGGAGCATACTAAACATTGTAGTATTGTATGTAAATTATGTAACAAAATGTCTGGGTTTTTGTACTTTCAGCCTTAAATCTTGGGTTATTTTTTCTTTGTTCCAAAAACAAAGCTTTACCATTCAAGATGTAAGGTTTCCATTCCCCTGGGCATATTGTGAAAGCTGTGTGGACGGTGGTGGTGCCAGACATTTGGTGGGGCCAACCTGTACACTGACTAAAACAATTCCAATAAAAAAGTGCACATGTATGACATCCTACTCCTGTGTATAATTTTTTTATTTTTTTTTCTCCTCCTGGGGTCAAGTCCCAAAATGCATTTGTCCTAGCAAAGCTTTTCAATACTAATTGTAAATTAATGTTCTTGACTTTAAAAAGCCCAGTACAAACTAATTTACGTAATTTATAATTACATTTCATGATTACATTTAGGCACATTTATTTGTGTTCCAAACAGTCCAACATTATATATAAATAATGTTAAATACATATTTAATGTTCCAAAACACTATATTCTGAATAACAATATTTACAACTAAACATGCAGTTAATATCTTTGACCACCAGAGAGCTCTACCACCTAAGAAAACGTTACTTTATGCTGATGCGTCTGATCGCTAACTGTTTTAATTTAATCAGTAACCAATAAAGTCTATACAAAAATGGTTGCATTTCAACATATAACCACTGTGGTTTCAAAATCTTAACCTTTTTTACGAACTTGTATGCTGTTTTATTTACATTTGAATTTGTACAAGCTGCTTTGGGACTAAAGAAACTAAATGAAAAATGAATACGTTCTGCTGCGTGCATCTTTTGACAAGAAATACTTTGGAATACTAGAAGATTGTCAGAATTTATTGCCGGTTCTAATTTCAAGATTAAAGTTCGTACTTTTATCAGAAATTAAACAGCTTTAACAATCATTTGTATAAACTGTAAGCTGCTTTCTGAACGCCATTTTTATTAGGTTTGAAATGCTTTCACTAAAAATGAACACTTGACCTCGAGCCCAAACTAATTTTGATAGTTTAACGGATGTGATTTAACCGCTGCGTTTAATCCTGAAGTAAACTGCTAAATCAGAGTAAAAAAATGGCAGGGAGCAAATATGCATCGAAAACGCCAAAAAGCGGGTTGAGCCCGTGACGTCACTCGTCCTCCCACGCTCATTGGTTCATGCTTCACAACTCGGCAAACATGCCCGAACAAACACAGAGCCAGGTTTCAAAGTGCTCACGCCGGCCATGCACGAGCGCGTCCCGCTATTAATGATAAATTCATTACAAAGAGAACCAATCCACAGACGAGTGAGTATGGAGGGCGGCAGAGGAATCAGCATGCAATGCGTCGTTTCTCACTGATTGCAAAATCACTGGAGAGATCATTAAGTCCTTCACAGCTGTGAACATTGATGATTGATTGCTTCACGCAAACCACGCCCCCAGAACGCTTTCGTTCAGCTGCTTCTATTGGACGTGTGTTTGTGAAGACTGGGAGAACCCCCATCCACCAACTCTTGTTTTTATAATTTAGTGAAATATTAGAATCCGGGATACAATTGTGACGTTTTGGTGCTAGAAGTTCAATCCTAAAGTCATTATATTGAACTCATTCTCTGTTAGAGGATTAACAGTCTTACACCAATCAGGAGGCTTCCTTGGTGCAGTTTGCAATCCCTTATAGAGAGTGGGGAAAAAAGGAATGTTTCAAAACATGCTTCAGGTGAATGGAAGACTGTAGACTGTCTCCTGGACACTTGTTAAGGGCTTTTCAACTGGAATAGGAATTAGGAGAAAGAAGATGGATAGCTTTCATTAAGGCTACACTAAACTGGTAAAGTTAGTACATTAAACTTTACACTACATAAATTCAAAATACATTACACATTTAAACCTTTTGTTAGTATTACCGAAGAATGAGCTTATTTGTCAGAAACGACTCAAATTTTTGTCGGTACATTAATAAAAACTTAGAAATATCCCTTTTGTTTGTGAGCAGAACTTCACGTTCAACTGGATCAACAAAAGAAAAGCTCCACAAAGGATGTGTAAACAAGGCTGGCTTTAAAAACTGCGCATTTCCAACTGCGCTGTGTTCACTGATTTGGAGATCCACACTGTAAGTAGGTTTTTCTAGTGCTATGCTGAACATAAAAGAATGAAATATGTCACGTTAACTCTGCATCTATCAAGCCGAGCGCAGACTAACTTACATGACTTTTATAACGTTAATCATATAAGGAAATCTGGTTTGAGCACACACATGTGGAGGCTCTCTGCACATTATCTTCTCTCAAATCTGAAACATGCATACTACAATATTTAACATTCATTGTACATCACACACTACATGATGTTGCTACACGTTATTGTGTCAGACATGTGCCTAAAATAAAGTAAAGGTCGCAAGCAGATCTTCTGTAGGCATTTTACTGGATTTGTAAAAAGTACACCAGTAAAAAAAATTATAAAACAGTATGCCTAAATTGGAAATCATACAGTGTGAAAGAGTAACTATGTCTAATTTACCTTCTGGTTCTTTATGTGGACTCAAACTTCATGCCAGACGCTGGTTCACACATATAAGGTGCTGTTACAATTTACATAGCCGCTGTCTGTCGATTATAATGCTTTAAAACAATAGTATGTGTTTAAAGCGTTGCTCGTTGTGTTTGTTTTTGCTGAATTCAGACTAACAAGAGAACGTTACTCAGATGGGGGCATGTCGAAAGCTCGTCTGTGGGAGGGACTGGCATAAACAACGAATTTTGCCAGGCCAAAAATACGAGGTAAGACAATTTTTTATGAAAAATATTGCATTTTGAAAGTTATTGACAGTGCAGTGCTAGTATTAAGGGCTCAAATATTAATTCTAAGGGTATAATATGGGACCTTTAATTATTGGAGCATGTTGTATGAAGGTTGAAGTAAAACTTTGCAAGACTGCAACCCACCTTTTCCACTCCGGGCTACATAAAGGTTGTAAACGGATTCAGTGATGTAAACTAGAGCTCGTAGCTCTTTGTTGTTGATTGAAATAAAACAGTTAACAGTTGTGTTTTATGAGAAAAAATCTGGATTTATTTGGTTACTGAGTTCATGGCCCCTTTAAATAACACTATACATTGTTTATTTGACTAAATGCATTTTACACATTTAGATATTGAGCTTCCAGATGGTTATTGTCCGTGTTTCAGGCCTTTTCTTAATTCAAGTATAAATCTTTTTCATCATCAGGTCAGATATAATGCCGGAAATGGATTCTCCATATTTAGTATCAATTTCCAGCTGAGCCTGAGGGAAGCTTCTAAAATAGGCTCAAATTATTATTACAAGAGTTTCTGAAAAATGTTACATTTGCTTCCCATTAAATCGGCTTTGTTGCAGCCAAAACAAAGAGTCTATAAAATTATTGAAATAATGCTTAAAGGTGCCATATGTAAACTTGACTTTTCAGACATTTCATGCCTGTTTGAGTATTGTTCCCTCATCAAAAACATGCCTCAAGTCATGTTCAGATTGGTTTATACATGTTTGTGTAATCCTATTTTCTTTTTCTTGGAGCTCAAACCCCTCTCCAATCAGATGAGCCGCTATTGCAGCTCATTAAAGAAGGTTTAACAACTTTCTAAAATTTTCTCACTAGAATTACACGCAAGATATCGATAAGTCTCATCCAACCCAGTATAAACACAATTATTTCGTTACCAGCATCAGGAATGTGCCACAAAGAAGAAAATTGAGAAAGATGTATAAAGCAATCGATAACTCCCAGCGGGCATTCTCAGCAACTCAACCCTTCTGGACATCACCTCTTCAACTGTTGTTCTAAAGAATATATTGTCTTTCTTTGTGCACCTTTAAAATACTAAATCAAATCATCCAAATAAAGACACTTATTCCTAGATCTATTTGCGGGTGATTTAACGGTGCTCTGACCCATGATAGAGACTGGGTACGATGTCCTCCATCACTGACTGTCACATTCTTCATGGTTTTAATTTCGGCTCTGCTTTCTACTGTATGATGAGCAGGAAGTGTCTGTTACAGTCAGTCCGCACGGTCACAGCGCAGTATTCAACACTCCAGCGCTCAGACTGACAAAACTAACGCTAGATTACAAACAGAAGCTAGCTAAAACCCCAGGAAGCATTCAATTGTTAAATGACAGAAGAATTCACTTTGAAATATATTGTTCACTAATATAAAATACAATAAATAATATTTCACACAAAAATTATGTTCTATATTAAAGATAAAATTACGGCAAGTAATTAGTATATCTGTTGATTTGAAAGTTCAAAAAGTAGAAATTGTTCTGTCTTTGTTCTATTTATCTACTTTTAATTAAAAAAAATTGAAAAAAGTTCAGAAACTTATGGTTTTCATTGTTTCATTAGGTTGTATGTGTCTAAAAACATAAAACATGTATGCATAATAAGCAACACCTAAATAGATATACATGTTATATACGTATTATATTAAAATCAAAACAATTCAGTGTCATTTGCTTAATTTGAAAACAACAAAATCTTAAGATGAACTTCTGATAGATGTAAAGGCAACAAAAGCCATGACTTCAATCGTAGTCCCACATTTTTGGAAACCAATTTCAATTTTCTGCTTGTTTAAAAAAAACAAAAAAAACATTCCTTTTCAACTCTGACCTTACATTCCAGACCGTGGCTAAAACAGTAAATATAATGGCTCACTTGAACGCAAGTGATTTCATTATTTAAATCTAGATTTGACATCATGTCAAATTTTAGTTTAGTTTGGTTTAACCAGTGCTGGTTTCCACAATATTATTGCCAAGAGGAGTTGCTGTGGTTACTCACAGATTCTCTTCCCTGTACCTGGTTTAGGTAGTTGTGATGTATCCAAATGGCATACATTTCTATTATGTTTGGTAATTCTGCTCTCTTCTAATGAAAGTTATCAAATCACCTCTCCCCGCTGACCGATTCCAACCTATCTGAAGTCCAACGATGACAAATGTAGATCTCTACACCTCACATCAATATTGATATATAATGAGTATGTCTTAAAAACACTTTTTCCAGAGAACAAAAAAAATGTATGTCTAAGTTTGCGGTCTTCAGATTTTTGGTCTTACTGTTGACTTTTAGTAGATTCTTCTTTGAGACATCTTTACAAATTTTAGGCATGCTAGTTAAGATTTCTGAGAGTACAGAGTATTCCCACCGCTGAGCATCTTAACATTTATGTTACAATGACACCTGGAAATTCCAAAGGGAGTCCTCTGCAGGCCCCACTCTCCTGACTCCTCTCTTCACAGTCCATTGACCTGCTGTCTTCATCTAAATACACTGCTCTGGTATCTGTTATGTGCAAACAAGTGAGTAACAGCAGCTCTCTCTCTCTCTCTCTCTCTCTCTCTCTCTCTCTCTCTCTCTCTCTCTCTCTCTCTCTCTCTCTGTGTGCGTGCGTGTGTGTGTGTGTGTGTGTGTGTGTGCTTGAATGTGATATGAGACATATTTACTGCATCTTCAAGCACTAAACAGACAGATAAACATGCACTAAACAATGTGTAGTCTGTGCAGTAATTTACTACTATTAGTACAGCTTTTTATTGAGTTCAACTGAAAACAATTCAATTTTATAGTCCTCTGTCAGTTAAAACAACAGCATAGAATTAATGATTATTTTAAAACTAGCTATAAAGGTTTTTTACCCCCTGAACATCTGGGGATATTTCTTAAAGATGCGGTTAATTGTGAGGATTGACTAAATCAGATTACTTAAAAAAGGAAGCAGTCAATCCCCGAGTCATGATTACGACAAAATAATCGTGTAGTGAGTCAGAAGAGGCTAGTGAACAAGTGCTGTTGTCTTGGGGTGTGTTTGTTCTGGTGATTTCACATGTATCAAGATGGGCTCCCTGAATTGGCATACAGCACTTTAGGTTTTTGGTTGACTGTAAATGAAATGAACTAATTAGAAATGTTCATTTATTGCAGCCTGAAATGACACAGTCAATCACACGTTTCATGCTGCACTGAATAATTCCTGCTGTGTTTCTATGGTGCATGCTTTAAATGGGTCTCTGAGATGGAGCCTGATGGCACAGCAGGTGTAGAATCCCCCACTGGGATTATGGTCAGAGCGCACCTGTCAAAAAATCTGAATCTATACCTCTTCCCTTGGGTTTTAGCTTGTGCAGATGGAGGTGAGATCCCAACAGCATCCAGGACATTTTAACTGCACTGCCAACTACAGTCAAAAATTTTTTGTTTCGCTAAGATAGTCCTTTTGAGGCTTCTTAAGGTCAGCGTTGTCATTTACTTGGTGTGTGACATTTACAGGCAAAATGACAACAGAGTCCATCAAAGAAATGCATCTGTCTAGAGATAATGGTTAAGACAAACTTATTGAAGGCAGAATGGAATGTGGGGCTCAAAAAGTGTCAAAAACAGACCTCTTAGACCTAACAACGCCTTTTCTGCAATCTATTGATGACAAGGGTTAGAGTAAGTTTCATTTAAAGGAAATCTACTGAAAAAATTATTTTATAATTTCATTTTACAGTCACAAGCCACTTCATTTGGTACACCTGTCCAACTGCTTGCTTACACAAACCTTTCTTCAGGCAATCCCAGGGCAGCAGCACACTCACCCTGCAAACTTGCATTCTGCGGTGCGAGTGACGAATGCCTGGTGCAACATTGGACTGCTTGCCCAAGTTGAAAAATCTGAAATTTGACAAGTAACGTTTATTCACAAAGATTAATTGTGTACGTTGACTGTATATAACATGAATGTACCTTGCGTTACATCACACATATGTTTCATATAATGGTTAAAGGAGGCTCGGAATGGGTGCAGCCAGCTATAACCATCATGGTAGTGCGTCCACAAATTGGTCCACAGAGATGGGCCATAGACATAGCAAAAATGTCTGATTAACTTAACATTTAAATCTCAATATGTCTTAATATATCTTAAATAAGTCATCCCCTCAGAGTTTTCAAACCTGCGATCTGAATCAAAAAACAAACATTGCAGCACCAGGGGTGTAATCATGTTTTTTTTTCAGCTCCAAATATGTGACAGTTTAACATGGAAGTTAATAAGGACCTGCTCATTTCTGCCATCAGCTTTTTTTAAATTGTCTTCAAAATGCCTGATTTGAAGGAGCAGTGGACTCATATTTCTATGTTCTATAAAAGCATAGCATGGCCAAGAAAAGAACAGCATTGGCTTAACTTAACTTCAGGGAACATACACCTCCTTCCTCGTTATTCAGTTCCTAATGAACAGTTTGAGACTTAAAAAATTTGAGTATCACAAATTAATTTCAAACATACTAGTTTCACTATTTTCTAAGAGACTGTTTACCACAGTATATTGTGAGATTGAAAAATGTGGAGCTCATTGGATGTAGAAAGGACTTTTTCTCTTACTGCTTTCACAACTTTTGAATTTGAACATCTCAAAGTCAGTAAGCTTGTCTCTCACTACATTTTGCATACTGATCGATACACAAGTCTGCCGACTCTAATGTGCCCTTGGTTTAAGCCCAAGTTATTTTTTTTACAAGGTTTCATTATTAACTAATAACTGATACATCCTTTCTAACAACCCCCTGAGCAGTCAATGTGAATAGGACGTCAATTTGACTAATTCTGAACCAAAAGCCATCATAAAGATGTGATTTGAACATCTATTTAAAGGTACTTGTTTGGTGGGAAGAGACGTCACATGCTTATGCGAATAATTAATAACTCTTTTTTTTTTGAGAACCGTTGTTTCGTCAGGCAAATTTGTCACTCCATAATGTACCTTAAAGCTGTCAAGTGTTAGTGCCACTATATGCCATCGCCCACAGTCTCTCAATCCAAACCCCACGACAGTGAGCAGCTGGACTCAACACTTAATGGACCCTGTGCTTCAGCACAATCACTGCCTTCCTGCTGCTCTCCAGATGCTCAAGCCTACATCTGGAGGACATCAATCAATCCTGAAGGACATTGGTTGTACATTGAATTTAATTAACCAAGTGAACAAACTCAACTTCGTGGCTTCTGCCCAAACCCTGCCCATTCACACAATGAGTTCAATGTTAGCTGGAGTTATTGTAAATTATCTCACACGTTTTAAGGCCACATAAAGAGGCGTTACATTCAGAGGGGCTACAATTGTTAAAACGCTAGTGATTGATGGATTAGCTTCTTTTGAAGTTAAGAAATTGCAGAGCTGTGCAAGACTTTTAATATCACAGTGGACACCTGCCTCCGGGAGCAGAGATAGTTCCTTTCCAGCTCTCTGCAGATTGGCACAGCAGGGGACCTGAAAGAGGAAAGACGTTTTCTTTTTTTTAACATGGTGTCAGTCATCGGTGAGTAAATTCATCCTTCAACACAGTTTACAGAAAAAGCCTCAGTGCTTCAGGTGTGTTTACAGCACACTGGACCACTGAATGCAATTAGACGCAGAACCTCCAGGTGAGTTTCGGTGTTGACAGCTCTTTCATCAATGTTTTATTTGGAACAAAGCAGGATGGAAGAGCTCGGCTATGTGGACTACACCTGGGACCCATGTCTGAATATTTGAAACAGACCCATCGGATTCTGCAGAACAGAGAGTCTTACCATCCCACCCAGATCAATACTATCTTCCTCTTCTATTTGAAGTATCTGTGCTCATTGCTTCAGTGTGTTTTCAGGGAGTTCACTTCATATGAACTCTTACAAAGAGAAGCAACTGTAGAGATTTGATTAAAATTCAAAGCACTTTTAGCACTTTCCTCAGCTTGTACCGTTTAAGCGATTGCATGTAGACCTCATATTGAAAAATTGTGCTCTAATATGAGAATGATTTCAAAGGATCACTACTATTATTCCTTTACTAGAATAATAATGAAACAGAGAACTATCTGAGATTACCTTTTTTTTTTACCAATCTTTACTTTCAAAGTAGTGAAAATATATTCTTTCTCAAATCACTTGTAAAGAGAAGTAATGGGTAACACATGAAACATTTCACCACTAGAAGTTTCGTTTACGAAACTAAAAGGTAACATAGTTTGTGTGATTAGTAGGTTACTGGATAAGAACGTGCCCATGTGTGTGCCATCAGCCAAGAACTGACACTACAGTTGCTACATGATTACAACACGTCACATGACCATGTTGGCAACAAGGAAGTTGTGTTTTCGGAACTGGAATTTAGTTACAGTGGACAAGAAACCACCCGAAAGGTTTAAATATTTCACATCAGTAACAGAACTTCTTAAGATAAATCATGTCATCCAATTGGATTTAGAGTGTATCATTTTTTAATCTTAACTTTTATTTTATCCATGGCGACTTTCACTAGGGGAAGAAATGTGCAAACGTTTAGAGGCAAAGTTAAAAAATGATTAGTTCATAAAAGAGGTTGTATCAACCGACAAACCGAACATCAGAAAAAAGTGCATTTCATCCATTTATTTTCATCTCGTGTGTCATAGATTTAAGCTGTGAAGCAGGAACACATTTTTTCACAAGTAAGCTGATTGTGATTTAGTTGAAAATAACCATTACAATATGATTACTTCAGTAGAATAAAAATAACTAATATCAAAATAAATCAAACACTGCTTGTTATCAGTGATTTTCCATTTCAAGGGAAGAATTTATTTTGAAAGAGACTAACTTTGATTTGATTGGAAAGGCTACCCAAATATTTGCATACTTTTACCTCTAAAGTGCCATCATTAGTTTTGAGGGAGAATTCGAACACTGAAGCTTGGAATTTTAACTAAAAACGAGAATACAAAATGACAATTTCACATAACAGATAAAAAAAACTCTGAAAATAAACTATAATGTGACAAATCACATACCCGTGGGTATATGAATTTGTTTTATTGAGGACAAAATCTACTCGCTGATCTGAGGGGAAATGATTGGTGTCAAACTGGGTTATGGTTCGTTTTAGTAACTGTTCCAAATACTTGACCTGAAGGGGTCAGAGTATAGGGACCATTTAAATACAAGGAAAGAATGACTGACAAATTCTAAACTTTCTTTATGCAAAACAAAATTTTCAAAATGTTTGAAATCACAAGCATGCTCCTCAATGGCAAAAGTTCTTTATGACTAACACCCTGTTCCAATAACATTGCTTGGGTTCCACTTGGTTGCAGTCTTTACAGTCCACCATTTATTTTCCAGCAGAAGAGGATTCACCAATTAGCAGCAAAACAGGAAATCCCAGATCTGAATCACTTGCTCCACATGAATTATAACTGACAAACACAATGTGGGAATGCTTATGAATTGCAATTTACATTTGACCTTAACATGTCATGGAGCATGACACCTCTGAATGGACAGCAAGGACACATGTGCCATCAGCGTAAATATCTCCAACATGCTGTCAGTACAGCTAAGCAAACATCCCCCTCTTGAATGAAGTACTGCGAAAGAAATTGGAAATGCTTGACTGCAGATTTCATTATGATGGCTGGTAATAAGTTCAGTACTCTGAGGGCTGAACAACCCACAGACATCATCATTCACTGCAATTTACCCGTGTCATTTAAAAAAATCCATGAGCAATTTCAACCAGTCACTTCGAATACAGCATATGAAACACTAACTTCGAAGGTGTTCCTGTGCTTTAAAGACACATATTTTGAAATCAAATAAAAGTGGTTGAACCAAGGGGCAGTGTAGGTGATTGTTCCTCACACCCACAGCTTCTGAGACATTCCAACGAGGGGGCTGGAATTGAATGTGTCCTCACGGCACGATACAGGTATATGGTATTTGGGTCTTTGGTGAGTTCATTGATTTATAATTTAATTATAGTTTCTATTTACAGATGTAATACTTTCTCATTGACGATCGACAGAGGTAAGAAGACTGCTGAAATTAGATGTGAAGGCTACAATTCTTAATCAGGTGATGCAGAGTGGGAGAAATGACTCACATGGTGGCGACTATACGGCTAGTGTGGTGGGACACCTCATTAACAGATCAAAGAAGGTTAGAAACATCAGGATTTAAAGCTTTTTTTAATCACATCATATAATTACATTCCTGCTTGACTACTGTACCTCTGTCTTTAAAAGAGAGCCCGACCGGGTCATTTTGAGATTATTTTATTTATTCTTAAAATCTTTAGATGGAATTACAATTGCATACTTGTCTGAGCTTCTCACCCAGTATGTGCCATCAAGCCTGGTCTAAAACAAAGCTCAGAGGGTAGCAAACGTTTGCCGCTGTAGGCCCACAATTGTGGAATTATTGAATGCTTAACACTCAAACAGCAATTCCCATTTTGTACCCCAACATTGCTTTAAAGGACAGCAAACTATAACTGTAAAGTAATCACACAAGTTTAAGTATTTACTGGAATAATCCAATTTAACCACCAAAACACGCATTAAACAGGATTAGAAGCTAGTTAATCCAAGATTTGCCCCAATTAACTCCACCCAGCTCATCAATCCTAATCGATGCACAGTATATTGTGTTAATGTTGGAACAATTAACTGTATATAACATGGACGTAATGAGTGTGACAGAACCCAAAAGGTTTTAGTGTTTTAACAGAAAGGGACTGTTGTAATTTCTTGACTGAGCACTTTGGGCTGGTCCCAAAAATGAGCAAAAACTCTTAATTTTCTATTTGATTTGATATAAACACATATGATGTCTGGACACAAGTGTTTATATTTAATTCACAGTGCAAATTTTTGGAGTTTTTTGGTTTGGAAATGATACGAACATAACTTCGGGGGTGGTTTGTGGCTGAAACATTGGTTAGCTTTACACTGCTGTCAATGGGAACCTGGTCACTTTTGGAGTCACCATCTACTGGTCAGAGAGCAAATGGCGGTATCCATTATTCAGTGTTACGCAGTAAGTTAGTGAGAAAGCCAGAGTTTTGGTTTGAATCAATGAAAACAAGTCTCTCTACACAAGAAATGAATGACTCCAGATCAGCTGCTACAGTTAGAGGTTAGGACTGAGCGTGTGCTAGGGTCTAGAATGTCATGTC
The DNA here is from genome assembly GCA_900490495.1 of Danionella dracula. NCBI lineage: Eukaryota > Metazoa > Chordata > Actinopteri > Cypriniformes > Danionidae > Danionella > Danionella dracula. Next base: position 3,191,433 of record UELW01000444.1, read on the forward strand.
AACCTCCTCTTTAGTGATGAGGCAAATAAAAAAAAAATCTGTATTCAGATGTCAACTTCTTTATGGGTAAAAAATGTATGGCAGCAAATATAGTATGGCGCTTAATCTAACATTCGTTGAACATGATGAAAAAAATAAATACATAAAAGAAAAAAATTATATATTATATATATATTTATGTGTGTGGATATGTGGTGAGAACTTTGCTGGTATTTAATCTTGGAGTTTCATATGAATATATTTTTATATATTTTTTTATTATAATAAATATACTTATTATATATTATTGTTATTTGGCCTATTAATTTAGGCCATGTCTGCTACATTCTATTTCTGTTTGCTGCTTCTTAAAAGTGCTGAGGAGAGATGAGAGAGTAGAATAAAAAAAAAAGTCTACTGAGAAAGCACTTATGAACTTTTGGTTTTACTGATAACTACATAGTACGTTTTCAATGTAATAATTAAAGCATCATATTTTGTGAAATGGTAAAGCACAGTAGCTCTAACGATCTAAATGTCAGTAATGAAAATGTGTTAATCAATGTAAAATACATTTCTATGCTTTTTGTAATTGAAAATATTTGCCTCACTTCCTCCTGGGCAGCCATTTTCAAGTAGCCTTTATTGTTGGATCAACAAAATGGACCCTGCTGAACGGAAGTGTGGAGGGAAAGTCAACCCTTTATGTACAGAACTTTAAATGACATGCCTGTTTAGAGACTGAGCTCCCAAGATCCTTTGCATTGCAGTACAGTTTCATCATCCGATGGTCATTAATTGTTCCACGCCTCAGTTTGTTAAATGAGCATTCCAGCTAAATGACTCCTGAATAGTTTATCACGATGAAGCAGATGAATATTGTATGGCAGGATTCTGCTGTTTTGATTGTATTAGCATAATGAGCTTTTATGGTATGCTGTGGCCCTTCTGAAACATAGCTTGTTGCAGGGGCAGCGAGAGAAAGTCGTGGACTTGCTGAGTTTATTGGCAGATTGAATTGCTTTTCTGAGCTTTGACAGCAGCCGTTGACTCTTGCAAAGGGGCTCAACGTTTGTCTTAAAGATATTCACCTTTTCATCTTGGAAAGATCTAACCAGAACCTTTAAATAGGTGCTCTTATTGGCTCTGAGCGACAGCATCACTTTCAGTGTTGTCGTTTTCTCACCCAGTGGGAGTTGATGATTACTCAAGGTACATTATTGAGCCACAGCTGCCATTGCCCTAGAGCTCCTTTTCTCTTGTTCATTGTAATGAAATTCTATGATTATTCAGAGGTAATGCACCTTTCAATTTTTCCTAGTAACACTCGTAAGTTTTATGGTAAAAGCTGGAGTGCAGGAAAAATCATTAGTGGGTATTTCAACATTGAAAAGTATTCATTTAAGGCTACAAAAAGACATATAAAAGTGCATGTCCTAATGTGTGCTAAGTATGAACAGACGTCTAAGCTTTTTTCCAGCTGTGACTGACCATTAAGGTTTAGACTTCAGTTAAACATTACTTTTTTTTAATGGTCAGTTTAAAAGCAAGATTTTTTCAATGATGTGAAGTAAATGTTTCAAAGGAAATCTAAAACTGCGTGTGGTAACCCAAAAATGATCCACAGAATAAAGTAATTAATCTTAACGATAAAAAAAATGGTTGGAAAAAAAACATTTGAAATTGGTTATTTGTTTCTGCAACATAAAGTTTTGACATAAGCAAGCTTAAATAAAGGCGAGGCAACTTCAACCCTTTAAACCCTTCAGACTTTGCATCAATCACATTAGACATCTCATTTCAGCACTTAAAAAGTACTTTAAAGGTTGTTTTCCACAAAATTGTTCTGCTCAGTAAAATGTCATAGTAGCTCTTTAAAAAGATTATAAGGAAACTATACATCAAGTTGGGCTGTTTCATTTTTTATTTATTTTATTAAAATTTTTGTGTATTGTTTAAATAGTTTAGGCTTGATGACTTGACAATGAGAGAAAAGCAAGAAAATTTGAAAAAAAAATATTAGTATTATAAGTATCATCAAGATCATCATCAGCAGCTTATTTTGACAATTAGTAACATTTTTCTGATCCTGAGAGCTGTGATCTGAAGTGAAGGTCATGAACTTAAGCTAAACAATTGCAATTTTTTTTTATCTAGCTTCACATTTTCAACTATTCTGCCATGATTCAATTCAAGAGTAAAACCGTAATATTTGCCCACTTTTATCTTCTAAATCTTTATTTAGAATTCAGACTGAGTTCACACCAAGAACCGAAGTTACGTGGTTTGTGAATGATTTACATGTGAAGTCGCTCTACAGACGCAATCTTGAATCAGTGGGGTTAAAGAGGAGTAGCAATGGTGGAAAATAGAGAATTACATTTTTTGCATATACTTCATTGTTGCGTAATTATAAAAAACAAAAGTGTCCTTTTGAGTTTTTCTTTTATTTTAAATTAAGTAAAGTACTTCTCTACATTTGAAATACCACAGAAAGAGACAGGTTGAAGTTGCCTCGCCTTTATTTAAGCTTGCTTATGTCAAAACTTTATGTTGCAGAAACAAATAACCACAGACAACGTTTTAAAAGCTTTAAAACTTCGTTGTGGCTAACTTGTTCAATTAAAAAAATGAAATATTTTAAAGTCAAATTGAAAAACATTATATTACACAACTTCATAAATATTAGCAAACACTGGATGACCCTTCTGACAAAGTGATGGTGACTATACAAACCAAGCACAGATAATTCAGGACGAGTGTATATTTATATGTAAAGTAAAGAAGTCACAATATTGCACTCCATGGCAAGAAGGACGTGAATGTTGCGGAGCCATGGGCCGTTGTAAACCAGCCTGATCATCAAAGTTGACATGATTTTTTTTAGTGAGCGGGAACATATACAACAATGGAGGAGAGAAATACCATTGCAGTTTGTGGCCTCCCTTAATTGTACAATCAATTAATTGTATCCTCATATAGAAACAAAAAGGCTGTATTAAAATTTTTTTTTTTAAATTTAGCGAGGACGTTGCAGAATCTGGTAAGTTACAATTTTTTTCTATTCATCCATCTCACCTATATATATTTATAATGTAACATTTTAGCCATGGAGATAAGGATGGATTGGTTTTTATTACATTAAAGGAATATTTAACCTTGTTTGTACATACAAAACATAAAGAAACTGATGTTTTGCTTTGATTGGATTCATTTGAATGAAAGAGTGTTGCCATTAATTCTAATATAGTTTCATGGCATTTTAAAGAATGAGCCCTCTTGATGTATGCCTCGAAAATTAAGACACATTTTATCAGCAATAAAATTGAATGAGCACTTCCATTAGATTGCATTATGCAAATTTTCCGCCACTACAAGAAATGCAGAGGTCTTGCATTGATCAAATCTCATCTATTGAAAGCAAAGATGCAGAGCTTTGATGGAGCAGAGAGTGTTTTAGTTCACCATGATGAACAAATATGTGTCCTCTCTGCTTTCAGAAGCACTTAAAATCCAATCTCATCTTTTTCTGGACTTGGATGATGGAACAACAGCTCGAATTATTTCAAACAGAGATCCCAGTCATAACAGCCCACTAATAACAGCCGTCTCCTCCAAACAGAGCACTTCAGATCGGTGTCTCGTGAAAGACTCAAGATTGGAGTACACAAACATGTTTTGCCATTTTAGCTGAGAGGTTTCTACATTGGGAAGTAAAGAAGTAATGTTTTCTGCAGGATTCCCCGTGTTACTTTAATTAGACAGGAAACGATTTGCCTCTCAAAGCAAGCTTTGGTCTAATGGAGAGTTTAGGAAGGACTCTGTACCAACATTAGCTGAATGAGCTCAGCTTCAGTTGAATGCAACGACCGCTGCTATAAACCGTGTGAATGGTTCCAGGAAGCTTTAAAGGCTGTCCTGATGAATGTGATTGCTCACAAGGGAGACGCTAAAATCACCTCTTGCCAAACAGAACACCCTGGTGACCTTTTATATCTATTGCACCACTGTGAACGACGCAGTGTGTGCAATGAATCATCACGCATGCTGAAAACGGCTCTTTCAGAAATGGGGGTGAGGAAAAACACAGCACAGCCGGGTAAATGGCACAAGTGCTACCGTTACACAAACAATCCATGTTTTCCTAAACATTGAATTTATTGCTAGGCTTTGGCATATTGGAAGGCATTTTAATATGATGGTCATATATAAAAATCTCTCTTTAAAAAAAAACAAATCTGCATATCCATGATAGAGGAAGTGAAAGAAGTATCATGGGGATTTTGAAGGTTTACTAACAAACCAAAAGAAATGGGGGTCAAATACTTTTTACACTCAAGTGGAAATCTGTTTCTATCTTTTCAAATGTATTTCTCATTGTAATGAAAGAATTATTATATGTACAGGTGCTGGTCAAATCATTAGAATATCATGAAAATCCAGATGAAAAATTACATTTTATATTCATTTCTAACATATATACACTGATTGAGGTTTTCTTTTAACTTTGATAATTATATCTTACATCTAGTGTATCCCAAATTCAGTATCTCAGAAAATGTGAATATTGTTAGTGTTATATCTTTAATATTGTCTTCAATATTGGACCTACTAATTAACCCACAAAAAAACCTGCAAAGGCCTAAATAGGTTTTTTTGTCCTTTTTAAAAATTAGATCACTAAACACACTTCTTTTCCTTCTTTTTTTTCTAATAACGGTGGACGATACATTATATATTTAGTAGTTAAGCCTCAAACATTTTTTTCTTACATTTTGTCGTGTTAAATTAATGCTATATGAACGATGGATTAAAATGAAATAAGTTCTTTGAGAAGTGTTATGTTGCAAACTCCTCCCTCACTTACAGTCTGAGCATAAAGTGCAGTAACTAGTTTAGCAGATATTGGTGTAATATGATTTATTGACTTTCAGAGCATGCATCCATTAAAATGCACATAACCTTTCAGCACTTGTATATTCTGGACTACCAACTCAATTGACCTTATTTTTTTCCTGACATTGCATTATTTGTTTTGCAGTAAATCTAATGATGAACAGTAAAATACCACCAATACTCTTCATTTGTGCTTAAAGAATAGTTCCGCCTTTTTAAGGTATGTACAAGAGAGAATTTTTTTACAATTTAATTTGTCAGATTACATGAAATTCATAGAAATACAGAAAAAACATGGCAAACTGAAACATTTTCAGAATGCATATAATTTTACAAACAAATAAATAATGTTCTCCCACATTTACTGAAACAAAAAAACGTTTGAATGAGGTAATAATATAATAAAAGTTTGAACTACATCGTGTTGAAAATTTTGAAAAAAAGAGGAAAAAACTACTTGCAACCAGACATCCAAACTCAAAGACACAATTAAAATACTCAACACATAAACGAGAAACTCAACCTCATTTCATGAGTTTTATTGACGAACTATAAAATACTGATACTAAAATAATAAAAACACTGAATATGCTGGTTGCATCTGTAAAAAAAAAAAGAAAATCAATTAAGTTCCAATACACAAGTCAACAGCAATCATTAATAATCATTCTTTAAAAAATTTATTTCATATTTTTACAAGATTAAATGTGTTTACAAAGTATATTGAACATCATCATCATCTCCCCCTCTCATGAAGGATCATTTACAAAACATTGATGCTTTTCATTTTAAACAATAATGTCAAAACTATATCTTCTTATTTTTAAAAACCTTTTATTATTATTATTAGCTTTTTTGTAACAGGACCATATCAACGCTGAAGGTACAGCAGATGAAGACCAGTGAAGGACCAGCCTCCAGTCCATGCTCACTCCTCTCATCTCCCAAATTCAACAGCTTCCTTCCCTCACTAGCAGCTACCTCGCACAATCCGAATTCAGCAGTATTGCACATTAAGCACGGAGGACGATTGTTCCGAGAGGGGGAATGTCCGAAAGAAAAAGAAAGAAAAGGTTTAAGAGAATCATGCAAACAGTGAACTCTGGTACGCGTCTACTGGGCTACACGCTGTTTCTAACACACCAGTTAAACATGAGCGTCAACGGGACCCCAGACGAGCAGCAGAGGTACAACCCTGCAGAGGAGAAGCGATGCACTTCCACATCCGTTCACTTAAACTACGTCACAATAAGCAAAATATACTTTTCATCTGATTGCTCTAAAATTAGTTCTAGAAGCTAATACGCATTTTCTTACACATGCAGACAAAAATACTCTAAAAAGTGCTTTACAGCTTGACTCAAGCTCCAGGTAAACATTTGATTTGAGGGGCACTTACAACTCGCTAATCGGGATTCATGTGATATTGTCAAATCAAACAAGCTTGTGCAGTTGAAAATCATTTGGCGTTTGATTTAGCTTTGGGTATGCGTATAATCTTTAACCTAATATGTGACTCACATTTTTAGCCTCAAGACCACACACACAATGATAAAAACACGTTAAGAAATACAACTTATTGAATATCAACAAGATAAAATCTCTTTAAGAGAGACTGGGCAATGTGATACCAGAACGTTCATGATTTAAAAATACATTTCTGTAATAGTGTCAACATTTCGACGATTGGGAAATACTGATCAGGCCAATCACAAAGACAGGAACTCCATGCCGTTCTTGATCCCTCAAACAGAAGCGAATATTATTTATACAAAAAACGGAGATGAATGAAACCAGGATCGTACTCGGAATAAAAAAGACAAACAGACTAGTTGAAAGCAGTCTCCAACATCATCTTCTCTAAATTGTAATAACATTCAAAAACGATACAAATTTACGTTTTTTTTTTACCTAAAAATGAAGACATAAATACACAAAATTGTTCCTTCCAGCATAAGGTTACGCAAAGAAATTATTATTATTTTCATAAAAACTATGGTAAAAATGAGGCACAAGAAAGTCACGTAAATAAAGTGTTCACTAGTCTCATCATCCAAACAAAGAAGCAGACGTGTTGTTCGGAGAACCAGTGAATACACCAGCGATGACAGACGGGTGATTCCATGGACCACAAAATACACTATTAGAACCTGCTTCCAAAGACAACATTCAGCCTTTGATTAAGCCGACAGTCTGCTTTTAGGGACCAAGGTTAAGGCTATTAGGAACAAACCAGAAAACGTCTTGAAATAACACAAAACTGTGGGCACGGAAGGACAACAAATATTGAGGTCTAACAACTAAAGTCTCTGGCATCTTTTCTATTTGTTTATCACAGGAAAGTGCTTTCATGCATGAGATGTAATTGCTTTCAGTGGGGAGAATTCTCGTAAAAAATTAAAACGCGACTAAAATAGATTTTACGCTCTTGTTCTTGACCCTGAAAAGCAAAAGCGCATCACATCCACCAGCACAGGGGATTGTCAAGGGAGGTCTGTCCCGTGTAAGGCCGGGAGCAGAATTTAAGTGCTTTCTGTCGAGAAGATGCATCTAGTCCTGTAATAGTAGTTTGATATCGCGAATACATTACGTCGTCAATGTAGTGGGCATCTGAGATTCCAGTAACACCTAACAAGAGCTGTACTCTAAAACTATTTCCTGATATTCGCCTTACATTTAGAACTTTATTCACAGTTTAATAAAGCTTTTTCTTCTTCTGCTGCTTTAAAAAAAGGACCGGCACATAAATCTATCGTACAAGAAAATAAAATACATTTGTACTGTATATAGCTTGTATGCATGTATCTACAAACGGGCCTCATCTGGATCGGTCCCAGTCGAGCCCTTGTAAAAAGAAACCTTCCCGTCGCCACAGCCGAGTGATGAAGGTCACGGATAAATATTCTGATGGATCTTTCTTGCTGGAAAGTGACTCACACTTTCCTATTAATAAACACTCCTCGGAGGCTTACAGACCACAGCGCGCTACTTTCTTTTAAGTGCTTCTCACTTGGGTCACGTCACGCCTCCCCGCCTCATCTCATTTCCCCAGTCTGAATTCATCACCCAGTCCTTGAAGTTCTGCCAGAGTTCTAGCAGCAGTAACAGGACAGTGGCGCATGTGTTTGGGATGGCACATCAACAGTTATTCTCGTAACAAGAAAAGGAGGCCAAGAGAACAAGTCTTGAAGCTGCACTGGTGATGGCTGAGACGAAGAGACCTCAGCAGCAAAGACAGTCGTTTGAGATTCTTGAACACCATTTGTCCACACAAGTTTACACAAGTTTACACAAAGCCAACCTCTCCCTCTATCAGTCACATCTTGTTTAGTTAGTTCTCCATGTTCAGCAGATCACAGGAACCCCATCTGTGTTGAATATCATTCCAGTGGTGGGTTCATAGGTGCCGGCCAGGTAGTAAAGGTCTTCGCTGTCCTGGTACTTCTTGGTTTTTATCATCTGCTCATATTGTTCAACGCTTACCACAAGACACTTATGGGAAATGGTCTGGACGTCATTTTCATCGATGTGAGAGGACTGGTATAGGGCACGCTGAAAAAGAGAAAGCCGAAAACAAAATCAGCTGGTTTCCTTTAAAAACTTGGGGTGCCACTTCATGATACGATATTGATAATGATATATAACATCCTTTCTATAACAGGATCTTTTCACAGAAACTCATGTGTTTATGAAGAGTAGTGAATCTATGAAACAACAGTACAACTAAGTATCCTCTGAAATACAAAGCAGTCAAATAGCCTTCACGTCGAACATGATCGGGTCATGTTTGTTTAAAACATTCATTTAATTTTAATCAATTTTATTGTCATATTTTGGCCATGTTTTTACACCTCAAGGGATTGTATTTCATTATCCATCCACCATGCCCATCCATGTTTATTTTAGCATTACAGTACTGCAATGTTTTTTTATATCAGGAAATCATTATTTAATCAAGCTTTGTGATATTTCAAACTCATGTTCTCTAAATTGACAGGGAATTGGTGTCAGTGATACTTCTATTGAGAGACCCCTATCTCTTACTTACAATATGTTGTTTGAGGAAAAAATACATGCTTCATTGATAAAACAGCTGTTTGACTTGCATCGATAACACCCGGTGACTAGCGTTATCTCGAAAATGCTAATATTGTGAAATAATGCAAACATCGACTGCAAAGGAATTACTACAAATTGCAGGAAAACAAAGCTTTGCAATAATATGACAATATTTTTCTTCCTCCTTTTTTCCCCTTCACCATCCTGTCCTTTTTTATACTCCATTCTTTCCACCTTTGGGCACAGATGGATGTACAGATAGTTCAAACCATAGTCTTAGAACCAACACTTTTTCTGACCAGATCCTGAAATGCAGATGGCTGGATAATCACCCGGCTGATATTGCCCACAATCCACTGCGCTTGTCCAAGTTTTCAAAAATAATGTGTATAATGATCAAGACAAAACTACTGTAAATGTTTAAAAGACAATGTGTAAGAAAAATATGGTCTTGAAACATTACGCTACTCGAAAACAATGTGAGTGAAGTGGTTTTGGGTTTACTTTAATGGTGTGGTGTAAGTATTCGGATTCAGACGCGGGAATATTATTTTTTTCTGGTCTGGATCTGACCATCTGGGGCATGTGGTCACAAGAACACCACCTCAAGCAGTGGTGCATGGCTATCATGCAGGTATTACAGGCTCTTCAAGACTAAAGTTACTGACGACTGCACATACATTTTTTGTCCCACTTGTATTACTAGATGATTACCTCCATGAAGTCTTTCCTCTGATTGGAAGCTTGCAGAATGGCAGGGAGCCTTTGTCTGGACATCTGATCCCAGTTCTGTCAAACAAAATGTGATTAGATGAAGTGCAAAACCTGAAAGTTGTAATTCACATATATCTAACAGTGATCATAGAGACCTTTTTGTCATGAAGTTTCTTTCCAGGGTTGGTTTCCTCAGGATGATAGAACCATTTCACCCGGACCACCATGTTGCTCCCCCAGGACTCCCACATACTCTGAATGTGCCCAATGAAGGGGAGGTTGGGCCGGCCAGCGGATAGGAACACAGCACAGTCTCCAATGCGGATCATTTCCTTCCCACGCGTTATGGCTTTGTAGAAAAGCTTCTTTGCCTTCCCTTTCATGCCACGTCTCTGTCAGAAGTCAAAGGAAAAACAGGCAGTTATTTCTTCGGGATGTTTTGTGCCCTGGGGTTTGGTTTTCTTTCAATTGTTTTCAGTTTTGCAGTATGAAGGTCAGGTTAACGATCTTTAAATAGTACCGCAAAACATTTGTAGCCAAGACTCGAATAACAAACAGGAAAAGAACATATGAATTCGATTAGTAGTAACATCTTGATTAATGATGCCATTTATCGAGTTAACTGAAAAAAAAAAGACTGACAATAATAATAATAATGCATTTTAGGTGCCTTTCAGGACACTCAAGTACAGAAAAACAACAATAATAATGTATGACACAAACCAAGTTAACACTTTTATACCAGTTAGTAATTCCTTAAATGTATTAGGCCATTTGCATTTTTAAAACAATTCCAACTGATCTTTTTTAACATGATGTTTTAAATGATTAATTATTGAATACCATAGTGTTTATTCTGTGACATGATTAAGTAGATAAGAGTCACCATAAACGTTCATCACAAAAAAGGATGATCTATTTACATAAATATTCAGTTTATACATCAATATATTTAGTAGTAGTAGTTATTTATTGTCTAAGACATGTCCGCATGTCTGGTTATATCATTGCTAGCCAGGTATAAAACACGGTTAAAAATGGGTGAAACCTGCAATATAATGGAAACATTAAAAATGTGTCTACAGTAAAATACCTGAAACATTTTTGATAATAAAAATATTTTCTAGTTTAATAATAACTAATGATAGTTTGACCTAAAAAAATATATTTTTAACGGAAGTAAGAGCAGCACTTTCAAATAAAATAGGTTTCATGGACTGAGGATTTCTACAATAATGACAGGAAAAGGAGTTCTCCCATTTAATTAAAACTGTCTATTAGTCTCGAGTGTCAGATATAAATTGAAAACTGATGTTGTTTGATGTTTATGGTGAAGAGGTAGATCTTACAGAGGCAGCCAGTTATTCATAATTTGTACTAGATATCTGAAGGGTGTGTTTGACATATCTGGCAAATAACAGCCAAATCTGGTAACTAAACAAAATTATTTTATTTCTATTTATTTCAGAATGTCTATTTTATTCTTCCAGAAAAGGTCCAGTAACATAATACAATCTATACTTATTATTAAAAAACCTAGTTATAACTGGACAAGGAAAGTTTTTTTAATGGAAAACGTTTTAACAATCGCATTGCTGTGTTAACTTAATTTGCCATTTATGTAAGCCATCCATGATATACAAGGAAATATATTTGAATAAATATGGGAAAATAGTTCAAATAAAATACATTGTTGTAGAAGTTGTAGAAACAGCCATGCCCATGCACATCACCATTTTTTATTATTTCTTTCTATCTGGCAACTAAAATGTGCAGGCCATCCAGGGCTGGGATGATCTTTGCTTGGTGTTTATGACAAATGTTATTTGCTCTTTTTCAGCATAAAGGAAATCTTGGAATAACTCCTCTTTGTTAAGGAAAATTTTTTTAGTTTTCTGGAACTCGAGAGAAATTTTAGTTGCAACTCTGCTCCAGGATGCGTACAAGCCAAGAGAACCTTAATCAATCAGGTGTGTTTCATGATGGTTGAATCAAAAAGGGGTAGGTCTCTGCCTCTCCAGGACTGGATTTGAAGACCCCTGGTTTAAAGTAAGTGCTGGAAATTTTCCAAAAAAGTTGCTCGGATTGACACCTATCTTTTAACCAATATGCAAAAACGTTCAAAATGAACACAAGGGATTATTGGCTGAACCCCTACTTGGATTAAAAGGCATACTGCATATCTTTTACAGTCTATCTGCAGATTTTTAGGGCAAAAAAATGCAACAACGGTGAAAAAAAAACTACGGCCTCACCTGAGTTGGTTTCCCAAACCACTTCCAGAGCTGCCTGGCGGGAAGGAAAGCTGAGATCTTTGGCCTGTTTTCCACAGATGGTAGTCTCTGTCTTTTGGCCAGCTCCTTGGTCGTTGGAAGATGGATTCCCTCTCGTCTTTTGGGGCGACCGACACTCTGCTTCACATTCTGTGGTTTCTGGGGCTCCTGCTGCTGCTGTTCTGGGGTAGATCCTTGCTTCTGGGGCTTCTGTTTGTTTGCAGCAGTCCCAGTTTTCCCCTTTGTTTTCTCTACCTCCTCCTCTTGATCTGGCACATACTCTTCGGTGGAGGATGGTTGAGAAACGGTGAGCTGTTCTTCATCTGAGCTACAGGAGGATTCTTCATCACTAGTGGTGGAGGATGAAGATGAGGAAGAAGAGTGGGAACCAGAGGTGGAGCTGCTTGTGGAGCTTGAAGAGGTGGGACTTGATGCCCGCGAGCTATTAGAGCTGGAAGAACCTTTGGGCTTCTTTTCCTTGGTACCACCTCGCTCTTCCTCTCCATCAGACTCAGAGCTGCTACAGCTACTACATTTGGGACAGTCTTGTTCCTTCGTTTCTTTCTCCCCAGAGCTGCTGACCTTCACCAGAGCCTCGCTGTTAGCCACAGTCTTGCGAACACTGTAGGTAGACTTGATCTCAGAAGAAGGTGGCTCTTGCTCACTAGGCTTCTTTTTAGGCTTGTCAGAAGATATCGTAGTATATCCAATGCCGATCACAGACTTGTTCTCTCTTTTGGAGAGGTTCTGGCCTTCCATCATCATTAGGGCTTTTGTCTTCTTGGTTTTTGGAGACATGACTCCCTCATGGTCCAGCTTGATGAGCATCTCAGTCGGAGGTTGCTTGCGTTGGGCTTTTACACTAAACCCAGATGCCTCTTCCTCAGGCTTTCGCAAACGCTTGCTTGGTTTTCCTTTCCCCTTAGGACCTTCAGTCTCATTTTTGGATATAAAGGAGGAGAGAGAAGCGGAGGGCTCATTATACAGATCCACAGACAGGACTTTTCCATAGAGTGGCTGCGAGTAGACAGACTGGGGCTGGGAACGCACTTTAGCCTGGGGCTTGACTCCTGTGGTGGTGTTCTGGTTTTCATTAGGTATGGGGACGGAGGGGCTGGATGTGCTGACTTGCTTAATTTTTCTACCCGGCTGTGGGCTACTTTTCCTACTGGACAGGGGCCTCTCGGGGACTTGTGTTGGGGTCGGTGTGTCAGGATTTTCTTGCTCATTTAGAACAGCTGCATCCTCTGAAAAGTAGAATAGAAAAAGATTTAATGTGAATGAAAAAAAAATCACTTCAACCTCTAAAAAAACCTTGCTCAATGTAAAACATTAACGTAAACATTTCTGCCAAAATTACTTTTGTAAAGTTTTTTTCAAGTACCACCAGTTCTGACAGCTTAAATTAGAATTGAAATGAAAAATTTAGAAAAACGTTTCAACACGTTCAGATGCAAAAGCTAAAAAATACCATATGCGTCAAGAATGTGAACTATTTTTATGTCCACTTATTTTATAGCCAAGTAGATACTTTTTATTTGAGAAATCAAATGATTTTTAACAATACTCCAAGAATAAAACTGACAGCAAAATCACAGATGTGAGAGATAAGAATAAGATATGAAAATATATTATTTTCTTAGTTTAATGTCATTCCTGTAATGGAGAATGAAGAAAATGGGCAAAAGTAATTCAAATGTAAGACTTTTTAAGATTTTTTTTTTAAACCGTTAATAATCAAATTTAAGACATGTATCATCAAATGTTCATAAAAAAAGTCGACTGGTGGATTTAGAAGATTTTGCATCTGAAGTGTTCAATTCTCTTCTCAGTCAGTGGAAATTACCAGGCTTGGGTTTAGGTTTTCTTCCTCTCCCCTTGCTTTTTGGAGCTGACTCATCAGATGATTTAGGTGAAATTTCTTTGACATCAGTTACATCCTTACTGCATTTCCTAGCTCGTCGTTTAGTGCAGGCCACAAGGAGGGCGGGAGATGGTTCGGCGCCTGTTGAGATAAAAGATTTTCATATTTATTTCCATTGAACTCAAAATACAATAAATGTATTGGAAGTCCGAGTAATATATTTAAAAATTCTATCAGAACAATTTATATCTCGAAGACAAAAGCATTAAACAACCCAAATAAACAAAATGAAAAAGAAATGCTATAGAAATCATTAAACTTCACATGTACAACCAAAAAGAATGGAACACATTGACTCCAAAACAGACAAGTTATAAAACAGGCATAAAAACATACAAGAGTTTAAAGGTGCAGCATGCAAGTTGTTGGCAACCACAAAAACAAAAAACGAACTGCCGCCTCTTGTTTCCAGATTGACGGTTCTGCTATGTGCTATACATACACAATAGGTAATCTGCCTAAGAATGATTCATTTCATTTATTGAAAGTTTTCAAAGCTGTAAAAACTGTACCACCTTAATGTTTAGTATATTAACGAAATTAACAAATAAATAGTAATAAATAATTATAAAAATCCAGCCAACATTGAATCAATGCCTAAGGAAAGGCCGAGATTTTTTTTTAGCTTGCATAACGTTATTCAATAGTACAGAAAAGCCGTCCTCATCTTCCAAGAGCATCTCCTTCCTTATCTTTATCTTGTTGTTCCAAGTTATCATGGTGGTTTTTCGAATGTGCATTGCACAACCTGGCAACCAGATTTATTCTTAAGCGATTGGAGAACCACAGAGAGGAACATCAAACTTAAACACAAACAAAAACTGTGGCAAAACAGGCAATTTTATTTATAAAGTATTTTCATACACATTGGCAGTTCAAAGTGCTTTACAGAAGATTAAAAATAGAAAAGAGATAAAATAGACAAGACGACAGATTGGAATTTAAAAAAGCAAGGTATAAGACATTAAAAGCATAAAAAAAGAAAAACAGACATTTTAAGCACATTGCTGTTCGGACAGCAATATTCAGTCTATAAACGCACATTTAAATAGATGTATTTTTAGTCTGGATTTTAACATGACTAAAGTTTTATCTCCTCTAATTTCTTCTGGAAGCTGGTTTCAGCTGCGGGCTGAAAACAGAAAACTGAAAACAGACTCTCCCTGTTTGGAGAAAATATGCAACTATTCTGGTTATATACTTTCAGTAACATTATTAGTTGAACTGAACAGTTTTCTTTAATCTATTAACACACCAGTACAATTTCAAGAAAACTAGTGGTTCATTTCTTACGTACTGCACCTTTAAGTGTACTTTTACTGGCTTTCCAGCCTCAACAGTTTTCTTTTGCAGAATACTCACACTGAATCTTATAGTCTGGTGGCAGCAAGCGTATATGAGAGAGCGGGATTCGTCCAGTGTCTCCATCATCAAACTCCACTGTAATCAAATCATCCAAGTCTTCCATGTCCGGGCTCCCTGAGGAGACATAACAGGGTTGAGGACAGGCGCAAAAGAACAAACATCACCTGAATTTACATTTCCACTGAGACCAGCAAAGACTGCTGAGCCGGTGGCATATTTCTCAGCACACCGCAAGCAGCTTCATACAGGATTCATACAGGGTCTTTTCATTCGTACTGGCTGACAGCACCAGTAGCAGCGACCTCCCTTTAAGAGTTTCTTGACAAGTTTCCAACTCCCTCCTTCCTCTGCAGGAGGGAAAATAAATAATAATAGAGTCGAGCTCTGCATGTAACTAACCACAACATCCCTCATTCCCCGGCTCAGTCAGTATCGCAGAGCTTACAGGCTTGGCTAAACGATTTAGATGAAAGGAAATGAAACAACCCTGAAAGGTTCCCATAATATGCCTCTGTTCAAAGGACAGAGAACATTTGTGCATATATTCCCATTTCAGAGTTAAAAATGGAGTAACAAGAGTGAGTTAATCATCCATGATATCCAGTGAATGCACTCAATTTAGTGAAAAAGCTAAAGCCCACCTCTGACGACTGTGCCAGGGTAGAGGCAGCGGTACTGTTGGCTCCAGTAAGCTGCGATCCGTGTCCCTTGGGGAAGATATCTGACAGAGGGGGGTTTCACATCAATAATCTGTGGATAAAAAGGATTATTAAAATCAACACATGTGTTCGTTCACTCACTTTCCAATCATCTATCTCCAATGCTGAATAAATACTGAATCCCTTTTGAGTCAGGAAATGCATATTTTGTCCATCTAAAAAGTTCTCGGCAGTGGTTTGCTTCCAAAGCAAAATTAGGAAGGAGAGGCACTAGCCGTGAAAACATGTATGCCTAAACCAACAGAGCGAGGGACTGGAGCAAAGCATGCCCTTAGCTTAATAGCAGAGGAAGAAGCTGTTATTTTACAGCATGCCAGGGGAGTGTGGAAACCGAGGAGTGTGCCCAGAGAAACACACATACAGGACTGTAGTGGTTAGCCATGGTGTAACTGGGTCAGTGAATGGAACAGGACAGTGTGTGGCATACTGACCGCCTCCTCCAGAAGCTGCTCTAGGCAGTAGATGTGTGGCCTGTTCCCCCGTTCTCCCTCAACCACCACACTGTATCTGTAACACATAAGAGATCATAAGAATTAGATTACATAAGTGAAACGTTTAATTTCAGAGGTTTGGAACAGGATTCTCACACATTTTAAAGGAGATGCAGCATTAGAATCAGTGGCAGATTTTGTCATTTTGGAGATATATATATATATATATATATATATATATATATATATATATATATATATATATATATATATATATATATATATTTGAGGATTTCAGCAAATTTGTTAATTCTTTTTATTTTGTGCAATGTCTATTTAGGCAAGTCCCTTTACAAGATGATGACTCTTTATAAATCATCCCGTCAAAAACAACAAATGAATAAACCTGGAGAGCAGCTCTCAATACTCAAACTGTAATTTGTCAAATTTCCAGTGATATTGTTCCTTAACAATATGTTTTTGTTATAAGTTTGAAAATAATAAAATATCTATATTCTGGGTGTTGTTATAGTCATGTGACTTGATATGTGTGCTACTTGTAAAAATCATTTTTAGGTAATAACTTAACCCGCCTCCAAATATTTCAACCATGGGGCAAGCAGGAATTCTGACAAGGGAACAGTCTCTGAATGAGAGTCCTATTGAGCGATTTTGGAACGATTTTGAGCATACAGTTGATGGATCAAAAATACATGTTGTAGGACGAGTGTCCAGGAGTGTCCATAGACATGTCATCAAATAAACTTGAAAATAGAATAAAACAAAACTAAACTCTGGCAGAAAGTAACTGTTACAAGAAATATTTGGTATTCATTTTTAAGATGCACAAACAAAATCATACAATAAGAAAAACAATGGTTCTTTGTTACTTTTTATAGCATTACCAACATCCTTAAAACATCTAATCCAGGGCTGTACAGGAGAAAATTTGAGGTGCTGAGAGCATCAAGATTACATTTTTAAGCATTCATTCACAATTCCCAAAGTCTCTGACTCTCTAAACCTTCCTCCCCCTCCAAAATCAAGCTTGGTGGTCTTTTCCTCCTTTAAAACAAAAAAAAAATACCACTGCATTACATGAATCCTTTCGGGTAATTCTGTTATCTACGGTCATGAAGTCAGAGCAGTGGAGAGTGCCAAGAGAAGTCAGTTTTTTTTACATATTACAGAAGGGAGGCAAAAATGGCTCTGACGCAAAAGGATAAATATGGAATAAAAAAGGCGGACCAGGTTTAATACTAGCAAAGTCAGAGCACAGGACACACAAGCCTTGTGATTGTACAAGATGTTATTCTGTACGTTTGGCTGTTTAGACACATACAATAAAGAAAAAAAAAGTCCACTTTCAGATCTCAAAAAAAAACATATGGTGATGAATTATTTACTAGTTCTTTAAAAAACAAAACATATAGGACCAGATTTGTTAAGAGCGCACCACTCTCTAATATTTGATACGAGGGCATGCACACCATAAATCAGCAAAGGCATTTACACACAGCTGCAAATGTGATGTGCGAGATTGGGATGCTGGTTAGAAATAAAAACACCCTGACAGTTGAATGTTTGGTCTTTTTTCATTGGGATTCATGAGGGTGTCTGTAGTTCAAGCATGGACCTAGAGCAAGGCCTCAGAGGTGTCCATCAAGGATGGGAGTGTTATTACTGTGGCACAGACCTGGGTGGTGATGTGGGACAGCCTCCCCCACATCACCTCTTCCCGGATTTGGCCTGAGGGGGAGGACTCTGCTGGCCTAACCTGATTGGTTCTGTCTGTAAAGTCTGGCATAAATTCACGCCAGCTGCCTCGGGGGGAGATAGATTGACCGGTGAACAGGGTTAAATATCTGTCACGGCTGTTGATGGGAAGGATGACGTGGAGCTAGGAGACGGGAGTGTCTGTCAGAAATATTTGAGGGGAGGTTATTTTGTACTAGGTCAAGAATTTGTCTTCGAGGCACACACACGTAAATTATGGGCAAAAGGGCACATTTTTTGTTTTCAGGTACAAAAAGAAAGAAAAACAAAGATCGTTTGCTAGTTGTTATTATTACATCTTAATTCCTTGGTTGCAAGTAGAACAAAAAACTGAACAAATTAAAAATACTTTCATTTGGTTTTATGTAAAGGACACTTTTGAATATGAAGTTATAAGAAGAGGAATTTTCTATACTAGAAGGAATTTTGAAATCAGCTCAGAAACAGTGCAGGAAGCTATTGTAAGTATTAACAAGTGAAAAAAAATATTAATTAAAACATTTTCTGATTAATAAGAACCATTAAAATAAAATACTCATGCCATTTTCTGTGCTGTTTAGTTTCAACAGAGTGTAGATTCATGGCAAGCTTATTTTTCTGAACAGTTTGAACAGTCTTTTTTACATGATCTACTGAAAATTCACAAGTTAAGCTTCTAGTAAGTAGATTAATCAAATACAAATTCTACAGCGTTTGCAGATCTTTAAGTCGTAGCTCATCTCTGGATTCTCTGTGAGGAGCTCCTTCCATGTAAATACAAGACTATTTTTTATTGAGGAAAAAAGGAAAAATGTAAGTGAAATTTTTTTGGAAGCTTCATACAGACCGATATAACTTCAGGGTGATGGCTGGCACCTGTTGGATTGGTATATTGTTTAAAGTGTTTTTACATTTTTGTTGTGTGGACAGATTACACCGTTTTTTTTTATCAGGTTAATTTAAAAACTCAGTTACCAATAAAAATCTCAGATACAGGTAGACATGGAAAGCCTATGATGCCTTTCGACTAGAGCATTTACCCTTACAAGTTAAAATGAGTTTTTGTAGCTAATTTTAAATATGTAATAGTTTTTGTGTATACTTTCAATTCCTGCAGTCTTGAAGTAAAAAACAAGCACTACACATTGTATCAATATTTAGTTACTTTAGTTTCAAATTCTCCAACTTCTTTAAAACTTTTTTTCCTCTAATGTTAGCAGCTGTTCACATGTGTCCATGTTAGTAGTAGATGGGTGATATTAACCGTTGTAATATGAAAAAAAAAATCTTAATGGTCAGTCCGAGAAAATGCTCTCTTAAATGTTTTATCAAATAAGGACACAAATATGAACGCTAAAGAGTGATTTAGTGTAAAACCTTTCTTTGTCTGCTTTAGAAGATAAATAAAAACAGCTAAAAAGATGTACATAAAAAGCTGCCATAAAAGCTCTTCATGCACCATGGGACATGGATTGTGTGAATGACGTTGGTCAGCACTGTCTTGTTTGGTGCATGCATGTGAGTGTGGTTTGTCAGCGATTTGTCACTTTTTATTATGTCATGTTTAGTGTGCAAGGGCTTTGAGGCTTCTTCTGGTCACCTGCTTTGGGCATTTAAAGCTGCTGAAATTGCATTTGCATGCACTACTAAAAATTCCCCTTAAATAAATCAAGATTTCAGCTAAACAATAGGACGTTGGTCAGCTGTTTGTACCTCAAAGGAGTGAGCTGAGCAAAACAACGAGTAGCTTTGTATATATATATATATATTTTTTTTAAATCACAATGTACTATTTTGTACAGAAAATTAACTTGTAACAAATGTGCTCTCTTTCACCTTCTAAATCAAAGAAGCCACATGGAACAATGACAAGCTATTAAAGGCTGCTGCAAAAGCTTCAATTAGTTGCCCGAAATAATGTGCCTGAACTATTAGCATGATCAACACGTCTGAAAGCATGACTGCACCTTTACTAAAGGACCTCTCTCACCTCTTCCAAACACAAGATTTCAGTTTCATTTAAAATGCTGGCTCTGAGTTATTGGCTGCACAATTAACCAATCTTCTCACTAAGTCCAAGTGCATCCAAGCCTGCAGAAGCCAAGGCTTTCTTCGACAGGCTCCATCACAGACCGCATACAAACTGCAGCAGGGATGTAAGCCGCACGAAAAATCCAGAGCCCGAGCAGAGGATTTCAATCTCAAGATGCATTTAAGGTGTTGTCTGACACAAGCATTCATAAAACTACTTTTCTAAAGGCCAGGGTGAGCAGTCAAGCCCTCCCTGTAAGGATTCGCTCTCCTCGTATCAAATCCTCTAGAGTTGTCACAGTCACACTTGTGTTCTTCACAAAGGCACCTTGATTCCTAGACTGGAACTATTTTTAGTAAGCAGACTAAATAACTTTCGAGTGATATTTCACAGCTCAAGATCTGATATACATATCTTATTGAATCATGCAGATGAGCTGTAAATAAAAACTAGATGCAGCAAACTTCTGTTTCTTTTAATAAAGAAAACATTTTTAGTACAAAACAAATTATTCTCAGTGATTCCAGCATGTGGCTTGACCTCTGGCTCACACACCGCTGGAATTTGGGAGGCTTGTGATGGGGGTTTGAATGATGCCTTTTCCTAGCTCTCTGGCTGATAAGAGGAGGACGTGTTTCTGCGCTGAATACTAAACAGACTGAGCTTAACTGTGGGCCATCGTTCTAATGAAACTAAAATGGAGGGCAACAATTCACAAAGAGCCTTTCGGGAAAGACCCACTGAGCAGATGCTGCACCAGTTCGCCTTATTTCAACAAATGAGATCATCCTTTACAAGAGTTTGTGAGGAAGTCTCCCAAAAGACAATTTGTTAATTCAAGAGTTTAATAGGCCATGCGAGACCACAGAAAGAACACACAGAGTCCAAAAAAAACATTGCTTCCCATTTCTGTCATCACATCCCTCAAGAAACCTCACACTCTTGTTTTTCAAGCAAATAAAACCAGTTTAATTTTTTTTCAACCGAGAAGTCTATCCTGCCTCTTTAAATAAAAACATTTTGTCATAATCCACTTCATGTAACATCGATTATTTCGCTTAACTGGTTTTAAATAAACACATGGAGCATAACAGATTAGAAAAACAAATAGAGCAATGTAAGGCCGGTCATACTTGGGAGCCTTGGTTATAAATTTAACAGTGTCAAAAATATATCCTATTTGATTGAGTTAAAAGAACAGATGTTTTGAGAATGTTGCAATTAAATGAAAATATGTGAACTGGAAAAAAAAATGCAGCTAAAGACAAAAGAAAACCGGAAACTCTGTTTACTTGACTCAATGCAGGTTTCAGTGAGTACAGTCAGCTGATGAATATGACTTCAAGACATAATGAGATCAAGAAACTTTCTGGTTTTCTCTGGTTAAAAGGAAAATCCCAAATTAAACATTTGCTCATCTCCCGTGGAGTTTCTAACTCGTTTACGACCATCTTGTAATCCATTCAGCTGTTCTCCAGATATGGATATTAGACCTTCTAGAACAGCTTAGCAAAGATTGTTGGTTCAGATGGCACCAGTTGAAATGTAGTCCCAGAGAAAACAGCAGAATGATGAAATTGTTGGGATATTTACATATAGAATCCTTGACTTCTGTAGTTGCATTGTGTTGTGTTGTAACACCAGGAGACAACTGAATGCCGAACCTTTCTGAGCTGAAATTTCATCCTGATGTAACAGTCTGAAAACAAACCTCTCAATGTTTAACTTTCAAGGTTTTGTACGGTTTAGACCAGAACGGAATATAGTGCAGACAAGGCATTATTTAAATTAAAGTGGAGAGTTCCATTAACCATTTAAAACACATTTTGAAACAATGCAAGAAGAAACTGTTTGTGGTCTCACAGAATGTAAGATAACTTGAGTATTTTAAATGAGAAATAAAGAATAAAAAATACATATATACTATATACTATTATTGTTTAAAAGAATATTGGTCGCATTTCTTTTATCAATTGTTTTTTATTACTTTTATTTGCAATTTGAACTTTTGACACTTCTCGCACATAAAGAATACAAAAATTACTATACTTCCCAAAATAATATTAACAATAATTTTTATATGTTAGAACACATTGTGCTTAAAATGTATGAAATCCTTTGAAAATATATGATTTGAAGACCTCATTATCTTGTCTTGGACTTTAAAATGCCTGCCAAAATTGATAAAATGCTTAATACAAGCTAAAATTCCAGCTGAATTATGGTTACATTTTTAATAAACTTTCTACCAAATAGTTTTCTTGGTTTAACCTTCCAATTCAAATTGTATTCATTTGACAAAACAGTACATTTACTCAGTAACAACTATAGGCAAATATTTTGAATGACAGCAGAGGGGACGAAGAGAAAAAGAGTCGCTTTAGTGTGTGACTTACATGTCAGGAGAGTGAACAGTGCTGACGTGGCCGGCATACAGGAGCTTGTCCTCCATAGGAATGAGGACCCGTAATCCATCCTGCAGTTCATCTTTGTTAATCACACAGTTCCGAGGAGCTGGAAGGGAAAACAAGTTGATGAGAAGTGATATGGAGAGAAAGCAGTCAAAACCTGCAGCACTGAAGCCTGATCGTCGCGTCAAAGCTGTCAATTAAGACATGGCTGCTACCAGATTGTAGCAGTTAATTGAAGAACTGATGTGGTCTTCTAAGAGTCACAAGTTTTGCCTAAAGGGTCATGAAACAACACTGTTTTAGGTTCTATTACGTTTAAGTGTAAATGTGCTTCATTAATAAAATAAATGCATCTGAAAGTGAAGTGGACAGCATCTCAGGGAGACTAGAGTGAGTGTAAGGATCAAAAGATTATGATTAGTGTAGCAAAATTGGTATACTTCTGTGGATTCGAGGGGTTTGAGTGGTAGGAAAGTCAATGTGGCAGCGTTAGGCAAGCAAAGGAACGCCATAATCCTTCAGACCTTTCTATACAGCGATAAGACACTTTTAAACATTTGCAATATGACAACACTTCTAACCAGTGTTCATGACTTTCACCAAACACACTTTATCTCTGATAGATTTATCTCTGATAGAATGCTTCCTTTATCACAAGCAGGCAGTCAAACTTTGCTTTTTTTTTGAAACAACACTCAAAGTGAGTCAAGACTGTCAACTCAAACAATAGCTGCTAGAATTTAACCT
Organism: Danionella dracula; assembly: GCA_900490495.1. Taxonomy (NCBI): domain Eukaryota; kingdom Metazoa; phylum Chordata; class Actinopteri; order Cypriniformes; family Danionidae; genus Danionella; species Danionella dracula. Next base: position 3,214,738 of record UELW01000444.1, read on the forward strand.
TCGTGGGGTAAAAGGAAAAAATAAATAATAAAGAGAAGTATCGACTGAGTTATTGTGACGTTTGTTTGGTGGACATTTTATAATTGGGACTTTAAACAACAGCTATGGAGGAAATTTTTTTTGTACCATTCAATAAAAGTTTATTATAAATAATAAAATAAATTGCTTTAAAGGTTATCTTTATATTTATACTTCCAAATGAATATATTTTATCCTACAATAAATTCCATTCAGAATCAGTTTAGGTCATGCTTGCACTATATAACACAGTGCTGAAGTCACGCTGTCAACCATTGTTTTTCACGTAATAAGAGACCATCACAAACCTACCTAATTGTTTTCATTACTTCGGTATCTTATTATCTATTTCTCATCAAAAAACATTTAACAATAACTCACAACTTTTAGTAACCAAGTTATTTTATAACCAAGCAAATAACTCTAACTTGTTACTTTTCAGTCAATTTTTATCTCTGGCAATTCAAAGTACTTGACAGAGAATAAAAACAATGTGTGTAAAAACATGACATTTAAACCAAATTGACTTACCTAACTAGTATAGCACTAATTTTAACCATGTGTGGTACATATGGGTTCAGTCAAATACATAATTTTATGCCACTTTCAACTCCAAATACTTAGTTTGTTTATTTATTTGTTTCTTAATGCCATGTCAGCAATAAAGACTGTCAGGGCAAAAAACCTGTTCATCCATCATAATGGTCGTTATAAATATTTAAGAGGAACATTTTTTAGATCATTTAAAAAAACGTTTTATAATGTTTATTAAAAAGTTATTTAAAGTATGTACACTATACAAATAATTTCCTACTTGGCTTAAGGTAAAAGCAGCCCAGTAGAACATGCTTTACAGACAGTGTGAATTGACTGTAATGGTTCTACTCTAATAATAGGCCACACAGAGCTCTTAGGGATCTGTAAATACATAAAGCATGTAAAAATGCAATCAGGGCAGATCAATATTCTGGATTTTAATGCTGGATTAAGATCAGACGAGCTGTGAAATGAAGTCTCCCAAAGAAAGGACTATTCAAATTTTATTGCACACACCGACAAAAATAAGACTGCTAATTTAGCAGTAAACAGCTATCAAAAAGAGTAAGAGCATCCTTGCTGACAAGAGACAATGTGAGAGGGTCTTACCGGGGGTGCAGGGTCTTTCAGGTTGAGCGCTCACAGGGGGGTTCTCATCTTCGGAGAAGCTGCTGTCCTGATTGGGCTCAAAGTCCTCATCAGCAGCCATGCTTTCCATCAGTTTACTGACGGCGCCTCCCTTCCCTCGAGCCTGCTGTTAAAATTCAAATACATTATAGTCCCAATTCCTGTGACGATATGAAATATTGAAGATGGAGCCATTGTTGGTCGAGTTCTTGAGAGGAGACCCATGTGTTGCTAGAGGAGAATTGATTCAGTAAAACCTATTTCGATGATTGACAAGCTTGGCTGGCGACAAGCACGATTTCTTGATTTCAAATGTGGGAAATACCCAGGAGTCCCAAAGATTCAGCGCATTGCATTAGAATTTGTGATTTATACATAAGATGGAATAAAGCAGTGGTGGAGATTTATGTGTGGAAGGAAAGAAAAATGAATAGATTCTAGATAGTGATGTTGGTTGGTTAACTTCACTGCTTTCCTGCTGAGTGTGGAGTCTAATTAGGCTTGCTACTCTACTGCTCCCTCACTTCACTCACAGAGGGGACTGAGAGCGAAGCCACACAGACGTACTCTGGGAGCAGGATGTGTAGGTCATTTAACTGCACTCGTGGCAGGTCTTGAGGCTGTCAAGTAAAATTATTCTAATCCAGGTCATTGTTTCTCCTTGCCTTGCCAGATCAGTTAAGGATAAATTTGGTGTTACGGTGGCCGAGAGTTACAAAAGACATTCACATAATGTGAAACACAAATGTACATTTTAGAAAACACAATTACAAATTCCAAAACACTGACAACTTGGCTCTGATTGGACGAGACTTCGGTCAATCATTACAAGTCCTTATACAAGTAAACTATTTCTGTAGTTTTTGCAAAAATTAAGGGTTACAATGACTTTAATGGGAAATGGGTAAAAAAAAAAAACTTTAATAAAGCCATTCCTTTTTTCTTTCTTTTTCTCTTTCTATTTCATGGCTCAATTATATTAACACCGTATATAACATATAGTTCATAATAAACTTTTTCACAATGTATATTTATGTTTTCATAGTCAATTCTTTTACTACAAGAGGGAATAAAGCATAAAAAATTTTTTATTGATGTATATTTGTTTACAGTACGAATATGATTAGGTTTAATTTGGCATTGCCGATTTCCATATCGCCACGTATCATCTCATGTTTTTATATTTATTACAGTCCATCAGTATATGATTAATGGAAGTTTGGCTTTAACAGTGTTTGCAAATAGATGCCCTCTGTCCTTTAGGTAAAATACATTTTCTCAAAAACAATTTCGATTGACAATTCACTTCTCTGACTGAACCTCTTTGTTTGAAAACAAACAATGGTACACTTTTCCCACAATATTTCTCTAATTTAACAAGACTGTTAACATAATTTCTACAGTTAACAAAAGTTTTTTAATTAAATATTAACTCATGAAAATATTAATATCTGAACAGAGGAGTTTAAAGAAGAGCAAATGAAATACATTTTATGTAGGGTTACAGCAAACTTTTAATTACTATAAAGTTATTTTTATTTGTAGGAAATTGAATTTTAAACAAGTGCCTTTGAAAATGAACCTTTTTGTGAAAGACAGTATTACCTTCTAGGATTTAGTTTGCGTACAGTGTGAGAGAATTTAGTCACTGGAGTTCAATCACTTGAGATGTAAAATATTTTGAAACTTTTAAGTCCTTTTGTTTTTTTAATTTTTTTAACTGTTAGGTGAATCTTCTAACCATCACTCAAAAATGTTCTATATTATGTATACTATCACATAAAACATCTTAATAAACTCATGTCCATAGAAATTATTCATGTACTGTGGGCTAAATTCAATAAAAAATATAAATATAAATGTTTTTTTATTAGGCTTATTTAAAGCAGCATCACAAAGGCAGAGTATGGATTAAGAATTAAGTAGGATTTCCTATTTTATAATTCTATTGGATAAAAATAAAACTATGATATGTTACTACCTTAGGAATTGTAAAGTAAAGTTTATTTGTATGAGGAAATTGTTGACATTAACTGACCAGTAATCTCTGACTTCATATAATAGCCTTGTTTAAACATATTTTGTGGTGAAACAAAAGCAATCATGACTTTTATTGATGTGGGGGAAAAACCCACACATGCAAACAAATGCTCTCTTCCAGGGAAGAACCCCGCTGAGGTCACAGGGATACCTCGCTGACTGGGGCAGGTTTACCAGATATTTTGGTAAGTGGTAAGCTAAAATGGTTATGATCTGGCTAAAACGTAAGAGTCACATCTTCTAGTTGGTAATTTCCTACTTGGCCAACAAGGCAAGAGATTTACCTCTTTTGCTTTGGGCTTTAGCTTGTTCTTGTTCCCTGGGCTGACAGAGAGCGCACCGTTGTTATCTGAGGGTGTGCTGGAGAGCTGAGGAAGATGTGGGCAAAGGGGGGTCTCTTTAATCCTTCGCTTCTGGAACATTTACACAAGAAACAAAGCCTAACCATCAGAGTAGACAAGAGTGAAAGCCTCGCATACATTCATTACACAATCGTCCTCAGTTCTCCCAGACATTATAGCCTTTGAGAAACGTTGAATTGGCAAGTAAACAACAGAGACATCATGTACACAAAAAATACTAGAGGGGAATGGTGATGACTGCTAATTGTGGACTGGCAAGAAGCAGTCATCCCTTTGTCCCCAAAAACATGAAGCTCACAGTGGGAGACTTACTTGTCTGACAAATGCAGCCAGACACCTGCTTGTTTCAAGCACTCTTGCTACTTTAATAGAACATTAGGACTTCTTTTAGTAAAACCAGGGCTTACCTTGTTGTCTTTTATCTCCTTTGCTTTTGCCAGCTCTTTGGGATTCTGAGGCATAGTTTTGGGTGCACGAGGAGGTTTGGGGGTTAGAGGAAGAGGAGTTTTGCTGGAAGGGGGGATTGGGGTGGATTGGGCAGCATCATGGAGAAAAATGCGCTCACTCCTCCGCCTTGTCCACTGTTCATCTTCGCTCCCATCAACTGCTAGTTCAAAATTGAAGTCCCGTGGAGATTTCTGTTTCTTGGGTTTGCGCCCACGCTTGGTCGGGCTTGACTCGTCATGCATTACACTCGCTGGAGGCAGGAGAGGAAGCTCAGGAGCAGACCTCTTCCCATGTAGGAGCGAGGGAAACTTCTTTCGTATCTTTATGTCTCCCTCAGAATCTGTGAACTCATATTCTGTGCCTGCAAAACAGAAGGAAACCAAAGGTCATGAATTGAAAGTTAACTGAAAATGAATAGTTTCAATTAAAGCCTTTCATTGGAGCAACAAAGAACCTAGTTTAAAGTCACGACCACCCCCACCACTACTCCTCTACATCTCCCAGGTACTACCTTTCCCCACTGTCTGAAGTAAACAAATTAAGTTAACACAGTAATATTCTTCTAAAGATGGATAACTCAGCACAGAACCTATCAAAAGGCCTGACAAAAGCAACACAGGAATAAAACCTTTTTCCAACAGAATACCTCACAAACTAGGCAGTTTTTTGTTTTGTTTTTTTTAGCTTGTTCGTGGCTTGTAAAAGTATTTTTCCAATGATGTTGGCTGTTAATGTGAGTTACCTTAGGTATTAAAGATGCAGTGATAGTCTAGAGGGGTCAAATATTTCTTATATGTCTCTTTTTAAATAATTAGACACTTTAAAATGTATTATGAACAACAACAAAAAATTTGCATAAAAAAAATGGAACGTTCAAATGTTTCTTATTACTATCACAGCCTGCTCTCTGAAATGCTCCTTCTTATTGATCTTTAACACATTTAGAAGCATTATGGAATTAACCAAACATTCAAATTCCAGATAATCAAAAGTATTTCTGAAAATACGGCCAAAAAGTTCAAACGCTAACCCAACCAGCTCAACTCGTTATTAAATGACAAACAACAATGAGCGCATGAGAAAAACAACATGGCCAGATGTAAAAGAATCATCAAGCCTGAACGTTGATGATTGGTCTGGAACTGTTAATGAGGGGGGGTTTTGTCTCCCGTCAGGACTGTCACTTACATATCCGCTCAGGATCACAGCTCAAGCTCATCAAAGCCAGGCCTGTGAGCACTGCATTCTCAGCAAGTGCAAGTGTTGCACGAAACATTCTCCCTGAAAAGCATCGAAAGATAATAACACTCCATTCTCAAGGTGGAGCACAACTGATGGGTGTCTATATTGAATAACACCCCTACTGAGAGACTGCTCCAAGCACAATGTGTTTTCATCTGCCAGCGCCATTCAATTCCCACTCACTAGAGCCCAGCGCAACAAAAGACAGCCAATAACAATGCATCACCTAGTCACCTGGGAATTCATGTCCCATAGAGTGTGGAAGAGCAGCTGATGTCATAAGTCCGATGACACATGAACCAAATCTACAGAAACATATCTAATCCTTTCTTACCCAGAAGAGTCTGCCGCTCCTCTTTCTTTTTGGCCTTCTGTTTAGCCTCCAGTTGGACAATGGAAAGCGGATTGTTGACAATGGGGCTTGGGATGGCACTTGCAGCAAAGCGTGCCAAAAGTCCAAGTCCACTCTCGTCGAGAGAAGACGAACATTGACCATCACTCTCATCGAGCTCGTAATCAAAGCCTTCATCATCCTCATCGTCTTCAGTGAAATACTCTGTTAAGAATGGGAAGAAAGTCATTAAGGGGATTTGACCAAATCTGAGGTTAATGATATGAGTGCACTTTAAGCCCATCACATGACCCTTCGTTTAGAGAAGGCTTCCATGACTTCCAGGACAAGCATCCAGCCGAGTTTAGTTCTGACTTCAACCGAACAAGTGAGAAAGGAGATTTAAACGTTAATCTGCAATTAGTTAAAGTTACTTACTCGTGATGCACAATCCAAAAAAGGGGTTTAGTGAATTGGTTGTAAAGGGCTCTTCTGAACACTTTATTTTCACTGGACACTGGAGCGAGTTTAAATCCTTTTTTTTTTAACAAACATAAAATGAATGTTTTTTGTCACTGGCTCTCAAGGACTGGAGTGAAAACGTAGTTTACCCTTTACTTTGCAGGTATCAAGAGTAGAATTTTTAGGAGTTTTTCCCAAAAAGTATACATATTCTAAAATCATTTTAAAACAAAACAGACATTTTGAAATGAAATTATTGTTAAATGTTGTTTAACAATTCTAAAAGTATTAAAAACAAGTAAAAAGTATTCAAATAAATTTTCAGATATTTTTTCAAACATTGCCATTTTAATCTAAACCTCAACTCAATTACCTATGAAATATCCGCACTAAAAAGGCAGTTTCCTCAGCTATTGCTCTGAGTAGAATAATAACGTCATTGAATTTAATCTGCACAGCAATAAATACTAGATGACTAGCTCCAATACATCTGCCAACTGTAGCTTTTATCTTACTTATATACATCTTTTGTAATCCAGGACCACGGCAACTCCATATTTCTAGATGAATGTGTTCTTGCTCAAATGCTGCCGATCAACCACCCTCCACTACACTAGCTTACTGCTGGGACAATGCCTGGTTTCATATGGGCAGATTGGACTAACTGGTAAATCAGAATTGTGCAAGCCCAGCATTGAAACAGTCAGAGCTTTAGAGAAGGATTTCAAATCAGGACAGCTGTTGGCTTGCTATAAACTGAGTAAAGAGTAGTGAACGCAAAAGCCCAAAACAAATAAGAAAAGCTAGGAAAATAGTCTTGCCCAAAATGCTGAATGAGCTGAATCACTAAGAGAAAAATAGTGTGAGAGCTAAGCCACACGCGCTGCAGAAAGCTAAGCTTGCTGGCAGAATCCCTGACTAAGAGAGTCATCAATTATTAACAGTCTCTTCAGCTTGAAGCTTGTCTAAACTGATAAAGGACAAAAAAAAAAAGTCAAGGACTAACAGCAAAACAGTAGGTACCCGGTTTCTACAATTATCTGGAAGGTGAGGAACATTTTGACGATGGAAAAAGACACACAGTGCAGTTGTGAAAAGCTAAAAACTCAAGATGTGAGATTGTTAAAGGCAGTGACTGAACAGAAGACGACTTTGGTTAGCCACAGAATTAAAACCTGATGTATTAGATGAACCAACAGCAAGCGAGGATATGTTGAGGAAGAAGAAACACAAAGCAGGCTCTGTGAGGACAGTCCTCCATGGCTCCTGAGACTCAGGGTCTGGTCATAGCAACTCAGACCATCAACCGCTTCAGCCATGGTTATGTTCTTTCAGTTTCAACATTACATTAATCTAAAAGCAAATTAAATTATTTTTAATTACCAAAATAATGACGATAAAAACTTTAGAGGGAAGAAAGGAGTAAGGAAAATGTGAGCAGTAACAAAGAAAACTAACAAAATAATAAAAGATGAATAAGGAGAAAAGATAGTGTTTAAACTCACTTTGCGTTTGGAACCTTTTAAACAGTAAAAAAGTAAACATAACCATGGCTCGAGGGAATGTTACAGGAGGTGAGCAAGTTGAAAAGGTGATCGACACCTTGTCTGATTTTTTGTTTTGTTTTGGCTGTGTAACAGTGTAAGCACAAATTAGTAGAAATTATTGAGAAGTCACAGCAAAAAAAGGTAGTTGGCCTACTTACAGAACAATGCTCAAGGCTCAGGTGACATGGACAGTGACCTCACGCGGAACAGCTGGCTGCGTTACTCCCAGCCCAGCGCTTTGCTTCTTATTTTGTTGCGGCAGGATAAGCAAATGCACAGACCGATAGACATTCAAAAGCATCATGGGTAGGAGAAGGGGTCAGAGGTGGAGGGGTGGCCAAGCAGCTGCAGGGAGAGAGCGAGCAGTCTAGAGAAGCTAGGTTATTCACGTATTTAGTAAATCAGGGAAATCCCCATTTTTCAAATATCCCACAATGCTCTAGTCTTCTCAAACTTACCAAAATAGACACACATTTCAACGCTTTTACGGGTATTTACATTATCTCACCAAATAAAGGAGTTAGCAGTATTTTTAATTTCATAGGATAAAAATTGATTTCTCAAAAGAACCCATTAAGTTTGTTTACCCTCATCATCACTGGGCCAAAGCAATCAAAGACATTTACACCGAATTAGTTCTCCTTGTGACAGCTGTTTTGAAGAAAGGGATATTTGAACAACAGAGGAAACCAGGAGTGAGGAGCTTTGCAAACTAACACTATAGCAGGAGATGTTGCGAAAGAGACAAAGAACACAGCGCTTCTTTACTTTCAGTAAAAATGAAATATCATGTTTAATAGAGCTTGGGTACCAAACTGCAATACAACCATTAACACATCCCACACAGCCACACACATTTTAATGCTCAATGGCAAGACATTCCTATAAAAGCAACCTTTAGAAGAGACTCTAACAAGAGTCATTTATATTATATACAGGATGTGAGGTAGCAGATTCTGATGCAAGCATCTTAAAAATGGCTTCTCAGGAAAAATACGACCATGACCAACGATCACGGTTAAATACAGACGGACCAAAAATAAAAACTAAAACCAAGCAGCTGCTACCTCGGTTCTGTGCATAGTGAGGTTTGCTTTATTAACCTTGATCAAATGAGTCCTCAGAGGAGCTGACTCCAGCCTCCTGTAGCAATAAAGCAAAGTGCTTATGTTTCCTCTCTTTGGCCGCCTGCTTGGACTTGAGTGATGAAGAAGATGAAGAGGCTCTCTTGGATGTGTTGGACTTTTTCTTGGATGGAGTGCTACACAGGCTGGGGTGATGTGGACGGGACCCTGACCTCCCCAACATGGAAGTGGAGGGCCAGCCTTCTTTCAGGGTATCGTCTTCTTCGGAATCAGTGTCTGGTGCAGGGTGCAAAAAAAAAAAAGCTTTCACTCAGGATGTGCAAATGTATACACTAAACTGATTTAATGCTGCTGTGAATTTTATCATGATTAAATCTGAAGTTATGCATAGTCAGAGTTTCTGTAGGTTTTGATATGATCGCAATGAAGCCTCCAGACTAGGATAAAATAAGGCCTATATCATAACATCAAAATCATGCAAAACTTGCTTAATAAACATTATGCTTCAAAACCCCAACCAGACTTATGTCAATATCTGCCTACCCTAACAATCAGCATTTAAGATTTAAAGCATTTTTTTATTTCACAAGCATTTTCTCAAACTCTGACAACCCTAAATATAACTTGTGTTTTTGGCAATCCCAAGCAACAACAAAAACACACATATAAGGACATGAGACAAATAAAACCAGTGAAAAAATATTTTTACCAAGAGCAGATTTAAAGCCTATTCATGGGATGCCATTTTAAAATTTAAAAGTAACCAGATGTACCAAAATGTACTGTTTGTGTGGTATTTGGACAATAGTACAGGCAAAACTGGTATTGCATTTACACATAATACCAGCAAAACAATTAGGACATATTAATGTCGCGCACAGCGATTCTCAAACAGATTTGCTTCATAGATTCCAATTTCACAATTCAAATCTCACAATCTGCACCCTCATTTACATAGACTTGAATATGTTAACGCATACACTGACAAATAATTTCAGCCCATAACATCCCGGAATTCAGCATAAATTGCTGCGAAAAAAGGAGGAAAAACCCAAAGAAGTGTATTTTATTGGAGATTGTGTTTGTCTGTGACAGATACCAGTTTAAAGTAGCATTCCTCTACAATATAAACTTATTGTTGAAAAACCTACATTATAATCCAACATCAGATATCACATTTCTGAAACAAACTGAACCCTTGTCTAAATGAGTAATCAGTCAATGACTGACGCTATATACTTGGCATAGCTTTAACTACGGTCACAGGATTATGATGGAGATGAGCAAGTGTTGATTTTGGTATTTTTTTCATGGCCAACTGTCTTGGTTTACATATATCTCATGTGATGCATTGACTTCTGCAAAGCTATGTAATTATTAAACTTTAGTTTTGTTTTAAGTTTAAACATACTTTTCGGTAACATTGAAAATCATGATTTCCATTTGAAAGAAAAAAAATCAATTGAATGGCAAGAATGAGGCTTCAATATGAAACACCAACAAAATAATAGGTTTCAGGAAGTCAGACTTACTATTAGAATAGCTGCTGATTTCTGACCTCATTGGAGAATAAGAGACTTTTCTCTGGTCTTTCCCCTTCAGACTTGATTCCGAAACCTTTGCTTTGGTAGGCATTTTGCTTTTACCTCCTTTGGAGGGCTTCTGAAAGATGCGGCAATCTTTCGACAGGCTTGATTTTCCCATCTTGACTCTCGAGTCTAAATCATTGAGCATGGAGACTTTGCTTCCAGAGCCAGGCCTGGACTTCCCAGTGGAACCGTCTATGAACTTACAAGAGGACTTGTCAATTTTACCCAGCTTACTGAGTGACAAGGCCTTGTCAAGTTTGGAAGCCAACTGCTCTTGCACACTCTCTCGTTTCTTCTTCAAGCCCATTTTAGGAGCCTGCAAAAGAGATTACAGTAAATAAGCTTTCAAGTCAATTCCACAAGAGAGAATGGCTGAAAGGTAAGATGGGTATATGCTTCAAACGCATGTCTCTCACTGGAAACATGTTTGTTGAATAGAAAAATCAAGTTAAGCTATTTAGAATTAAGAACTGGTTTACTGCAGCTCCATTGTTACATTGACTGACCTCTTGGGAGAACCTTGAAGATGCTTCCTGCTCATCCCAACTCTTCTTTTTATTCTTTGATCTGAACACAATGCTATCCTCCTCCTCATCTTTGTTAGATGCCCGAAAGCGCTTCATCAGCACCTCGCCGCTCTCAGAGTCCTCTGAGTAAAGTATGTTTCTGCTCAATCTAAGAAACAAAAGGGCGTTGAGCTGCAGGGCAAACCCGCCTGGATCTCACCTGAGAGCTTCATACTCACTTGGCACACTTTAACTCCAGCTGGTTGGAGGGTGGAGACAGTGCACAGAGGCCATGTTTCCTTTTTCTGGGACGTCCCGGGCCCCTACGTGCCAAACTTCTGTTTCTCTCCTGCAGATGCAGCTGCTGGCATTTCTCTCTGTAAATCAAAGGGATTGTGGGTGTAAGGTTTAACTGATGGTGGGATTGGGCAAAATTAATTTCTAGTGTGAGTAGGTGGAAGAGTATCTCACTCTTTGTCTCTCCGTCTCTGCAGCTTGACCAGCTCTCTGTGCTTTTCTTTGTAGCGCTGCTGCAGCTCTGCAAGCCTAACACGGAAATCTACTTCTGTAGCATCCATTCCATCCAAGGACGATTTGGAAAACATCTAGACGAGGAAGTAAAATTACAAAATGTTAACTAAAATAGACTTTGAAGCTTTCTGCCAACATCTCAACAGATTACTACCTCTTCCAGGTTACAAGGGTTTCTTTTTGCAAAACTATGTTGAGTAAATTAACACAAAAATCTAATATTAGTTAATTACAACAAAATCAACACCTTTATCCCACCTAATCATCTAAACCTACTTTAATCTTAATTCCAGATTCTTTTGAAATTAATTGAAATTAGGTTTTTAATTTACAAGTGCAATAAATTTTTTTTAATTTGCACCATCACTTTAGGAAATTTAGAAAAGGTGAGAACTGAGCTCTATCCTCTCACAAATGTACAAAATATGGATTTTACTAGCATTGGCACGCAAGGCTGGACTAACAAAAAAACAATTGGAGCTGCTTTTATTAGGTTATGGTTATCTGAACAGAATAACCTCTACTCCAGAAGAATAGGTTAACAAGGAATAAAACAAGTTATAGGAAGGCAAACATACAGGTTCATCTTTCTTCTGTCTCCAGCTATACTTTTTAGTAGGGTCGAGCTCTCGTGGGAGGCGGAGGATAACCTCGGGTTGGCATTCGATGGCCTCCAGTAGGATCTGCCTGCCAGCTTCCAGCAGACTCTCCAGTCCAGACAATATCACAGCTGCACACAAACAAACGATCAATAGCAACATTAATTACCTCTAGGGAGCATAGGGCAGCCCTGCAGTCTCCCACACATCAATACAAGTGAAAACATTGAACTCCAGTAAAAAAATTCTTTATAAATTTAGGAAGTAATGCAAATAATTGAAGTAGTGTATTTTTAAAGATCTTTCCCACTTCTCTCTCTTTCTCTCTCTGTCTTTAATAAGACTCACCCTCTGCCTCATCTCTGGGTTGCTTCTGTACCTCCAGCTCTGCCATCTGGCTGAGCAGGGCCATTCCATCCAGGGCAATGGCCTCTGAGGAACTGACACCCACACAGATTTCAGACATAGAGCTACTTGAATCTGTCAGTAAGCTCTGTGGGAGCTCAATGGCTGTGACCAAGGCGAACATGCCTGCCATGGGGTCTTCAGGCAAGATGGTCATCGGGAAGGTAGAGGGCTCAAGGTGTGGAAGGCTCCTGTTTGGCAGGAAAAGATCATCTGGTTTGGAATCCAGCAGTAAAGTATCAGAGTCAGGATGTCTGAGCTCTCTGAGGGTCATGCTATCAGCTAGATCAAGAAGCTGTTTTGTTGCCGGCATATCGCCATCCACAAGAAGAGTGTCAAGGTAACTTGATTTACAGACTTGGTCCTTCAAACTAATCGAGCCCTCTGCGGTTTCCAAACTGATTGTTCTCTCAGAATCTTGAGCTGATGTCTCATGGAAACTTTGATGGCATGAAGACGCCATCTTAACTTTGAAATTGACTGCATCTTCCTGCTCAAGTTCATCTTCTAGGAACTTTGTGGTTGTAGGGAAAGCCTCAGCATCTGTTGGGATCATTGAGTCCAGGTTGGTGATTGGTGCAAGGCAGTCATCTTTGCTGTCTTTTAGAATTGGCTCTTTTTTGAAAACCGTGCTGCTCTCCTCTACGAGGTTTGGCTCCCTTGATGCCTGAAGTGACTCCACCACCACTGGAGAACACAAGTGCTGGGGTTTGATATCTGTGGCTGACAAGTGCTCAGAGGTCTCAGCAGGCAATGGTACATCTGGTGCAAGGCCTTCGGCATCCGAGGCAGCAGCCGGTTGAAGGAGGTAAGGGTAATGACTCCCAAAAGTTGCGGTTATAGATTGGTATGGGTAACCAGGAGGAATATCTGCCACAGAAACAGGAAAGCGATATAAGACTGTATGCACATATGCAAAAAGCAAAGGAGCTTAGGATCACCGTGACAGAGTGGTGAAATGATTAACCACATGTGTGAAACTTCCCTGGACCAAAAGACTTCAGCATAGTGATCCCAAAAGTGCTTATATAAAAACATGTCTTCATGCTTGAGCATGTTTATATGTTCAGAATGCTTCATCTGCAAAAAAATTTTTTTCTGTGCATTTAACTTTTTCAAGAAAAACCACTAGGGGATAAGGCTATAAAAGGGTTGCTATCAAGAAGTCTTCAACCCAATGAAGTGGTAGCTGATAATCCCATTTGCAGTGATATTTGCAGGCTACTCATTAAAGCTGCACTACCCTGCTCATTTTGACAGAAAGAATAGCAAAGTCTATCTGCTGTCCTGTGTGGATTTTTCTTCCAAAATATGCTTTTATAAATAAACTTTGTTGAGTATATTACAACTCCTCTCCATATTTCACCATGATCTATATTTATGTAGTCACTAACTTCTTAATGGTCCATCAAATTTCGTCCCAAAACATTGATCAAGTATGTTGTGCTCCCTTCATGTGACTAAACTGCAAGTGCAGGATATATGATTTTTTTCCCCCACCTAGGCTGTCCTAGATGCAATTGTCCACTAAATCAGTGCACAACAACCAAGTTAAAAATGGATCTGATAGCATTAAATGCTGCGATCTATTTCTGTTTGTGCCAACTCTGCTGCAGTTCTGTTTTAAAGCAACTAAAATAAACAAGGATACAGACTACAGTATCCCTAGTGGTTCAGTTCTAAGTATTGGATAGAAATCGGTCATGACTCCCTGATACCCAATCTATTGAAAATCAGTTCTGCTCAATAATGCAGTGGTGCATTGGGTTTGAATCCGGAGCCCACCACCAAATATCTCCCATTTTGCTTCCTGTTTGTCTTTACTGTCCCATCCTATAAAAAGCAAACAGCACCCAAAAAGTAATATTTAAGAAATAAGATTTGTTAAAGCTTACCACAGTATAATGAATTGAAAGGTGGAGAGCGCTGGTTCTGCGGACTGAGAAGTTCTTTCTCTGCCACTTCCACAGACTCCTGTTTAGTGCGTATAGTGGTGCTAGGAGGAGGTGATGCTGAAACAGGGCTAACAGAGTGCGGGACAGGTGATGGCGGGTGCGAGTAGGGCCGTTGAGAAACAGATTTTTCCACTTTGGGCTTCTCCTCAGACTTGAGTGTAATAAGTGGAGAAGGCAGTGGAGGGACAGGCAGGGGTGTCAGAGATTTACTATACGAGGTGGAGGCTGTTGGGGAGCGTGGCAGGGGCTTGCGTGACTGCAAGGCTTGTGTGGGAATGCCAGAGAGACTGGATTTAGCCCCTTCCACTACCCTCTTGTCTGGTTTTTCATCCAAATCAGTCCTCGGTTGAGTCGCATTTAATCTCTCCTGCATTCACAAAAAGAAACTGTTAACATGTTTACATTTAACTGACACACTTCCAATGAGTTGAAACAAACATTATATTATAAATTTAATTGAGCATATTTTTTAAACTACCACAGCACCCTTTTTCCTTAGTAATTGAATAGACATTAAGAAAAACATCGAGAAGATCCTGAGGACCAGGAGCGCAAGATTCTAATGAAAATAACCAAAGGAGTCTCCTACCACTAACTGAGCGTTCCTCTGTAGCTCCATGACCTGTGCAGTCTGGTGTTGGATCATGTAGAGCTCCTGTTGTCGAAGGAGCTGCTGGTGGGAGAGCAGCTGGAGCTGATGGGCATGTTGCAGAGAGCTTCCTGCCGGCGGGTACATGGTCGACCACAGAGGGGGGCCACGGTCCAACATGTCAGCTTTTAATAACAGGAAATATCATTAAGCATCAAAATATTTTCCATTAAATTTACAATAAGTGTAAAAAATAAATAGCTAATTATCATATCTACCACAGAGTTAAAATAAAAAAAAATTAGCCACTTTGGAATCTGATTCTATAAACAGGACTAGAGTAGTAGCATTTTCATAAAAGTAGAAGAATTATTAAATGATTTAAAACAAACTAAATATAGTGAGGTTTTAATAGGTTTATTTTTTACATTCACACTAAGAACAGAGGTTGCATTGTTTATCAGTCGTTTACATTTTAAGTAAAAAAAAACAGGGGCAGACACAAGCTCACACATCCGACTGAATGATGGGCATGAACACAAAAAAAAATTGGCTGTTGGTTTTAGTGAAGCTAAAGCCTATGGTCCCCCAATGAAAATGGCCTCTGTCGATGAAGTGTTCAGAGGTCTGTTGGGATTTAAACAAAAGAGCAATTGGATAGTTCTAGATATTCCCACTGGAATCAAATTCACAACAGAAAACAAATAAGAAGTGCAATGTTTGTTTGTTTCTTTAGTAGTTTATAGCCAAGATGACATCTTGGGTCATTTCATTGCATAAGCTGTTTCGAAGTACAAGGCAATGAAGAAGAGAAGAATTTGGACATTCAGAAACTCGTCTCGTTGGTGTCCGACCATCAAGAGTTGTTCAACAAAACAAAAAGCCAACCATGCAAGCCAATAAATGTCTATTTGTCTCAGTGTGTGGTGATCCTTTGTCTTTTTACTCCAGACATTGCTAGAAACTATGCTCCCATTCAAGCATAATGCCTTAGGGAACTTTGCTGCTAAAACATGACCCCTCCACAGCAAAAACAGGTTCCTACATGTGTAGACGAATCATGTTTTAAATAGGGAAAACATTCAAAGCTGATGAGCCAAAATGCTTCTAATTCAATTCAGAGATCCAAAACAAGGTTTGAGAAAAATTTAAAGCTAATAATTGAACAGATTCCAAAAAAGCAGATCATATTCTATTGACAGAGAGAGATAGAAAATTAGTTCAAAAAAAAATGTTAATAGAGTGGAGAATATGGGTCATACCATAGTGTGGCAGATGATCTGTAGGAATTACCACCACCTGTCCTGTTTGTGGATCTCGAGCAAACTGGTAAGGTGGTGGGACTGAGCCCGTCAAAGCAGGAGGATATCCTGGAGGCAGCGCTTGGAGAGATGGCGGACCAAGTCCTGTACACAATAGAGGGTGGGAAAGGACTGTATTCAGTGCAGTGAGAGTAAATGGTCCATTTGCACTTACATTGTAGCAAGAATAAAAGATTCAAGTGTTCGTTCTCAAGTGAAACACCATTCCCACCATAGTCTCACCCCTGTAACATTTTGAATTCCTGCCAAATGTCATCCCTTTAGCAGCAGCTATTCTCTCCTGGGACATTTTTGTTTTTAAAGTAAAGTCTACTAAGAAACTCGAACGTCAGAGAACTGTGAACTGACCGTGCTGTTCACTGTTATTCTTGGACGGAAAGCTCTGGAGTAAAAATGACTGTTTCTAAGAATGTATCACACACTTGAGCCAGACAAAACGTTCAGCCTGTCTGGCAGGACAATCGACTGCCTTGAAGAAATAATTCAGTATCTAAACATGGTTTCATTCACAACACTGTTCCATAGAAATTCATAGTAGAACTATAGCTTTGTTGATAAAATACAAGATTAAAAAAAATAACAAGGAGGAAAATGTCAGTACCATATGGAGAGCCAGACAGCCACATAGATGAGGCTCCTGGTCGGGAGAGCCATGGGTGGGAACCCAGGTGGGAAGCGGGGTCAGGAGGCCATCGGCCGGCAGCAGCAAGTGGTGATCCACCAGTCACCATTAGGTTAGGGTTCAGTCCATTGGCAGACCCCATGGTAGGATGCAACTGTGTGTAGCTGGCCAGCTCTTTACTTTCTCTGCAAAACAATCAAAGTTTTGGAATTATTTTTAGGAAGCACACAATTAATAGAACCTGCTATTTTTGGACAAACACGGTCAAAACTCAGTTCTAGGGGAAAAAAATATGTGCTTAAAACTTTTTGGTTTTTCGTTTACTGTCTACTTTTACAACTCAAACTAAATCCTATACAAACTTCAAAAGAGTTAAGTTTTTTAGAAGAATATCTGGAAGAAGTTATTTATTATCGTGTTGTTTGATGGCTTAATAGACACTAATGTAAAAACAATGTAATTTGTTTAAAATTATTCAACAATAATTCTGGTGTCTTTCAGTCCCTTAATGTCAAAAGGTATATTTAGAGCCATTTGATGTTCATTGATTACATTTTCAGCATGTTTCCCTTTAAGGCTGAATGGATTTATGGTAATAGTACTCCATAACAGTGAGCCTATTTTCAAACAATGTCTATTCAATATAAAAGCTAGTCTTCCCCATTGGAGAAAAAAAGTCTGGCACTCACTCTGCAGCACTTTGTCTGTAAACATAAAATTCAAGATAGAATACAAGTCAAAAACCAAGTGTTTTTGTGAAAAGTGCTATTTTAGGAATAAATATACATTTAGTAATACAGAAGGCTATTACAACTTTTGTTTAACAAAATATTTTCTTAAAGTTTTCGACTACTAAAAACACTATAGATGGTTTTTGAAGAATTATAATTGTGTACAAAAATACAATACAATACAATATAAAATATTATTTAACGACATTGAAATAATGTCTTTGAATTTGTATAACTTTTTAATTTAGATTACAATATAAAAAATACGAAATATTTCTGCCACCAAATCATAAACATAAAAGTAACCGAAACAAAGCAACTACAAAAAAAGGTTGTAATTTCAAAATAATTTCAACAGCATGATGGAATTAAAAGCAAGATGGTTGCACCCTCTCTTCTTACCGCAAGACTTTCTCCTGTTCGCTTTCCACATGTCCAGATAGCAAACGTTCATCACGATGACACTGTCTCTCATCTCTGCGCTCTTCCTCAGAATGAATTGGGCCTGAAATTAAAGATTTTTATATGTACTTGAATATTTGAGATGAGCTTATTTCCTTACTTTTATACATTCCAGATGTATATATTGCTGAATTTAAAGAAACTCTGAAGAAGAGAAAGGCTGAGACAGAGAGATCTGTTTCGGTCAACCTGGACAAGTCCAATAAATTTAAAAAAGTTCCAATTTCTGATCTATTTGACTTGACCACAGCTGTTTATGTCCTTAATAATAAAAAAGTTCCAAAGAGCAAACCGTATATAGGTTATATAGGAAATATAGTAAAATTTATCTGTTCAAAAATAATCAGCTTGTCCACAAATTGTAGGCACAATTCAGTAGCAATCCAGTCAGCAGTCACAGCTTAAAGTAACATGATGAATTATTCACTTGCATCTGAGTAGAATAAAATGTTTTAAGTAAGCCCCTCGAATAGCTAAACAATATAATTTTTAATCCCACCATCCATAAGAAATGTTTCACAGCCTTACAGGTCTGTTAAATAATAAATAAACAGCCCACAGCAACAACAAAAAAATCCCATGAGACCCATAAATCATCTGTCAATGTTTCAACACAACTGTCATAATATCAAGTTAAAACAGCTACAACCTGTGACAGCCGTTGAGAACAATGGTTATTGCATTCCACATCTCCACTAAACAAGTGTTTTTATAGTTTGCTTAGCAGATATCAGAAAAATACCACCCAGCTAAGGACAAGGATTCATCGAAAGTGAACCGAACCATTCACTACTGACAGACAGCAGCTGAGAAGAGATTGTGTTCCTCTAAACAGAGAAGGGGGACGAAAATGCATACAGATCTCAGTCATGCCCCAGGGAAAGGTTTCAGTCTGTTTCCAAGGTTACCAAAAGCCTGTCCAACATGCTATCCGTTTGCATCAAATAGACGGCAAATTAGTCAAGCAAAGCTCTGTCCCTAGCACTTGTTTTAAATGCAAATCCAAACCATGTCTCAGAGTGGATTAATGTTCTTACTGCAGTTTCCTCACACAAATGAGGAGAAATCAAAAAGAATACCTTCCCACTACCATGTTCTGGCCCTTTGCAAAGCAGATTCAATTGCTAAGCAACAAACTAAAATCATATTAGAATGCACTGCTTGTTTTACACCTTGAGTTTAGGTTCTTCATTTATATACATAAGAAGTCAGACATGTCACATCTAAGTAAAAGGTTGAGCACACTCCCTGAGCTGAAACAAATCGCTGGAGTCTAGAGCAGAGGTAAAGTTCAAGCTGTTTAGAAATCATACAACCGAATGAGCAATCGTGCTCTCAAGAAGCCAAAAACATCTCAAAAAGTAGGTTGTTGTCATTATTAAGTTAAGAACATTTATTACACAACTAACATACATAATATATATATATATATATATATATATATATATATATATATATATATATATATATATATATATACACACACACACACCTTTGATGGGGCCTCCAAGAAGTTGCCTGTCCCGGTCTGTACCTGAACTGGGCCTGCTTCGGTTGTCCCTCTGGCGGGCAACAGCCACTGCAATGCCCACTGGGGGATGTCGAACCTCCACTTCCCCATGTAAAGAGCTTCCATCTCTCCCAAACGATTTAGCACTCTCTGGCCTCTCTGGTTCTTTCTTTAATTGCTTTCCGGGCTGTTGAGGTGGAAGGTGTTGAACTCTGGACACTCCGTGATAACCAGGCTCCATTTTTAAGTTACCCAAACCTCCGAAAGGACTACGACTATCAGACCCAAGCCTGGAGCCAGAATCAGTAGAGAAGTTGCCACTATACTTGATGAGGCTCTGCATGGCTGAAACCTCCCCATGGTCTCTGGGACTTGCACTACTGCCTACCGATCTGTGCAAGCCAGTAGTGTCCAAATACATATGTTTTCCCTCTTCTTCCCCTCTGGCTCCATGGCTGTGCTGGGCTGCCAAAGCAGCAATGTGATTGGCAGCATAGTTGCCCATCTCGAAAGGTTTCCATTTTGGCTCCCCAGAAACTAAGGTATTCAATGAATGCTGCTCTGAGTGAAGCATACCTGGATCCATTAAAGAAAATGAATGGGTAGACCTTTGACCCTTTTCCTGCTCTTTGAAACGAGATTCCGCCTCAAGTCCCATTCTGTGTTTAGATGTAGTGGTGGAAAAGTCTCTTGCATCTGGGTTGTTTCCAGATTTATTTGCGCACGTTTCCAAAAGCAAAGCCTTTTTTATGGCCAAACCGTTTGATCTGATTATGGAGCCTTCCTCTCTTGCTATGTCTCTCTTAACATCCCCGTGAGAAGGTGACTCGCTCCTAACAGAAGAGCGACCAATGTCCATTTGTGTTCTCTCGTTCCCAACCTGTAAAGCTGATCGACATGAGTTCTTGTCGTTTTTATTATCTCGAGCTTGAGAAGCGATCTGAATTGGCCCTTTTCGTTCATCGTAAACCTCGACAGAAGGCACATAAGTAGGCGCTATCACTCTGTTTTCTTTGCCTGGCTCTTTTGCTGTAGAGTAGTGTGGGTACATGTTGGACGGCATGTGGTGAGGGGGTGGATAGGTGCCAGAGGACATCAGTCTGGGCGGGAGATGGGATGAGTTGGGTGGCAGAGAGGAAGGGCTGGCATAAGAAACATGAAGAGTTCCTGCTGAAGTGGCCACTGAATCGAACCTTTTCTGCTTGTCAGGGAGTAGCTGGCCCCCTGGACGGCTTATTTCATCATCCTTATCCCTCCTCTCCTGCTCCGTACTTAGTTGCCGGACTGTGGTAGTGCTATTGGCAAGTAAACTCTGGTTTGATTGTTTGGGTTTAGTGTCTGGATTACTCAGAGCAGGTGAGTGCTGGTGAAAGAAAGGGCGTGTGTGCTCCAAAGCCTTTGAAGACCTGTCTGAGTTGCTTGTTCTACGTCCATCCTCTGGCTTGACATCCAAGGTAAGGTCTACGACACTGTGCGGCCGAGACTCTTCTTTTGACTTTTCCCTTTCCTTCCTTGGGAGGGAGTTGCCAAGGTCACTTTTACAAGACTTCTCTTTTCCCAAATCCCTGCTTGACTCTTTAGAGCTTTTGTGAGGAGGTAAGGCCTCTTTGTCCCTTGAGAAGGAACCAGGCATGTGAGTCACTGGGCTTCTAGCCATTGCAGAATGTGAGTGCACAGAACCTGGCAGGTAAAATCCCTCTGAAAGAATTAACAAAAAGAAAAGTTACAACTCGACAGCTGCCTTGGAAAAATAAAGCTGCAAAAATAAAGCCCTAAAAAATTGGCCCAAAGTAAAGATATTTAGTGTCTCCAATTTAACATATCAAATTAGACAAGAAACTGTATAAAATGTGATTAGAACAACTTGAGATGGAAGATTATAGTTTCAAATCCAAACCATGAACAAAATAACTTTTCCAAGTTGGCATCAACTATCACTTTACATCTAGAGGTTAAGCACAGGGTCCATGCACAGCCTAATGAATAAGTATTTATCTGGACAAAAAGTGGAAAAGTTTGAATTTTAAGAAAATAACTGAGCTGTTCTTTTTTTCCATAAAACCAAATTCTCAGGCAATTAGCAGTACGAGAAGCCATGTAAACATTTTTGGTTAGAAAATATAGAGAGTTAAAATTTTAGGCTGATGTGGTTGAAATGGTCTTTCTAAACTATCTTACGAGACATCCCTAACTATTACAGGTAAAATAGTACTTCTACACACAAAGCATTGTGGTGAAAAAAACAGACCTTTTTGAGAGTCAAAGAGTGCATGCTGACTGAATTGTGGATGCTCGAGGTGACCCAAGGGAATGTAAGGGCTGGGGTATAAGCTGCTTGGCAAATGAGGAAAACCTGGAAGACAAAGTATTGAGTCGAGTAGCATCAATCAGTGAGTGAACTGAAAGCAGAAACATAAATAACCAATTGTTATGCACAGACCATTTACAAAAAAAAAAAGTGTTAGACACAAACATTAGGGCAGTAACCCATCTGAATGATTTCATATGTACAAAAAAATATTTTTAAGTTAAGTATTGATGCACACCCTTCTGGATCTATAAAGGTCCAGATTAGACGCATGTACATTCTTGGCCAAAGCTGGCCCAGCGACAACATAACAAAATCTTTTTTAAAACAGGTGGATTTACGTCCTTCCCTTCCAGATGAAAGGTTTCCAGTCATAGGATTTTTAAACTACAGGTAAAGACTGACCGAGGACTGAAAGGGTAAAACACAAACTGGAATCAGGCCAAAACACAAAAGGTAAACATTTAACTTCAGAGCTGTTACTTAACTTAGTCTTCTGGCTGGACTAATGCTGTAGGGTAAGTGATATCAGTGCTTGAAACGAACATGACTATTTAACATCTCTGCATAAAGGCAAATTTTAATACTATGTTTGTCAATGCTTTATAATCCTTTGTCTACAATGACTTTTAAAAATGTTGAAAGCAGCTTGCAGTGCTCTTTGACATTTCCACAGCTGCTGCACTTATCAAATGGTGTGGGGTAATTATAGATGGTTGAATGTTGTAAAAATGGTTAAAAATGAATGGTTATAGTGGTGTTTTTTAATAAGCAATTTGCTCACTAAATTACTTTTTATTCTTAGGTGATCAAGTACTTAATGTTGCCATGTTATTAAACTATGATAACACAATGTTTTTATCTGTGTAGATTTCAAAAGCAAACTGCTTATAAAAAAATAAAACGGTGTTCTACTAACAGGGTTTCCTCCTTAAAGATAACAAATATTTCCAGCAATTCTATCATTCTGAAGACATGAATTAAGAGTAGACATATTTTCTTGGTCTTTCTTCGAGTCCTTTCCAGGTTCACTTTAAATATAAATTCTTCCAACCAAGTTTTAGAAAAATCCTATTTATTCAATTGATTGTAATTTAATTATGATCTTGTGAATGGAAATTAAATCAATTCAGGAAATTGACAGTACTATGCCCCAAGATATTATTTCTCGGCAGAGAAAACCATTCATTTTTCAAAGCTAAACTGTAAACTCATACAAACACAGATTTCTCTGATCTCTCATCAGTTCATGAATCTGCTAAAGCTCACCTAGGCCCGATCATAAAAATAACTTATTGCCCCCAAAGCAATGGGAGAGCAATATCTCAAATCTGCATCAGCTAACAGAGAAGCAGCTATTCATATATGCAGACATGAATTTCCCCAAGGGCGAAGAAGCATTAATGTACATTCATAACATCAAACAATGCACCCATAAAACCGCCATAAATAAAAGCAAAGGCATGCAAAGAGACTGCTGACACATAAAAACAATCCTCCTTTACAGAAATGAGCTTTAATGAAGGGTACACTTTGTCAAGGCCGAGAACAAATCGACTACTGGAGATAGAAATACAAAACATTCTAAAAGCTTAGTCATGTTGAGGCATTCATCATTACGTGCTATAGAAAATTCATTCAAACAGGAAAAATCACATCCTTCACAAACAACCTGACATGCATTGTAGAAGCATTTAAATCAATCAAGGCCAGGACAAATACAGGACATGTAGCTGCTTTTAAGAAGCAAAGCAAGAGCACGGCACCACCCTGGCCGCCAGTGCAAAACGATCAATGAGCATTATGTTTGCTTTTGGACAGCTGCGATTAAAAGCATGCAATTATTTAAGATACTAGCGGCGGTTCCATGCAGATCTGGCAGTTTGATGGGAGGTCATGTGTGGCTGGGATGACTCACAAGAACACCCTGAAGGGAAGAGTAATCTCTAAATAAAAGAGCTCAGAGAAAACAATGTGTTTGCACTAAATACTAACTGCAAATGATTGCAGCAATGTGACCAGGAATGCACACTTCTCCCATCCCTCCAGCGACATTGCAACGTATTGTCGAAGCCTCTGCTGAAGAAAGGTCAGGAAGCCATTTTATTGGATTTAAACCCAACCTATGACTGTTGAGGCACATCTTAAAATTTCAATTTAATGGCAAAGAGGAAAAACCTACAATCAGGCATTGCCCAAATTTACCAGGGATATCTACAACATGTCTAGACTCTGATCATGTTTACAAAACTAGTTCAGTCTCTTCTAAGCATGAATATTGACTCTAACGGTTTGTAAAAAAGTGCTGTAGGTATAACGGATTAGTTCATGGCATCACTGCAATATCAATCTGGCCGCATCAACCTTTATGGATTGACCTGTCCAAGTCTAGAGCAGTCAGTTCTATGACGCAATGTTTGTAGAGAGATAGCAGATAGAGGGTAGTGGGAGGGCAGGGTCAAAGGTCAGGCTATTCCACTGAGTGTTACCAGAGCTCTCCAGCTGTATTTATTGGGTGCACCCAAAAAGGTCTCAGACGCTCTGAAAGAAAATAGTTTTCATAAACACAATTCTCTTAAGTGTCATCCTTAAACAAATGCTTTGTGTGTACATTGTGTCCACCGTGGGCTAAATAAAGAGAATCAAAACGGCATTTCATTTGGATTGACTAGGAGAGTGGTGAAATAAGCCTAAAATATTTTTTAATTGTCATTTAAAGCCAGAGTGTGTATTTTTGTTTTTCATTAGACAAAATATTATGACGATATTTATTTTCATGTTATCTATATAAATGAGTAACATTCATTTATAAAAAGTTTTATTGCAAGTCAGAGACAAAACATTGCAGATAAAACAGGGTTACTCAACAGATACAGATACCGTTGAACCTTCACGGTCAAAGCAAAGTCTTCATAATTGGTGATAACAGTGATATTAAGTGTTATCTGCAGCCAGATACTGCCTTACTCATACACAATTTATAGCACCATGTGTCAAAGCGGTTCTTCAAAGGTTGTTGCTTTATTTAGTGCATCTCAGGTGACCTAGTACTACGCTGTTGATTGCATTCCCATACTATGTATTGGAACGACTGAAGGCGTCCTACTCTCAGCAAGAGGACAACTGCAGAATGGTATTTATTTTAGGTTTTCTTCTGCATGCCTCAAAAGTGTGGAATAAAAAGGCAAGCTTTTGATGAAGAGTGCATATAATACCAGGTAATCCTCGTTTTTTTTCTTATCAGGGATCAAGAAAAATCCCAAGACTATATAGCAGTTTGGATGGTCACCTCCATCTCCAACATTTTACAAACAAAACCCACTTAAATATAGCATTCATTTATAATCACCTATTTAGATTTTTTTCTGTAATGGACAACTTTTCAGAAAATCTTTTACCTCACATCTTTAAACTAACAATCAGAACCTACTGAAAAGCTATTTGAAACTTTCCTGAGCAAAACGTAACCGACCTTCGAAAGAAAAATAAGGGCTTGCTTCCATACCCCAAGAACATTTTAACAAAGATAATTCTTTAGGGATCTATTTCTAAGGACGATAGAAGGTTGTGTGCAAATGGGCTACGTGCAGAGAGGGGAATTTAACCTAGAAGCCACAGTCAAAAAGGAGAGCATTAACATTCAAAAGCAAAGTAACTGCAATATAACCTTGCTAGCATAAAAGAAAAACTGTTCCCTGCGGTTCAGCCTATATAAAATACTTTGAAAATGGCTTTGAACGAGAGGAGTCATTGAAGACCTGTATCTATGTGTGGGTCAGAAGCCCCTCTACAACTTCAAATGCCTCTTGTACTTTGTGACGACATGACTATAACCTTTCATTATCTTTAATATACAGCTCCAGTTTCTCAAACACACCAGTATTTAACATGGTCATCTGGACCCCGGGGATGTTACAGGAAGCACAGCAGGACATCTAAGCACTACCTGCTCCAGCAAATCCATCACCATAGTCAAAGAGGGGCATTCCTTACCAAGCCCAAACCAACAAAGATGGAAATAGCAGGCGAAGACATCAATCAATGTGTGCCCGTGTCATCTTCTTGATGGTCTAAAGGTGGGTGGACTTCATAGACCACACATGTGACTATAAACCACTGCAGATAATTACCAGACTTCTGCTATAAAATGAAAGAGCTATGCTGCCGTGAAGACAAATGAGCTAAAACATGGGAGGACACATTCCGAGGATGCTCTGGTTCATGTCTAACACAAACATCTGTACCCACCAATGCCGCACAGTTAAATACAAGCACATCCTAAAGAAGACAGCATTTTATAGTCAACAAACTACTGCCTGTGGTATTACCAGTGTGATTGAGGAGCAAAACGTAATCCCTCAGAAGTTTGTATGTTCAATATCCGCAGTAGTAGGAGTGTAGTCTGCCTATATGTTATACACGTTTCGTGTAAAAATAGCTAAATTCCACAGCTGCAATTTCAACTTCCTGCAGTTAATAAGAGCCAGGTGCAGCCTTCAGAATAAACAGACATGTTCAAATATTTTCACAAGCTTCAGAGGCAGAGTACATTTCAATGTCAGCTATTCAGAGCATTTATGCATTTCTATGCAGGCATGATCTGTGCCAAGGTTTTACACAACTCATCTGCACTTTCTCTGCAGGGACGAGAAACAAAAGCATATGGGTGCGAGGCCCTTCAAAAAACCTTGTTAATAATCCACCCACACCCTTTTACAGTGCTAGCATTTGTTTGACTTCAGATGGTTAGTTTAGCTGAACCTTTTTGAGAGCTTATATCTGCTGTAAATGGCAGGGGCGGGAATGGATTCAATGACGAAAGATTCATCTTGTTCAATTGAGCATGCAAGCTTGAACATTGATAAGGATGTGACTACAAACAAAGAAACAAGTTTTTCAAAATTAGTTAAAAAAGGCAATAAAGACAAGTAAACTTTCTTGCATATATAGGTCTGAGCAAACATAACCTGATACTTTTAACATCTGATATTTTAATATCCACTATTTATGTATACATATTTTTATATTCAAGTGTAGAGTGAGCAGAAAATCCAGTTGCTGAATCAACGCTAAAGCATACATTGTTAGATCATGTGAAAAACTCATAAAAATACTTACTAATTAGAACAAAACATTTTGGGAAATAAAACCAAAGTGCTTTTTCTTTTACATCCCATTTCCGATAATATAAGATTTAATGCAGATATTTTTCTGTTCTGCTTTTTTGACAATGACACGTAAAAAAAAAATTATGAACATATTTTATTTTGCGATATTACAATGAGATCCTTTGAGGCAGAAATCTATTTTCCAAAGAAAAGACACCAAATGACTGATTTGTTGAACTTTCAACCTTGTATATAATCACTTACTATTAATGGGCATAATTGCTGGACTTACTGCTCCTGTTCAACACTAAAGCAGTTTCTACAGTTCTTTTGAGGTAAAGGTAGCATGCAACACTCTTCTTCTTCTGTCATTACACGCAATTAGGTGACAGAATAACAGCAGTTTCTGCAAATTAAAAATGCATTTAATTGTGCAGCCATACTACTAATGGCTGGTGTGTGATTTGTAATACATTTTTGTGCTTGCATGAAGCACTATATGCATGTATGTTTTAGATAAAAATATCAAAGAGACAAACGAAATCTACTAATGTCAATATAAGCATAAAAAAAACTCTTTCATCTCCTTCAAACCTCAGAAATTGACTAGTGGTCAACAGCATCTATTTTGAGAAAAGAATTGGTTACAATTGCATTACTGCATGCAGCTGTCAGACGTAGCCTATTCACATTAGGACTGCAGGGACAAGATTGATTTTTTATTGTCTTCTCTACAGTCAATGCACACCATTCACTCAAATCTAGTTTATTGACTTTAAAAGAGAGGGGGAAGGGATCCATCAAAATCCACCAGGCATGAATACATATTCCACACCACCAACAGAGTCTTAACCTGCCCCTCTAGTTTATCAAAACATTTCTTCACCTTTAAGCACACATCAACTCAACGAGAGTACGGTTTCTACAATCAAACTGATTTCCAATAACTTGCCTAAAATTCCTGGTAGGTCCGAGCTAAGCAGGGGGTATTTTTCCATTAGCCCATCCACCGGGTCTTGCCAGTCACCCAACTCACTGACTGTTTGTTGGCAGATCAGTGAATTCGAACAAAGAGTGTAATCATTAAACTCAGTATGTTGAAGCAGTCTCATGCAAATGAAAGACCTTTTAATGCAACTGATTTTTCCTTCTTTGTGGAGCACAAACACATAAGTAACTCTTACCTTCATGACCATGAGAAGCCCAGAGCTGGGCCATTTGAAGGCTTGCGGGGTTAGGGGCTCGAAAAGCTTGAGCTGATGTCCCATGAGTGCTGGAGGCACTGACGTATCCACCGAGGAATGGGCTTGAGGCACCTGGGAAGGCATCACCTGTGAACAGGAGAACTAGAACTTTACTAAAAAATGCCTTGGAGAGAAATGAGCAAAAAACACAAAGCAGTGAGTCTAATTGAAGGCACTGTCTCAGATACACAATGATTATACAATTGACATTATTTTGAAGCAGCAGAAGCAAATTTGCAAACCGGTTTCGAACAGTCTTTACATTTTCTTTAAGAATCCCAGAAACAACATAAACAGACATTTCTTTGGCTAGTAAATAAAGGTCATGAACAGGTAGAACTTATACTAACGGTTACGTATATAGTAATTGCATCTGCCACCAGATGTCCAGCTTCAAATGAGAGAGGTTTTAAAGAAGCATCTGTTTTCCTTCTTCTAGCCTTGACATGTAATGAGAGTAAACTAGAAGATCCAGAATTTGGTCAGTCATTACCCAATAGCTAGCATATGCAAATAAATTATTAAACCGCCTTTGTTTAATCCTTAAACAGTAAACTGGGTAAAGATATTATAGAAATTTTAAATGGGTCAATTATCTGAAGTGAATATGTGAGGTAAGTTTAGGATTATTAAAACAAATGTTTAAAACACAATTTTCGATATTGAACACAAATGAAACCTTAAACCAGTAACAATCCAGCATAAAACATGTAAATTTATTAGTCAACACAAATCTTCTAAAAAATTAAGGCAAACTACTAAGTGTTTAATTACTCTTTATGAGCGAATCTCCATACAATTCCCTAGTTACTTGATTTAATTGAAGACATTTCATAAAGAAAAGGCAAACTCATTAAGGAAATTAAAGTTAAATGACTTACAAAATGAGAACATTTATTTTTGGTTGAAATAGTCTTTTAAAAACACCTCCCAACTCCATCCACACCCCCTAATATGAATTCAAGCATGACGTATAAACAGGGATGGCAGCCGAAATTAATGAGCCCTTCCCCCAATACCCCTGAAATGATGACTTTACGTTCCCACATGTCTTTCCTCAATCCAGCATGGGAGGAGCAATTCACACTTATTACTCAAACTAGAGACGGACACACATTCAAAAATGTGTGCACACACACACACCACTTCCTCCTGTGCTGCAGACACCTTGGCATAATGGCTTCATTTTTCCCATGTGTAAATAGTTCATTTGCATAACAAGAGGAGGAGGAACAACAAGGCAACAACGGCAACATGAGCCTTTGTAGAAGAGGTTAGCATGCGATTAACCTAGGAGGGAAGCAGTCTTGCTCTACCGATGAACCGTTGGGCCATTGTATTGCACACCACAAACAGCAGATAAGAACCCTTTGGCCTGTATCTAAACATTAACCACAGGAGATTAGACCTCTGCATGGGTTACAAATGAAGATCCACACTGTCGGGATATGGAGAGTTATTCTCTCCCCTATCAAGCTATAATGTAAAACACTGAAAGAAAGGATTTGTTTTAAAGAATTCAGATGTCAAAAATGACCAAAAACAAACTCTGTTTGAAATGAGAAGCTATCTAAAGAAATGGCACATCATATAATGAAATCTCTTAAAATCTCATTTAATTCAGATTTTTTCCAAGTTTTGCTGACAAATATCTCAACATTCATTTACCTTTGGTGGCATTTCCCAATAAAACCAAGTAACCAATCAAAAAAACTAGTTCAGTTGAAATTTTAGTTTTTTTGTTTGATTTTAGCAGCTCTTTTATGAGATAAATCAGCTAGGCAATCAAGTAAATTATTGCTTGATTTATTAAACAACACAAAATTTACACGAACATAAAAAGCCACATTATAAAACCATACGTTAACTTTTATTTAAACAAATGATGCAAAAATGATAACACATGATTATTGATCAAAGGAAATAAAAATGTTGGACCAAAAGGAAAAAAATGTACCTCAAATAAATCTAAATGTATTCATCACATTTGGAACTCTTCAAGCGTTCTATGAAATTGACCATAGTAATTGTAGATTGTGCATCTACTTCAGTTCTTTTATGTCCATAATATTTAGCATTTTTGTGGATGGGTTAGAAGAGTGCATTTATGGAAAAAGTTTTCCATTTTAATCTGAATTTATTTTACCATAGACTTGTGTTTCCTAATAATACTACTGTTTTACAGTGTCTAGGCTTTTTTTTTTTTAAAGAAACATTTATTTTTTGTCTCCTTGCAACAACCATATTATTCTGAACCTGATCATGTGGCTTGGCTCCCTGAAAGATTTTTAGGGATTTGCATCTGAACTGTTCTAGTAAACTTTTTGCAACTTAGCAAGTCACAAAAACACATCAGTACAAACCAATTCAAAGTTTAAATTTTTATAAATTGATTTCTCAGAGTTATATAGTAACTCAAGTTACCCCATGTGTACATGTTCATGTTCACATCTTAGAAGGGATGGATAATACATTTGCCAACATACACTGAATAAGTTATCAATATTTGTCAGTCTATATGTTCAAAACGAAACACTCAACACCAACCCCAAACCTAAAACGTAGAGCAAAGCTGTAAGATTATTCACCTGTTTGTACATGCAAGAGAGTCTCTGAGGGACTGAGAGGGTTGTTTCCCATTAGGTCTGAAATATTCATATCCCATCTGCAAACATTTCCAACTGCCACACAATCCTTCTGAACCCTTAGTTGCCTACTTTAATTGCTTCCAATCACTCAGCTCTACAAAACTCGTAGGTCATTTCAGATACTTGTAACCACAAGGAGTCTAAGTGGACAAAAATAGTTAATTTCATCAATGGAGACTTTTTCAGAAAGGGTTGACCACTTTCTTCCGTCAAATGATAAACCCACCATCAGGGACAGTCTGAATTGGACAAAGGAATTTCCTAATTGCTCATGCTGCTCGACTCAACTGCACCCCAACAGGCCTTCTGGTGAGCATTCGCAATTCCCAAACAAGCCTTATAATTAAAGCCAGACCCTTTCAACAGTTCAGACCAAAGTGCTGTAAATTACAGAAAAGAAAGACACTAATTCCAACGAGGTTAAACTGAAGCAAAGAAAATGGGACCATTAAAATACTTGGAGCCTCTTTTCACAAGTCCTTCAAAGCCCACCACCTTTTCTGAGTAAACTCACAACAATGGACAACATTATGAAATTGTGACAATGAATACATCTATGAATAAAAGTATGAAAATAATAACAGACACATTCAATGAGCCTACAAAAATAAAAGCTCATTCAATATAATGGCTCTACCTTCTGTGATTTCGAGCAACAATTTCTATAACATCACACAGGTTAAAAGATACATTTTAGTCAAATCCAACTTGTAGACTGCGAACTACTCATCTGTTCTGCATCCAAGAACAGTTCCCCTTCCAAATTGCCAACAGTTTTTTGTTTGTACAATAACCTCTGCTCCATTTCAGAGACGCTTACTTTTAAAGGTCATTTGAGTAACATGGAGAAAAAAGAACCTCTTGCGGTTTCAATGTGGAAAAGCTTTCCACAAAACACAAAGAAGTCAAGTAAAACATTGAATAGCAGCTGTTTTACTAAGGTTCTTACCACCGCCACCATATTTGCACATTTACTATGCAGTTCAGATAAGGAAAACTTCCTTTCCCTGCCATGTTGCTGTGGGGTTTTTTGCCACGTTGCTGTATAAAATGACCAATTGAGTCTGTCATTACATTACTTTGAGCCCAGGCAACTTCCTCTTTTGAGCCACATGTCCCGCCCATCCCTCCGCTAGACTGGTGAAAAGTTCCAGAAAGAACCCCTGGAAGCGGTTTTGGTAAGAGTTCCAGGAAACTTAAGTATTGCTTTCAAACATACAACAATAAACCGTTACTGGAGCAAAGTGTTTAAACGAACTACAGATGAGTCTGAAAGGGCCCTTACTCAACACAATGATTCGCATAGTTGATGCATAATCAAAGACATGTTAAATGGCTACATTTAGGGGCACTGTAAAGAAATTTTATTAACCTACAGCTTTTGACAGATAAAGTAATCTCCAACAATGTTCTGTTACAGATCAGCCAGTAAGAGAGCTAGCAGAGCGGAATACCATTTAAATTAATTTTTGACCGATGTGCAAAAATGCACTGAAAAATTTCTTGAAATTCCCTAAATGTATCCTTCTGTTAAATGCATGTAAACATAAAAATGCTGTCCTTCAGCACCATTCCTGTTCTTCTGCTGGATGATAACACCGTAGCAAGTTTTATCACTACAAGCTGCAAAGAAGTTTGAACAAAAGATGCAAAGAAATCACCATCTATTTTGAAATCTACTTTAGCTGGACATCCAAAAGAGATATTTAATTGGCTTCCAAACAGTTAGCATTCAAGTACAGAATATTATTACAATTCTGTGTTTAACATCCAATCCATCCCTGCTGGTTGAATAAATGCCTGCACAACTGTAAATGACAAATTTAACAAGCTACAAAGGTAATGGAACATGATGAAATTCTACTCGTAAACATTGAACATTTACCATTGTTACTCTGGCCCTTCCAACATATTGACATTTACATGAAATTCCTTTACCACATGAGCATGTCATCAATGAAGCAGAAATTAGATTAAACTTTCATTTTAATTATGCATTTTATTACTCCAATTTACAGGCCAATATAGTTTCTATCAACCGCATTTTAATGCAATACTCCAGCTGTCAAGAAAGTTCACCAATTCACCTTATTCATGCCAAAACAAAGGCAGCGCCATTGCGCTCATATTGTCCTTCAACTTCCTGTTATTTCCTCAAGCACAATAGCTGTAATGTTAGATTATGATCAGACTGAAAGTATGACAAAAACAGCAATAACTCGAAGAAAAGAATATAGTAGCTCCAACATATATTTGTATCATATAACGTGAGCTGGTAAAAACTTAACAATTAATATGAAACACAGTTTCAACTGTTTAACTCTTGTCTGTACAATACCTTATATTCAACTTTGTTTAAACAATAACATATGTATATTTAGTGATGGAGTGAAGGGTTTGAGCTAATAAATCCAATTTTCTAAATGCTAAATTGATTTATTTGGAATTTCCAACAGTGACTTTGTTAGGATGAATTACTCTTAATAATCACATCTTGTAAAAGTATGTTACAGGGAACACCGCTGCTAGTATTTTACTATAAAATTACAGAAAAGCTCACTGATGGAATCCCTGCTGCCAGTGTTTTACAATTTGATCACAGGGTAATGGTTTACAGTGTAGGATTTTAAGAAAATTGAAAAAAAATATATATATATATTTTGATTGGCTCATTTTTTTGCTATCCTTCATATATACAATAGTCTAAATTTAATTGATAGTGTTTACAACAGTCATTCAGTTTAGCAGAGGAAAACATTTTCATAGACAGACCTAGTTAAGACTAGGTGCTTAATAAGTGTGTTAAAAGTTTATGTAGATCAGACTTTTCTAAAAGCATATTCTGTAGTTGTGAGTGCAAGTAAATAGAGACTTTAAAGGCAGTTCTCTAAAATCTCATTTCCCATTCAGTCATTGGTACTAGCAACGCTGTAAGTCTTAAAACAATATAAAGAATAGTGACGTTTTTAAAGTGGGTAGAGCCGAATAATGTCAATTAAAAACTGAGAGAGAGACTTATACTAACGACTGAACAAAAAACTTGTAAATAAAAATAATTATCCAGCGATTAAAGACTTACAACTGTTGAAATAATTGACAAAGAACTGGCTTAGTACTTTCAGCAAAAATATTTACAATCAAGAACTTGTTATCCTTGTCGGGTAACTTAGTAACTTGATGCTCCTCTGGAAATATTGGTCATTTTAAGTATACATTTTACAAGCATTCATATCCATTAAGCTTGCTGAAGACCTGCTGGAAAATGTATTTGGGCGGCTATCTCAGCTCACCGTTTAACCTGATAAGAAAGAAAAACTAGTAAAATGTACTTGTTCCAACAAGCCATCCTTGTTTTCATTCAATAATTGAATTCCTACACCACATTCACACTGCAGAGCTCAAGCTGAAACTTTTGTTAAGATCATTTCACAAGATAACAGACTATGATGACATGCTGATGTCATCTTTGTCTAATAAACCAGTTTCTTTGCATCAGGCACAGGTGTCAGTATTTTGACACCCAAGGTCACCATAGTGTTGAACAGTGCATCTAGGCAGCATTTCATTGTCCAGATTCAGAGTAAACAACACCATTTGTTGTATAAAATAGCAAATGCGTTTTGTTTCCAGGGTTTGCACTTAATAGAACGCGCATGAGAAGTGTTTATTGTACAACACGAACTATCCTGAAATAAGACTTAAGGCACAAAGGATCTTAGAAATTATTATTTACAAGAGTGTTTTCATTAGGTCAATGCTCTCACTTGAGCTCCACCCAAACTTGATTGATTGCCAAGATAGTCCGAAACATGAAGGTCAATAAGCATTCAGTTCCTTCTTTACAAAATAACACTGTTCTTGTAGTAGCAAAATAGACTTTTTCAGTGCATCTTTAGGATTCAGTAGCAACTAAAACTACTACAATTATGGCTAAGCAACAGCAGGTTGGAGGAGTTCATGAAAAACATTGCATAAAAAAACCTCATAGGCATCAACAGTGAACAGAGCAAGCCTTTAAGATAAATTCTACAGCTGTGCAGCAACAACAACAATGTCCAAATAACAATATAGTATAAGCTGCAGGAAAGCTGCTCGTCACATTTTCATTACAACCTAAAAGCATTTAAAATCAACGACATGAAAAATAAGAGGCTTTGTCCAAGTTCACGGTCCTACCATCTCTGTTATTACACAGAGAGTTGTGATTCCACCTGACCCTTTCATCTTTCCTCAGGCAAATTAGCACATGCTGACAAATCCGTACAACGGGAAAGCAAGGGCGATCTTACTGATCTGAAAAGGTTATAGGGAGGCTACTGAGAAAAATTACCCTTCAGAAATTCACACAAAACTGAAGTCACAAATGTAGAAATGACTGAAAAAACGCAAAAGTAGATCTATAAATTAATAGGCACACTTCATTAAACAAGTATTTAAGCATAAATTGAAGGT
Organism: Danionella dracula; assembly: GCA_900490495.1. Lineage (NCBI taxonomy): Eukaryota > Metazoa > Chordata > Actinopteri > Cypriniformes > Danionidae > Danionella > Danionella dracula. Next base: position 3,250,017 of record UELW01000444.1, read on the forward strand.
GATTTGAAACTGAAGCTTAGTGACTTTTTATGACAAAATCCAACCCGTTGTTGGTTGTTGCGTGGCTAGCAAAAATCTAAACAGAAAAAAACCCAGCAGTGGCATTTCTGACCACAGCTGGTCAATCTAAAATAAAGTGCATGTCTTCAGCATTTTGTTGCACGCCCTGTAACTGGAGTCAGGGATACGACAAGGCTGCAGTGCCGGCTTTTCTTTCACATCCATTGTTAGTGTTTCAGAGACATAGCCTTATCCCAGGTCAGGACACCATTACCCTTTATAGCCCTCACCCTGACAACAACCAGTCCTTCCTCATAGAATACAAACTCAACATCACCACCAGTACACTTTGCATCCTTGTCAACATCAGATGAAATGACTTCCACCAATGATTCACTCTATGGTAAAACAACATAGGATGTCTATAACAATTCCAAAGATCCTCATATGGCCATTTTGTAAACAAATTCTAAAAAACATTTAGAATTGGCTGTGGAAAAAAAAATCATACTGGGTCAAAGACTAGAAAATGGTTACATAACATTCACAATGTTTTCCCTAGGTTTCCATGAGTAATTAACAAACAGGGAAAAGGGGATATTTAGATATTTAAACAAAAAAGATGCGTAGCTTATTGGCAGATCAGCAAGTGATCAAATCCTTTTATTAGAGAACATTTAGATCTCAAATTATTGCACCAGGAAAATAAAATAAGTAAGAAGAGTGCACGGTCAGCATATCTTTAAGGAGTGATTCCTGAGTAAATTATTTACAAAATTGCTTGTTGTGAGGGCAAAGCTGTTCCCAAACTGTCTATTTGAACTTTATCTTTCAAAAGTCATAATTGAGCATTGCTTTAGTCAGCTTTTCTAATATACTACTTAGCCACCAGTAGTCTAGTGCTAGTGTTCTAAAGATTCATCCCATCTTGGGAAATGTTCCAACTGCAGTGCAAAACCCTTAGTATAAATTTTTTTTGTTCCAAATACAATTATATAATGGGGGCTACACCAACCACATTAGTCAAGCATAGGTTTTTTTTTAAACCCATAAAAACATCCTAAATAAGTCCTACCTAACAACCTCTGCAGCTAGATTAGAAAAGTTTAAACCTAACATGAAACAATCCTACTTTATACAAATAAATAACAATAATCATAATTCCGTATGTAACATTCCATTTAGCACTTAAAAACATCCTAAATAAACCAGAATGCAGAGATTTTTCACAGCAAACTTTTCCAGAGAAACCTGATCTAGTAATTGTTGTTTTATTGTAATCGATTGGAAGGTTGTTAGAACTCTATAGCATTTTTTATCTGGGAATTTCCTAGCTTGATGGCAATAAGCAAACAAACAAACTAGGGCTCCAACTAAGGATTATTTTGATAATCGTTTAGTTGGCCGGTTATTTTTTCCGATGTATCAGATAAAATTAAATCCATTTTGGTGTTTTACTTATAACTATATAAAATCATAAATCTGGGTATCATTTATGTATAGACAACAAATAGAGTTGAATGCTATTTAACTCAGAAATTTTAAACCTAAAAATGAAAAACAAAGTTTGTTCTTGAACTGTAAAACTTCTCAAAATATAAATAAATAAAACCTTTATTAAACAATTCATTTTGAAAACAGATTTGGTAGTTAACAAGTTAACTGTTGTGGACTATAAATAAAATCTCTAGAAATGAAAAAAAGCTAATAGTATTGATGAAAATGAAAGGAAAGAATAATTTTCATTGGTGTACAAATGAACTGTTACTTGCATCCACTGAAAACCACAATTACTAAATGCAATATTCTACTGTTTTTTCGCACTGTATAATTTAAGCTATCTTAAAGTAGCCCCTTTAACTAATCACTATTTCTCATGAGGCGATTACGCAGAGTAAAGCTAGCGAGTTGTAAGTGAACTACTGAAATTAATGAAGTACTTGCACAACTACTTCTGCATTCTGTCTAAAAGAGCATCGGTCCTTCCGGTTATTGCCTTTGTTTTACACTCACTCTCTGCAGGATTTTCCAAAAATTTGTGCGACAGCTCTTTGTTATCTATATAACATAGTAAACAAGCAACAAAGATGTTTCAGCAGAAATAATCCTTCTTTACAGGCCGCAGAAATGTAATGTCAATGTACGAGCAGCTGAAAGGAGATGGCTGAGGGAGTGCCTGCAAAGAGTCAACCCAAAAAACACATTTCTGCAATCTCTGAAGAAAGATTACTTCTGCTCAAACAGCTTTGTAGCTTGTTGGTTATGTTACACAGATCATAAAGAGCTCTCATGTTTATTATCAGTGCCTATACCTCGTACTAATGAGCTGGGAAAAGCACATCTGTGGATCATTGTGCAACTTTTCTGAAGTAAAAAAACAACGACACAGTTTTCTAGTTCACTGGTGGGTGTCACGCTAGCTTTTTTGCATAAACGATGTACATCATTCAGACTAGTTTTTGGAAATTCCTGCAGAGAGTGAGTGCAAAACAAAGTCGTGGCCATTGCCTTTGCAATAACCCGAAGGAGCTGTGCTTTACTAGACAGAACGCAGAAGTAGTTGTGCAAGTGGCTCATAGATCTAGAGCGACTGTCCAGAAGTTAGCAAACAGTTTAAATGAACATACTTAAACTATACAAATATTACACGATAGTGTTTATTTACCTTACCGATATTTTGGCATCCGAAATACCAATGTGTTTTTGTTTAAGATGCTTGTGCATCACCGTTGTGTTTCAAATCCATGACAGCTTGGCCGGTAAAGCATCACGGTCTTCTAAGGAGCGTTTAATGACAAATGATTGCACACTTTAAAAGATATTGGGCGCACACTTTTTCCTGTCGACTGCGCCGGTGGCTGTATATCTATGTTTGGTCTGCGTTTTGGTGCACACACCTCCGTGACATCAAGTGATCAAGCCAACTCGATAACACCATTCATCGACAATTTTTTTCATTATCGATTAGTTGTTGCAACCCTAAAACAAACACAAAAAAAAAGACACCACCACAACTAAAAAAATTCTGAAGAAAGTCAAGGCTGAGAGTCACTTGTACACACTCTCCACCTCACTCTCTTTCCATCAGTCCCTTGTCTCCTACCATACCACTCAGCATGAGAGGGGGTTGGGGTCCAACATTCAACCCATCAAATTTAACTGCTCTACTGTCACAGCAGATTAGAATGAAGGACAGGTCTCATATTGTCGACAACCAACTCCAAGCTTAGGTGGGGATGCTGAAAACGTTCGCAACATTTGCGTGACCAGACAGCTTGCCGGACATTCCCTCAGTTTCTCCACTCTGGCTGCATCCCATTGCTAAAAAAAAACAACAACAAATCAAAGGTTTTACCTCCCTCCCCTCAGTGCTTTATAGAAAGGCTCCTGTAATCTTGAAATGCTAGCAAACAGAGCAGGAAAGAGGAACACCTGGATAATTTAAGCTTTTTTACAAGCGGTTATCCCTTAAAGCAACCTTTGGAGCATAGACAAGGGTTTGTTCCCTTCCCGAGTGAGTAAAGCTCCACAGTCATGTCTGGATAAGTTATCAAAACTATAGTATATCCAATTAAATGGGAAGGGCTGTAATAACAAAGTAGGCCTAATAATCGGTGAGTGTTCATCCTCAAGTCTGGCCGACCACAATCTGCTGTGAAAGGAAAATAAAAAGTAACAGATAAACTCACATTAAATCATTGCCAGCTGGATTTTTATTTTTTAAAAGGGAACAGCTTAGTAATAAAAAAAACTGCTCTGGAATCAATAATGTGAACCGCAAAAAATAATGTGGGTCCTGCTTATCATATCCTAAGGCCAAACACCAGGGTCCTTAATTAAAAACAGTCCTAAACTAGAAGCATGTTCCTAGCCTGGCAATCCACTGATGCACCATATGGATTCAGGGAAAAATTATATATATATATATATATATATATATATATATATATATATATATATATATATATTAGACATTACACATGGAAACAAACTTCAAGGACTTGTCAAGTTTGTTGTATCTTGTTTATGTCAATAACTGGAATTTTGAAGAGAACCATAATGAACAAGTTAGTTATTTATGTTGAAAGCTGTGTTCTTCTGAAGTATTAATTTCCACAAAACAAATAATGTGTCATTCCTTGCATCATTCTTTGAGTCATGGCATTTAATAGACAAAAACAAATTTCAATTTTTAAATAAATCAGCTAAACAAATGGTCCAAATTTCCTGAAGCTATGTGGTCTGTGAGCAAATGACAGCTTTTCAACATGACAGACTCTTTCATTAAATAAATAGCCAAAATTTCACAAAACAAATAATGTGACAATCCTTGCACCATTCATCGAGTCATGGGCCAAATACATTTTTTTAACCATTTTAAAAATTTTGAGAAATCAGCTTATTAAATGGTCCAAATGACCTGAAGCTATGTGGTCTGCGAGCAAATTTCAGCTTTTCAACATGACAGACTCTTACATAAGCAATGGATTAGAGAGTTTTGACTCTGCACATAATTTATCTCTAGCTTTATGGGGGAAAAAGAACAATGCTTATTTAAAGAAATACACAGGATGTTTTATAAACAGAGTATTGCTTATCATGCTTTTAAAGAAGATCTCATACATGGTGTGGCTGCCTAGAAATCCTTAAAAGGGTGTCAAGCAACAGAAATATAACTCCTTACCCTTAGGTCCTATTGGCTAATTACTAGTCTCAAATAGGCTTGATTTGTTTTTCTGAAAAACTGGTGGTCCACTGAGGCAGTGAAGCTTTTACATACGGATTACCAGTTGAACCCAAGAAAGCCAAATTACCTGGTTTAAAAAAACTACGATCATATGAAAAGAAATAAGTAGAAGGATCAACAATACCAATCAAAAAATAAAAGAACATGAAATCATGACAATATAAAATCTTTTTAAACACCTAAAAAACAGAGCCATATCTAAAAAGCAGAAACCGGTCTCAGGCCCATCAGTAAGCATACTGCTTCAAATAAAATAATTCTTAGATGCTCTAAAGTAAATCCAAGTTATAACTTTATCCAAAGGTGTCACGGTGGCGCAGTGGATAGCACAGTCGTCTCACAGCAAGAAGGTCGCTGGTTCTAGGCTCGGCTGGGGCAGGTGGCATTTCTGTGTGGAGTTCTCATGTTCTCCCCATGACCGCGTGGGTTTTCTCCGGGTGCTCCGGTTTCCCCACGAGTCCAAAGACATGTGGAATAAGTGAATTGAGTAAGAACGATTGTCCATAGTGTTAAAGTGTGAATGTGTGTGTGAATGTTTCCCAGCGATGGGTTGCGGCTGGAAGGGCATCCGCTGTGTAAAAGATATGCCAGAGAGTTGGCGGTTCATTCCGCTGTGGCGACCCCGAAAGGGAATAAAGCCGACATGAAGATGAATGAATGAATGAACTTTATCCAAGACATAAACTGACAGAACTGATTAAATGTGTCAACTTACAAGAGCAAAATAAAGAGCTTTATTTCATGAGTTAACATATTTATGTCGACCTTATGTCGACCTGTCACAGGGAAATAGCAACTGAATGAGCTAATATTTAAAAATAGATCACGTGACCAAAAGTGATCATCTAATCAAATAAACAAATAAGAATTACATGGTACAAAACGTACATCCTAAATAAATACAAATAAACTGAAGAAAAATACTCCAATACTCACAACAGGCAATCAAAACTAAGCCTCTTCATGGTTGGGTCAAAGACTGTGGTTGATTTGACCAGTATATACGCCATGCATTTGAATTTGGCCTCAGTTCAGCCAGAACAGAGTCAGAACTGGGTCAAAAGAATCCTTAAAACACTCAAATGCCCCTTGAGATTTCAGACACAAAAATGACAGATTTTACCATTTCAACTGTTTTCAAACCACTAATGAACAAAATACTTTCATAACAGTATTGCAAGGCATTAAGGATGAGGAACAGAATACTGTCAGTTTGAAATCCAAGAATAACAACCATCTGGTGAGTTAGATTCAAGCGTGAAATTTTTAGAACGCCTGTTCAATGTTGTACATGTTTGTTTCACAAGTGTGTGCCGAAACTCTTAAAGGTACACCCACTACTTTCCAAAAACAGACACGTATATTTAGCTCCCTCGAGCATCTACTTTCAACAAATGTAGGAGACGAGCAACACTGAAACTTAAGGTTAAAAGAAGCTCTTTTTAAGGACTATTTTACACAACATGTACTAATTATACAATAGTGTTAGAAGCAGTGTCGCTTAACTTCAAAATAATTCTGAATTGTTTGGAAGGCGCAGACAATGTAACAACTGTTTTTTTTGCCCCCCTCTTATATTTAAGCCAGTGTAAATACATGAAACAGTTCACCAGATGACAGCCTGGCACTGAGACCCTCAGAGTTTAAAAGCAGTTTGCTTTACAATAATACTATGCTCAAGGACATGCTGTTAAAACGGCAACTTACAAACCTCATTTCCCAACAATGGGGACTATAAAGGACAGCAAACAATTTATAGTTGTAGCACAAGTACATTGCTGTAGTCTCCCAAAACCACACACATCCTGTTGAGTAACAATAGTCACAAAACAGCTTATTATATGGTGAACCGACAGAACAAATCTGTTTTCTCTTTCAAGCAGAGGAAATTTGGCTATTGAACGGCTATTAATGGAAAGAATGGAATGTTCCCAAGAAACGGAGTGACTCCATACAAAAATAATGTGTCCCCCGTTTCTTACAACCAAGCATGACAATTATGATTAAAGAAATACTCTAACACAAACATGTCAACAAAGCAGCTAAAAGGTTCTCAGTCACAATTACATCAATGAACACAGTATACAAGCCACAATTTTTTTACAGCTTATATTGGCAGGTAAAAATTTGATGTGAGCATGAGCACATGCTGGTAACGTCTGATAACCCCAGTAGTTTAAAACGGCTTCTAAACATTACATAATGGGAGACAACATTTTTATCATCAATTCCAAGGTGATTTAAGAGATCGTTCTAAAATGATTACTATACAACATAAACCTGATCAGTAAAGCATAAAATACCAGTGAAATGAGTCAAAGGTTGAGGCTTCAGACCGATGACAACTGAAAAAATATCCAATCTATGTTTTTTTTTAGGTCAACTGCTGTTGCCATTCAAAGTTACTTGGATAACTAGGGACTTCAACATCATTTCCAGTATTAAAGTCATGGTTACACCCTCTGAGGAAAAAAAGCAGTTTCTACAGAATCTTTTTTTCTTTGGAATCAAATGTCACATATTATCTTTGTCTATGGAATAGGGATAAAATTTCAACGATTTCATGTGATAAAGATCAGCTTCACAATAGTCTTTAACACTTCTGGTAAAGAAAATAAGTCCGAAGTAGAGTCAAAGTTTTAAAAGCTATTGCGACAACCTAATTGCATTAACAAATAAATTATGGACAGATGCTGTGAGCCTCAAAAGACAAATTAATGTTTCTTTTTTTAACCAATTCATATGTACTGTAAAAAATGTTTTCACTAGGGTTCGCCAGTGCACTTAGTTTAGTGACACATTTAGTTGACTGATTTATACTCTACAAAATGCATTCTTCCTTACAAAACCTTAATTTAGATCCTGTTCATTCATTGGAAAAGAGCAATTGGTGATTTTAGTTAGCCACAGCGGGGGGTGATGAGGAAAACAAAATGGGACATTTCAATAATGAATCTAAGCGGTCGGCTTTTAGCACCTGCAGAATAAAACATTTATTAAAACATTCTCTTTTAGTGAAATAAAAACACCCCCGTCTTTTCCTTTTACACCTGAATAATTTAGCTTGTACCAATACGAACTACCTTCCACGGATTTGGAATTTTCCTTCAGTGCTATATTTGTGCGAGCGACTGAAGAACTTGTTCGGTTGATCGGTAATGCTCCCGATCTTTCAACCGTTCCGCGTTCAGGACTGCAACCCAACGCTGAAGCGATAATGCCCGGACTTTTAACGCGTATAAATATTATGCATTAATTATGAATAAAGATTTTATCCCGTTTAAACATGTTACCCAAAACAAAACAACATCCCATGTTTAGCTTGTCAGTACACGCTATATTATATAAGATTTGAAAACCAATAATAACAGTTAAACGCTACATGTAAAAAACGCTAAACGCAAAAAAATGTTTCTTATTATAAAACGCAGGGTTGACGATTAAAGAAATTAAAGGTCAAACTTACTGTGATGAGAATGTAGGTTCATTGCCGAAGAGAGAAATTTTCCCGTGTGCAGAGCCGACGCCGGGTGCCCCGCGCCCAGGTGACCGGGAGACGGTGGTATTCTCCCGGCCGCTGTTGCCGCGCCGAGTCGGTGCGGCTCCATGGGTAGCCCGGAGAGCATGGGCGGGGGGACGTGAACGGATCTCGGGGGTCCGAAGTCTCGGCCATCCATCGTCCAAAAGGACCCAACTTTATTTAAAAAACAATCCGACTGGATAAATCCGAATGAGCCAGTCTCGGTGGCTATGATGTCCCTAGATTCCCAGGCAAATCAATGTCCGTGTCCGGCATCCTGCCGACCTACAAAACAAACACATGGAGAAAATGTCTGGGTGGATACGGAACACCGCTAAAACGAAGCCAAAATTACAGAGACGATCTCAGGCAGTGCTGTCAGTTAATGACGCAGTTTTAATCTCAGTTAGATCATTAGTGAAAAGGACAGTAATCTTCTCAAGTGCGAGTGCTGTGGACGCCAACAGACATCAAAACGTTTAATATCCCTCACGCAAAGTACATTTTAGGATAAACACACGGTAAAGCCTCCCGTAAGCTGCTCGCGGTCGGCGCAGGCTGCTCCAAACTCCAGCCTCCTTGCGCTAACAACTGACCGATCACATACGCAACGAGTGACCTGGAGAATCCCTGAAACGGCTTGCAAACTATTTATTTAATTCCTTTCGCCGATTTTCCACAAAACAAATTGAAACATCGACCGATTGTTTTGTTTTAACCTTAAAAAGCACACTGTTTGGGACACATTCTAAATAATAGTAAACATAAACAAACACAACCACGATGGATTCTGTTGCTTTTTAACCCAGTAAATAATCGTATGGCATAAATTAAAAGTACTGGTATTTTTCAGCCTATCACTAGTTCTACCATGGTGAACTGTAGGCGATACCGAGCTCTGCTGAAGGACTAGGCACCAAAACAAACCAGGTTTGTCTGCTCCAAAAGGTCTCGCGTGGGCATTGCAATAACTCTCTTTACATTTTAACAAAACTGAATATGCAGAAATCACACAAAAAAAATTACTTGTATTTTGCACGAACATGCGTCTGTTTGAAGCGTGCAACTGAAACATGCTAACAGTTCTACTTCACAAATAACGATAATAGTATCCTAAACGGTAACATACGTTTAAATGTAACGGGTGCACTTGATCATAATAAAGTACAAAGTAAATCAATTGTAATTATATACAGCCCAGAAGTAATAATTATACATATATTTTTGGCTGTCTAACACCGTTGGTTATGTTTACAAGGCGGTTGACTTGCGTTAACAGAATTCGAAGAGTTAGGTTGTTAGTTAATACATTTAGCTGTATCGAAAGTTTAGCGTTAGTTGCGCGACTCTGCGACAGCCATGCTTCGCGGCAAACCAGCCCGAAGAGAACCACGTTTCAAACTTCCCCGTTTCCATCTACAGCGAGCAAACTTTCCGCCCAAACATTATTCCGTCGAACACGGCGTTTAACGAGAGGTGAATGAGACAGACGCGAAACTCGCTATACTGTTTCCCACGGCGAAGTTAGGTTGTTTTTCAAAAGGCATCCTAGTTGACTTCGTAAACTTCATCTTAACGTTACTGTGTAACTGAATATTAATGTGCGAAACGATAGCTGGCGTCGTCTTACTTGAACAGGCGACTTAGTTTATAAAATCCAGATTCTTCGTAAAATCCGAGAGCTGGGTGCAAGAAATACTCTTGGACTCCATTTACAAACCATCCGTAGTTACGCAGAGAGCGAAAGCACATACGGGGGGAAGGCCCTGTGTGTTCAAAGCTCTCGGTAAAATCTTCTGCAATGAAACAAGCATTGTTAAGCAAGCTCCGCCTTTGAGAATCTCACCCGACACGTTCCACTACCTGGCATCCGATTGGTCGAAACAAGTGTCAATCAACTCCATGTAAACACTTGGCTTCTCGCCAGCTCTATAAAACCAATTATGGAACAAGGAGGTTGAACTGTTTCAAGTTCCCCTTCCTTCAAGACTTGAATGATCAAAACAAGGGAAGAATTTTTGGAAGGCCGTTTCAAGGCCGCTGGAACTCACCTCATTAAAAGACGGATGCGGACTTGATAGCAGTCTATGAAGTGAACAGACATACATGTGTACAATAGCTACTCTCTTGCTTGGCTTATTGCAGGATCTATTGGGCGGGGGCTCATACAAGAGAAATTGAAAATCTAACCGAAAGGGGGGCAAGGGTTGGATGCGTAGATAGATGTTTTTAAAGGATACAAAGTTCATAAAATGTGATGATATTGCTGTTCAAAATTGAGTATGCTGGTAGACAATTAAGAAAACATCTCATCACAAACAGATGTACCTTGAAGGCCTAATAATCATATTTTTTTGACCATGAAAATATAAAACCAAGCACCCCAGTTCACGGTCTCTGTAAGTTTTTGAGCAATGGATACTGAAGCAGCTGATAATACCAAAATCTTCACTATGATTCATTGCTGAATTGAGTTTTGATCACATGCATTTGAATTATCACTGACAATTACATTAGTGTCTACATTGATAAAAAAAAAAAAGCTGTAGCTCTGAACTATGAATTTGTAGTATGTAAAAAATAACACAAATAATGATGAAATGAGACGTTTAAGAATCCTTTCCATTTCAAGTTGTTGCATCACTGAAAGCCATAATATTCCGATTTGGTGTTTTGGACGTATGTGCTCTCTCTCAAAAAAAGAGGTGTCAAAGGGGGTTGAAGTGGAGTTGCCCATCCTATAACCGTGGGGTTGATGGTTCGAACCCTGCCATGGGCAAGCCACTTCACCTTTGTATGGAGGTGTGTGACTGGTGGGGTGTGTGTGGTGGTGGGCAGGAGGTCGTATGCATGAAATGGCAGCCACATCCTGTCAGGGCAGTCGAGGGCAACCAAGGTACCTTATCACCACCAGTGTGTGAGTGTGTAGCGAATTAATAATGCTCTGAAAATTGTAGTGTCTTTCATTGACGATATGTAAACTGAAGGCACTATTATTAATTAATATGAATTATAATAAGTCCTATTTCAGTATTTACACATTTTACACATAGTTAAGAAAGCCTTCAGCTACAAAAATTTAGTCTGGAAGAGAGGGGAGTGAAACCACACAAAATTATTTAGTTTTATTGCAGTACCAATTTTGGCCACAAACTTACATATTGTACCTTTCAACACACTTCTTCACTTCCTGATGCATTATTACAGTTACACAATGAGACTTCTTTGCATGAATAATCTCACTTAAAATATCATCAGAGAGACAAGAAAATAAAAACAGCAGAATAACGAGGAGTCAGGGGAAAGTATCATCTTCTGCCACCATTTTTGCCTTGCTGCAGCAACTGCGGCCTGGGTTATGTGATATTTTAACAAATAGGTTGGTGCTTTACAGCAGGCATTTATGAGTAACGAGAGGTCTTACTGACGTCATCACACACTTTTTAAGCATTCTGCTGCCTTTTGCATTCTAGGCTGTTTGTTGTTGACGTCACATGCTTTTCTAATACAAACCATTCAAATCTGAGTTCTCACAAATAAGTCACCAGAAGTTTTTTGGTATGCTTCAGGGCAAGTTGGTAACAGAGGTCAAGTGATTTGATGTGCAATTAAATCATAGCTTTTCAAAAAGATGAAACGTGAGCAATTGATTGTTTTAGAGAATTCCACAAAACATCCTTGAATTAACCAAATCCCTTCCAGAACCAATGCTCAATGTAATAAAAACCCTCTTTAGACCTCACATCACATCAAATACATTATGAAAATGCTACATGTTGCAGCAAGGCATGAAACATTGTTTTGTGACGGATTTTAAAAACGTTTAATCTAACATTTTCACCACAAAAAGAGAACCTACATGCAGTGTTTAAATAGCCTCCTTTTTATGTTTGAAAACTTTTTCCCTTTTGGTTTTGAACTGCATTCATTTCGAATCTAAAACTTTAATACAACTGCATTTGTTTCACAAAAAAGGATTAACATTCCAACTATTTGTGTGAGGGTTTATTTCAGAAAGTGGCGGGAAAGTGTAGATTTTCTCTTTTTAGACGGGCTATTAAAACAGACTACATGCTTCTATTATTATTTATTTGTCTCTGGTTGAACTTGAACTAACAACTCAGGGCAACCAATCGATCAGTAAACGAGACCTTCCACTTTTGAGGGAAAAAAATATCGGGGCAGCTGGTACGGTTTCTAACCGCCCTTTACGAAGAGCCTTGGAGTGGAGGCGGTTTCGGGGCGCCCTCATGGCGGTGGCGTTAAAGGATCACACACACGAATGAAGATCTTCGCGGTTTCCAGCTTTGAACGCGCGTATCTGAGCATTTCCTCGTGCGTGATGGCGAAACTATCGGTGAAATCACCGAGTGTTGGGATTCACGGTGGTTCGATGGGCACACGGGAACAATAGAGAACAACTGGTAGAGAAAGCGTCGGGTTGGAGTCGTCGGCGCAACCGGAGCGAGCGCTTTTCAACTCTCCGAGTGGAGCTCACAGCTATTAATCACAAGCAAATGACAGACGCCATCAGGTTCATTTGCGTTCGCGATTTGAGCTGAAATTCGCAAATACCAGTTCAGCCGTTTTATCCAGCAAACAAAAACCTCTCGGGTTATAAGGTGGGTGTTAAAGAAGTGTCGAGAAATTGTAGCTTTTTTACTTGATAAATGAGATGTGTTTTTTTAAATACAGATATAACTCCAATTAGTAAGCATATATAATTTTGTGTTTTTAAGAACATTTAAGTAAAATGTAAATGTTTGTTATCGTACAAGGCAATTATTGATGAAATGGGAAGTATATTTAATTTCAAAAGTTATATCGTTCTATAGGGGTTTCTATTTTTATATTGGTTATGTATTAATTCATATACTGTGTTTCAACTTTTTGTTAAAACATTTTTCAAGTGTATGATTTAAATTAAGCTGAATGTATAATGTATGAAATGAAAACATGAATGTATGTAATATTTGTATTTATTTTATATAAATAAAATTTTGTTGATGAACTGTAATCTTACGCACAAAGCTCTTTGCGTTTCTCTTGTTGAACCAATAAAAAACAGGTCAACATGTGAGCACAAAAATATGTCTGTTTTATGGTTTGCTCTTGTTTATACAACTTTGTCAGCATTGAGGCCTTTGAGCAGTGCAAATATTTGTTCATCCAGACTACAGAGAAATAATGTAATAACACATGTTTTAAATTGATTTGCTTGTCTGTGACAGACACACGTGTTTTAGCCTGTAAATGGCATTTACCGCCCTTTCTGAATCTGCATGTTTTTTTTATTATAACTGTAGTTTTGTGAATCACTGTAAAACACAACGCGTCAATATGAAAGTAAGAAAAGAATAAAACATATTTCCCAAGCTTTTTGCTGAGGTTCTTGGATAACTTGCAACTATTTCCTCTAACCTGAAAATTAATTTGTAAAAGATAAAAATATTGCAACTTTATGTCATCTAACATCTATAAAATGTTTTAACACAGAGATGGGAATATCTTTATTATGAAAGGATTTGTCTTGAGCTATGCTTTTTTTATAAAAATGTAAATACAGTATTTAGGGGGATTTGCTTAAAAACAACTAGCATATGCCATTGTCATGACTTTCCAGGGCACAGGATGTTCCAACAATTTCAATATCACAAAGTTCTTCATTTAAAATGGAAGAAGCCCTTTTTTGTTATTTGACTTAAACATTCCAGGTGAAAAACTACAATTTGTATCAGTTGAATCCCTAGAGTTTAAGTAAAGCTCAGTTCAACACAAACCTCCTCTTTAGTTTCATTCTGCTTCAGACTTAAGGAAACCTAAACGTGTGATGAAGAAAGATAAAAAAGCAAACACGCATGTTTCACATTCTCCCAACATCTAATTCAATCCATGTGCTGTTTAATAAAAATATATGGTAAAAATAAAAATATGGTATAAATGAGGATTTTAGAGATAAGAAATGTGTCTGTATATCTTCGATTTAGTCTTCCATTGTTAATAAAATATGAAGTTGGCTACCCATGATCCCTTTGAAATATTTTCGTAATCATTATTTGTCGTGGTTCAAATACCCTATTCTGAATACTTTACAGATTATTCTCTCTGTGGTTGTTTTTAGAGAGATGCACATCAATATGTATTTAGACTTTCATCCACAGTACTATGCTCTCACATGAATGCCACTGGGAATTATTATAGTTGTATTAATAATTAGAGAATAACATGTTTTAACGTTGCATCGAGGGTGCAAAATTATTATTTAGAAGTAGTGCAAAACAGCACCATCTAGTGATAATAAACCTCTCACTCTATTGAACACTGAATTTTGGTTCACAAGATCCTTGCAATGTCACATAATAAAGCTGTTGATCGCAACCCACTCGATCCAGCAAACTTAACCTTAAGATCTAACTATAGTTAGTCAATGATACACAAGGATCATTTTAAGGTTGTTGTATTTTTATCTTGTTTGTATGAAGAACTCTCATTATCACCTACTTTTGATGTTACACAAAAAAAGAGAACAATATTGTTGACAGACAGAACAATGAGTTTGTCCACCTTGTAGTAACCTGAAAAACAAAATAAAACGAATGCTGTTTTTTATCATTATTGGATATTCTGCTCTAATCACTGTCAGTCCTGAAATGACCATAAAAAGTAGTTATTATTTATTAAGAAGAAAGGATGAACATATTTGTAATGCAAGAACACTCATTATTTTGTGTCATTACACTTTGACCTGAAATAATACCATAATTTTTTTAATACAGCATATTGGAATAACTATAGTTAACCATATCTTGAAAATGCAAATACATATTGTAGAATGACCCAAAAAGATTCATATGCCAAAATGAGCACACAATGCTCAATATTTACAATTACGCAATGCCTTTTTTCCACCTCTATTATTTTCACAGACAATATCTAAAAATGTATAAATACGTAAATAGCAGATTTGTAGTTGTCAGAAATGTGAGTTTAAGTTGAAACACGGATAGGTGAATGTCGACAGGAAATAACAAGAAATTTTATGTGAATTTTTGTTTAGTCACTAGCATTTCAAAATGTACAATTTGAAGTAATAATGACATAGGTGATACCCTTAAGTTTAATCTTTATTTTTGATCACAACAGCTTTAATATAAATTGCAACGATGTCTGTTGTTCTCGTAACGATCTGATATATCTACAGCTGAAAGCAGCTCACCGATACATAAAACATATACATATTAATATATCTATATATTTAGAATCTAGTTTAAGACCCTTCAGAATTCTATCCTTCATAAGAATAATGACTCAGCTGACCTTCAAAATAACAGAAGCAGGGGGTCAGCAGGGATTCTGACTTGAGAGAAGATTCTATATCAAGCTAATCAATGTTGTGGGAGAAGCACAACACTGAATCATATGGAGGAATTACATCAGATTATTTTTGGAAATAATCCATTATAATTCATATAATTGAGTAAAGAGAACAATTTACTTTTTCCTTTTAGCCAGTCATGTCAGTTCTCTATATTTACTATTTAGATCTATGCTGTTTCCTTAGATAATAATAAAGTTTAATTGATCCCTAGTTGAGCTTGACCGGCTCAAGCAACAACTTGAAACATGTCAGCTGGATAAAAGCCCACATTAAAATCTAGAGTGTTATCTTGACTCTGATCCGAGACTATTTACACAATTAACACTGGGCCCCTTAACTTGAACCAGGTTAAGTTAAGATTAAGTTAAACTAGTATGTTTTACATTGTGATGACGACAATATTCAAATGTTTATCAATAAGTACAAGGTTTTGGTGAAGACTCAAAGGTTTAGATGATAACATCGTCATTAAACTTTGTTTCAGTGTTTTTTTTTTACTCAGAGTATTCAGCTTGTATTTGGTCAAACTCTGAATATAGTTAATTTTACTCTCATGATTTTACTGTGAAGGTTGTTAGATGACCCATACCAGCCTAACCACCTACCATGTTCCAGCATCCGAGATAACAGATCTTGAGCTCATGATGGAATGTCCAAAGTAATTACCAACATTAAAAGGTAGTAGTGTACTCTGTGTTTCAATAGATACAAAAATAGCCCCTGTTGATAACTTCTGTTAATTACCAACTATTTCACTTAATTTAAAACAAAATAATAAAAACCTACTACCAATAATTAATCTCTAATTACAGAATGCAGTAGGTTTTATAAACAATTTCTGTAAAACCAGAAATTCCTCAGAGAACGTTGCTCTCTGACTTCCTGTCCCTTTCTTCGTCTTATAGGCAGTGACAACTAAATGCTTGACAAGCTGCCAGAGAGCACAGAGACTTTCCCAGAATGCCAAGCTCTTACGGGGTTTAATCTCAGAATGGCTGGGTCACTTCTATGACAGCTTTTAATTCTCTCCGGGAAACATTCATCATGCTCAGTCTGTCTGCTATAGGGGCACTGGATCAAACGTACCACAGGATATTTATATTTCGGCCAAAGTGTCCCAACCCACTTTACACTTAACGTTACAGCTCAAAATTTATTCATGGCTCTTTTATTCATGAGTTTGCTTTGCTTTGTTTTGTGTGTGAGTGACAGAAGAAGGGCTACTGAACCAGATGTAAATGGTTGAAAAAAAACAAGAGGATTACATATTACATAATAAAAGCACATGTGATATTCATGCCATACTTTCCTTTGTATCCTTAATACGGTTTTCTTTATTATTTAAAGGGAGATCAATGTTTAGGATGAATTATTCCTGGTTCTATTATGGTTAGTTTTTTGATGCTTGGTAAAACAGTAATAGCAATTCATCACTTTGGCAGCAGAGATCTTTAGACCCTTTTAGACTTGATTAAAACATGTTTAAAGCAATGAAACAATGTTTGTATGAAGGTTTCTACATTTGGACATAATTTCTCTTTACTAATTATTTTGTTTGCTATTTTTATTTTAATCCCAAAGTTTTTTGTTTAAATATAGACATTTAACTAGTGAATTCATACTCAGAACAATCAACTACCGGTTACACTTTTTAAATGTTTGTTTAAACTCATATAGTTCGTTTTTAAGTTAATTTCTGTTGAAAATTCAAACATGTTTTCCTCTTATATGCTACACACTCCTTGGCCATGTCTTGGGTTAAACAATTAAGTTAAAGAAGGAAATCAACTGAAAATATTCTTAAACAAAAAAACCTCCTAAACAGAAACATTATTAAACAGATAGTCATCTGTCTCTACAATCTTCTAAGCCTTTCTTTTTTTTACCGTTTTTAATATAAAAAACACAGGAAATCCTTTGCTAAAACCTTAATCTTCTTCTGAAAGAACTAGAGAATAAGAATGTTGTTGTGCCTTAAACATGATGAGTGAAATCCAATCAGGGACTTAACACAAAGCATCTATCAATGTCTGAGGGGGGGCAATGCGCTCTCCATAAATTAAATGTATTTCAATGAGAACATTTTCAACACTGTTCAAAACCAGGTCCAATTGAAGCAACAAGAACAGGCTTTGACGTTTTTAATTAACTAGGCCTTAGTAGGAGGTGGGGTTTGATCAAAAACCAGCAGTGAACCTGCTGAGGTGGAACTGAAGATGCTGAAAATGGCAGGCGGTTCAGACATTCAAGCCAGAGCCCAGTGAGAAATCCCGAGCTTCACCCTTGCATGCCTGACCTCTCGGGATTTCCAGCTCTTCTTTTCTGCCAGCCCACTAACTTCTGGAGCTCATGTGACAGTTTGAATAGAATTTTGTCACCAGAGCAGAATTGAAGTCCTTCTTCTCCCCTTGAGCTTTGGCTGAGCATGCACAAACATGACACTCCATCCTCATCATGGGAAAGTAATGATTTGCATCTCTGTTCATAACCAACTAACAAATATAGCTGCTATTCTGCCACAATATAGCACTGAATAGTGCTCCGATACATAGATTTTGAGTCTTTTTAAACAAATAGGTTTAGTTGTTTTTTATAATAGATTTGTATATCAATGTGTTTTATTATTTACTATGAACAAGAAACAAAAACATTATTTTTGTTCATTTAATTAATTGCATTTATTGCAAGTTTGAAAATAAGGTTCATAGCTAGTTTTGTATACGTATGATTAAATGTAAAAATCACTCAATTTGATAATGGGATCTGATAAAAAATTTAACTGTTTTCATTCATTGATACGATCTCCTACCTCTGATATATGCATTTTCACATCTCTTCAGCTTGTTTAAAGAACCTGTCATCTCAGCAAGTTATAGCAGACAATCAGCAGCCTTCTTCCATGCCCCCAACAACAATCAACGACACCTGTGGCAAACGAAAGTAAGAACAAAGATATTCAATATACATCCAACGAAATCCTTCAAGATAGAGTTAAACCCGTTTTGTTTTATGTCAGAGTTGCAATGCCAATGTTACGTAACGCTGTAACGTAACAACTGAGATGAGAAGCACACCTGTTTGGGACTTCAACACATTTAAGGTTACCACTGCATAAAGCTTTTGGAAACTCACAATTGTAGTATTAGAACTATTTTCTCATCATAATATTTAACAATAAATTGAGCACAATAAACCGTCGCTTGATGCCTAACCGAATGAAAATGCTAATGTTAGTAATGTTCTGTTAGCCCCGCTAAGCTAACATTCGTTTCAACTCATGAATTACTTAATTTACATTCAATTGTTTAACAATAACATTTAATTTCGTGATATTATAAATACTTAAATATGTCGACTTTGACAAAGATTTACATTCTTATTTATTTAATTATTTTTATTTAACTGACCGCGTTCACCAATGACCTATGAAAATAGGGGTGGTCTCAACTAACGTTGGGTCACTACCGATAGGGAACGGTTTGTGGTGGAGGACACGTGTCGCGTTCAGATTTAGTTGTAGTGTATACGAGAGTGTAAGGTTTATGCACCATATGCTTCAAGTATGTACGAGTACGTTGTTTTACCCGTTAGTTAATTAACGGTTTAATGTTTTGTGCTCTAACACTTTCCGTGTCGTGCATGGTAATCAAGCTATATAGGCCCTTTACAAGGCGCGTGATCAAATAGTTGCGCGTGCATTTTAAAAACGGAAGTGGAGGGTTCCATTAATTTGGACTTGGCAACAAGGTTTTAGAACCCTCTATACCTGCACCCCAAAATGTCTGGCTGTTTAAACTTTGGCGTTTACAGTTGCACTAATACATATTTGATTTTAAAAAGTGTGTGCGTTTATATGTATGTATGGAATTGTTATATATAATATAAGAAAAATATTTTCACTGTATTTGATAAACAATCCACTCGCATAGCTTGAAAAACGGTTAATTTACTCCATATGTTCGTTTTCAAATTGCCCTCACATATGCTTAAATATCATAATTGTTTACAAACAGTTAAAGGGTCTATTCGGAAAGAACATTGACCTACCATGAATGAATAAAGGTGTACATATTTACTTACTCTCAAGCAACACGCTGTTATAAAATGACATTCATTATTGTGGTGCATATACATCAATTTAAAAGGACAGAACACAACAAATAGGCTACAAAATATTGATTGTGTTTTCTTATCTTTAGAGTTGACATGGTATAGATGCATGATGGTGATTCAGAGCTACAAATAGTAACTGGCCATGAATTCTGAGAAACTCAAAGCGATGTGCTTCAGCTGCGAGCCATTAACCCTGGCACACCTGACTCGAAGGGTCACCTGACCTCTTCTATGTTAAATAAAGGCCTCATGCTTTGAATAAATTGGTCAGATGAAGAGCAAGATTACTGTGCCACAGTGCAAGCATCACTGCTTTGTGGTACGATGACCCTATTCAATTCCTGTAGTTTATAGCACAGCATTTTTATTTAGTGATATAAACAGTGGTGATGGAAGAAGACAGCTTCTGGCACAAGAATAAATCCCATGGAAAATGAAAGGGGTTTACTGTGAGTCTGCTCATAAAAAGTGTCATTTTGCATTATTGATCTCCCAAAAACTCTGACCAGGATGATGGATGGCTTAAGACTCTGTAAGCTTGCATGGATATTTGACATTGAGAATCAGGACTGTATTTGAACTGTATAATCAAAAATTGTTGGGCAAACATGTGAGATATTGACATCTGTCCCTGTCCATAAAATGTCTTACATATGACAGAAAATAGTTAATTGCAACATCTTTATATGGCAACCCTTAAAAAAATACAGTTTCAAACAATATAATATTCTGTTATTATCTATTGTCAATGTATTTATGGCACATGTTAAGTTCTGAGTTCAATTCTTGAGCAAATGTTATTACTGTAACATTTAACTTTCACTTGAAATTGGGTCATATCCATTAAAACAGATCCTCTGTGAACAATAACCTTCTATTTGCAGTAACCCAGTGTATGTGTGGGGTTGGATGTTTGCATTCAAGTTTGCAAAAATAGAATTGGATGACAAACAAAGCTGATAATATGGCTCTCTTGCACTCTGATGGCACCCACACATCTTTTTCATCTCTCTGTACCTGTTTTTGCAGTCTATGCATCAGACCAAACAAACCTGCTATTCCTGAACAGAAAAAACCACAGAGCTCACTCAGGGAGTAGCAACTTCGCATGTCAAACAATTCTGTCAAACCCAGTCTTTTCAGCCTTTTTAATCATGACATGAAGATCTGGTTCCTCGCTGAAAAGACGATCAGATGCAGACTCAGCAATGCTGTCAAGTTCTCACAGAGCAGAGAGACGCATTCTTGTGTTGGCACAAAAGCAATATTGTGTTAAAAGAATGTGAGACTAATATTTCAGAGCATTTCAAAATTCTGTCATTTTTTTATTGTTTTGTGATAATGTTCAGGCATTTATGAGTGGCATTAACAGTTGTTGGTCTTGCTGTAAACATTACAGGCATTTAAGAAATGGTGTAGATTATTTATGTTTTACGTTATTTAAAAAAGCTGCTTTGACACAAGGTTGTGTCACTTTGATTTATATTTGTATTATTATTCAATTTAATTGAATAATTGAATTAATTATTGGTCTGTAGATTTGATACTTATACTCAGCCCTCAATCTTAATATGTTGGTAAGGGTTAAAAGTAAATCATAATTGGAAAATTAAAACATAGCCAGCTATATAAAAGCTTTTTTTGTATATTAGGCACTTGCTTTAAATAATTTCACAGATGACAATGTATTTAATCAATCAATCAATCAATCAATCAGTTTTTATATAGCGCATCTTTAGCAATTGCTTTCAGAGCAGCTTCACAAAGTCCTCTTTGTCCTCTTTTATTTACTTAAAAATGCCATATCATGTCAACTCGGCTGAGGAATTTCTTGCATGTTTTAGTATTGTTCCCTTATCAAACCATGCCTCGAGTCATATTCAGATCGGTTTATGCAGGTTTGTGTTATCCAATTTTCTTTTTCTGCGAGCTAAAAATTGCTTGATGCCTGCAGCCATACCCGTTGGCCAAAGCACCACCCACTAACCAATCAGATGAACCGACATCGTAAACAATGTTTATGAATCGGCTCAAATCACGTCTCACTGCCATGATTCTGCTATGACCCCTGCTGGGTTTTACTTTTTACACACAGAAAATCAACATATTTCGACCCGGTTCTACAATTACACTTCCAGGTTAGTCAGCGTGTACGTTCTTCATTGAGATGCATTAGCGGTTCATTTGATTGGATAGTGCTATGGCCAATTGGCGTGGCTAGAGGCATCGATTTTGAGCTCTCAGTAAAAGAAATTATGATTACAAACATGAATGAACCAATCTGAATATGAATTAAGACATATTTTAGATGAGGTAACGGACCAATATTAAAACATGCAAAAAAAATTAATGAACACCTTTAAATGTACACAGCAAAATTTTAGGCTACAGCTAAATACATTGACTGGTGTTTTAATTAAACTCGTATAGTTTTAGATACAACATCGGTTTAGTACTTACATAATCCCATATCTACTACAGTAAACCCATAGGAAAGTTTTTTTTTCTATAAATGTTCTATCACTCATTACATCTCTGTTTGGCTGAGGTCATTGTCAGATAATGTAAGATAATTGCTTATGCTTTGCATGTATTATTATTGTAGTCATTAACCTTCATAACCTTCCTCTGCTTCACATATTTTCAATAAAAAGATTTCTTTTTAATGTGTTCAATTTTATCCTGAAAGTACTTCAAAAGTTTGCTCTGATTATCTGTTCTCAATCTAGAGCCCAGAAGAGTGAAATGGAGGTTGGTGCCATCCCTCCCTTCTCTGCACACACAACTTTCTGATTTCTTTTCTTAAACAGCCAGAGAGTTGCACATTTGTTAAAACACTGGGTTACTGGTTGTTTATCACATTTACCTCAGTAACTGGAATGCAACATAAGCAATGTTTTCTGTGGAGGATGTCTGTAATATGGTAGCCATACCACATGAATGGAAACTATCATTACTCATTTTGTCATCAGAGCCTTCCAGCTCACCTCAAATAAGCAGTAACCTGCACCACTCCTATAAATGGGAAGCCCAGCTTTATGAAAAGGCCAAAATTATGAAGCTATAAAAACATCAGTAGGAAGCACCAAGAAAAACAAAGTGCTTTTTACATTCTTGCCCAACTGATGATACTTTGTTTCCTTTCGGTTTCTAATGACTCCATCTCTTGTGTGCTCTTCAAAACCGCTCTCTTAATATCTGTCATATTGGCCCATTTCTTAAGGCAGCATAGACCAGCCAGCTTCTCCGTGCTCTAAAATATCTTTGCGTTGTATTATTTGTAATTTTGCACATGTTCAATTAGCATGTTACACTATAAAACCCTGCAGTCATGTCCTTGCCGTCAAACCGTTTTTCCTTTATGTGTGATTGCTTGAGTGGAACTTTGACGGATGCAATTCTTCACAGGCTTTAAAGACATCCTTGGAGGTGCTTTATGGCGACAGTAAATGTGGCTTGGATATTGAAACGCATCCTGCAATTCGCATGACAGTGTCTGATGTTGTCTGAATTGCTTTAGCTCACAGATGTTCTCTCTGCAACAGCATTATTTAAATACTCCCAAGAGACGACCGTCTTGTTTCAAACCACTCTCTGCTGTGAATTTATTGAGATGTATTTTTTTACACAGCAAAGATCACAGTCTTAAATCAACGCTATTGATATCAACGATTAAAAGTTGATGTTTAACATTCATGATGTGACATTTATGATTTGGTGTTTATGTCCACACAATTGAAAGCAATAGTGTTGATTAAACGTGTTGAATCTTGATTTGAACGATCAACAAATCAATATAACCATTCAGTCTAAACGCTTCAAAATCAAGCAGGTTTAAGAAAAGAAATGGTTGATTTGAATTAATTCGTGTTGTATTGAATTTTCATTGGTTTGCCTTTTTTATTTATACATTTTGTTGTAGATATGTGCAGATAACACTGCCGCACGATATATTTCTTGCAAACCTTCGACTCTTGTGACTTTCAGGATCCTCTTCCTATCACACTGACCAAACCAACCCTGGAAGCAAGTATCCCCACAGTTTAGCTGAAACCTCAACACTGAAACGCCTGCTAAAAGTTACTTGGGCTTGTTTGAAAGCTGAAGGTCTGTCTGTTGAGGCACGACACATACCTGCTCTAACCCACAAGGAGTTTTAAATACCAATTTAAATAGAAACAAGGGACAACACAAGGGACAAAAACAATGGCTTCTAATCCCATTATCCTTTACTTAAGCATTTGTGTATAATACATTGTACAGAGTTTATCATCCACTGCTGCCATCTCCATTCCTATCCATTCCTGAGTCAGACTTCAAAGATGATGCTCCTTCTTCCTCCAGTAACATTTCATCAAGGACCTCCCATGAAGAGATTCGGACTGGTTCCCTGTTCTTGGGTGTCATGTTCCACCAGGTTCTTAAAATGGAGGTTCTTCTTTGATCTTCATTGAACAGAGAAACACTTTTAACAAAATATCTATGCAGACACTGCTGGGGAAATAATTCACTTATCACAATCCTTAATTCACATTTTATTACTAGTATAAATAATTTAACTTATTGTAAAAAATAACTAAGATGATGTATCAATTAAATTAACCCAAGTAACAATGTTCTGATTTATTGTACATTACTGCACAAGCTTCCTGTTTTAAAATTTTTGTTAACAATAGTTGCACGTTTGTGGTTTTCACTGCTGTCGCTCATTTGTGTTTGATTTGTTGGGCGCTCCTCTGTAGACCTTCTGCAGAACTAACAAATGTTTATCTGAGTTTCTACTCTGACTGAACCATATGTGGCTAATCATTTTAGACGTCAATAAGATATTTGATCTCAGAAACACAGCTCACATGGCATTTTCTTTTTGTCATTCTCTGTAAACCCTTGGGATGGTTGGAAAAGAAAAGAAACCGCAGATCCACAAACTCTGAAATGGCAGCAATTCAAGCTCCAGAAATCATGCCACATTCAAAATCTTAAGCAGATGGGGCTGACCCTTATACAGGGCCTATTTATATACATTCAATTGCTGGAGTTTAAGTAACACATCTGTGGGCATGAAAAAAGACTTTGGAAAGACTATTAATGTACAGCAAATAATCAACAGCATAATCCTGCAGCTAACTATTTTAACAGAGTTATCACAAGAAAATTAGTTTTTTTGGAATGTCTTAATAAATCTCCTAAAATAAACTATTTTCATTTGACTGGAAGCCGTTTCTAAGAAGCAAGCAACCATTTGTTTAAGATACCGATGTTTGTCACTGATGGAGTGGTGCTTCAATGGCTGAAGAGAATGGTTAAACATTTGTTTACGTTGAGAAATATACAAAAAAAGAAATGTGAGTTTAAAATAGTGAAACAGAATTATTTATTGTACACAAATATTCTGTAAAACAATGGTTGTTTTTTTTTTACTTTTAAGGTTTTACTATGTGCCTGACCAAATGTGAAAACAACATTTTTATGCTCTCCTTTTTGAGACAAGGCAGTAATCCAACCAGCAGCCATTTCACCAGAGTCATGCTGAGGAGCTGTAAAATGGGGAACGATCATATGCTGAGAGCCGATGGGAAAGCAATTTCCTTTTTCTCAAGGGGACCTATTTCATATGGTTCCACAAAAGGCTTTGGAAATTGCTTCGAAAAATTGTTCCAGTAAATAAGAAAAGGTTTTGAGATCGGTGGAAATGTTCAGCTCTACTCTGTGGACTCAACTACTTATATTAAACTCATTTGGGTAAAGACAAGCCAATAAGCAATACCGAATAAACTACATGTGTGATTGTTGGAATTATACTTGATTCCTCTTCTGTAAAATAATAGTCTGACAACAACCTGTCTCTGAAGGTCTAAGTAAATGTTAGATCCCATTTAGCAATAACAAACAACCACAGTTTTAGCTTTGCTTGTTTTCTAAAAGGTTAATAAATGTTATGCCAATTCAAGCTTGTGCCATTTTAATAAAGAGATCTAACAATGAGTACCTCAATGAGCTGTGAAATATATTCATAACACTCAATTTATATTCAGCACCACATAGCGCAATCATACTCTGCTCAAAGTCAAGTTTTATTGGGTTTATCTCCTAATCCAGAAGTACAAAGGAAGGGTGTGAAGCTTTCAGAGTAAAAAAAGAACATATACTATAGAGACAGGTTTTTTGTTTCCTCTGTGATTTTTGTGAAGTTAGTCATATTTGTGGAAATATCTGATGCAAAATGTTTTTGTTTTATAAATTCAATCACTTTTTAAGCTTAGCTGTAAAATACTTTTTTAACTAATTACGATGGTGCTCAGTCGACAAAAGCACAACTAAGCAGGTGAGTCTTTAGCTTGGATTTAAACGTGACTAAAGTTTTACCACCCTTGATCTCTTCTGGAAGCTGGTTCCATCTGTGGGCCGCATGGTAACTAAAAGAGTATTTGCCCTGTTTGGAATTTACCCGGGATAGATCTAATTTATTTGAACCGAGGGATCTCAGCTCTCTTTATGGTGTGTATTTACTGAGCATATCTGTAAGACATGGGGAGGAAAGGTGGTGTAGTGGAGGAGTTGGTCGTACTGTAATCGGAAGGTTGGCGGTTCGATCCCCGCTAGGGTCATTCTGCCATTGTGGCAAGCCACTTCACCCACATTGCCCTGTATGGATGTTTGTGACTGGTGGGTATTGTATTGGTGTGTTTGGTGTTGGGCAGGAGTCCATAGACTCGAATGGGCAGCCACATTATGTCAGACTGCCGCAGGACAGCTGAGGGCTACCAAGGTAGCTTATCACCACCAGAGTGTGAATGTGGAGTGAAAGAATAATGCATTAAACATTGCAAAGCGTCTTTGAGCTCTTAAAATGTGTGTGAATAAACGGTCGAACTCTTTCTGTCTTATATAGCTTTTCAAAGTGTGTTGTTATATTTCAGTAGTATCAGATTTTTTTCTTTTCTCATGTCTCCTTCATCAGGTGTTCAGTGGAGGCCACATTAGTAGCTTTCATAAGAGAGTATAACTAATTAGCACTGTCTGGAGCAACTGTATCACATGTAACCTTGGTCCCAATCTGCTCTATGCTCCACATATAATCGGTGTTATACTGTATTAGACTCTTAAGTTAATATCACAAGAACAATTTCTATTTTAGAGTTTAATTGGAAACCGTGTCCAGCAAGCTTTGAGAAACAACAGTGCTCAGGCAAAAGTGGCAAGATTGCCCTGCATGACTTCCCATGAAGGTATCCCGCAATTACTCCAGGAGAAGCTGCAGCAGCTGCCTGTTCAGTTCAAACTTTTGTCTTGAGATCAACAAGAAGCTGCCCAAACTATACATCTAGAGGGTTTCCTAATTTAACTTGATGGATTTATTGAATACAGATATCAATCATTAATATGCTCATATTACTCAATCCTCCCCATATCCCTAAGAACTAAACTAGAAACCAGTTTGTTAGAAGGTCCTGGTCGTACACCTTTATGAATAGAGTTTGCATGAACAGACTTCATATGTAAAGTTTGGTTTCATTAATCTAAAATGTGTTTCAGAAGAATTAGATAGTCTAAATTGCCCTCTGGCTTTGTGAATGCTAATAATCTATGAATGATGAATGTATGAATGTATGCTTTGCTCAATTAAAGCATATGAAAAAGTTGTTGAATTGACCCATTGTATGATCAGTCATTGTAGATGATATGTTAATGTTAGTATCGTCACGGGGCTTAGAAAAGAGGCATTAGTTATAAGACTGTGTCCACTGTGGTTGACATGTCTTTAAACATTCACAGTCCCAATTAGAAGGCTCACAGCGATTGTACAACCTGATCAGTCTCTTGAGAGTGGGAGAGGGATCAATATGCAGCCTGTTTCTACTGAAAATACACAATTTGATCCATTAAAATGTCTTTCTAGTACCCTTCACTTTTAATTGAAACCACCTTCGCCCCATGTGACTAATAATAAAAGCTTGAGCATACTGTCACACTCATATGAACTAGATGACAAATATGCTTAAAGAATTATCTCTGTAGCCATCAATAGGTTTGTATGCATAGCATCCTTGAGAAGCTCTCTTTAAAGCTTTTAAACAACGCTCAAACATGTTGACGAGAGATAGCGATGTTTGACTTTGAGTCACAAGATAAGTGTTGAAAACAATGATAGCAGATGGAGACTGGTGAAATCATTGGAGTGAGACTTTTACTGGCATATTATGTTATATAATTTTTTTTAAAACTTTTCTGACAACCTATTGGTCAACTAACTGATTTGATGTGCTGAGAAATCATTTTGATCCTCGTTAATGTTAAGTGAATTTCCTCAAATGGGCTGGATGAAATTTAATTCCACTTTTAAACTTGATAAGTTTGTTTAAGTGGTGGCAAAATACTGTGAGTATTCAAGGAGGAGGAGTTAATGGATGCTCGTTGTTATAATGTGACTGATTGCTTGCTAGCTTACATCCTTGCAGTTAGAGGACAGGGAACCCAGTGGAATTATGACAAAGAATAGAAGATGTTTCCCAGTGATGAATAGGTTGTCAGTTGGTTCTTCCTGCCCTGTTTCAGAGAGTTGATCGGTGGCTCCTCAAAATACAGGAACACAGAACTAGAGCAAAGTGAAAAATGGTCAGGAATGGCGCTATTAGACACCAGAAAGCCTCCAGTGGCTAGACCAAAATTAGATGCCTCATTGTGAGTGAAATTTGCCCCCTATTTCAATCCTCTTAGGAGTTAATTAGGACAGAGTTTTTACATCAGTATTCTGCATAATGTTTCCTTAGCTTTCTTCTCAGGTGTGTTTGAGAGACCTGAATATGGGTACACTTGAGGGGAAGAGGGATTATGCCACAAGGTCGCAAGTCCTTTAAAGGTGCCATAACGTGCCCTTTTTAAATAATTTATAATCAATATTTGACCCCTCTAGTCTATCAATGCACCCTTAATGACCTTTATTGTAAACAATATCTAAACATTTTGACATACAAAGCAAACATGTCAAAACACCAAGGGCCTGTGCCATAAACGTGGCTTAACAAACTCAGTATTACCAGATATGTTTTGACTTGACAAAACCTAACCTAACTGTTTGAATTAGACATAATCGGTACCATGAAGCAGCTCATCTTTGTCGAGTCAAACTTTGATCCTGAAGCTAAGATTAGTGCACAGGAGCATGCACGTAAAAGACTGACGTTGACACTGAATAACAAATCAGAATGAACATGGATAGACCCAAAAATTTTTTTTTACTGCGGAGGAGAAGCAAGATATTAAAGCAGAAAATACGATGCATATTTTATATTTATTTTATATATAGTATATAAAATATATTTTTTACCATGTTAATTCCAATACGTTTATCTTTTTATGTCATGTTAACATGTTTATGTTTGTATTACAATAAAAAATAAATGCTTATATCTCTACAAATGTATGTTTAAAATGAAAAGGTCTATATAATTATTTTTATTTATTGGAGGATGTAACCTCAACTCTAAATGATACTAGCAGCAGATAATGATTACACCACCTGCAGTACGGTGAGGGTACAATATCTGCGTGTCCTATTTTGTATGTGCGACGAAGCTCGTGGATGTAAAATATCCCTTCAGCAGATAATATGTATCTTTTATGCAAATATGTGTCAGGAAATGCTTGTCTCGAATTAAGTGAGCGTATGCGCAGGATTGGAAAGAAAATGTGAAGTTATTGTTACAGACGCTAGTATTACGTCACTTAAAAGTTCCTTTTATAACCACTGATTGGACAAACTAAGCTTGCGAACTCTAATCCTGAACGTAGCCTGCTCTGGAGCAGGTTAGCCGTGTGGCGTAAGTAACCAGGGTGACAAAGACTGATTAAATCCTAGATCGTTTGATGGTACTCAAAATCCAGGATTGGTGCAAACTAATCCTAAACTTAGCTGGCTAACCAGTTAATCCAGATTAATCCAAAAACACACCTTCTTTAGGGTTCTGCTACAGTTACACATTCGGGTGAGTCAGCGTGTATGATCTTAATTGAGATCCATAGCGGTTCATCTAATTGGTAAGTGGGTGGTGCTATGGCTAATTGGCTAAACAGGTGAAGCAACTTAACACTAACGAGATGTGGAGACCATGTGCTCCAAACAAATAGAAACTAAAACCAGACAATGTATAGCCATAAGTAAAAGCAGATACAAATAAGGTAAACTAAAAACAAGTATAATAGTGAACAAGATTGTGACAGACTAAGTAGTTACCCTTTACTAGCTTTTGTAGGTCAAGTCCCGCCTATGAGGTTGCTTGACTGACATGACAAACAACCAATCCAATATCATTTCGCATTTATGTCCTGTTTCAGCTAGTTGTGAATCCAATGTTTAGTTGTTCTTTAAAATCAGACATTTTCAATACCCATGATGTAAATGTGATGTTCTCGATCGTACACCTCCACGTTGTTTCGGGGCAGAATGAAAATAAATGCATCACTCGTTACTACCGGAAATCCAGATAATTTTCCGTTTCAAACTCATCAGATGTTTTGCTGGCGTTCCACTGGCGTGATGTCAGATGTCAGTGTGATGTCAGACGTCTAGACTACCACTACAGTAAATACTATGGTAATTACCAATAACCATTGAATTTAATCGCAACTCCCCAAAATACCTACAATCAGCTTCTATGTAATTACCCTTACTCAGGATGAATGCATTCATTTTAACCTTTACTTTTAAGTAACCCATCTTAACAGTAACTATTCTACTTCCACAATCTAAATAAAAACTACATTACTGATGATCACTGGGTAACAAATAGCTGTAATGATAATCTTAACATACATTTCATTCATTGTAAATGCATTATCCTGTCAATTCACAATCCTCTTTCATCAATGAATTGTTGTTCACAGAAAAAACTACTAAATGAAAGCTTCATTATGTACAAATGGTGTGGAGATAGCTAATGGTAATTACGATATAGTTACTGATAGTTAAGGGTAATTACGACAGGTACTACAGCAGTAGTTATTAGTAAATTAAGGATATCGGCTACATAGTTAATGAAAAGTTATTTGTTAGTTATGCGGTAGTTCCCTGTTATTTATATAGCAACTAAGAAAGAGTATTGTAAAGCATTAACAAAATTTTAAATGGAAACTTAAAACTTATTTTTAATCCACTGATCCGGTTGCCCATATCACGGCCCTCCTCTGGTTTAACGGGTTCCTGTTTCATCTTGAACAACTCTCTGTGTGTGTGTTCATCATTCCGCAAGTCTTTTTTATTGCCAATGAGAATGATGGGGACGTTAGGACAGATATGTTTAACCTCTGGCGTCCATTTTTCAGGAATATTCTCTAAACTGTCAGGACTGTCTATAGAGAAGCACATCAGGATAACATCTGTGTCAGGATAAGACAATAGCCTACACTGATCGTAGTCTTCCTGACCAGCTGTGTCCCAGAACGCCAACTCCACCTGCTTTCCATCCACTTCGATATCAGCGATGTAGTTTTACAACGGTGGGCACGTAAACCTCTGGAAACTAATCTTTACTGAACACAATCAAAAGGCAAGTCTTCCAACAGGCTTCATCTCCCACAATCACCACTTTCTTCCGGATAGCTGCCATCACTCCTTATCTAAAAACTATTTACTCTTTTCTTTCAGATGATTCCTTCAGATGATTCCCTTCCTATATAACCTCTTTTTTAAGAGAATTACCTGAGACAACCTCTATGTGCAAGTGGCCAATTGTCTCTTTATTGCTTTGGATAAGATATGTAAATGTAAACACCAAAAACTCCTATTATAGACAACCATGCATGATAAATATTAGAAAACAGAGCAGCTGTTTAATTATTAGGAATTGTGTGTCAGCAATTTAATTAGGTAAGGGAAGCAAGCTGTGTGTATTTAAAGTGCGAAGCAGTCTGTTGTATTGGTCTAAAATGATGCTCCTCACAGCATCGTCGCTGTAGTTTAACATGTGGGTCTATTTGTCTGTGGATTTGAAATCAGTATTTTCACTAATTTGTCTGTATGTATTTAAGTGTACAAATAAACCATTACTTTACACATACAGAGATTTGAGGTGTTTTTTTCTGACCAAAAAGAATTTTAAAAAGTTTTAAATTCTCCACTGTGTAAACTCCACTTTGAAACATAATGTGGCAGCACCACCTACTGTCTGTAAGAGACAACTTTTTAGGGTGGGGTTGCCTACATGTATATGGTACAATTTGATCTGGTATGGGCCAAGCATAAAATTGAAAATCTTTCTGGAATAAATAGAGCTAATTTGAAAACAAAAATGTCAACATTGTATCTGCTGTTAATAATCCCCAAAAAAATTTTCAGAGTGTAGTGTATGTTCACAGACTCAAACTGAGCAGTTTGTTAATCTTTGGTGTCAAACATGAACGAAATATAGTTATCTTCATACAGTGAAGTTTGCTGTGCACACCCTGAGCACAGATTTCCTGCCACTCTGCGTAAAAAAAACATGTAGTAGGTTCTACATTATGAATCTAAACAAACGTAATGGGTATTAATTGAGTTTGGTCATACTACATCTATAATACGGTCACCATCATGTGACCAACCCATCGCAGACGTGGCTCATTCAGATTTCTTCTTCCATTGCATCAAAGAAAAGACGATTCAAAGTGTAAATAGCATGCATGCTTCAGTTTCTCACCTTTAGTAGAGTTCTTCAAGTCAATTTTCTTTTGTTTAGAATTTGAACATCTTAGCCTCTTCATTCTTCATTCTTTTTCATTAATTGAATGTCTATTCTTCTTGAAAGACTTAAGTTTCACTTTTTTACAAAGAAATAGTAAATAATGAAAATACAGCTCAACAACTCCCTCTCTCTCATAAAACCACTAGAGTCTACAACCATAAATAAAATATCTCCATAATTTAAGCAGAGGAAAAATACCCGCAGTAATCATAAGTTCTCAGGATTGTTGTGTGCTACAAAAAAGTTCTGGGTCTATGTTATTTGTTTTAAAATAGCGTAATCCTCGACAAAACTACAGATTTGCAAATACTTAATTCCTTTCAAGATTTTTACCACAATTTTGCCAAATTTGTGCATTTTTGTAGCATTTTCCAACACTAGGACCTCCAGGGTGACAAATGTATTTTGTATTTTAAAATAAAAATGTATTTTACAATTCTGCACTCTATGAATACTCCCATTTCAATATACATTTGCACAGTAAAACAACAAACATATCATATATCATAAAGCAAAATGTTCACTCATTTAACATTTTTACAAAATATTTATTAAGATTTGTACATACTCATTTTACCTTAAGCCAAAAGATCTAGCAAATTCTATTGAACTCAAAGACATTGGTTTTCTGGAAACTCCTGTTACATGCATCAAATTGAAACAACCTTCATTTAATACATTTCATCAGTCTTTTCAGGTCTCAATTTTCCAACTGATCCCATAAAACTCATAGAAGCTGAAATCAGAGACAAAACCAACCAACAGAACCAAATAAAACTGATCCAAATTTTCACAGTGCTACCAGCTTTATCACCACACAGCATTTGGCACATTTTAAGAAGTGATGTGAAAAATATTTGGCAACATGAAAAACACTCTTCAAGAACAGGCAACACTACAAAGCACATGTGTTTACAGCCCCTGTCTTCATCCACTGGTGTACATTCAGAGGCACAAAACATTGCAGGTGGGTCAGAGGATGCCTGCAGCGATGGTCTGATTTATGAGGACTGCGGAGTTGCTACACAGAGTGGCAAAAGTACCACCCGATGTGATTGATGGGCGTTTTCTTGCCATTAGTACCCCTGAGTGAAGTTATAGCCCGTTTCTGAGTGAAAGCTGGAGCCTGAAGCAGTGAAACTGTAGGCGGCGTAGGCGACCACTGAGCCTAACATCAGTCCTGACATGTAGGAAACTGTCATTATGTTTCCTGTGGACGGAAATCGCATCAAGGAAAATTAATGACACAATATAAGGAAGTTTTAATACATCTTTTTGTATTAAAGCTCCTTACAAAAAATTTTTTATTAAGATTTTGTTCTTAGTATCAGCAAGTTTGGCAAATTTTAAATGTGATGAAAAACGTTGGAGACAACAAACTATCTATCCACTTGGTTTAAATGCTACTATATTTAGAAATTGCTTTGCTGAAGACTTCGGCCAGAATTAAG
Organism: Danionella dracula; assembly: GCA_900490495.1. NCBI lineage: Eukaryota > Metazoa > Chordata > Actinopteri > Cypriniformes > Danionidae > Danionella > Danionella dracula. The sequence continues at coordinate 3,283,945 of UELW01000444.1, forward strand.
CAGATTCCAATTCTAAATGCTAAAATGCTAAAACTGAACAGCGTACAAAACCTCTGGCTCAAAAAGGGGTTTTCAGTTAAATCTGTAGTTTTTTTTAAAACATTGTACATTTGGACCAGGCCCCTACAGTGACTTCTATTCACTGGCTAGTTTGGCTATATCCTACTTTTTTGGCTTGGTCTTTGGCCAACGGCACTCCCACTATATAAAAACATGAAGATAAGATAATTGAGTTCCATGTATTGAGCACAATTTGGGCCAAATTATATATAACATGTTAATTATTACGATGATCCTTCCTCTTAATAGTACCCCCAATCCCCCCCACCCCCCCTAGATTGAACAAGGCTGTTTTTACTTCTTGAATTCATAAAGAACTCTATTGTGCCTGAGGTAATTGTATATTGTTAATATGTTTTTATGCCATATAATTAGCCTATGTGAATTTCACTGAATTATGTTGAATCCACATTAGGCCTTTTGTGTGTGCAGCTGCTTTGAAGCAATTCCAAAAAAGGTTCTATATAAATATTTTTTGAAAAAGGAAAAGGCTGTCTATACCAGCTGTGAGCCTTGAGCTACATGAATAGTTATAAAGTAAATGAGATTCAGCAGGCAAGCGAGGCTCATTCTTCATCTCCCTAACAAAATAAGTAGCAATTTACCATTTTGGATTCTATTTAGCCTCTTTATGCTTCTGGTGATAACACCCTTTAAAATATTGTTAACTGAACAGACCAGTTTAAAAATTGTTCCCACATTTACACTAGATTTTTCCTACTTGAAGTAAAAAAAACAAAAATGAAACTTTGTGACTAAACTCTGTTGAATGTAATAACTGAGGAACTCTGCTGCTGTAACATGGTCGCAGAGGGTGTTAGAATATAGTTCCGGCTTGTTACATTCCATAAAAGTAGCTGCACTTTAGTTTGAGTATTTCAAGTGTTCCAGATCGCTTTTAGTTTAGAGGCTGGATTTTCCCATAGATACAATCTAAATTATTTTCCCCAACTACCTCCATGGCTACGTGGAACATTCAGTGTGTGAACAGGTTGTTTCTTGATTAAATGTTTAATTTTCCAGCAGTCTCACTGAACAATTTTACTCTAGGAGAGTTGGATTGAAATATGTTGGGAAATATATGGTACACTCTTAAAAAAATTGCAGAACTGAAATGCATCTGGTCTAATTAATTTCAATGACCTATGCTAAGCTACGCTAAAAGTGCTAGCTCATGATCCAGAGAACAGCTGAAAACATCCAAAATAGTTGAGTATCACTTCAGATGGACTAACCTAGTACCAAAAACATTAGTGTTCCTTTAAATATTTAAGTATAAGTATTTATTTATTTAATCCTAAAAACTGTAATCTATTTAGAGACGCTAGTATCAACATTTACATTTACATTTATCCATTTGGGAGACACTTTTGTCTAAAGAGAGAGTATGCAGCAATAAACCACAGCAGGAAGAAAATAAAAACAGATGAGGAAAAAAAGTAGTTTTTTTTAGTAGGTGTTCCCTGAAGAAAATAGTTTTCAGTTGCTTTTGAAAGCTATTAGGGTTGTTGTTCTCCTGGCTGGATCAGGGAGTTTGTTCCACCAACCAGGGACAGTGAGAGAGAAGGATTTGCTAAGAGATTTTATGCCTTTGTGGGACGGAACCACAAGTCGCTGTTCCTTCTCTGAGCGCAGGCTATCTATTGGAGATAGTTTTGTACGCCAGCATCAATGATTTGAATTTAACATGAGCTGCAATGGAGAGCCAATGAAGAATGATGAAGAGGGGAGTTACATGAGCTCGCTTCAGTTCCTTGAAGATAAGACAAGCTGCAGACATACAGTTTGTGTTCTTATATTGTCGATTATCATACTTATTTTAATCTACAAATAAAAGATTATATATTGTTATGTAGACATAAAAACATAACAAAATATTTCATATGTATGGATCTTTTAACAGTAATTTTATGAGTCACGCCAGAACTAGAGACCAGAGCTATTTTCATTAAGTTATTTTCATTATCTATTTTTGCTTCCGCTTTTAAAAGCATGACAATAGATTTTCTGATATGCAAGTGGTGTCATTCTATATGCTTAAACCTAGAAGCAATGCAGTACATTGAGTTATTTTAAAGGGAATGTGATTACATAACTCGTTGGTATAATACATCCCAAGTACACAATAAGTAGTTAGTCATTTTAGAAAAGTGCTTGCTAAATGCCATTTTCTTCCTCTCAAAATGTATATATATATATATATTTAGTAAATTGTGCTCACAAAAATTGTCCAGAGGAGGCTCAAAAGGTAGTGCATTTAACAGAAGTAATTTAATCAAGCACCTTAAATCCCAACTCGACAATAAGTACAAAGAGTTTTCGCATCCTTCTAAACTTTTAGCCTAACCTCCCAGAGTTTCACGCCACAACGAGCCATAAAACATGTGAAACAATTCTGCGGCTCTAACACCACCAGCCAGGCTTAATTTGTAAGAATTAAGATTTAAGCCCTTACATTTTTTAATGATTTATTCTGTAATATGTTGTATACAACATGCTTTTGTAAAGAATTGGTCTTAATTAAAACTTATACACGTATAAAAAAGTTCTCGTACTCATTTTCCAAAAAAGGGGTATCGGTGCATCCCTAGTATTTATTGAAAAAGATCCATGGTCTTGACATTTAATTAAGTAAAAAAAAGGTCAAACTACATCGAGTAAGAAGGATAAATTCACCTGCCAGCTCCCTCTGCTCGGGCGCCACCTTGCCTGCAGCGTGAATCATGGGAATACTACCAAAGTAGCCATTGGTTATGCCCATGAGGAGAGAGAAGATGCAAGGCCATGCAGGGTGGCTAAAGGTGGGCTTCTGAGCGGGATACACACACATGATGAACAGAGGGATGAACACCACACGCACACACGAGCAGAGAAGAAGACGAGTTCCATTCCACTCGTATGGCACGGCTGCCAAGATCTGCACAAACGCAGGGTTGTAAATTGATTGGAAATGTAACCTAATAATGAGCGATAACACTGTGACTTTGACTTCACCTTCCCCACAAAGTCAGATATGTTGAAGATGGCCATGATAAGGATGGGCAACCATTCCCCAAGTGTAGCATTTCTGATCTCAGACTCAAGACCAGGAAATAGACAAAGAGTGATAAAGTATGTGACAGCAATAGACAACATGTAAGCCCAGATCACACGGGCGACCACATATCGATGGAGGATCATTCCTGCAATAGAAAAGAGGTAAAAAAAAATTGGCTCTTTGTAAGTGATCTTATGAAGGATTTTTCATGGGGTAAACGATATCTGTAATAAGAATGCACCTTTAATACCAGGCCAGCTACGCTTAATCTTTGGTATGGGCACATCAAACCTCACATAAGTGTTTCCTCCAGAAAAATCTTCCACCGGAGAAGAGCCAACAGCACCATTACCCTTCAACACACAAAGGACAGCCAGTGAATCATACACTCTCAATCATACACTCTATCTGTGCATGAATAAGTGGGGCGACTATTGTGATTTTTCTTTCAGGAGAATAAATTTAAAGCATCTTGTGTTGTTTGTTTTAGCTGTATAGAGTAGATAGCTGAAGCTTCATGACCACGTGTGAAGAATTCAGATTTTTCTTGATGAACTGGCATTTCTGTGAGCAATGTGATGAGCCCATTACTTGATTAAGTGCCTGGCTGAGGCAGTAAAAGCACTTTCCTTAATTTGCTGAGAATAAAACAAGACCACTCAACTCCCATGCCGGCACAGACCAGAGAAATGACTCCGGTGAGGGTTATAAGCGCCAATTCAGGCCTCGCTTAGAAGCGAATTCAATAAATCAGAAAGCCTCAACCAAAAATGAGACACTCTAGATTGAACTTTTTTGCTACTCCTAAACCCTCCCTTTCAATACATGCTACACTATTAGTAACTAATCTGTTATTTTTAAACAAGTCTTTTGACATGTTTTGAAAGGATAATAGAAATGCTACTCCGCAATCCTGTTTTAAATTTAAAATGTAATCTGCTTTCAGTTACTATGCTGCCCACAGTAAAACCAGCTCCCAGAGGAGATTAGTGGAGAATTTTATTCACATTTAAATCTAGACTAAAAACTCACTTAATTAAATGTGCTTTTACTGACCGAGCACTGCTGTCCGAACAACACTGGACTTGTGAACTTGTTTTTCTTTTACTCTATCAATTTTATATGTGTTTAATGTCGTATCTCTTGCTTTTATTCCTGATCTTTTTTATTGTCTGTTTCATCTATGATCTTTTTTTTAATCTTATGTAAAGCACTTTGAATTGTTAATGTGTACGAAAATTTGCTATACAAATAAAATTGCCTCGCCTTTCCTTTAAATTATTTATTATTTTACAAGGTGTCTACAAAAGATGCTAACCTTTATTATATTTGAATATTATTTTGTATAGTATATTATATACAAAAATATAATAATCGTCTAAATAAGTATATTGTTATCACAACTAAATTTAAAATCTAGTATAAAATTGAGCTCTCGGGTTTACTGAAGAGGCAAGCCCAAATATATCAAATGTTTTAAGCAACAATACACAAAACACATTGAGTTATTATAGCCACAAAAAATGGACTCTTAATGGTAAATTGTGAGATTCATCTAACACATTTCTATATACTCAAAGCACTTTGCATCTTAAATAAATATTTAATCTAGAGGAGTGGTCTCTAAGTCTACCAGTGTTCAGCATCCACCTGGATGAGGTTGATAGCGCCATTCGGCACCGGAAAGCTCACCATGCATGAGTAGGAGACCGATGTGGCCAATCAGTGGAATGTAGGCAATTATAATACAGGAATTAATCGAATTTGGCAAATTTGGACAGGATGTTGGAGTTACACCCCTATTCGTTTTGGTGTAACATGTTGTAATTTTTAATGACTGCAAAGATCCAAGACCTGGGTTTAGCATCTAATTCAAAGGAAGGTCCACCTGTACAGTACATTGTCTCAGTCAATCCCCTTTCCACAGGAACCTAGTTTTTCTTTGAGGTTTCCCATTTAGATCCTAATTAGGCTCAGTCCTACCTAACCTTCATCTGAGGTGATCGAAGCTAAAAAAGGGTCTTACAAATTTGTGAAAACTTTCAAACATGAAGTTATACACATTCAATGTATCACATACGTTGGCTGGATGGATGGATTTTTGTAATCTGATTGTGTGTGTGAGTGTGTGTGTGTGTGTGTGTGTGTGAGAGAGAGAGAGAAAGAGAGAGAGAGAGAGAGAGAGAGAGAGAGAGAGGAAAACAACATTCTTTATTGTATCCGAAAAGGTAAAGGGATTAGACTAGAACTACATATCAAAGAACCATAATGGAACCTTGTGTAATAATCCAATGTGAAGAGTACTTAACAAACTTCAGAGCTTCCTTAAGTCAACTAAAGAAAAAGCTCAGCTCCTTTTCTTCTCTGCAGAGTTTTTGATTTTCAAAGTTGTGGTATTCTTTTTATTCTAGTTCTTTATAACGCAATAATAAAAATGCTAGTTCCATGGAAATATTTATCACACTGCTGCTCAGAATGTTGCACAGGAGCAATCCTCACTAAGGTTTACCTGTTCTGCCTGTGCCTTCATGGGTACTCCAGATAAATCTCACAGAACAAAAACTCACAGGGGTGAACCTGCAAGTGAAAGGCGTTTGATTGTGGCACTGCAATGGAGTTGAGACCTGTTCAGAGTGTTCTGAACCTCAGACTTTACGGATAAAGATATCCAAACAATAAGAAACAAAACAAATCTATAACCTTCTCATATTTGACATGCAAAACTTACAAATCTTACTTCTTCTGAGATGACATCATGATGAACCTGGTACTGGGTGGAGTTGTGCAATTTCTCTTTGGCATTAGGTAGGCCCTGACGAGCCAGGCTTGTGTAATACTTGATAAATTGACTTCGGCGCACAAACAAATGCAGAACAAAGCACACCAACACCATAGCAATGGAGATAACGAAGAAGATGATGGTGTTCTCCCTCTCGTTTTTGATCAGCAGTTTGGTGAAGATACGACTCAGTGAAATGATCACTCCCGCAGTGCCTACAGGGGCAAAGACACAAGCTAGAATCGTAATTTAGGAACAGGGTTACATGTCAAAAAACAATTTTACATTGGTTTGTACAGAGATGGCTAGAAGCTAGATGTAAATCTCAAAAACTAATGAAGAAAAGAGGAATCCCTATACAGTACATGTTCACCCACATAACTATTGAAATATTTGTAAGTACTTAAACTATGCAGAATTGAAAAATGTATTATATATTTACAAGAATTATAGGCTTTGCTAATCAGTTAGAACTTTATCCAACATATGAATGTGTTATATTATTTAAAGCTTTCATTTCCATGCATCACTTCTCTCCTTTAAGTAGAGAATCTAGTCTTTGAAAATGAGTCAACCTGCAACTTATACTTGACATACATTATACTCAATTCTAGAAAGGTTAAATCCTGGGTTTTTCATCTGCTTCTAGTTGTGGATGATAAATGATAAAATCAGTGACACACATGATATCACATGATATAGTTGAACGTTTCACATGAAACGTTTTTTTTTTTGCTGGAGTGAGGGCGCATCTATCTTGAAACTAACATTAATATTTTTAATATTTACTTTGTGAAATTTGATTTCTGATTTCAAACTTAAGGTAAAAAAGCATTGATTGATCTAATCAGATTTTGATGAAATGTTGAAAGCCTCTTACTCTCTCCAGTCATCACGCCTTGGGTGTAGCGCTTGGGAAGCATCCCCATGTAGCCATAGAAACTGGACTGCTGCACTGCGAGACACACAGCAGGAGGAAAGGTCTTACAGCTGAACATGATTGAGAACACAAAGTTCCCATCCCCTTTCATCAGTCAGGGTGAACAATACCTGTGCATCCAAAAGCCACAGTCCCCATACACATCAGGTTAATAATGTAGGCTTGTTTAGTGTTGAACTTCTCCAGCCAAACATCAAAGATAGTGACAAAAAGCAGAGGTCCGAGTGCGAAGAGATAACCTTCAAGAAATGACACGAGGATAAATAAACCTGAGACAGTGCAAGGCAATACTTCAATCTGAGATCCTTGAATCTGTTGATTAGCAGCTGTTAGCATGTAGCACAATAGCAGCTAAATATGCTAATGTTGTTTGAGGAGAATACTTAAGAGACATTCTATTAAAAAGCCTCAATTGATTCTAGGAGTTGTAATCTAATACAAATACAAAAATACGGTTATGTTTGTTTCAAAATAAGAGTTCTACCCAACGTACCTCATGAAAATAGGTTCTTTTTGAAAGCTCTGCATTTGTAAGTTTTGTTAAAATTATTGGTTTTACTCAAGAGCATAGGTGTATAGTCTCAGATTATGGCTAATGCAGACGGCAACTATTTATCGTTAATTAGCAGTTGTCTTGCTCTCTGTCTGGCATTTTACATTTACATTTAGCAGACACTTTTGTCCAAAGCGACTTACAGTAGAGGAAAGAAAATATGCAATTTGTAACACAGTCAAAGTCTATTTCAGCTTGCTCATAATAGAAGCTGTATCAACTGATCAATAAACCACAGCAGGAAAGAAAATAAACAGAGGAGGAAAAAAAGCTTTTTTTAATAGTAGGTGTTCCCTGAAGAGAAGAGTTTTCAGTTGCTTGCAATTGTACATTTTACTTGCTATTGTACATGTCTGTGTGTGTTTGCCTGCTCTAAACGCACACACTGACCCACAGTGATCCTGGTGTGAAGGCTCAGCATCTCCACTAGGACATTATTGAGAATTACAGCCACAAGGGCCACAATAATGTATGTTAAACCCATATCAAAGACTATAGAAGTTCCTGAAACACACAGAAAACAAAAACAATATTGCATATTCCATTTGTTTAAAATGTCATAGTAACACACAAAATAGTGTAATATGAGTAATGTTTTAAACATTGTGTCACAATAACAATTAAACTAAATATGAGGCATATGATTACTGATGTACCTTCAAATTTATGATGCAGGTAGTCAACATCTGTGATAAAGCTATTGTAAGGCAGCAGAAAGCCCACTCCCGCCAGCAGCATGGCAAAGTAGATCCCATTGTAACGGTCATCTGGCACAGTTTCTTCAAACGCTGCACACAAAAATCATCCAGCATTTTCAACCGTATGTAGTTTAATGGTATCTCCCTTCGTTTTTTCTTTGTAGTGCTTTGCATATGGATGAGGCTTTTGATATTTCTATCTCTAGCTCTCTCAGTCTCTGGCTGATTAGGGCAAGTCTCAATACAGATTTATGCTAGCTGCAATTGTTATTTCACACAAAATGCCAATTTTTTACTTAATGAAAAACATTCTATCAAATGCACAATTGTACATAACCTACATGTGTTACTAAGTGGGATGTTTGCATGATTTCTTTGACGCTCCATAGATGGACTGTAGACACCATATCTAATAGTGCACTTGAAATGATTCATACCATAAATGTAACATAAATGTGACAAAATTCTATAACATAAATGTGTGGAAAATCTACAAAAATTCTGATATTTGAAATATTTACAATTGTGAATTAAAACCCATGGGTCTCCACTCCTCAGTGAAAAAAAAACTACTCTTAAATCTGAAGCATAATCTACTTTAAGTTTCTCATCAGGAATATAAACTTGATACTGTATATGCAGAACATCAAAATGATTCTTCCACTCACCAGAGCACACAAGATGGAGCAAAGACCTTTTCCTCATCACATCTGATTTCATTTGTGTGACCTTTGTTACCAGGCAACATGAAGTGAAGACAGGCTATCCAGCTAACATGATTAGATGTAGCTGGTACATGCCATGAAACGTAACCTTTGAATCCAAGAGTCACCATGACCGAATAATGGGTGTCAATGCATATTCTACAATTTAAATCTTTGTGAAACTGAAAATATTTAACTACAAGTATAATTACAGCAACTATAAAATGGTGACTCTGATGTAATGGACTGTATCATGCTCACCCCACTTACTAACCAAGAACTAGGGGGGAAAATGTATTCACACATGCATTGTTACATTTGGCACGGCTGTTGGTGATTAGTAATAAGCCAGCTGCAGCATGTACTCTACAACCACTTTTTGTAGACACAACAATAGTGAATCAGCTTTTAAAGGTGCTATATTATGCCTCTTCTACCTAATTTATAATAAACATTTGACCAGTTTAGACTACCACTTCACTCGTATTAATCTTCAAAAGGCTGTACATTAATAAACAATGTCTTTGAATAAACAAATAAACCACCCATTTCCGATAATTGGGAGCACCTTTTGGTAAGTCATCCAAAAGCACACTTTGGTTGAGTGGTTTCTTGACTTGATCCCAGAACTTTGACTATTTCTTTACTAAATATTTCTGGCCTGGGCCAAAATAAAGTTTGATTTTAGAACAATTTGTCTTGCTCCATGAAGGCAACATAAATATTTATCCAGTCGACTCACCAGGTTCTGAAAGAGCAAGCACTCCTTTCTCTGAGATCTCTTTGGTGTGTGTGTCCTCTTCCTCTAGCTGATAGCTCTCGAAGCTGAAGCTCATCACTACATTTCCTTCAGGTGTCTGGCCTGGAGTGACCATTTTACGCCCACCAGCTCCTCTCGAACCCATTTTCTAGGCTTTTTAACCCGTTTTAGATTGTGATCTGTAAGAGGATGAATAGCGTTCATATGTGTGAGATGATTCTAAAAGTTCAATAATTTGAAGCAATATCATATAGCTCATTTTGGAACAAAAATTGTCACCAGTCCTTTATGGGGCTACTCATTTTTAAATCTTTGTCTGTGCCCAGGAAAGCTCCCTGTTAGGTTCCCAGTTAGGTTCATACTGGTAACTGGTAACCTTCTGAGATGCAGTACAGCTAGCCACTGCCTGTCACCCTGGTGTCCTGAGTTTAAAGATCTCAAAGCTCAACTTTAATTATCAGTACCATTTTTTTTAAATGATCCTCAAGGGATTCATTGGTACTTTTTTCCTAGTCAATAGTTATCAGTGCAGATTCAGTAATGATTATAGTAATGTCAAAGCAATTACATGATTGGACAGAAAACCTTTTCTTCTTTAGAATGAAATGCCAAGTTATTTTTTTTAATCATTTGAAAAACATTTTTTCCAAACATTCCAATTTAACATTTGGCTCTCTTTTATGATTTTAGATTTAAATATAGCTACTATCATGCTACTATCATCATGTGTGATAACCATTTCAAAAATGGCATGTGTCTCAGACATCAGACTGACAATATTACATTTGATTTTATAACCCATATATTCAATGAGACGAAAAGATTGAGATGGCTTCCAGTCTTACTTGAGTCCAGTGGCTTCCAATGGGAAGACAGTGGAGTACAATAAAAGCATGGGAAGGCAGCCTAGAGCCACTGTCTGTTAAGTCAGCCATGCCATGTAGCGTTTCTCATTTTGCTATACTACAAAGAAAGTAATGTTTTATGAACATGCATGGGTGTGCATCAAACTGACGTCTTTTTGGGATCCTGTTATCTTTATTTTAAGAATTATCAGTCTTATTATATATTTTCTTAAAGGCAAATCACACACATCCAACAAAAAGAACCTTGTCAAAGGTGCCCCAGGCAATTGATATTTTCTCGTTCTGGAAATCGGCCAATGCATCTTTTGAAAGAGGATTGGCTCGGCAGGGCACAACTGCTGTAAAAGAAAAGCAATCGCTGATTGCAGTTTTGTATCTCTGACTGGAGAGTGACTATGTACATTTTGTCCCTGCAAATAGTTTCAATCATGAAACACTGACAATTAGTACGCCTGCATAGCTTGAGTATGGAACATTCATTAATCTGTCATATTGTGGGTTGTGTCAAAGTGGCTTGAGTTGTTTAACTATGATCAGAACTATCAACAGTGGTGTGCAGGCAAATAAAGAGAACACCTGCTTTCAGAACAATGAATGGCACATTGAGCCTTTACTTACCAAAGATGAGCACCGTATACATCAGTGAGAACATATTTCTGTTTTAGCTACGACTTAATTCTAAGTAACTTTACTAAACACAAGCTTTTCAAACTGACACAGAATAACATGGTCTTATGCATGTGGTGCTGCACATACTGAAATATATTTGCTTAAGATGCCTTTTTTGTTTTTCTGTTTTGTAGTAAAATCAATCATCTTTAATTGACGGTAATAAATAATAGGTAAGTAAAGCTACCAGGCTAACATCTTTAATTAGCTGTTAAGCTAAAAACAAATCTTCATGGGTTACCAAAGAGCCTTATGTGGATAAATTAGATTTTAAATCTTTTACAAACCCATTTTGAAATATTGTTTATTGTTATTTGTTTTTCTTGTCAAACTATCTCAGGCAACGTTTGTATTACCCAGCAGCATTTATAACGAGAGACAAAAGCGACGCAAGCACCAATCAGACAACAGGTTATGCTACTCTTACCTCGAGCTGCAAAATGACTCTTTCCTACCTTATTCCCTCATTATTCCCAGGAACAACATCCTTTTTCTTCACAGGCAGTCTGCTCATAAGAGAGGTGGCTGTTGTTGAGTCGCTCTCTCTCTATCTCTCGAGAGAGAGAGAGCGAAAGAGAGAGAGAGCATAGTAAAAACCACCAAGAGTGGCGAGCGGAGATAGCCGAGAGCGAAAGAGAGAGAGAGAGAGAGAGGAGAGAGAGAGAGAGAGAGCGAGAGAGAGAGCGCGAGAGAGAGAGAGAGCGAGAGAGAGCGCTCTCTCTCTCTCTCGCTCTCTATCCTCTCTCTCTCTCTCTCTCTTCTCTCTCTCTCTCTCCTCTCTCTCTCTCTCTCTCTCTATCCACCCACGCCTGCGCGCGCGCTCCCGTCCGTCTGAGCCTCCAGCTGTCTGAAAGTCTTTATAGGATGAAAGCAATTCAGGTTCATAATTGCATTTTTTTTTATCTGCAATTCTCCATAAAACTTTACAATTAGAATGCACCCTCTATAATGAGTTTGTGTAAAGAAAAATGAATGCAGGTGAATGATCAAACTGTTTTGAAAGAAATCATTTTAATGTGATAAGTTACTGATTGTTCTATTATAATGATTATATAAATCATATGAATCACGATGATATATTTTATATATTTAAAAAAACTGCAGCAAAGCAAATAACATGGTTGAGTGAGTCTCAAGCTGAGTTTAAAAATACAAAAAGTAAAAGTGTGATATTTTTTTTTGAAGCGTTTGTTCCATAAATACAGCTCACCCAAATTAGTGTATGTTAGACATTAAATCTAATGTAAATGTATCTCTCATTGTTTTTCTGATATAGTTTTAAGAGATTTTAATAGTCTTTTCTAGTTTTACATTAGTTACATTTTGTTGTTTCTTTGCAAATAAAAATAAAGTAAATAAAAATACAGATCTTCCCAGTGAAAAAGATTAAAACATTCACTTAGGGTAGATTGAACAGAGAAATGATTGGTAATAAAAACTTGCTAACATATATTATATTTTGGGGCATTTCCAGATATTTCTACCTTTTAAAATATGTGTTGCATACATGATTTATTGATCATAACAAGTATTTTTTATCAAAATGTTTGCAATTCAAGACAGATTGAGACAGTGATAGAGTTACAAATGATCTAGATAGAGGTATTTAATATGTTGCAAAATGATAGATTCAACGTTTTTGCCTATAGCAGGCATGTCTCCAATGTAACCAAAAAAACTCATTTCTACTAAACCTTTGCACAAATGCCAAAGAAAGGTTTATCCACTTGAAAGGTATTGATACTGTCCTGAGTTGATATCTGTGCTAGCTCCCCTCGGGCTGATTTTCAAGTAGGTCTGCTTTTATTCAGTTAAGACCTGATGGAGGGCTCCTGTTTCAGCAAATAATGCTGCAGGATACAAGTGATGAAGCAGATCATGCAGAAGTGAGAGGTATATCTACAGGACAGTTACGAGATACTGTTGTAACATCATTAATCAAATTCACAAAGAACTGAACATTCTTTTGACCAATGTTCCAATACAATCCAGAAGCTATACGACATCTTCTGCTGTTTCAATCCCTTTATTCTAATCCAATCCCTTTAAGAGCTAGAACTGTTCTGTAGATTATGAAATTAAGAAAAAAGGTGCATACATAATGCTAGTCCTCAGATCTCCACACTGGCTGCCAGTGACAAGTGCTGCTGCTCAACTAGAAGTCACAAAACAGCTCTGCACCAAAATATACCACAGATTTGCTTACTGTATACAAACCAAAAAGAGCGCTTAGATCATTAGGTTCAAATCTGTTAGATCTACCACAGACTCGCTCTGAAAAGGGAGAGTCTGCTTTCAGTTACTGTGTTGCCCACAGCTGGAACCAGCTTCAAGTAGAGATTAAAGGAGCTAAAACTTTAGTCACGTTTGAATCTAGACTAAAAACGAATTTATTTAAATGTGCATTCACTGACTTAGCACTGCTGTCTGAGCAGCACTGCACCTATGAACTATTTTAGTTGTTTTAATGTCTTATCCCTTGCTTTTATCTATGATCTGTTTTATTGCCTGTTTTATCAATGATCTGTGTTCTTCTGTAAAGCACTGTGAATTGGCAATGTGTACAAAAATGTGGTTTATAAAAAAATTGTCTTGCCTATTAAATGCTAAAACCTTTGTTATATTCTAAAAATGGTTTATAAGCATTTCTGCTGTCTAAAGGCTTTCTTAGTATTTGAAATACAATACACTCCGTGCTTTTAATGTTTTAAAAACTAAACATTCAAAATCTCTGTAATGTGATGTAAGATTTCTTCATCTTTGGAGGACAACCCAATCAGTGACTGAGGACTTTGCAGTCATCCATCTGAATAGTGCCAGCTGACATGCGGTCATGAAGAGAGTGCAGGAAATTAAAGCTCTGGATGAATTTCAATCATATTGCTAGAATACTAATGAGGTGAGAGTTAGGGACACAGCATCCACATGGAAGCTGTTTCAGAGTCTAATACAATTAGTGTGTGTACTATAACATAATTTGTGAGAGTCCTTGAGGGTAAAAGGCTTATAGATGTATATTATATATAGACCTTGTGGAGTCAAAATCAGCAAAGGTGTCATTGTTTTAACATCTAGTTCTTGTATTTATGATGAGATTATCTGGCCTGTATGTTTAGCTTACGCAGCTTTTTTTTTTTTGCTACACGTACCATGATGAATTACAGTACATGACATTATAGACAAGAGCTACAAATGGATGTTTAAAAGCTTAAAAGTAGGATTACATACAATTAAACAATTTTGTCTACATTTTTTTTAGTTAAACAACTAAAAGATTTTTATCATCTTTTAAATAATTAATTTATAAGTTAAATGTGATTTTCCAGAAATTAGACAAAAAAATATTTAAACTAATAAATACTGTATTAAATACAAATAAAAACTGTACTGTTTTGATTATATTATATTTTTCCTTGCTTTGTAAATGTCTCCCTCTTGTGGTTGGTTTACAAAGGCGTTAAACGTTAAGGCCCTTTATATATACTTAAACCAAGACAATGAAAAGTGAATTATAGTAATTGAAATATTTACATTTAAACTTAAAATTACTCTTTAATATACACTTAAGCTGCTACCTGACGACAATAACAAAAGGAGAAATTATGACAATGTTAAACCCTAAATTATATCTATGGAAATTATACGTATAAACAAACATCAAGGAGTAAACATGATTTTAGTCTTACAATTATTTAAATATGAAAAACAAACGCTGTACTGTGAGTCAGAGGCACGCTTCGGGTCCACCTGACTGTTAAACCCCGCCTTGTCATTTGCCCAGTGACGTCACTCAATTTCTTTCCCAGCGTTCCTCGCTTCAGCTCTCATCTTGAAGTTCAGAGCAAGATGGCGGATAAACCAGGTATTATTGAGTGGATCATTCATTATCTATTGTATTGCACTGGTTTGCTTCACATTTTACCGTGTTTATTTAGCTGTACACACTCTTAACGGTGCACTGTAAGTGCTGCTTTAGGGTACCGCTTTTGTGGAGTAACTGTTTTAGGCCTCGATGCGGACAGACGCGAGTCATGTCAAGGACTTTCAGTAACATTGGCCGCTTAGTAACTGTTAATGTTACGCCTGAATATATGTTTGTTGTCGTGCATTTCCCGGGTCATCTGTAAAGGAACTGATTTGTGAAGAGTGCTGCTTTTTGAAGTTAAGCCACCTTTGCTGTGATAAAGCAGAGTCCGCGGGAGTACGCAAGACCTAGCTCAATATTTTGTATTCAGTGTTTTATGTCGCGTTCACATTATATCGGATGCTAAATGCGCACTCAGTATTACTGAAAATATCAAAGCAAAAAGAACCACTTATTATCTTTTAGCCTAGAATCTATCACTATAACCCTCCGTACAGCATTATTACTATTGCTGAATTTGTTTTCCTCTTTTTTCCGTGGCGATATTTTACTTCTTTAATTTTCTAATATTCTTTATGTATAAAAATTTCTTTACACTGTAATTTTTTGCAGTAAAAAAATATTATGCACGGAGAACGATGTTTATGATACCTGTAATTATTTTACTTTACAAATTGCACGTGCAGGTTATCTTAAACAGTAACATTTATTTTCGACTTGCATACAAAATTACTGGAATAACTGTTTTAAGGCGTCTTCTATAATGGCAATATGTTGTAGCGCATCATTATTTCTGTGCGTTGGTGCCAGGTACTTTTTAAAGTCGTTTAGAAAATCCTATGGTTGTGAGGAACTCCGCAAATATATAATCATAATGCTTTTGTTTCGCGTCTTTCCTTTTCTTTAGTGGCCCTAGCCCAGAAGAGGCTTTTAGATGTCAAGCTTGGAGAACTTCCATCATGGCTGGGATCAAGAAACTTTTCCCCAAATGGACTTATTGGTGGAGTTCGTGGAGGTATTTTTCAATGGTTTTAACATTTCCATGTATTTAACTTACTCCTGGGCTAAACTACATTTAAAAGGAACTGTTTTTTTTTTTGTTGGCAAATTAGTATATTAGGGCCCTTTTTATTTGTACAATATGATCAGTTTAGAAAAACAAGTAGATTGTGATTTTTTTTCTCATCATTGACATATACTATTTAATGGGAAAAAATCTGATTAAAAATATTAATTAAATATGTTTGCTGTATATTGTTAAATCTGTATTTTTGACTGTAGAAAAACATTGTGTTAGTGGTGGAGGAAATTAGGACATGCAAAATAAGTAGT
Organism: Danionella dracula; assembly: GCA_900490495.1. Taxonomy (NCBI): domain Eukaryota; kingdom Metazoa; phylum Chordata; class Actinopteri; order Cypriniformes; family Danionidae; genus Danionella; species Danionella dracula. Next base: position 3,300,208 of record UELW01000444.1, read on the forward strand.
CATTGTGTCTCTGTTGAGGCTGAACTTAAAATGTCATAGGTTTGACTTTCATAATACTACAAAATTGCAGTGACATTTTGTTTCAGGGTATGACCGGTATTACAACAAATACATCAACGTGAAGAAAGGGGGCCTTGGTGGAGTTTCCATGTTCATTGCTGGTTACATCGTCCTGAGCTACATTTGGGAATATGATCACCTCAGTGAGTACAAAATAAATGTTTCAACTATGGATCAATTGTGTAAGTTGTAATCTCAAAAATTTATTTTCTTTAACCAATAGAGCACGACAGGTGGAGGAAGTATCACTGAAAGCTAATGGTACAACAAGCTGTGCATCTTTCATCTGCAGTGTGTTACTGCCACCTCTCTTCTTTCTCAGTTTGTGACTTATGACCAAGAATAAAGTAACATTTATTTAAACTGGCCTCCTCGTTGACGTTTTGTTCCTCATAATTTTGTTCAGATCTGAAAAAGCTGATTAAACTGTTTATCGATTTAATGTATTAATATAGTTTACTAAAGCTGACCGAACATTGTTGTAGAGTGCATTTTAATTTGAATGCAAATATTTTTATTCATTTCTGAAACCAAGATGGGAGCTGTATTTATAATTATGGGATCCAACAGCTCAAGATATTTTAGTTTTTTTTTAAGCGATGATGGTGTAAAACTAAATAATACTGAAAAAAGAAAGCATTAACACCCTAAGTTCAAATTAACCAGTACTTTTAAATTTACTAATTCCAGCTTAATTCTTTTGAACATATTTTCCTCTTCAGCTTTACATTTTTTTCTTGTCAATTCTGTGTGTCTTTTCTGTCATGCTTACCTCAACATTTTAAATAAATGAAAAAAACTTCTCACTTTCAAGAACAATCACAGGATGAATTTTCCTACACACAACTCTGAAGAACAGGGAAGAGGTTTCTTTTATAATTGTAGCTGTTGTGATCATTTGCCAATCTGAGTAGTTCCAACTAGGAAGAATTTTTCTTCTGTGAATGAAATGCATCCGATAACCAAACAGATGGCAGCACTGGATCCATAAAACCTGAAAATATATTAAGGGAGACTAAATATAAATGCAAAAACATACATTTTCATTGGATTATAGAATATGTTAAGGCATTACAAACTAAGTTTTTGGGATTTTATCATGCTCTGAATTGTTGAGTAGGTAGTTGGACAATACAGATAATTCTGTAATGAATTCCCTTTTGATACTGGAAATAGTTTTCATCCACACTTCTAAATGGAGGAAAACAAACTCTTTTATCTACCTTTAGATGTGGCCTTGAACACAATCATTTGAGTGCTCAAAGACTGATGGAAAAACAAAAATTCTGCTTGACCCCTATGAGAAACTAGATATTGAAGGCCTATTTACTAAGATTTTACTTCCTGCATCAGCTGTATTGGTTCCATCTTCCCTAGATGTTGCTGAACCAGCTCTACTCAACCTCTTAGTGTTCTTTTCTCCTCAAACATTACCTAATTAAACTTCACTTTTAATTCTGATATCAGAAGGCACTTTGGACTGCTGGGAAGTTCATCAGCGCTTCCTGATCTCTAGACTCCACAAGCCGCCTCTTCTAGTGAAAAAGAGGGCTCCCAAAATCCCTCAGGACCCATCTCACCACTTATTAAGTGCTTCAAAGCTCAGAACAGCTCCTCACAAAAAAAAACTTTTTTTCCTGTCAGTTAAAAATGTCACAACGTCCCCGCCACTACTTTTTAGATTATTTACTTCATCAGTGTTGCACTTTAAGTCACTGGCAAATTATCACTCCTTGTTATATTATGTTTTGATGATTATATTTGATATATATTCTGATAAAGCACCTCACTTTTCATTCTAGGTAAGCTTTCTAGATCTCCATATACAATGAATTGTGTTGCGTATGTGGTGTACTAACTTGATTACTGTTTATAATGTGCATTAAATTTGTGAATCTGGAATAATATTTTGTAATTCCATGAACACACTTGGTGATAAAGCTCATTCAGAATATCCGACTTTTGAGCTGTGACAAAGCAGAGAATGACATCACACATAAATACTTCAGGATTATAGTTATTAATCTTTATTATAGAAAGAACAAGCTAACTACTGGTTTGAATCATGTAAACAGAATTTCAGAAAACTTCATCCTAAACTTACATTCTTAAGAAACATATTTCATTTAACTAAACCATTTTTGTACATCTCTCCAAGAAATACACCTTTTTGTTGCATCAAATTATAATCTATAAACATATGAAAGTTTTCTTTAGTAAAGAGAAACAAAAATGAAAGCTTTTTGTAATTCTGGTGTTTGAATCTGTATTTACGTCAGTTGGCACATGAGGCTATTGTAGTTGGGAACATCAAAATCATCCAAATACAACAGCAGCGAAAGCTCTGTAGCAGTAATTAAATCACACGTTGCCAGTAATGGAAACATTTATTTTAAAGTTAATCTGTTTCACTGTCCACTCAAAAATGCCAGGTGTCCTTTGTTGCATTTGTTTGCGTAATGCCCCTTTTCACCACACTGGAAGAATAATAAAAAAAAAAAAATTCGTTAGCATCACTTTACGTGATTTTATTTTTATCGTTGATCAAACATCTTACCTTGTAACACGTAACCTGGTCCAGCGGTCGAGGTCCACGCGAACCGATGTTGTTTGAGTGCATAATCCCAACTGCATTGGGGAATCTCTGGTGGTTGTTGTGGGAGTTGTTGGGGTTGATCACCTGGATGAGTGACTGTGATCTGTGCATGGGCTGCGAGTTTAGCTGCAGAAGAAAAAGACGAAGTAAAATCGAAGTATAAATATAGACTCGACTAACTACCAATAGTTACTTTCCAATTTTTAATAAAGGATAAAGGTATGACAACAATCACTTTCTTACATTAGATTCAACAGCAGCAACTGCAAACATATAAATCCCTACCCTAATTGTATGTATGTTACAAACAATAAATCCAAACGGTCACAAGAGAAGATAGAAATTGTTAAAAGGTGAAAAAGAAGACCTTTTGTTGAGATTGTAATTGAGGTAAAGGTGGCTGATCAACTGCACCCAATGGGAGTTCAAATCTTGGGCTGGAAAAGAAACAGACACATTTTTGTTTTTATCACCACAGAAATCTTTGTTTCGAGGACATAGATTTAGCCAGCAGGAGTGGCGTCACCTGGAATGAACATATGGGACTTTAGCCCTGGGTGATTTTCCTTTATCCCCAAATAATTTCAGAAGAAATACATTAGAGCTGACCAGAGTTGCAGATTCAAAGTATTCGTATTTCCTGGCTCAATACTTCAAGATTTAATTTCATCAAATAAAAAAAAAATGATGGCTCTTTTTAGTCTGTATAACTTAGGCAATGAGCTACATGCGCACCTGTAAGTGTGTTTCTGCAGAAGTATCCAAAAATACCACGATTGGGATCAAAATATGGCTAGTATGCTTGTGGCCAATCAAACGCAGGCATTCTCAATCGAAACCATTTGGAATGAAGAACAATATATAATGACGTGATTCTTAATTGTTTACAAATTGCCACCAGAAGTAATTTAGTCAAGTATCTAAAAGGGAACTTAAATGTATTAAAAAACTGAGGTATGAACCTTTTTTTGATAACTATCTATGTGTAGCCTTTCTCCTTGTGGCAGTTGTGGTCTGGTGGATAAGGAGATCGACTGGTTGTGATTTGATTCACAGTAAATTTAGCTTTGCTCTGATTCAAAGACTTTTAAACCCCTAAAATGACTATTGCTGTATAGGGCCTGTTTGAGGTCTTGGCTCAGCTTTCAAGGTTCTCACTTCCAAAAATTACCCCTGGCCATGAACAATATTTACAACAGAGGTCTTAAACTTGTTCCCCAGAGGGCCGCAGCCCTGCATAACTTTCGTCAAACCTTAACTGAACACACTTGATTCCACTGATTAAGCTCCTCTGAGTTTGGTCAAAGCTACTGGTTTGTCTCCTGAAGGTTTGCGTTTGAGACCCCTAATTTACATGGTCTCTTATCATAGGGGTAAACTGTGCGAGTTATTAGCCAACAACTGGTGCCATAAATCGATAGTGAGACAGATAAAGATGATGAAAGCACAGCAAGAATTCTTTCAATTTAAATCTTCAAATTTCTTGTTTTTAAAATGATCTAAAACTTTTCAAACAATGCAAGTCTAACTGCCTGAGTTCTATTAAACAGGGTAAAAGTGTTCCAGACACTCAATGAAAAACCTTACATTGTTTTTACCTTTAAAACAACATAAATACAATCAAGTCTGTCTCACTCGACTAGTTGGTTCAGAATGCTGCGGCCAGACTCTCAAAGGGAACACAAAAACCAAAAACATTACTCCAGTCCTGTCCTCTTGTCACTGGCTACCTGTTAAGAACGGCATTGATTTTAAAATCTTGTTTCTTTACCTGGAATCAGGTTGCACAGTACCGTACAGCGCTGCCCAATCTCAGTTCAGGGCACTTGGTTTAAGTGACACTGATAATTGCGAATCATTATAGATCTGACCCATTTGTGTCTTTTTTTTAAATCTGCTTTAAACACATTTTCTCTGTATCTTTTAATATCCATTGATCTTGGTAGTTGTATTCTATTTTTATATGTTTATTACATTTTATAATTAGTTTTATGCAACTAATGCAAGTTATGCTTCATTTTTAATGTGTAGCACTTAAATCAATGCTAGGTTGTTTTTTAACGTGATATGTAAATACATAAATAAAATGAAATCGCTAATACTCACTGCATAAATTTGCATGACTTGCCCTCTGGACAAAAACCAACAAGGTAATTGACACAAATCACTCGTCTGGTGTGTCTATGTCTGCAATCCGGACCTGAATAAGAGAACATAAGTAAAAACAATAAAATCATTTATATGTAAAGCATAATTATAGACAATGAATTGCATGAAAATCCCAAACATATAGGTTCATTGGATGCCAATTCAAAAAAGAGAAAAAACAATTACTTACCATGTTTGCAAAACCCCCGATCATACCATGGACAGTCTTTAATTTTAGATTCTGGGTCAATATGCAAGAATGGACACTCTTTGTTACTGCACTCCCCTGCAACACAAGATGCACATTTACATTGTTTAAAATGATACATGGACAGACGTTTCCTACACCTTTCAAAGCTTCAAGCTCAAATACTTTTAATGTTCTTCTTACAGTACCTTATGGGTGGTTAAACTTATGTTTTATGTGCATAAACAACCAAAATGAAATTAGAATGTAATTATTACAATTGCATCAGCTAAATTTGTGATTAGAAGATTTAAAAGGTGAGCCTTAGGAAACAGATAAAATTATGATTAATAGATTACGAACACAAACAGTTTTCACCAATCGTGGACTAATTGTAGGGCCAAACCGCTGCATCCTCTTTCAAGCAATGGACTATTTTGGACCAAGTACTTCATTTGAAAATCCTGCACATACATACACAGACAATAGGTAGGTAGATGTATAGGACTACTAACCAAACTTTGAGTAGAAGTAGCATTCCGGCATTTTGGTCATATCGTACTCGTGAAGGAATTCACACTGGTCTCCTTTCTTGCACAGACCCCTGAGCCAGTGCTTGCACACCACAGTCTTTTCCCCACTGATGTGTCTAAAGGGACACATCCCACCTATCCAGGAAAGAATTCTTAGTTATGTCCAAAAAGAAAACATGAAATATGTCAGACATTAAATATTTCAGCAGGCTTTGGTTTGCAAACCTTTCATACAAGCAGCTCTCATGAAGAACTCGCACACAGCAGCACCAGATTCTGGAAGAGGAGGAAAACTATTTTATATTACCACAAAACGAAACCCTTCTGTTATCACCACAATAACCACATAAAACAATTACAAGGAACTAAATTATAAACAATGATAATGAATTACGAACTGTATAATGTGTGTATACATATGTTATTTTGACAACGTTTAAAATAAACAATAGTAACCATTATTTTGTTTAACTGGTACACTTTATGTTTATCTATACGAATAATCATGTTACATTCAAAATAAAATATGGTCCACGTTGAAACTGAAGATGTAACTTAAATGAGATATTTTTAAATAAAAGTAAATCACTAACGGAACTGAATACTTACTATCCATTCCAGGAAATGGCAACGGCTGAGCCCCTAATTGTTGTTCTACGGCAATTTCTAAATCAAACTTAATATGATCGACGTTTGCGATTAATTCCTGCATTTTGGTCAAATATACTGATTATTCCGTTAGCAAGATAACGTCGTTTTAACTGTTGACCTGAAACCAAACGAAGTTACGTTGGCTAACAATATCTGTTAGCTTTTGAATAAAAAAATAACCTGACGTAAAAGAAAAAATACAAAAATAATTGGGCGCCCAAGTTTTAACAGAGCAATCTGGTTTTAATATTGCGCATGTTGGAATAGGTAAAGCTGATAAACATTGTAAATAAACAGTTGATTCTGAAACGTCCACTTCCACAGCGCTGCTTACGAGTGACCTCTGAACTCTCAACTCCAGTCCGTATAATCAACAATGGCGGAATGGATGGATTTTATCCATATTATCCTGTATTAATTATACTTTAGAAGTTTTAAGAGGGTTATAACTTAAAACTTGAACGTGTTCATTGACGGTGGTGTAAGTTACAACCCCGTGCAGATTTAAAACATTTGTGCAGATCTGTGTATGGGTAATCGACTGAAATGTCTTCCATGGTTCCTTCACAAACAGAGCGCCAAATAATAGCAGGAAAAAAGAACGCTGACAGTGGTAGTCTACTTTGGTCTTCAATATAAACTAAAATATAACACGTATTTTACAGGTTTTAGTATATTTTATATTGAGGTCCCCAATGAATTCCAAGTGTCATATAATTTACTATAAAAAGTTATTTATATAAAAAGTGTCTATAAATTACTAGCATTTCCATTGTATTTTTATATTATATTATTTTTTTCCAAATAGTGATTTTTTTTAAATAAACCAAATGAACTGTAAAATAGGTGTGAAAACGCTAATTGTGAAAATTAAATTATCTTACATCTTTATGTAACAAAGATCCTGGATCCCATTATTTCCAACTTTTATAATACATTAACTAAATTATCAAATACCTATTTTATCACATACATGAAAACTAATTTTTAAATAATTCGTACATGTTATCTTTAACTTACATTTACATTTATGCATTTGGCAGACGCTTTTGTCCAAAGCGACTTACATTAGGGGAGAGACAATATGCAATCTGTTACACCGTCAAAGTCTATCTCAGCTTCTCATAATAGAAATTGTATCAACTGATCAATAAACCAAAGCAGTGAGGAAGTACAGGAAGAAGATAAAGACAGAGGAAAAAAGTAAGTAATAATTTCCCCTTTTATTCTTTTTTTTTAACTGTTAAAGTCATATTTTGTGAAATCTACTAAATACTATTACAAAAAAAATGCATCTCTTTCCTAGAAACTTAATTTTTTTAAATTACTAAAACTTGTTTAAAAGTCTTGAGAGGGTAAGTATCATCCTATTTATTGGTGGATTAGAATTCAACTACTATCACTCTCTCTCTTTCTCGGTCAACCTGTGACAGAAGGGTTGGCTATTCAAATTTTGCCATTATGGCCTTGGGCAAATCTCTTCACCCACATTGCCCTGTAAGGATGTGTGTGATTGTTGGGGTGTGTTTGGTGATGAAAAGGAAGAAAAGTGGGTACCAATTGGCAGATATACTCTGTCAGACTGCACACCAGTGTGTGAATGTGAAATGATTAATGTTCAGAAAAAATTTAAACGTCTTTGAGCTTTGAAACAGCGCTACACAAATTAAAGGCCTTATTAATATAAAAAAAATTATAATTTACTTTCAATAAAGTTGTACAGAAGACATAAAAATTTAGCATTGAGTATCGCCGCATTGTAAATAACAACTATGTCTTAACACACGTACATAAAAAAAGAGCACACTCATTCGGATGTGGAGTATAGCATGAAGGCGAAAGGTTATACACCCCTTTTCCACTTCCTCCAGTGTTTAACCATTTAATTTTAACCCATGTGTTGTATTCCACTCCATTATCACGCCAAACCCTTGTAGAAGAGATTCTTGTCCCTTCTCTGTCTTTCCTTCAGATCATGCTCTTTTAGAAAGCACTCAAACTGTATACAGATAAGATACAGTACAATTTAATAAAAACACTTCAGGAATAAAGAAAAATTAATCACATGACCAACAGATTGAATAGCGACTTGGAAAAAGTAAAAGAAAAAAAAATTAAACTAAATAAATGTTCAACATTTTGAAAAAGACTGCTTCGGTCCCAAATCATCCAGAGCATCCTCTGCATCCACAGTGAGTACACTCAATGATACGACCCTAAAACACAACGAGTAAAATCAAAACAGCTTCACAAACAGTACTGCATTTTTTGAATACCAAACCTCTCAACCACTCACCACTTCCAGCTTGCCTTTGGGAACCCTACATATGCAGTTTGTCCCAAAATTGGTATCCCGGGTCTGAATGCAGCGAAGACAGCAAAGATTCTCATAGCCCTGTTTCTTCCATTTGGCAATCAGGTTCTTGTCTGCATAGCCCTCCTTTATGCAGAACTCGTACAGCTCTGCAGAAGAAAAACAACATTTTCTTTGATTCCCTTAATCGTTCTATTATTCAACTACAAGCATGGAGTGTATTTACACTACACGTATTGCTTATTTGAAACAAGTCAGGCAGTCAGACTGTTTTAGTGAAACAATGGGAGCTATATTTAGTTGAGCTGTTGATTTTAATTTGCAACATCTGCTGAAAAGATTCTGAATTGAACAGATTTAGACGACGTAGACATATTAACTCTATTAAGGCCTGAAATAAGCAATGAATTTGAGCTCAAGAGCTGGTTAGGATGAGACTAGCGGAAAACTTTAAAACAAAAATACAGTAATTTCAAACATAGGAAAACATTTTTTTGTTCCAAATAAGCCATTTTACAGGTCACAAAATAAAATAGTTGTGAGCACTTGTTGAAAAACATTTTTTAGCCATTCTTTTGGATGTGGAGGTAAGGTTTAAAAAAAAAAAAAAAGTTTTAAAAAGTTTCTCTGTATTCCTGCAACCCAAAATGTCTGGCTGTTGCATTTACGCTTGCACAAATTGATTTTATTTTTAATACATTCTTATCTTATCATCTACCTACACCAAAATGTACATGCAACAGTAAAATGGCCATTATTGTTTACGCTTTCGTACTTTATAAAAGTAAGTTTTCCGTTTCATAAAAAAAAAAAAAAAGTAATTCATAACCTATGTCCCAAACTGAGGGCTGCATCTCTAAATAGATTTCTTAATCTATATAATTTGCTTGGAACGTCATTTGCTCCAACTTCTGTGTATTGACATCCTCCGGAAAAAAAAAAAAAAAAAGATACCAATTAGGAGTGAGTCAGTTTTCATCTCTCCTTGGTCAATCATCTGCAGCAGACAACAAATAAGCATGTGGCACCACCACTCTAGGCTTCCATGTTTTGGTGATTTCAATATTGGCACTCAAATCTCTACTCAACTATTTTTCCTCTTGAACTGTGTCCTTAAATCAACAATTAATTTATTGTAAATTTACTCGGTCATTTAGTTATATGCCTGCTGATCAACATACGGACAAATTTTAAGTTTTTTTTTTATCAGATTAGAATATCTAGCCCATGGCAAGGTGAATGTACAATAAACAAATGTTTTAAAAGTGAGCGAAGTTCTAGATTTTGTCAGGATCTCACCCCTACTGATGGCCTTCCTCTTGTAAAAAAGATCGAAAATGTAACGGCTGCGTTGGTGATGAAGTCTGAAGATAGGCCATAACGCCTCAACCTTTCGTTTGCCCTCATGTGGATCGGTCTCGGCTGTGGATAAAAAAAAATGGATTAGCAACCGACACAAGCACATTTCAAAGAACCAATTAATAAATTAACTAACGTTATACTAGTTACATCTACAACGTAATTTCAATTAAAACATTTATTTGGGCCTTGTTTTGTGTGCCAAGTCGCTTGTTTACACAATAAAAAATACATACGAACCCGTGCGTCAAAATCATTTTAAACACAATCCATTAAACAACAATACAACCAACTCCAGTGGGTATTGTTGTTGGTACTAAATGCTCTCACAACAAATATCTTTACGTTAGCTGACTTTAGACATCGGACGACCGTTCAAATAATTTCCCAAAACGTCAACGTGCCTTCGCGCATTTTCTGGTCGAGCTCGTCAAGAGTCGGCTCTATGAGCTCCCATCCATCTGGAGGTGGCTTTCTACTCCTTTTCACCTTCGGCATTTCTCCAAGATTCACTAAATCACCACCAACAACTACAACTCAATAACAACAAGCAACTAACGGCTAGATTCTTTTCTGTCGCAGATGGATTAGGTCACGCAAGGGGTCCTTTAACGTTGTCCTGACGCGCTGCCTTTGTTATTAATTATAGAATATCGAATATAATCTCCAATTGTCCAATTGTCCGACCAAACATTCTAACGTTGGAATGGTTTATTTGACATTTAGAACTGAAATTATATGTAACGTGACATCGTTATGAGGCTAACCTTTATAATCGTTTATTGCATCAGGTTAGGTGTCCGATTGTGTGCCAGCGAGTAAATATTCGCTCATGGACCAGCTGGCTACATGCTAACTGTTCACTGGTGTTAATGACTGTAAACAGATTCAGTTCAACTACGGTTTATTAGTTGTTGTCATTCGGAAGCAGCAAAGATAGATGCGCGAGATTGAGAAGCGTGGCAGTCTGATATTCTACCAGGCTTGTGTTGGCACTGAGGGATTTTACACGATCATTTTTTAAAAACAAAGTCAAGTTTAATCTTAATCATGCCTAAAGGAGGTAAGTAATTGGGTTGTTAAAGCGATTTTACGCGGAAGGTGTTATGTAAACTCACTGTCAATCTCTTTTACTCACTGTGATGTAAATTAACCCGTATTTGTGCTAAGTAATTAGTAACATGTTACATAAGATATTTCCACTGATATACATTTTTATTTATAGCGTGATGCCTTTCTAATGAAGGTGGTCAATGTATTAATTACAGGAAGAAAAGGTGGCCATAAAGGGCGTATGAGAACATACACAAGTCCTGAAGAAATAGATGCTCAAATGAAAGCAGAAAAAGAAAGAAAAAAGGTGAGTTTGGTACTTTTTCATACTGAAATAATACATCCTGAACAAACAAGGATATGAGTGACCAATACATTGAGCATGGTTTCACTAGTTTTAGTATTTTGTTGACAATGCCTGATTAAAACTCCCAAAAATACTCAACAAAATCCCTTAAATAAAAACAATATGTCACTGAATAAATAAGGAATTTATCAATCGATCAAATTATTTTCCTCAAAAGATAAGGGTGAATATTCTAAGATTAAAAATCCTCATACTTAGAGACAATGTTAAGTAATACTTTATAATAATTTTGTATGTTTTATTTGATTTAATTGTAGCATGAAGAAGAAGAAGGTGGAGCAGGAAATGACATCCAGAGTGAAGACAAACCAGCTGCGTCAGGTTCGGAAGACAGTGATGACGAGGACCCTCAGGTATGCTTAATCGCAGAACAAGCTTATACTAGTGTAATGATTTTATAATGTGTAAATTTGTAAACTTTAATTATATTCGTGAGGGAAGACTTAAATCAATCAAACAAGGTGCCCTTAGACCTAGTCTTGTCACTTTTTCAATGGCTCTTTATTCAGATTGAGTCATACAAGCACAAAAATATTGTTTAAACGTTAACAATTTCTTGCCATTGACATCCTCGGTATATAATTGATTCATTAACTTAAAAGAAAATTTTAATTTTCTTTGTAATTATTCCTCTTCTCAGACCACTTCTTTGCTTTCGATTAAACTAATATTATTTGGATAATGGATTTAAAATCATATTCACAGTAATTTAATAGATGAGTGTAGTTTACAGCAGTTACTTCACATAAGCTTTAGTTATGCAACAAATAATTTTCATATTCATTGGTCAATTCATGGTCAGTTTTTTGTGACAAGCTTTTTATTAGTAGCATACATTTTCACATTGTTAACAATGCCGATGTCCTTTTTTTTCTGTAGAAAAAAGGGGGCGTCGAGGGGTTGATAGAGATTGAGAATCCTAACCGAGTCACCCAAAAAACAAAGAAAGTCACCGAGATTGAACTCGAAGGTCCCAAACAGCTCTCCAGAAGAGAAAGGTAAGAGAGACACAGAGAAAGAAAATAAGATAAAAGAATAGGAAAAGTCCTATTGTATCTTCATGATTTTTTTTTTTATCAAAAAGAAAAGGATTCATTCCCTTACATATAAAATCAACATGACAACACTAAAATATGGAAGCTCATTGCTGCCACATGGATTTTACTTTCAAACTATTAGGACTAACAAGGACTTTTCTCATTAATATGACTTATTTTCTCACAATTTTTTTTTATAATTATCTCGTTATTACAACATTTTGTGTAATTTTTATGAGATAATTATCGTAAAAAGGACAGTTATGTTACAAAAATGAGACTTATGTCTTGATATGTCACTGTTCTACAGGGACTAATTTCAAACATTTATCCTGAGATCTTTGGGGATACTGCATTAGTCATTGAACAAGCTAACCAGGCAATAGGGATATTTTATATCTTAAAGTCTCAAACACTTGAAATGGCGATGATCCCATGGATGTGATTCATTGTTGATAAAATGTCTTTATGGTTTAAGCCGAGGAAAAAGTAAAATTGAACCAGTTCATTTAAATGTGCCATGTCTAGCCAAAGAGCAGAAATGGCAAAATATAAGTCACAAGTCTCATTAAAAATTACATAATGATCTCATAAAAATGACATGATTTCATAAAAATGATGCATTTCATGAAAACGACAAAGTAAGTTGTTTTTACATTAAAAGATCCCATTATTGTAATATAATTACTTGGAAAAAAATGTGTGTGGCTGCAATGAGCTTCCGTAATACCATGTGACAATTTTTTATAGTTATTTTTTAGTATAGCCTTTTTATTAGTTTAAAATATCTATGCTTTTATTAATGTTATCATTACTTCTGTCAATGCTGTGTTACCCTAATCACATTTTATCTATAATTCAGAGAAGAGATTGAAAAGCAGAAGGCAAAGGAGCGGTATATGAAAATGCATTTAGCTGGAAAGACAGACCAGGCTAAAGCTGACCTCGCTAGGCTGGCCATCATTAGAAAACAACGTGAAGAAGCTGCAAAGAAAAAAGATGAGGAACGAAAAGGTAAGCTAGAAGCTAAGTGCATGCTGGTTGAAGGACTCACAAGAACAGCTAAATGATAATTTTATTGTGTTTTTTTTTCAGTTAAAGAAGCAGCGCAGGCAGCAGCGGCAGCAGCTAAAGGACTACACACTTTATCTCTAAAGTAATCCAAGAACTGACTTCTTTTGACTCAGTGATGGCAGTGTACAATTCTATTAATAAAGTTATTATTGAAGGCAATTTAAATAAGTGTAAGTGAAATAAAACGGTGCTCTCTTGAAAGAGCGTTAATTCAGAGTAAACTAATCCAATCTCTTGCACTTGGACGCCCATCACTAGAGTTTGTTCACACAGAGAGGTAAATCTGAACGCTTGCTGTCACTCTGTGCTATTGTGAATATAGGAAACATGTTAATAATGTTTAACTGAGGAGGCTTCAATGTATAAAGAAAAAGTATTAGAAAGACTCTTATAGGTGCACGAATAGCAAACCAATAAACTTTCGAAAATGTTTTTATGAAATGTTTGTGTCCATCTTGTTGGTCTTAAAAAAACAAACAAACACAAAAAAAACATTTAGATGGTATTGTTGGTGTGTTTTTTTCTATTATGGTGGACTTAAACACTACTGTTTAAAGATTGTGTGAACGAGAGCAAGGGTGCAATTCTAAGGGCAAGAGCCTAAACGTTAAACTTGATCTTTTATACTATAGTTTGTATAACCGAGAAAATGTAAAAAGTTCATAACCTCTGGCCTATAGATAGTTAAAAACACCAGTAAAACAAGTAGGTGTACCATTAGTCTATTATATTTCAATTAATAAATTAAATACCTATATGCATTTTTTAAATGACCATTTTTAAGAGCATTTTAATTTAAATAAAAAAGTTGTTAACTGTGTAATTAATTAAAATGCCACCCATTTGAGGTAAAACATAGAATCAATAATATACTCTTTAAATATATTTTTGTTTTGTGTATTTCAAATGTCATTATGGAAGCAGGTATTTGCTACACATTTAATATAAATTTTTATCAATTGATGACACTAAGTTGTATTATAAAAGGAGTCAAACTTCTACCACCTTTCTTAACAATTAAAAAAAATATTTTTTTACCTTTCTTGAACTTTGTTTTTAGTATTCCTGACAGTCTTTTTCTCTTTGTTGTTTTCTTTTTCTTTTTTTTATTCTTGTTGACCATTGTTTTTATTTATTTTTTCCTTTATTAATAATATTTTTTTCCTTCTCTTCTTTACCTTTCGTAACAATCTTTTTTTTTTACCCACTTAGATGATATTTTTTCTTTTTAATTTTTTCTTCTTTTTTAATACCTTTCTTGACAATCATGTATATCAACCAGCACATTATGAAGCGTCATATACAAAGGGCCATACAAGGGTATAGATTCTGCTCGTATAGGCCATAGAAAAACTTTTGGGACTTCACAGTGTCTGTGAAGAGAAATGTAGATTGAAAAGGCCAGCTCTGAGTTCATTATGGTCAAAGAGTTAAGCTTTTGGGTACAGCTCTGAAGCAATGACTGAAGTAGCTCAGCGATAGGCCCCGCCCCTATCCCCTCATTGGTCACCAAATTTCGCGGACTTTAGCACGAGGAGGTAAGCAAACAGATCCACCGAAGACCAGGCAGAACTTAAGGTTTGCAAACTGTTTCTGACACTTTGCAGGTGAGCGTTTAATGTTTTTCTAGTGTTAACGCTGTAACAACGAGACAGATAAGGTTGGTTGAATAAGGTTTGAGTTTTGACGGGGACTGGACTATATCCTCGTGACATCATGTGCTTCACATTTACGGTCGTTTATGTCGAACTGTACATTTATTTTCAGGAAGAGAGTACATATCACGTTGTAAGTTCGTGTGTTCTGGTTCAGCCGCTTACCCACGTGTCGGTACAGTAGTTTGGAGAGGATGTGTTTCGCGGCAAAAATTTCCGGGTTATGTGCCCTTTTTCGAATATATTATTACGTGCGTGCGAAAATACTATCTTAAGCTGTTTCGTAATTTGACAAAGCTTGTTTAGTTCTTGCAGCTGTGCTTGCGTCATTTAATTGATTGGTGAGCAGTGATCTTGAAAATATGTGGTCCCTTACATATTCTTAGTGCAACTTTTTCCCCCTCCGTCTTAGATTTCCTCTGTTTCATATGTTAGCTGAATGTGTATTGTGTTGTATTCAATACTAGCAATTGTTTAACAATACGTTGAGAGTTTTTGTGTCTGTTCTCGTTGTCTCTATATGCACTAATCATTTCTTTGTTAAAAAAAAGCCCCAAAATAATTAAATATTCTGGGAAGTATGTGAGCTTAATCTAATTTAATCTTTCATTTGATTATTATTAAAGGTTATTTTTAATTCTCACAATCATTGTATATTTTGTTTTAGTTGATTCCCCAAGTGCTTGTGTGCATTTCTTAAGCTGTGTTCATTTAAAAAAGTTACTGATTTTTTTTTTTTTTGTAATTTCACACATTTTGGTGTTCTATCAATCACCAGCTATGTCTCAACTCAATGGACATGACATTAAAACATGGGAGTCTCATAACAAGATGATGCTGGAGCCTCTGAGCACAAATGATCCTGAGGTAATGTTGATCCGTTTAGATATGGGCTAAAGGTCAAGAAGGCTTTTAAACCTCTAAAAGAGCCACCAAAGTGTGGATAAATTAAAGTTAAAGTTCTGTATTCATAATTAATAGCTTACTTAAAATGTGTCAGATAAATTTGTTTTGTTTCAATATTTTATATTTTAAAAACAATATTTTAATCTATTATGTTTATCTGTATGCTAGTTACAGACTAAACAGAACTTTTGAAATATATTACTAACCTCTTGACATAATTTTCTGCAATTTAGGTGTTTGATATAATAAAGAAGGAAAAGAATAGGCAGACTTATGGATTGGAGCTCATTGCTTCTGAAAACTTCACAAGTCGAGCTGTTCTGGAAGCTCTGGGTTCATGCATGAACAACAAATACTCTGAGGGCTATCCTGGTCAGAGGTGATTTCTAAATGTCATTGTTTTCTGTTAAGATTTATTGTACACTCGCTACTCTTAAACGAGCCTATAATGAATGTGTTATCTGGTTAGATATTATGGCGGGACGGAGCATGTTGATGAGTTGGAGCGGTTGTGTCAGGAGCGAGCGCTGAAAGTGTACGGTCTGGACTCTGATAAATGGGGAGTGAACGTTCAGCCCTATTCTGGTAGGCTTTTCCTAAATGTTCAGACTCTTGATGTAACAAATTATGCAATTTTTGTCAGTCATTAACTCAAGAGTTGAATGTTTAAGATGTTTCGTTGTTTCTCTTCAGGGTCACCTGCAAACTTTGCTGTATATACAGCCATAGTGGAACCACATGGGCGAATCATGGGCCTGGACCTGCCTGATGGTGGCCATCTTACTCACGGCTTCATGACTGACAAAAAGAGAATCTCTGCCACCTCAATTTTCTTTGAGTCAATGCCTTACAAGGTGAGCTGATTTTGAGGAAAATAACAAAGATGTGTGTGTATTCATATGTTATTATGCTGATGTTGTTTTTAATCTGGCCTGTTTGCTAAGGTCAATCCAGAGACGGGTTACATTGATTATGACAGACTGGAGGAAAATGCTCGCCTATTTCATCCAAAACTAATTATTGCAGGTCAGAGCTGTTTTAAAACAAATGTTTACCATCTGATTGAACATTCTGATTCTTTTGCTAAAAGTATTGTAAATAACTTCAATATATAACATGGAAAACATCGCATGGTGAAACATTGACCTAAATATGTTGTTAACAAGTCTTTCTTCTTAGGATGGATTTATAGATCTAAAATATTGCAAAAGATAAATATGTTTTAATGAGGAACTCCATTTTGAACTAAACATATTGATAAATGTTTTGTTTAGCAAAGAACGGGGCTATGATATTATATAAAACAATAACCTTTATTTAATCTACAGGCAAAGTGTTTTTAGAAGTGAGGATACTAGATAACGTATTTGGATAAAGTATTTGGCAGGAGTCATTTTGGGCCTTTTTTGAGTCTGTGAATTTAGCATAAAGTCTTATTTTATTTGTACCATTTGTTGATTGAAAAATCCCTTCTGAAAGCAACTGTTTAGAAAATTAAACACAACGAGTCTTAGGCATGTCATTATATGTCAAGGTACGAGCTGCTATTCACGTAACCTGGATTACAGCCGGCTGAGGAAGATTGCAGATGAGAATGGTGCATATCTTCTAGCGGACATGGCACACATCAGTGGTCTGGTGGCAGCAGGGGTCGTTCCGTCCCCCTTCGAATGCTGTGATGTAGTTTCTACCACCACACACAAGACTCTGAGGGGCTGCAGGGCTGGAGTCATTTTCTTCAGGAAGGGTGAGCTCGATAGAAATTGTTTCAGGTGTTTTATGGTGTTCAATTAATCCTTTAAACCTTTTTAATTTATTATTTTTAGGTAAAGTTAAGTAAGTCGAATCTAGGCATTTTAATTGCTTAACACTTGGTCAGAAGTGTCCTTTATGGTCTGTTCTATCAAAGCAGTTGTAGCTCAAAGTCTTAAAACATTTTGAATAAAAAAACTTCAATCAATTACATTTACTTTAATTAATGATTTTTTGTAAACAATATCAAACATAATGTCTATTGTAAAGTAAAACAGTACTCAACCAATGTAGAACAAAGTTTGTTGTTGGTTTTCAAATGGCTGGGATCTTTGGTGCCAGGACAAGCTGCTGCATCTTCCCTTTACCGGCTGTAAACTCAAGAGTCCATAAGCTTCAAATTCTGATTACTTCACACTTTGGATTAGTACTACAATACTTGTTGTTTTTTTTCTTCTTCTTAAAGAAGGAATAAAAATACATTTCAAAACGAATCTTACTTACACAACAAGGTTGAGGACTCGTGGTTTTTAATCATGTTTATGCTTTCGTTTGACTGACAGGAGTTCGTAGTGTCGATGTGAAGACCGGTAAAGAGACTCTGTATAACCTGGAGAGTCAGATTAACCAGGCTGTGTTTCCTGGTCTGCAGGGTGGTCCTCACAACCACGCTATCGCAGGTAAAATGCCTTCATCTTTAATCTAAACCACATTCAAGGTTTATGTTCCTGATGTTTCCAGTGAGGATAGTGTACTTTGTATGTTACATTTCTGTATATTCTGGTGAACTATAGTATTGAAAACAAACACATTAATTTTAAAATACAATTGCCAATTTACACCACTGTACTGTTGAGTTTAACAAATACATTTCATTAATATTTGTTTATATATCAATATGCATTATGGCAATAAACTTTAAAATGCACATCTGCAATCGGTCATTAGATTTTACTTTGCAAGTGCATTTCAAATTTAGAACGTTACTTCAAAGAAAGTCGGTTATGTTTCCAACAACAAAAATCTTTTGTAATGTCACTCAAGATACAGTGCATGGGTATATGTTATAAAATCTCAGATAATTATATTGTTTTTCAATCAAAAACAATTATAAACATAATAAAAGGATTCAAATGTGAGTCTAAATATAGTTTCATTGGTCTTTTTGGGGCTTTGCTGGTTTCTCTAAAACATGTCAATGGATTATTGATGTTTTCATCAAGATACGAGTTCAATAAATGTGTTTCAACAGGACAGAACTATTTCTGTTATCCCTTTGGCGTGAAACCTGCAGCCTAAAAACCCACTGACCAGAAAACAAACAAACAAACAAACAAATCATATTATGACCGTTTAATAATAAACCGTAATAAACCGTTTATCTTTTCAAAGATGCACTTTTTAAATACTATGTTGCATCACTAATTCCATTTATTACATTTGCTGAACAGGTGTTGCTGTTGCATTGAAACAAGCTCTGACTGCCGAGTTTAAGATGTATCAACTGCAAGTTCTGGCAAACTGCAAGGCTTTAGCGACCACTCTATTGGAAAAGGGCTACAAGGTTGTTACCGGTGAGTTCCTAAAGAATTTGTTTCTGTTTTAGATGCTTGATTTAGATGGAGGTCAGGAAGTAAATGATAGAAAGGAAGAAATGAAGAGAAGTTGGCATTGTATCTTTTGATTATCCTGGCGTTAACCATTCAAAACTGCTCCTCTCTCACTCCACTCTTCACCATTTAGCTTTTCAAACCAATTTTTACGGTTATATCTCCAGTAAAGAGCTGTTGGTATGGGCTTTCCTAATTTTGAGCATCTGTTAACAAAGCATTAGTGGAATAGAAACATCTTCCTCTCGTCTAGTTGCATTTTCAGCTTCAGCAATAGTGAACAGTTAAACAGATTTTTGATGCATGTTATCATTTGCTGAGTGTTAAAGGGACTGGATAAAAAGAGGCCAACTGTGTGTTTGTTTTTAAATGCAGGTGGCTCTGATAATCATCTGATTTTGGTTGATCTGCGTTCAAATGGAACCGATGGAGGAAGAGCAGAGAAAGTTCTGGAAGCTTGTGCCATCGCCTGCAACAAGAACACCTGCCCAGGTTTGCAAATAAATAATACTGTAAAAACGGTTTTATTTGCATACCATGATCTTTCTTTTATTATGTTTTCTATGCAATCTGATGTGAAGGCGATAAAAGTGCCTTGCGCCCCAGTGGCCTTCGTCTGGGCTCTCCAGCTCTTACATCTCGTGGACTGTTGGAGGATGACTTCTGTAAAGTTGCTGAGTTCATTCACCAGGGTGAGTAGAGTTTATACTGCCATATTAGAACAATCAATGTTTTGTTACTTTAAGCTGAGTAATTTCAAATGTCAAATATATTTTTTAATGTGCGGAAGATCAAGTGAACATAATAAATAATATTAGACAAACATTGTAGAGACTACACTGTCTAATGGAAGCCAGAATAGAGTGAATGACATGAACATGTGCTTTATAAATGTTGCTGAACTGCATTGCACCTGCACTACATTCAAAATTTACTTGGATTACTTGTGGGGTGCTAAAAGGCTCAAACCTTAAGTTGGGCAGTTGCGCAAGGTAGTATCAGCGAATTTTTATGCACCCATTCTGCCTCGATATCATGTGCATCTGTGGTCTATCTGTGGAAGTGAACAAATCTTAAAAGCTAAAGAAGGCATGAGAGAAAAGCTCAAAAGCCTATAAAAGGAGGGAAGAAATTGTATTAAAATAACAGAAATATTCCTCAACAAGTTTAACCTCTACAAGGGGATGCATATTGGTGAAGATCTAAGCAGTTGAACGTCTCTGCACCCATTTGAATAATAGACTGCTGGTAGGGTAAAGTGGATAGTGATATGGTTCAAGCAGGGTTGTTCTGATCAAGTTTTTTGCTCCCGATCCAGTCGAGATTATTTAAATACCTGCCAATCCCAATATTTCCTGTTGCAATCTTTTTTTTTTTTCTGAAAAGATACGTTTGGGGATGAATTAGGAATAAAAGAGGCCTAACTTGGGATTGTTGTTTGCTTTTTATGATCTGTTCAAGGACATGGACAAACATATTTTTTTTCTGAAAAGAAAACTTATTTTGTGGTGCACCACAAAATATATTAAAAATGCAACTAAACAAATTAAGTGACGAATGATTCACTTTCAGCTTTCCCAAATAGCAAAAATTTTGTTGCTCAGAGAATTATTTAAAGGTTTGAATAAAGACAACATCTGGCAGAACTACTACAAAACATCAAACTCCACCTTTGCTATTATTCAGTTGTTCCTGCTCTCTTCCATTTAAAAGTAATATTTTTGTTTAACACTAAAAAAGCTGGCTTTGATTAGACATTTCTCAACTAGGCCACACATCACTGTCTGAGCATGAGCGTTATCTGAGCTGTTCCATTCAAACAAACGAATAGCTGTTTTATTCTATTTTTAGTGTAATACTACAAATACAATATATGAATTCATCATTAAGACTTGTAGTGTGACTATAACATTAGTGTTTTCAAGGGATTTCATCCATACTTGAAATACACATACGTATGGACATAATAATATACATACGGACATAATAATATATAATGGCTTAATGAGTGTACTATCAATTGTTTCTGTTGAATTTAGAGAATTTAGTTGAATTGAGAGAATATGCTAGAAATTGAGAAATTATCTTCTTTGTCTGCTTGTGTGGATCCAGGCACAGCCTAGTGGTCGTTGTCCACATTGCAAGTGTTACGCAAAGTGTACATTGTCAAATGAGAATTTACTACTCTAGAACACCCTGGATGTAAATGTGTGATGTTACAAACTTAAAGTAATGGACAACTGAGGTTATATGGACTGAATTCTTCGATTAAACAGGTTGATCAATGAACATGTTCTGAATGAGGCTTGTGGACTTCATCTAACTCAATTAACCCCATTCTCTCTAGAATGCTTAGATTTGTTTTGGTATGTGTAATAGCACATTGAGGTCTACTTTTAATTTATAGATTTGTTTTGAGTTGGCAGTATTTTTATGTTCAGTTTTAACCTACCTGAGACTGACTGTATATTCTTTTAGGTATTGAGTTAACATTGGAGATCCAAAGAAGCATGAACGCAAAAGCAACTTTGAAGGACTTTAAGGAGGAACTGGCTCAGAATGAGAAGTACCAACTGAAAGTAAAAGAAATTCGAAAGGAAGTTGACGACTTTGCTGGGAAGTTCCCTATGCCTGGGTTGCCAGAGTTATAACTAGATTTTGATTAATTTTCTAGTCTTTCCAAATGAAAAGCAGCTTTATATTGAATTTGTTACAGACTGTATTAAACACTTCACCGTGAATCTTAAATTGAGGAATGTAATTGTTTTATCTCCTACAACCATGTTAATTTCTCTTTCATGTTTATAGTTGATAAAATGTTGAAAAACAGGTTGAATGATTGTGTAAACGCATTGAAAATAAATTTCAAATTGTGTAAATTGAAAGATTCACATGTGGAAGTGATTTTCAGCTCAGAATGATTCTGATCATGTGCTACACTATTAAATAGAGGAAGTAATGAAAAGAGATATTTGAATTGAATGACACAACTAGATACAAAATAATTTAATGGAATTGAAGGCCAAGTCATTTCACAGTGGGCAGCTATTTAAGCACAGCTTTAAAACATATCAAGTTCACTTCTCACAACACTTAAAATTTCTGAAAAATCACACCGGAAAAAAATATTTTAAAATCAAGGGTATATAATAGTGTGCTTAAAATTGTATGGCTTATTTACTTAACTTTTACATTCAACAAAACCCACGGCACATGATAATTACCGGGTAGCTAAACATTAAGCAATGAAACTGCAGTGACTTAAGATCTGCCATTTGGAATGATTGGTGACAAAAACAGTAATTAAAAGCAATAGAATTTGACAATATCCATCATTCATTTCACATCACTAACATACACTTTTACTCATGCTTGCATACAACTTACATTAACCATAGCCAGATACAGTACTACATGAACTATTACAGAAATGCGAATTAATGCCAACATTACATTTTTGTGCATTATTGAAACATGCTTAAGTAACATTTCTCCTTAACCAGACCATAAACATGCTTTACATTCATTCAATGCATCAGATAAATGTCTATAAAATTAAACAAGTTGGGCAGTTTGGTTGCTCACCACAATTTCATACTTTAAAATTAAAGCATAAACATTTTTTCATGAATTGAAAAAATGTATGACTTTACTCATTTCAGAATAAATGTACTTGGTTAATTAAATTACACATTACAATCACTTGTTTGAACATATATTTTGGTTAAGTAGTTTGTAATTTTCAGTCAGCACACAGATTGCTTTTAAAAAAAGAATATCATTTATTATTTACTGAGCCACCAGGCTTGCATTAATTATATTGTGATGACAATCTCCTGCTGTTACTGTGCAGCTGTGCCTCTCGCTACATGATCTAATATATTTCAGAAAACAATTTTTTGCTCACTGGATTTAATTCTGCATTTATCTACGGTCCTTAAACGATAACACTCTTCCAAAACCCAAACAAGATACTTCAGACCACATAAATAACACTACCTGGCATTTTCTGGAATGCTATTGGACTATATTAACACATAAGTTGATTACATTCAATAAAAGATGTCTCCTGATGTTTACTGGGTTGTCTTTTAAATCAGCAACACATTCAGATCTTGTACAAATAGCTGGTGGTATAATTGAACGAAAAAGATGAGCTGGCCCCTTTAGAGGACCCGTGAACGTAATGCTGCTTGATGAGCTCACTCAGATACTGGATGATTTTACTCTCCTCCACAGTGCAGCCCAGCTGCAGCAAGAAATTAATCCTACGTGACATCACAGAGTCCAGGATGTTGATATCCATGGGAAGATGAATGTGATGACAGAATGTGTAAAGGAAGGCCTTGGCTGTCAGTTGAGTCAACATACCCTGAACATGGAGGAAGTAGGTGCTCCCTCGTTTGATCTGGGTCCTGTGGTCCGCCAGGTTGCTCAAAAGAGTTCCTTTGTATGGTGGACACCGTAAGGTCTTGTTGTCACAATCCAAAATGCTTATGTAACGACTGTATCGATTCAAAGAGTGAAGAATGCTTGTTCCATTTGGTGAGGCAGCCCTGTAAGAAAACCCCAAAACAAATTATATTTAATTAAACTTGGTTACTGATGTGTGCTTCCTATATGATAAAAGTGATTGATTTAAAAACCATGTTGGGAGTATCATATTTACAAAAGTAACATACAAACATAACTAGTTACATGCTCAGTGCACACATTACAATACAGTTTTGCGAAAATGTCTAATTTCTTTTAACAAGTTTGTCCATTGTCGTTTTGCACCTCCTGTCTGACAACGAGGATAGGAAAGAAAGGAACATTCATAAAATGATCCTTTAGTTAACCACGATAAGAATTAGAAGAATGTGCTAAAGTGAAGTATTTGTTGAGATCCTGTAAAACAAGTGTTTTCATGGCGCGTCATCCAACCGGAGTTCAGCCATGTTATGCCCTACTGAAAGAAACTACTGAAAAGAATGGAACTTGCCACAATTCAGCAAGAAAATTATGAATTACAGTTATGCTTTTGTCAATATTAATTTGTCGGATTGTGAAAAAAAAAAAAATACTACGGATAGTTAGTATTTACAGATAAATAGTAGCCAAAATTTATATTAAATCAAAGAGGGAAAAAAACTGTCAGGAAAGGAAGCGCTTGTGACACGCCAGGATTCCACAGCCAAAATATTGAAAACATTCCTGTTTGATCTTGTTTTTTTTTTTAGTGTCATTAAATGTCAGTGTCATTTACTGTGAGATCGATTCAATATGATTCATTTTTATGTATATACAAGTGGTGAGTCCCATTCTGTTCAATTATATTTTTCCCGATTAATATCTCCAACATGACTTCCAGTTTGATGACACTGTGAACAAAAAAGGCACTAGCAACTTAAAAAAACGACACTACCAACTAGAAGACAATTAAAACTGGGGAGAGGGACTCACACCATGCACCTTGGTCCAAATAATGGTTTGGGTGTCATTCCTTTGATGCTGTAATGTTAATATTTTTGTTTTTTTTTGTCAACTAGAATCTGTTTCTATTACAAGTAGGTCATTTCACTAGTCATTACGGTACACCATATGCCATCACTGCATGAACAACTGTATGCATCTAATGCAATTCTGTTTGGACTTGTTGAAAGTATCCTAAAAGTGATCTAGAGGCAAGTAACTCAGTAGAATGTTACACTCTTCGAAATGTAATAAGAGAAGTTTTTTTTACCTTTGCAGTCCAATTAGTTTCCATCTCTGCAAGTCGGTAAGCTGAAATGGAGTTGAGAGCCACGGTTGGACTGATTCCCCATACCTTCCCAGATTTGGCACAAAAATTAATAAGGCATTCACCAGCCTTCTCACCATGATCTCATCCATGCCCAAAACCACAAGCGTTCGACCGCTCAGAAGACAGGAGATGGCTTGCTGAGCAAAGGGATATTGCCGGATAAACCGAAGTGTGCTGTGACCAGCTTTCTTTTTTTGTTTTAATGTCAACACACTGCCATAGTGAAATGGGGACACTGCTCTGTCTGAACTGGTGGAAGTGCTCATGAAACTGGTGCTATCAGAAAAATCTTCAATGTTGATTTTTGCCACCTCCTCGGAGAGCACGCGAGTGTTTAGTTCTGAGAAAGTCAATCCTACATTGCGGCTCTCAGAGAGGGTGGATTCCTCCAAATTTAAGTCCAACTGTAAGGCAGGGTCTCCCTGAAGAAGAGACAGAGGTTCTTGGTTCACTACAGTGTCTCCACAACACTCCTGAATGACTTCAGGTGCAGGTTCTTCAAAAATGAATCCATCATGTCCAATGCAGCAAGCAGTATCCATAGGTACTTCTGACGCCCTGACAGCTACACATCTAGAATCATTTTCAGAGGACCCAGTGGACAACTTGCTCCTTCTTTCAAAAGCATCAAAGAAGTTTGTCTGCAGGCTGCAAGGGCTGGCTCCTAAAGCTTCAATGCTCTTGTCACTACTAAAACTCCCTTTCGTCTCTGTGGCAGCTTCTGAGGTTTCCTGTGTGATGTCTGAAGTACTTGACTCAGGAGGCCCTTCCATGGACTCTACTCTCGGTCTGATATGATCTAGATCTATGCAGGTGGTGTAGGAATCGAGACTCATCGGCTCAGCGGAAAAGTTAAGAACAGGGATGGTCTGACTGCTGAAGATCTTAGCTGCTCCTTCATCCTGCCAATCCCGCTCAGCTTCAAAGAGAAAACTGGTAACTCTTAACTTGCTCACAAGTCCCCGATCAATCTGACTGGTGTAAATAGAACACAGATCTCCTCGGAAAGACTTCTCGATTGCATTTAATTGCTCCAGAGTCAGCTGGAAAAAGCTGGTTTCGCATAGCTCTTCCAATGTTTTTAAGCGCTTATCAAAACATTTAGCAGATTTTCCCTTGATAAGCTGAGGTGTGTAAGAGGATTTTCTACTTTCACTTTCAACATCTGTCTCTGCCTTCTCAGAGTGATTACATTTCTGCATCTCATTCATTTCAATCAATTTCTCTGCCTCACAGTCTACAAAATCCTTCTTCTTCCTGTATGGATATGATGTGATTTGTCTAAGAAGATCTTTGTGCTCATAGATGGACTTCTCCATGTTAGCCAATTCATTCGCCTTCTCTATAGCTTGCGTGGAGTAACAGCCATTGTTTGTTTTGTGGAGCTCAGCTTCTTTGTGTAGAACTGATCTGGTATACTCCAAATCTTTTAGTTTCTTCTCCAGTTCATTTGCAAAAGCTTTCCTGTTTCCTGATTTGAGACATTCTGAAGCTCTGGAGAACTCTGATGATAGTTCTTGGTAAAGTTGCATGATTTTTCTTTCATCGGCTGATATGTAAGCCATGCAGAATGGTCGCACAAAACCACGCGCTTCCAAGTCGTACAGAGTTAGATGATGGACATAAGCAAATGCACCTTCTTTGGAATCACCCAATACAACTTTCGAGTCCTCCACAAAATTGAGCTTTGGGTAGTTACTACCAGGAGGGTGTCCAACAAAAGAGGCCTGGTAGTCCACAGACATGATGCGAAGTGAGAAATAGTTGAGATCAAATGTCCCACAGACTTTGGGGTCATTGGGAACGGTGAGCAAGGGCTGTGGACCAACCTGCTCTGAAAATTCAGATATTAGGATGAAATCTTTTGAGAATTTTGCATAGGTTGTCTTCGTCCAAGGATTTGCATTGGCAGCATGGGTAAACAAAGGCACAGAAAAGTCTTCTGGAAGCGACAGTGGATCCAAGAATGTATCCCCAAAATCTTCTTCTTTGGTGAACGCCACCACATCTGGTGAGCTAATCATCTTCCTGGTGTATGCAAAGAGACATCAGCAACAATATACCTCCATACTCAGGATATCCACTGGTGGAGACTCTATTTCAGCCATCAAGCTGGAATCAAATGTCTCACATATTTCGTGACTCAGACCTCTCAGATCCAGACCAAGGTCTCCTATGTGTTGTGTGAGCTTGAAGGCGATGCACAAACGTTTGATAGACCTTTGACGTCATCAGCCACACATCCACCAAGCTTCTCAATGCATTCACGTCTTTTACAACCGGACGCTTAAATAATACATGTCAGAAAAGACCCAGTTGTCCCGACTCTCGAGGTATTCAAGCTGCCAAACAATTTGACGTTCCCTGACAGCAGCCATATTTAAACGTTCGTAAAGTTCCCACGTGACTAGGTCGTTCAGAAAATGGCCGTGTTTCAAATTATAGCGAGCGTGCAATAACCCTAGCAGCCACCGTCAAGCCTTTCGATCCACGGATGCTCTGTGTATGCTGTCTAGGTAGGAGTCCAACATGATTTATTAACGTCCTTTGTGGTTGTTTTTTTTCTTCTAATAAACATACAACAGTACTCGCTTACGCCGAAACAACGTTATATCGTTTCATACATACTACGAATTTAGTTTAAAACTGCGTTTAAAAGAGTTGATAGTGTAAACAAAGCGCAAACTCTGACACGTTTTACTTTACGGCATATTTACGACATTTTGCATGAGGCGCCCAAATCGAGACAGTTTTAGAGATACAATTCATTTCCTTGTATTAGAAATTTTGCAGTGATTCGTCTTAAGTAACTTTTTTGTGAGATACGGTTTTAACGAATTTTTCCTAAAAGTTGTCAAGTTTTTTTAGACTTGAGTCTTACTCTGTGATCATGCGATTTCAGAAGAAGTGATGAATGTTTTGTTTAGATTAATAAGAGAAACACTTCATAAGCGAATTCGCAGAAAAATATCTGTAAGCATGATAAGACGAACCCAGATTAAAAAGGTGCTCTGTGTCGCTGAGAAAAACGACGCTGCTAAAGGAATTGCAGCGATAATGTCCAATGGGAGGTCGAGAAGAGTGAGTTCTGACTTTACGTTAAATTCAAATATGATTGCTCTGATGAAAATTCTCGCTAATTAACTTTTACTTGACAGAGAGAAGGATTCTCAGTTTACAACAAAATATACGAGTATGAATACAACCTTTTTGGTCAGGTAAGCTCTTGGTTTTCATCATTCATTTTCTTTTTCATCATCTATTCATTTATTAGACATCCAATTATTATTAATTAAATTTATAGATATAGATAGATAGGTTTAATAAATATTGATTATGACATTATCTAGTGCATTGCATATTTAACCCCAACGATTAGGTGCTGATTTTTTCAGTTTTTTTTCTTGATGTCCTTCAGTTTCCCCCCCTCTGAAATGCATATTTCAATCAATCAGATGTTGGTATTATTGTTGTAACTGTATTATATGGAGATTTTTACACTTGATCTGCAAATCTGTGTCTCAATCGGGGAGTAATTTCTTGAGACTATTGTCTGGACTTCTCTATCAGTAAACTTAAACAAGTTTGCATGGCTGCAATGTTTATTTCAGGTCACTGCTAGGGCAGTACCTATAGGGCCCCTAGACAAGAGGGGACAAGTGGACACTTTCTGCACTTATTCCTTTATCTACACTCTTGTGATACTCACAATCTTTCATGTAAATGTACAAAACATTGGTATTTATATTAATCACGTTTTCAATGTAAATAATAATAATAATAATTAAAAACTATGCCTCACAGTGGCATTACAGGTAATATATATATATATATATATATATATATATATATATAATTTTAGGTAATCTATTGAAGGTTAAACATTAAAACATGAAAGCTAAATACAATAAGGTAGTTTTGAGATGGTACCTAAATATGTGAATGTCAAAAGTCAATCCACAGATTTGCAAATTTCAGTTATTTTTAGGCACATCTCTTTACACATACACTATAAGATAGCTACTAAACTAACCCGATAAAGACTGTCAACTATGACTATGGGAACTCATTTGTTTTCCACAGAATGTAGCAGTGAACATGACGTCTGTTTCTGGACATCTACTGGCACTCGAGTTCAAAGCTCCTTTTCAAAAATGGTACAAGAGTTTAATTTATCAAATTTTTTTTATTATTTTTGTATTATGAGTGATTGATATGTTGGTTGTTTCATAGGCACAGCTGCAATCCAGTGTTATTGTTTGATGCTGAGGTGGAGAAATACTGCCCAGAGAATTTTGTGCCTATCAAGGTAACCCCCCCCCCCCCCATACAGTCAGAAAGGTTATTCTGTTCAGAAAATGTGGGTATGTTTAATGGAAAGTGTTTATGTAATCTAGAGGACTTTGGAACGAGAGGCGAGACAATGTCAAGCTTTGATTATTTGGACGGATTGTGACAGAGAAGGAGAGAATATCGGCTACGAAATCATTGACGTTTGCAAAGCAGGTAGTAGAAAGAGAGGTTTTACAGACATTGACATTATGCACTGTTTCCTAAAAGATCAACAAAACTGAAAGGATTTCAGTATTTTCTTCAGATACTGTTTAAAAAATATTTCAAGGTACACTTCAAAATGCATTAAAAATGCCTAAAACCTAACATTTTTACATATGTTTATAAGCATGTTGTTGTGTTTTACATGAAACACAGGTGTTTTTTTTACAGAAGCTCATTGCTGCCACAAACATATTTTTTCCCACTCAGTTATGTTGTAATAACAAGGTCTTTTCTTGTAAAAATATATTCAGCAATTTTTATTCAGCAAATATGATTTAATTATGTCATTTCTGAGAAAAGATCTAGTTATTAAAACATATTATGCCATCTTTACAAGATCCTTATCTCATTTTACAAGATAATTATTTTGTAAAAATGATAAGGATCTCGTAAAAAATTATAGTTATAAAATTAGACTGTTACCTTGTGGTAGGTCACCGTTGTACACCGACTAATTTCAGCCATTTGCAATTGAAGTATTTGGGGATAGTGCATCAGTCATTGAACAAGCCAACCTGATAGTTTAGATCTCAAAGTCTCAAACATTTTATAAGATGATCCCATGGATTTGACTCACTGTTGAAAAATGGTATTTCTTTTTTAAGTTGAGGAAAAGGTAAAAGCGAACCAGTTCCTTTATATGTGCAAAGTCTAGCCAAAGAGCAGGAACGGCAAATTATAACAATGTCTGGAATTAGATAATTACATTGTTTTTCAATGTGCATGTTGCTTTAAAAAAAAATGTATGTGTGTTGCAACAATGAGCTTCCGCAGTTTGAAAATCTCAAGGCAGTTGAACTTCCTTTGTAAAATTAAATGCTTTTTCTTTGTGTGAATAAAATGAGAACAAATCATTTCTCAAATATCATATTTGCTTCATAGAAATCAAAAAGTCAGGCAACTTTTCAAACAACTATGTCAAGATCAAACAAATGGCTTTTATTTTTCATTAAACTCTCAAATAAATTGTGTTTTTTTTTTCCTTGGTTTTCCAATTAGTGAAGCCGAACATTCAGGTTTTTCGAGCCCGCTTCTCTGAGATCACCCCAAACTCCATAAGAAGAGCCTGTGAGACCCTGAGGGAGCCTGACATCAATGTTAACGATGCTGTGGATGTAAGACAGGAGCTTGATCTGCGCATTGGTAGGCAGCTTCAAGCGCACTATTCTCAAGACAGCATTCTGTGTTTAACGTGTGATTGATGCTTCTCTCAGGGGCATCATTTACTAGATTCCAGACTCTACGCTTGCAGAAAATTTTCCCAGGGAGTCTCTCTGATCAGCTCATCAGTTACGGTAGTTGCCAGTTCCCCACTCTCGGATTCGTGGTGGAGCGTTTTAAAGCCATTCAAGCCTTCGTACCTGAAACATTCTTTAAAATTAAAGGTAAGGTTTGTTTTTACTTGACTTTTTCAGATTGTTGCTACCTTTATGTTATGAAATATATCTTTTAATTAGTTGTTCATGAGCCAAATGAAGAGGAAGCAGTCGAATTCAGCTGGAAAAGGCATCGGCTTTTCAATCACACTGCATGCCTTGTGCTCTACCAGATGTGCATGGAGGTGAGTGCTATGGTATTTTTAATTTTAATCATCTTTTGTTTCTTTGATGAGAGTTTCTGGCTTCCTGTGTTGACTTAGGATCCCACAGTAAAGGTTGTATCTGTTGTAAGTAAACCGAAAAGCAAATGGCGACCTTTACCCCTTGATACTGTGGTAAGTCTCTCTCATATAAAACTGACACATAAAAATGCATGCTCATTATGTTCACTGATGGATCTTATGTTTCAATAGGCTTTATATTGATAGGTGATTAGCACTAGCGACAATCTTAGAGACTCCCGGTGATCTCGTGCATTGGTTCTTTTTGCGTTTAGTGTGTGTGAGGTTTTTTTTACTCTAATTTTCCATTTTTTCCCCACATAAATAGAAAATAAGTGCCATGGTTGCATTGTTTCAACACAAAATTGGTTAAACCTAAACCAAGCTAATTGGTTAAACCAACAATTTCCTCATAGTAAATAACCTATATGGTAAAAGTACATGGTATATGGGATTCGACCTCATAGAATTATTCAATAGGAATTCTTATCTAACTCTTAATCCACATTAGGCCAAAATATTTTGGTTGACAATTACTTTCTTTAAATTCATGAAGTGGCAAAAAACACAATTGCTATTTTTTTGCTTTGTCTTAGGAACTTGAAAAACTATCTTCAAGGAAACTGAGGCTGAGTGCCAAAGAAACCATGAAGCTAGCTGAGAAATTGTACACTAAAGGGTATGTTTCTGTTTAATTCCTTCACACATCTTGTACGTCAGGCCCATGTACAAACCAACCTGTTTACTTTTAGGTTTATCAGCTATCCTCGCACAGAGACCAACATATTTCCACAGAATCTGAACCTTACCCCGCTGGTTGAGCAACAGACACCAGACAACGAATGGGGAAATTTTGCTCAGCGCATTTTGGACACCGGCGGACCTACTCCGAGGAATGGAAACAAATCTGATCAGGCCCATCCACCCATCCACCCCACCAAATACACCAACGGTTTACAGGTCAGCATTTTCTTGGGTGAGATTATTACTGTTGAAACTGTTGCCATGATAGATTTGCCTTTCTTTTTTCTTTTGTAGGGAAATGAAAAAAAGCTTTATGAGTTCATTGTACGTCACTTCTTGGCATGTTGCTCTAAAGATGCTCAGGGTCAGGAGGTCACTGTTGAGATTGATATAGCGGAAGAGAGGTTCTCTGCTAGCGGATTGACAATTATTGCACGGAACTATCTTGAAGTGTACCCGTATGACAAGTGGTACAACAAGGTGAATATTTTCTCCCAAATATTTGATTAACTAATGTCTTGATTGAGTATTTTGTGTCTGAGCAAGACCTTGCTTGTCCTTGTGAGGTTGCTCCTCCTATTGGGGGACACAAGAAAAGAATAAATATCCTTGCAATGCAACGGTATCTTCACTTGAATCTGTGGGAAAGTGTTGATAAGATACATGCTTTGTTTTTTTAAAAAAAAATTTTTTATACAATTTGGGACAAATTGACCGTAAAACAAGACTGATAATCAAATTTCTTTGTTTGTGATGTTACAAATTGAAATCTCGCCTTTCTTTAGTAGAGTGGTTTCAAAATGATGCATAATCTGCGGGTTCTGTAGCAGCCTTTAATTTATTTTATTTCTGCTGTAGGTAATTCCTCTGTACACTCCTGACACTACATTCCAGCCCACATCAATCGAGATGGTTGAAGGACAAACTAGTCCACCTCAGCTTCTGACTGAAGCTGATTTGATATCACTCATGGAGAAGCACGGCATTGGTACAAATTCCCACTTATTGACCCATTTCTTTTTATTAAAAGTTGGTTGATGCTGAAGTTGGTTTGTTGCAGGCACTGACGCAACACATGCTGAACACATTGAGACCATAAAGAGTCGCATGTATGTGGGGCTCACAGCTGACCAGAGGTTCCTTCCAGGGGAGCTTGGAATGGGTTTAGTTGAAGGTAAAATCTGTAAAAGACTAAAGCCATTATTTAGATTTGTAGCTTTGGTGGATTGATATGGGTTTAGTTTTTCGACCTAAATATATGGCTAGCAATGGTAAATATGAGTTTTATGTATTTACACATTTTACGGCCAAGTTCAATAGAGAAAAAAAAAAATATTTTTTTAATATAAATTTGTTTTAGTTTCATAGTGCTGAATACAAATTAATTTAAAATAGTAATGTGTATTGATGTAGTAGTGAACTCAATTTCCTTGTTGTGTTAAAATCAACATTTTATCTTGGTAACCTTATTTACCTTTATTGTTATTCTGAATATCAACATATAACTTGGTTAAAACAACATAACAGCAGTTGTGGTCTGGTGGATACGGAGATCGACTTGTGATCTGAAGGTCCCGAGTTCGATCCCCAGATCCACCGAGTTGGTGTGAGCGATGAAATACTTGCTTTCCCATCATCAACAACCCCAGCTGTGGTGCTCTTGAGGCACCAGTTCCCCAATTGCTCCCGGGGTGCCACAGCCATGGCTGCCCACTGCTCCGGATGTGTGTTCACAGTGTGTTTGTTCACTGCTGTGTGTGTACACTGGATGAGTTAAATGCGGAGCACAAATTCCAGATATGGGTCACTCCATATCTGGCTGACTGGTCACTTTCACTAACATGTATAACAAAGTCTTGTGTTTATAAAGTAAATTTGCAATTGTGTATTCATTATATATGTATTCATTGATATATGAAATATAAAACTCGTTTGATCATAATCACAAGTGTATCTTGTGATAAGTTTACCTTCACTTATGGAGTAAAATCCAACAATCCATAGCACATGAACATATTAACATTAGTATTGACAGTTTATTCTTTGTAGCTGTGTCTCCTAGTATAGGACCATTCTCTCAGTTTGTTGATTGGCGAGAATTTGACTCAATTACATTTAGTAGGTTTACTATTCGATTAATAATCCATTTTTAAAAAATGGCCCATGTGATCAGTAATGCCTACTACCTACTTTCCACTGTAATGGCCATGATGCTCATAAAGCTACAAAAAATGTTACCCATCATCACTGGCTTTTAATTAAAAACAAAAGATTTATTTACCTTAATAAGCTTTATTAAACAGGTGTAGTAAAATTTAACTTCTTTCAAAACATCAGTGGCTTGAAATCACTCATATTAATGCATATGTCTGTTTTATATTTAATGTTGCCTTTTCACTGTACTTTATTTCTTATATTTAGTTCTTATTATAAGAATTATATAACTCTTGATTCTTGCGTAAGGCAGTTGAACTCTCAACTTTATAAAAGCTTGAGACCATACAGTTGTGTTCAAGGAGCAAGAAACCGGTTGAATCTCACGATGCACCATTTCTTAATTTGTTGGTGCTTCTGGTTAATGATAAAACACTACAAAGAAAAAGTCCCATTTTTCTTTATTACATAAAATAATTTTTTTCACATTTCAATTATTGAAGCTTAGTTTTTAATGATGGTTTTATGCATACATTTAAAATAAACTAAAATAAAAAAAATTTCTAGCATTTGCTGCCCTTCATTAAGAAATTAAGTATCCCTTGAGCTATTTCCTTGTTACTATCTGATATTAAAACATTAAACACTTTTTTTTATATGATTTTTGCATTCCTAGAAAAAGTGGAAATGATTGCCTTTGTCAGAGCTGATTGTCACTTTTATTTTTAATTCAGATGGTAAAAACAGTTGTCTTTAAGAATCTTAATTTGTTGTAGAATAACCTTTTTTATCTCTTGTAAACTTTGATTGTAGCTCAGGTTGTACAAATTAACATTGAATTCAAAGCCTCTATAGTCTTGAAAACCTCCACTTAGATCTTTTTTATTCGTGCAAATGGCTCTTTTAGGGTATAACTCGATGGGTTATGAGATGTCTAAACCAGACCTGAGAGCCGAACTGGAAGCGGACCTTAAACAGGTGTCAGAGGGGCGGAAGGACAAGGCGTCAGTCCTCAGTTATCATGTGTCTAAATACAAGGCTGTTTTCATCGAGTCTGTAAGGAAAGCAAAGAAGTGAGTTTCCCGTCTTCATTCTATACCTATATTCCTGGTTGAGGATAGGTTTAGCTTTACTGTAAGCTCTTGTTGGTTGACATTGAAGGATGTTAATCATTGTCAAAATGGTTTCAGACTGGATGAGGCTTTATCTAGCTATCTGGGTCCAGCTCAGCAGATTTCTGAACAGGACGAAATTGAGATGGAGTTACCATTACCGGTCCGAAAGTGTCCACAGTGTAACCGGGATATGGTGCTGAAGAAGAAGAAAGACAGCAGAGGGTGAGGCAACACTATTTGATTGTTTTTAGAGATGAAAATTAAAGGGCAACTGTCGCTGTGTTTAGAATGTTTCTTTCCTGCCTGGGGTATCCAGCTTGTAAAGCAGCGGTGTGGTTTCCAGACACCGTCCTGGAGGTCAGCAGAGACGAGAGCATCTGCTCAACATGCCGCCCAGGTCCGGTGCACATGTAAGATTGAACTTTCTACTTATGTGAGTTTTCTTCAACAAATTTGCCAACGAAGGGTACAGAGAACACCCCATAGGTCTATAGTCCAAACCAGAGACAGGTTCACTTACATTCTCTTCTGAAGGGTGTTTACTTTCACAGTAACTAGAAGAAACTCAAGAAAGCTCAGGAAGAACATACTGCTGCCACCCAGAGCCATCTAGCCTGCCCATCGACAAGCAGCTGTTTTGTATATTATATATTCTAAAACTAAATTTTCTACCTTTTTTTTGTTCATTTAGTTTTTTTTTTGTGTATTATTATTAATTTTTTTTCCTATTAACCTGTATATCTTCATGTGGCTTTTACCAACTATTTCTGAAAAATAAGGAACAAGATGATCCAGCTGTATGTAGAGCATATTTGTAGTGTGTTCATCATCTAGTTCATCAGGAAGAGTAAAAGCAAAACTACGAAGAAAGATGAATATCAGATAAAAAAAAACAGTTAAACGATGAAGTTGAGGTTTAGTCTGACGTGAATCCAGAAGAAGAAACTGGCAGTTCTTGACAACTACAAAATTTCTTGTGATAAAGTGCATCCACATATGGTGCCATTAGCCAATCAGCAGCTGAACTCTGGGGCTTGTATGGTTTGTATCTTGCAGTCCTAGAATCCATCTTAGATCAGAGAAAAGTTTTAGGTAGTTTAATTTGAAATCTTCAGCACATTTTATGCATCTCAATTGAAAGCACTCAATTGTATTTTGAAAACCTTGCAGTTTTCTTTCACAGGAGACCGAAGTTGTGTTCTAAACCCAATCTTATTGGGTAGAGGAAGCTTTTGAATGACATGAGGAAAATACAAAGATTACCCAATGCTTCAGGGGTTAACTTGAGTAAAATTGTATGTTTCTTGACATTTCTTAAGTGTAAACATACCTAAAATTGTCTTCGTTCAGTAACAAATTCTATTTCCTTTGGTTAAAGTATATTAGGACTGGTAAAAAAATGTAGCACCTATGTAGGATGAAAAATAAGTGTAAATAATCACAAGGAGAAATAAATGTAAGAATAAATAAAACATATAAGATAATTAATATATTATTAAATAAATAAATAACTATATATTTATTAATTAAATTTTAGATAAAAGAATACATTAAAAGGATGAATAAATCCAAGTAGGACAAGCCCATGTTTATTTAAGCATTGATTTCTTATTTATTTCATTAATTTATTATTTTATGTATAATTTTTTTTCATACATTTATACTAGTAGTTTTTCATCCTGCATATGCAGACACTCTCGTAGCCCTCAAATCTCTTATCCACATCTTGAAAGTGCGTTGTACTCAATAGAATCTGTGACAGCAATTCGTATTATTTTCTAGCTATGCTTAGTTAGTTTAAGAAATGACATTGCTCACCGTAATGCTCAGAATAACTTTCATGCTCAAATGTTTCAACCAATCCTCTTTAACAGGTTAAAATTTAAATTCAAGAGGGGAAGTCTGCCACCTATGATGCCTCTTGAGTTTGTTGGATGCATCGGAGGCTGTGATGAGACTCTCAGAGAGGTCTTGAACTTGAAATATCTAAGAGGAGCAGAAACACAAGAGTCTTGCTCTCACCCTCAAAACAGCTTCAGATCAAATCAACACCAGATACCCAGAACCGGCTCTACTGCTCCATCAAGAGTTCAGAACATTCATCCTCCAGCACCCAGACCTAGAGGTGATGGCAACCGACCACCCCCACCCCCACCAACCCAAGGTGATGCTATTGTGTGTAACTGTGGCCAAGATGCATTGCTTCTCATGGTCCGAAAAGATGGGCCTAATAAAGGTCGACAGTTTTATAAGTGTAATACTGGAGACTGCAAGTTTTTTCTCTGGGCGGATCAGCCACCTGAGGAGGGCCCACCTGGAGAAAACCGAGGGCCCTTGTGTCAGAATGTCCAGCCACCCAGATCATCAAATGTTTTTGGGAATGTATCACAGCAGAGACACAATAACAGAGGACCTGGAGGCGATGAGGGTGATGCTATGTGTAACTGTAATGAGCCTGCAGTCAGCAGAACCGTCGTGAAGGATGGACCGAATAAGGGCCGAGTCTTCTACACATGCGGGAAACCACGCGAGCAGCAGTGCGGCTTCTTCCAGTGGGCCAATGAAAATGTGGCACCAGGTAAATAAGATGCTCCTGAAAATGTTTCAATCATAGCCTGTGATTCATGGAGGTTTTTTTTTTAAACACTTTTACATTTTTTATTTCCATCATAGGACCCTGATCTCTTCAGACGTCAGGATAGCCAGAAGATTAAGACATCTTCTGGCTATCCTGAACATGCCAAGCAAAATCTTTGTTTAATTTATCTATCCAGATTTGTTATATTTATGAGTTGAAAACTCCCAATTTGAAGGCATCAATGAGAGTGGAGAACAAGGGTGTTGGTTCTTTGGTGTCATTGCTTCTACTTTGCATTCGAATCATGCTGGCAGATAATGGTGCCCGACCTACCTATAAACAGGAAACTAACGAAGGATACGCTGATGTGTGACTGTCCCTCAATATTCAGGGGTGGGGAAATCAAATTGTGATGCAATCCTGATTCAGTTGTAGTTATAGTTTGTGATTTCAATTCCATTTAGCTTTTTACAAGTTTTGCAGAAACAAAACCACTGATGTAGTTGTGTACATGGCAATAGAGCCCATATTTATACCTTAAAACCTAATCAGAATGGGAGAAACAACAAAGAAATAAGTTATATGAAATTCAACCTAAAGTTGGACAACACCATAAACCTAAGATCAGAAGGGAACAAGTCATCTTTACTAGAAGCCGAATAGGTCACACGTGACTTACGCACAGTTTTTTACTCAAAGGAGAAACTGCCCCAAAATGTAAACACTGTAAAAGCAAACTCTCGGTCAAATACCTGCTTATATAATGCCCTATATATGGTTCTGTGAGGTGTAACTTAATTTTAAAACAAGTTTTTAATGATCCGATGACCTTAAAAAAATATTAACCAAATTTTAAAACTGGGATAGCTATTAAATGGCCATATTGGCTTTAAAAAGAAAAGAAAGAAAGAAAGATTCCATGAGTAAACAACAACTTGAAAGAAATCCTCTCAGTTCTCTCAGTCTCACTATTGAATTCTGTTTTAAAGACAAATAAATATATCTAAGTAAGTTTTAGAAGTACATATATCCATTAAATAACTTGTGCTGTTGACTTGGCTATGAACAAACAAACAAACCTTAAAACCTTCCAATTGTTGTGTTTCAATAATATTGGCCCTTTATGGTAAATTTAGATTTTTTTTTTATGAAATCCAAAAACACAGCATCCGACTGGTATCTGTCCTGTATATGAACGCAGTCCTGCCGGCGTTGAGGCGCATTTGCACAGAAAATGGCTTTGATCAAAACAAAAGTAAACATGGACAAGAATGTGATTCAAAATAATTGTGTGGCTTTATTTCAGTTCAATTCATTGACTATATAGCATGGACGTATATATATATGGACTATATAACATGGACGTAGCACCTTTGACGTCATAGGTTTAGTATGAAGGGTAGCCATCACCATCATGGAAGTGCATCCACAAATAGCCCCACAGAGGCAAAAACTGAAGGTTTAATTTGAATATATATTAAGCCAACTAATTCAAAAAGGATTTCACCCCCTCAGTGAGGTAACAAACCATAAGGGTTTCAATTAAAAAAAAAAAGTTTTACCAACATAAGTAAATGTTATTTTAGTTGAATGTAATGTTCTCTTTACCAAACGTTACTAATAGCTGGTTAGTGACCATTAGTAGTTAAAAAACGTGTAATTGGTTACAGCTTCGTAACTTAAAAATTCACAAGTTACTGATTTTTTGCATTTATGTTTGAAAGAAGATACGAGACCAGCTGTCTTTTTACATCTTCTTTTTTCTTTCTTACCTCAAATTTCTCACCGTTAAAGGTGAAGTGTGTGATTTTTAGAAATTCTTGGAACAGGCAGACACCATAACAAGCTTACAGCCAATCCACTTTCAAAATTTCAATCGTAATAACATGAAGTTCCATTGGAGTGTGTTTCAACAGGCAACAGTGACTGACAGCGATCATGCACCCCCTTTTTAATGATGAATTAAATGTTATTTCTCTACTTGTACTTTACTTTGTAGAGCGCTTTTAAAATACTGGAAGCCATTCTCAGCATTATGTGGACAGACAATAGAACCTTAATTTCTGAATTATGGTGCAGCAGCAATAGATGTAATAACTTCATTTAAAACCTTAATTCCTTGATTTATGATTAAAAATTTTATTGCAAGAAGATTTAACTTAATCAGTTAAATAATCTTGTCTGTTTTCAGAGTTTAATTATTGTATTAATTAGGTTATTATGAAATTATGCAAAAGGATTAATAGATTAGCATTATACATGTTTTAAACACTCAGTTCTTGAAATATATTCTATTTAGCGTTTGAATGCAGAATAACTATATTAGTGACCCAAGAAATAAGTAGGACTGAAGATCATAGTAAAACCCTTATCAGGTTATTTGGGAAATAATTTATTTTCCTCACCAAAAAAGCTGTTGTAGATAATAGCTCTAGTCAATCTCATTTGGTTTATTCCATTTGGTGTTTTCATGTTTGTTTGTGTTTCATTTTACACCATTATTAAAATTTCAGCTTAAAATAATTTTCTTAAAGTTGGTAATTATTTTAATTGTTTTTTTTTTTTACACTTTTTGTTTTCAGCTACAACATTTGAAGGAGGAAATGGAGGTCGACCACCAGGGAACAAGAAAGCCAGGATTGCCTCAGACAAGCCTCCAGCTCCTAAAAAGCCGAGGACGTGTGGGATCTGCCACGAGCCTGGTCACACCAGGGTGACTTGCCCTCAGGCCCAGTGAAGGACAATGAAAACCGTCATTCTGACCTGTAACAGAACAAAAGATATTAATGTAAATAAAATAGGTTTATAAATTGTAAACTTAATGTTGTTTTATGTTTTGTAAAGTGTATAATGTAAAATAAAGTTTAATGATAAATGTCTCACATTCTGTATTGACTAACATATGCCAAGCCCTGGGTGTGTTTCACTCTGACACAGCAAGCCAGAAATGAAAAAGTGGGATCTATGGAGGTGCTGAGACACAGGAAAAGGAAATAGCTCAACTGTATTTGTATATAGGACAGGAATAATATATTTTTAAATAAATTAATCAGTTAGTAGATACAAATCTCTCTCTCTCTCTCTCTCTCTCTCTCTCTCTATATATATATATATATATATATATATATATATATATATATATATATATTCGTTTTTTTTATTTATAATATAGTAACACAGGCCAACACCTTTTCTTTATTTAGTTATTTTTTACACTCCCCTGTTTGTTATTCTGATGTTGCTAAGCACAGTGTGACTCATCTGTTAACTTCAGTCACTGTTTTATTGTTTAATTGATTAGTGCTTTTTCTCCTCACACTTATATGTGTGAGTAGCTGAAAATAATAAAGATCATCAGCATGAAGCTTGAATGTTGCAAGACCTTCCTTAGTGCTCAACTAATTGTCTTTTAGGCTGAGATGGCTACGTAATCAGCATAAAGACTGAAAAATAAATAATTTTGTACATTTAGGAATACAGGTCCTTCTAAAAAATTTGTATATTGTGATCATGTTTATTATTCTCTGTAATATACTTATAAACATTAGACTTTCATATATTTCAGATTCATTACACACAACTGAAGTAGTTCAAGACTTTTATTGTTTTAATATTGATGATTTTGGCATACAGCTCATGAAAACCCAAAATTAGCATTGCTGGTGTTTTATACCTGTATAATATTTATTGTAAATAGACCAGTTATGCACTTCTGGGTAGATGCTAACTGCATTTTATTACCTTGCACAATGAAAATAAAGTTTAATCTAATCTAATGTTGCAAAGGCTGCACTGATGCAATGACATACAGGGGCTCAAGCCCCAGAGCCTACTAGCTATAATAAACATAATAGAGACAGGTAATTGAGTTATTACCTTATCAAATTATTTTAAAATGAATTACTTTTCATCCAAGAAATGTTATATAGTTTTGTTTTGTTATTAGTAGTATTACCTGAACCTTTGAATCAATAATATTATTTCAGTTAGCCAAGTTTTGTGACTCGGTATCAGCAAACTACCCAAAATGTATCGTTGTCATAGTTTCTTGTTGTGACCAACCTTCAATAACTGAACCATGTGGAACATATTTGCAGCATTTCAGTCTCTATTTTTCTCTAAATAGCTGTATGTTACCAAAATATACGCAAATCCTGATTCTAAAAAGTACAGAAAGTAGAAACAATAATGCACTCACACACACATTAAAGATACATAACTAAACTTTTATTTTTTAATCACATAATGCATTGGCCCTACATGATTTGTACCCCTAGTGAGGGGCCTCTAACAAAGTTGTAGCCGCTGGGAGCCTAATACGGCCTTTATGGTGGCGGTGATTATGTATGAGAAAGAGCGATAGCAAACAGTGGGCGGAGGAGGGAGGGAGGAAGCGTTTCTTCCACCAGTCAGCCAGCCACTGCCTAGTACCGAACAGAAATAGGCTGCGAGCGAATGCTCGGGCATATCCTGATTTAGACATGGCCGCGACCGGAGTTCTCCCTTTTATCAGGGGAGTAGACCTGAGCGGGAACGACTTCAAGGTAAAACTCTGCCTCAACAAGTATGTCATTGACGTGTAATAAAAAGAACTATATCACGGGGCTTGAGAAAATATAGAAGTTATGTTTGGGTTTCAAAGCAGCTGGTAAGCTAACAATGCTAACTGCTAGCACAGATGAACACTGGGCGTTAGCTCGAGACATGTCAAAATTTGTTGTGCTCAATCAAAGTGAGAGGAGAGTGAAAGCCAGAGGCCTGCTGGTGTGCCACTTCTGTAGGTTGACACTGTGACTTTTGAGGCCTCAGTAATTAAACTGCGCCAGAACATTGTTTTTGTTTGGATGAAGCTTCACCATGTAACGTACTGTAGACTTCATGATATCTTTTGTGATATCCATTTTGTAATGAAAGATTATATATATATATATATATATATATATATATATATATATATATATATATATATATATATATATATATGTGTGTGTGTGTGTTTTTAAAAATATGAAGACTTGACTTCAAGCCTTTCAAGTGTGTTAATTCAATTATAAAATCAAATCCTTATAAATTAAAAATTTCCTTTGCTTTGTTGGTACTACTTTAATATAGTCTGTGGTGTATTGTCAGGCCATTTTCTTGGGCTTTGTTGGTACTACTTTAATACAGTCTGTGGTGTATTGTCAGTTGAATATTCAACCATAATAGTTGAATATATTATTGTGTTGAATACAGGGGGGGTATTTTCCTGAGCATGTAAAGTCTATGACCAGTCTACGATGGCTGAAGTTGAACAGAACTGGGCTTTGTTATCTTCCGGAGGAACTGTCATCTCTACAGAAACTGGTGAGTTATAATTTTTCTTAGCTATCATACTTTCATGTGACTTGCTCTGGGTTGTGACTCCTGTTTTGTCTGTTTCGTTGAAAAGGAACATTTGTCTGTGAGTCACAACAGCCTCACTACGCTGCATGGAGAATTGTCAAGTCTTCCCAATCTTAGGGTAAGCATCATAATGTTCAGAAATACTTCATGTGTTGCACAACTAGAATTTACAGAAGTGTGTGATGCTTTAGATGAAACCAAAAATATTACATCACAGAGGCGTTGTCATTAGTGGGTGAATGGGCCCCACAACACTCATCACTTTTCCTTAATTAAGAATTTGAGTCATGTTTGACAAAAAATTTGGCAAATTAGATTTATTTATTAAAACACATTTTTGTTATTGTGTTAATTAATTGTATGTATATACATATGAATTAGTGCTGTTGGTCAGTTAAAACATTAAAAGTTAATAATCTAAAATGAATTGCAAGTTGTTTAAAATGTGTTAAAATAAATTTCTGTTTTAAAATATTTTTATTAGTAACTTATTAATAATTTTTATTTCCCAGCGATGGGTTGCGACTGGAAGGGCATCCGCCGCATAAAAAATATGCCAGAGAGTTGTCGGTTCATTCCGCTGTGGCGACCCCGAGA
Source organism: Danionella dracula (assembly GCA_900490495.1). NCBI lineage: Eukaryota > Metazoa > Chordata > Actinopteri > Cypriniformes > Danionidae > Danionella > Danionella dracula. The sequence continues at coordinate 3,344,025 of UELW01000444.1, forward strand.
GGGAAGAAAGCCGACATGATGAATGAATGAATAATAATTTTTATGAGTACTAAACATTGATTTTGTTTGTTTTTTCTTAATTTTATTTCCTAGTCATTTCAAAATGTTTCATCTCACAAACCCATGTACATTTTAAATAATTTGCTATTCATTTTTGGATGACCATTCGTTACTTTTTGCACAGTAGATACATGGTAGATTTACACTGGGACTGCAACAAATGTGGCGCCAATCCAAATCATGACAAATGTGGATGACTGAAAAACATTTTCTTGACACTTCCCACTAGCCACTTAAATGATGGTCCATAATTTTTTTTAGAAAATGTGACTTATAGTGGTGAAAATGTCTTGCTTCTTCCAACGATTTGTGTTACTTTTTCATCGGGAATTATGGAAATCAGCTATTGTGTTTAATGATGCAACTTATAATGTGCGTTTTAAAATGTGAAAAGAGATGAGGTTATGAAATAATATATTCTGCTTAAAAATATAAAAACAAATTCCAATATGCATTCGCTGTTTCAAAGTTTTGTTTATTACGGAAACATTTACAATGACTCAATGTAATAAAAATTTTTTTTTAATATGATCCACACCTTCTGTTGTTATATACTGTAAACTGTTCTTACACTGTGACATCTTACACTGATGCTATTTATACTTGCAACAGGATTTTTACTTCCGTATTGAGCAAAAATATTGCTAACATTTGCTAAGTGCCTAGACCAGGATTTACTCTACTCTTCTGCTCTAGGCGGTTGTGGCCAGAGCAAACAACCTGAAGAACTCTGGTGTCCCTGATGATATTTTTCAGCTGGATGATCTGTCTGTGCTGGTATGTCAAATTTCAATTTGTTTATTTCTTCCTTGGCAGCCTAAAGCACCTGCCTCTTGTAAGCTAATGCAAACTGCAGTTTCCTTGTCTTAATTTGGTTTAAGCTGGTCTGCCACTTGATTAACGAACAGTCGGTTTCTGAGCCGTAGTGATGGTGTGTGTTCCTCTGTTTAGGATCTGAGCTACAACCAACTGACTGAAATTCCACGAGATTTGGAGAACTCCAGAAACATGTTGGTCCTAAACCTCAGCCACAACGGGTATAGTTGGATTTTGGTTTTCATTTATTAGGAAAAAAATTAATTTTATCTCAATGTTTTTGTTGATGTTGGGTTTTGATTTTATTGAAACAGGTGATGTGTTCCCAGGTTTAGCGATACCATATTGGTGCATTTAAAGTCAGAAACTGTGAATGTTATTTTTCTACTGCATGCATTTTCCTAATTTACCACATCAGAACAATGATGCAAATGTTTTTAAATTGGATTTGTTGGAAGATGTAACCCAACAGCTACCTTCTGTTGGTAATTTTTTAACGGATTCAAAATTTGTATTAAATATACAGCAAATGTCTTTATATAATATTGTTTTTATAAAAGGTAGGAATCAGGTAGGGAAATATGCTGTGGTAAAACAGTTTTTCCTTATGTAATGTCTTGTATTAAAGACATAATTTTTTAAACTAAACAACTTGCTAAAATATAGGTTGTGGTAATGTTATTGGTTAAAGAGGTATTAAACCTGTGTTTTAATGAAACTCATGTCTTTCTCAGTAATGCCCTTGTAAAATATTTTCACAATCTCCTTGAAATTTATTCAGGAAATAATGAAAATAGATATTTGTAATATCAAACTAAGTATGAGGTGTATGTATTGCAGTGTTAATGGTACTAACATTGATTTTCCATGTAATGTGTGATCAGTTCCCTGATGTTTGTTCTTTGCAACAGCATTGATGGCATACCGAACCAGCTGTTCATTAACCTCACTGATTTGCTGTACCTGGACCTAAGTGACAATAACTTAGATGGCCTGCCTCCTCAGATGAGACGCTTGGTCCATTTGCAGACCCTGATTCTCAATAATAACCCTCTATTGCATGCACAGCTGAGGTAAGATGAATAGCGGTCTGATTTGATTAGTTTCACTTTGTTGCAGTGCATTCAAGTCAGATGAGATCACTGTGTGCTCTGATAAACTCATATATGTGTTCTCTGTGTGCTTTTATCATCATAGGCAGTTACCCGCAATGGTTGCTCTTCAAACCCTTCATTTAAGGAATACGCAGCGTACTCAAAATAATATGCCCACAAGTTTAGAAGGCCTCAGCAGTTTAGTAGGTGAGATTTGCCTCCCCACTCATGTTTAATCAGCCCTGTCTGTCATTTTAAAATCTGCTTCTTTTTTACATTTATACATTTTTGAAAACATATTTTGTTTTTCTTGTGTCGTTTAATATCCCTTAGTGTGAGTTTTATTGTATTCATTTTATGGGTTTTATTTTGCCTTTGACATTCAGGGCATGATATTTTGGTCAAAATTAGGTGAATCAAATAATTATGTATTTACAAAATGTGATGTGGTTTGTCAACTTATTTTCAGGTTTTGATTTTAATTTAAAAACAAAAGGTTTCTATCTGCATTTGGGTCATGAAATGCGAAATCTTTGAAGATCAATTTCTCAAAACTCCTTTCAATCCGTACCTTATACTTACTCAACTTGATATTTCCTCTAGACCTTCCTCTTACTTGTTGAGAGATCAAAAGAGCATTTTTTTTTATCTCCACAGGAACAAAACAAAAATTCTTCTCATTGGTCAAAACACTCCATATCTACATTTAAATATCTCCATCATAACACTTGTTCAGAGCCTAGGGGTCTTATTTGAATAAACTTTCAGCTTTGAATCTCATATTAACAAAGTTTCTCGCTGAGGATTCTACTACATACATAACATTAGTAGGCTCGAAAAGTCCTGTTACGAAAACACCTCGGATAGAACACATTACCCCCGTACTTCGGCACTTTCATTGGCTACCAATTAACTTCCTCATCAACCTCAACATTATACTTCTGACCTACAAAGCAGATTAAAGCAGCAGTTTTAATCTGTTAAAATTTTATTACTCTTGATTATCTTACTTTTGCAATTCCTGTATATATTTTTTGTATTGTATATGTATTTTAGAGCGTTGTAAGTTGCTAGCAAATAAAATTGTTTATTATAATTTTAAAATCCAAGGAGACTGACTTTTTTTTATCTTAGTGAAATATCAATGATTATGATTTATAAAGGTGCTATATAGATAAACCATTTTTTGTATTGTTTTTAGCCATTTGCTACAGCATAATTAGCTAAAAGAGCATCTGTACTTTTTTTTCGTTTAGATGTGGACCTATCCTGCAATGATCTGTCAAGGGTTCCTGAATGTCTGTATTCGCTGGTCAACCTCAAACGACTGAATCTGAGTAGCAACCAGATTTCAGAAATGTCCTTGTGTATCGATCAGTGGACTAAACTTGAGACTTTGAACTTGTCTAGGAATCAGCTGACATCTCTACCAGTATGTTCCTCTGCTGGCAGAACCAATGAAATTCCAGTATTTTACAAAGTGATTTTGTGCATTAGGAGATTGTTAAATTGCTGTCTTTTTTACATTTCTGTTTTATGCAGTCTGCCATTTGCAAACTTTCCAAACTGAAGAAGCTTTACGTCAACTCCAACAAAATCGATTTCGATGGACTTCCATCTGGAGTGGGAAAATTGTCTAACCTCGTTGAGTTCATGGCTGCGAATAATAATCTGGAGTTAGTTCCAGAGGGGCTGTGCCGGTGAGACCTGTACTAGTTATCTATGAAACAACTTATATAATGATGATTGTTACATATGCATTTGATATATTTAGGTGTGTAAAGTTAAAGAAGCTGGTTTTGAACAAGAACAGGCTGGTGACGTTACCAGAGGCAGTCCATTTCCTCACTGAACTGGAGGTATTTAAAACAATGCTTTAAAACCTTTCAATTAAAGTAATAACAATCCAAGTAAGAATCTGTCGCTATTCATTTTCAAATCTATGTAACTCTGTTTAGGTTTTGGATGTTCGTGAGAATCCAAATTTAGTCATGCCCCCTAAACCAGTGGACAGGACTGCGGAGTGGTATAACATAGACTTCTCATTACAGAACCAGCTGAGATTGGCTGGTGCATCTCCAGCTACTGTAGCAGCAGCTGGAGGAGGTTGCATTTTTTTTCTTTGGGTTCATGATTTTGTGAGTTATTAAAATGAAGGTGTTACCATTTTTTTGTATGTTTCATGTTTGTTTACACAGGAAATAGTCCAAGAGATCACATGGCACGGAAGATGAGGCTCAGGAGAAGAAAGGATTCGGCACAGGATGATCAGGCTAAACAGGTGCTGAAGGGAATGTCGGATGTAGCTCAAGAGAAGAACAAATCCATCGAGGTGAGAAAGTGTTCAAGCAGGTACAAATGGGATTTTTATACTTGGCACATTCACACCTGTTTTATAATTTTTTACGTTGTTAGGAAAATGGAGACTTGAAATACTCTGATCTGAAAACTAAACGCTGGGACAAGCACCTGGAGAAGCCTCAGCTGGATTACTCTGAGATCTTCTTGGAGGATGTGGGTCAGATCCCGGGGGTTTCTGTTTGGCAGATTGAAAACTTTATTCCCATCCAGGTGGATGAGGCTTTCCATGGGAAATTCTATGAAGCGGACTGTTACATTGTTCTCAAGGTGGGCTTTAGTGGTTTGACCTGTTTTTTAGGGCCTTTTTCGACCTGGTGTTAATATGTGTGTTTGGGGTTCCAGTGTTCCCATGTTTTTTTTTATTCCATAAAGGAGATAGCTTTACCAAAAATAAATGTATTGTCGTTCTTGAGGCAATGCAGTTTAAACTACAAATGCATGTGTCTGCATAAGTTATCTATAAAATAAGTCACTTATACAAATTATGCTAAGTCCCTGTTTTAAAGAATTTTAAAGAAGAGTCTGAAAGTAATGTTAATAAACCAGTAGTCTCGTATTGTTTTTTTTTTTTTTTTGTAAAACATAATTATAAGACTTTTTCATATTTGTCAAACATTTTTTGAAACAAAAAAAATTGTTTTGTAGTCACATATGATCGATTATGGTTGTTGTGAATTGATGCTTCCTTTAACACAAAATTTTTACTTTTATATTATTAATATGGTTCATTAATCATCATAGATCTAAAATTCAAGTTTAACGTTTGAAATCCAAACCATTTTAGATATGCACAGTGTTCTAATTGTTAACTCATTGATTGTGTTGTTGAACATGCTGAAAGATATAATCTATACCAAACAATGTGCTTGTTAGGGATGAAAACTCATTTAATTTTGTATACAGAACAGAAATCTAGTCACTTTTTTCAAAAAACAATCTCTTGAAATCTTGATCATTGTTACATTAATGGATGAATAAATGATCAATTTAATCCATAGCTGCAGCCCTATTCACATGGCCAGACACTCTGTTCACCTTGGGGAAATACTGTGACACCCACCTAGCCAAAATCTCTGTGGTTGAATTAAATTAGTTTAGCACCCTGAGATTATTTTATCTTTTTTCAAAGTTTGTGGCATGCAACTCTTTCTGTCATCTGGGGTGAAAGCACTTTTTATTGAATAATAAAGTCATTATGGTCATGTAAGTGAGTGGAAAATCAAAGGAATGTGCTTTCTTAACTGAAGTGTTTTGTCTGTTTCTGAAAGAGTTGAAATAAACAGACATAAAAGATGTTGTTTAAAGAGGCCATGAGTTATTTTTTAATTATTTTTTCTGTTCAATAGTTGGAACTTATTAGGGTAAATGAATATGGTAGATTTAAAAATGGAATAAAATGCATCTGTGGTAGAGAACCTCCTGCTACTTCACATAAGATAGTTGATAGACCATTGTTAATTTTTTTACTTTCCAAAAAGTATTTGTTTCCGCTATGGTAGATTCTGAAACCCTTGAGGTAAACATTAGAGATTTAGAGTGTTCTGTGTTGACCATCATTTAGGGAGGTTTTGTTGGTCAATATTGAACAAAATCTTTTCTTGTCTCCACTTTTATGTAGAAGATTTTATGTTTCAACATTTCTAATGATTTAGTTTTCTCGGTTAATCGATGTTTCTTCACTTTTATCTTGGGCAAATTTTTAACATATTGGTCTTGAAACTTAATTTTAGACCTGTCATTATGTAGTGCTTGTTCGTTTTAAAATGACTGCTCATTAACACGCTCATTATTCCAGACCTATTTGGATGACAACAGAGCGCTGAACTGGCAGATCTATTACTGGATTGGCCAAGAGGCTACTCTTGATAAGAAAGCCGGTTCCGCCATCCATGCGGTTAACCTTCGTAACTATTTGGGTGCTGAGTGTAGGACCACCAGAGAGGAAATGGGCGATGAAAGCGAAGAGTTCACTGCGGTCAGTAAAAAGAATTAATTCAGAGCAGAAAGCTATGTTCTTTCAAACAATGTTATTTAATCAACCGTGTTTCTTTAATTGTAGGTGTTCGATAACGAGATTTCTTACATTGAGGGTGGAACAGCCAGCGGATTTTACACTGTAGAGGACACCCAATACCCAACAAGGTACTTAACCAAAAACAAGACCTAGAACTTCTTCAGCTGATCCCTGAAATGCCTTGCACTAAATCTATTTATTTGTGTTTGGTACAGACTGTACAGGATTTATGGGAAAAAGAACATTAGGTTAGAGTCTGTGCCTCTGAAATCTTCCTCGCTCGACCCCCGGTGAGTTTCATCTGTTGTATCCTCTGTTTTGTGTTGAATCTGTTTAATCTAACCATCTCTTTTTCTCTGAAGATTTGTGTTCTTATTGGACGCTGGTCTTGAAATCTATGTTTGGAGAGGAGGTAATGCAACCCTTGGTGGTACTACGAAAGCAAGGTAAAACTTTCCTCAATGAACCGTTGAATGAACGGTTTTGTGGTCGTTTCAGATGCATACTTAGAATGACCACTGTTACAGGTTGTTTGCAGAAAAGATCAACAAAAACGAGCGAAAAGGAAAGGCTGAAATCACTACTTTGATGCAACATCACGAACCTCCTGAATTCTGGGAAGTGCTTGGAGGACAGCCAGAGGAAATCAAGAAACATGTGCCAGACGACTTCGCTCCTACCCGACCTAAGCTCTATAAGGTGCTAGAGCGCTCTATAGTTTGTTATGCATTAAGAATTTTTTTTAAATGATTAGTTAATAATGCCTTATGTGCCTTCTGTGTGTGTTAGGTTGGCTTGGGATTGGGATATCTTGAACTTCCACAGATCAACTACAAACTTTCAGTGGAGCACAAGGACAAGCTGAAGTTGGATGTCATTCCTGAACAGAGATTGGTAATTATTTTTCAATAACTTTGGTGAAATTGCGTTGTGGTAAATTATAGTCTAAGGACGTCAATAGACATTTAATTTTAATATTACCTTTGCTAGTGCTGTTAACTTAAAAAAAAAATTTTTTTTTTTGATCAGCTGAGACACCCTCTTTTGAGAGCTTCTCAAGTCAAGCTTCTCGAGTCTGCTAAATGTATGACAATAAAATGTAAGGGTTAAGGTTAGACTTGCTGTCTGATTAATTTTGTCACAATCTCGATTTCAGCCTTTGCAACTTCTTCTTCTTTCGGCTGTTCCCAGTTTAGGGGTCGCCACAGCAAATCATCTGTTTCCACCTAACTCTGGCCTCAGTATCCTCTACTCTTGCACCAATTACCTTCATGTCCTCCTTCAGCACACCCATATAACTTGTCTTTGGCCTTCCTCTTGCCCTCTTGTCTGGCAGCTCCATCTCCAACATCCTTCTACCAATATAACTAGCTTCCACTACTCTTTCCCAGAGTTTCATTGTGTGGCTCATCAACTTTATACCTCTGTCACCCTTGTTCTTAAAGACTGGCACTAGGACACTTCTCCTCCATTCCTCAGGCATCTTCTCACTCACTAGAATCCTGTTGAATAACCTAGATAGGAACTCCACTGCTGTCTCTCCTAGACACTTCCACACCTCCACAGGGATGTCATCTGGACCAACCACCTTTCCACTCTTCATTCTCCTCAGAGCCTTCCTCACCTCATCCTTTCTAATCTTTTCAACTTCCTGGTCTACAATGTTCAACTCTTCCCCCCTTCTTTCCCTCTCATTCTCCTCATTCATCAACTCCTCAAAATACTCCTTCCATCTTCTCTGCACACTCTCCTCACTCGTTAGAACCCTTCCATCTCTATCTTTAATCACCCTTATCTGTTGCACATCCTTCCCATGTCTGTTTCTCTGTCTCGCTAATCTGTACAATTCCTTCTCACCTTCCCTTGTGTCTAACCTGGCATACAACTCATCATATGCCTTCTTTTTGGATTTCAGCCTTTGCAACTGTGTATCGCAAAATGTTGCGATTAAATACACTTTTAACAAAAATATTTTAAATTCTCTAATTTGTTTTAAAGGCTACACGATCCCATTTTATGGTTGTAGACAGGTGACCACAATGTCATTAAAGTGTGCGGGAGAATAATGTTTGTGAAACCGATTGATTTATTTACGAAAAAGAAATTGACAGTCATCGTGAAGCCTACTGGAGAGTTTTTTTTTATACAAGCATGAGAGCAGAAAGTGAGTAACTTCCTCCGTTTACACTGCAGGTACCTCACTGATGGAAACTGGAAGCTCTCTTAAAACTCTGACTTCATCTGCATTAGAAAGACTATGTGTCTGCATCCACATTCTAAATGATGAGGGTTTTATACAATGGAAAACTCCTTTTTCTGAATGTAGACAGCAAAATGACAAATGACAGTTTTGCGGAGGGTGGATGATCTTTCTTACAATACTAACAGGCGCATAACAATTACTTTTTTTGGAGTAAGTCTTATTCTCCAACTCTCTTCGAGAAATAGTTTTGGATGGTTTTTGACCATTTGATTTTTAACTTTGTGTCCTTGACAGTAGGCTTGGTTTGTCAAGAGATTGTTGTATCTATTTTTCCTCTGCAGCCACTTCATAGCAGGAAAGCTCATTGATAATTTTTTATGACTACTGACCTGAACAATATTAACTTGTTTTTTTTGTTTGTTTGTCTTAGTAAATGGTGAAACTATATAAACATCAAGTTTTAAATGGAAAGCTATTTTAAATGGCCTTCGCTAGGACTGAGAACAACTTTACGAGACATTTAAAATAGTTTAAATCATAGCATTTTTTTGTAGTTTTTCTGTTATTACATGAACTAAATCCCAGAATTAACTAACATTTTATAATATGGATTTGCTCTAGGTACAAGGTCTTCTAGACACTAAAGGTGTCTACATCTTGGATTGTTGGTCTGATGTCTTCATTTGGATCGGGCGAAAGTCCCCACGTCTTGTACGAGCAGCTGCTTTGAAACTAGGCCAAGAGGTTTGCAGCATGCTCCATCGACCAAAGCATGCTGTGGTCATTCGTAATCTGGAGGGAACGGAGTGCCAGGCAAGATTGTCAAAACAAGAGATTAAGAAATAATTTGTTCTTAGTGTCTCTAACTTCATGTTGAACCTCAGGTGTTCAAATCCAAGTTCAAGAATTGGGATGACGTGTTGAAGGTGGATTACACTAGGAATGCAGAGAGTATTAAACAAGAGGGGGGCTTGTCTGGAAAGGTGAAGAAGGATGCAGAACAGAAGGACCAGATGAAAGCTGACCTCACGGCTTTGTTTCTGCCTAGACAGCCAGCTATGGCTCTTACAGAGGTGAGTCCTCATGAAACTGACAAATCTCAAGCTTTTCTGCTTTTACTAATTATGAATTTATTGGCACTTTTTTTATTAGGCTGAGCAGATGATGGAGGAGTGGAACGAGGATTTGGATGGTATGGAGGGGTTTGTTCTGGAGGGGAAGAAATTTGCACGTTTACCCGAAGAGGAGTTTGGCCACTTTCACACTCAGGATTGCTATGTGTTTCTCTGCAGGTTAGTTTTTTGTCACTGGGCAAAACAGAGAAAGTACTGACAGAATAACCAGAAACTTTTTTCAGAAATATAAAAACACAGAAATATCCATAATTTTATGGAACATTTATTAATTTAATTGATATTTGATTTTACAATAAAAATCTCAAGGAAAACCTTGTCTTGGGTGAGATTCGAACTCTGAACCAAAGAGCATCTGGGCTTTCTAATACTACTTATTTCAAGACATTAATGCAATGAATCAGACTATCGCAATAAATTTTACTCAAAGCAGACATTATTTAGAAAATGTGTTATTTCACGATGTTTTTCAGTGAAAAGTGCAAGCTTTACCTTGTCCACTGACTAACTGCAAAAAAGATAATGAGGCCTGGCAGGTCTTCGGGATTTAATAGCACATTTTCAATCAGCAGATTATTCCAGGAAGAAAAGCAAAATAAAACCCTTTAAATAATAAATACTGACACCATATTTATTACTAATTCCATACACCTAAAAGGGTGTTGGCATACCTGTTTTTTTACAGCATAGGCATAAAAATTACACTAATGGCTCCAAAATTCTTTGTGAGAAAGTTGGTGTGTAATTGTTAACATTTGGAAGTTGTAATGTTATTTTGTACATTGAAATTATTTTTGTGCTGATATCAGGTACTGGGTGCCAGTGGAATATGAAGATGATCAAGAGAAGGACAAAGAGAAGGGAGGCGAGCGAGATGATGAAGACAAGCAGCCTGAGGAAGACTTCCAGTGTGTGGTTTACTTCTGGCAAGGGCGTGAGGCCTCCAACATGGGCTGGCTGACCTTCACCTTCAGCTTGCAGAAGAAGTTTGAGAGCTTGTTCCCTGGAAAGCTGGAGGTACAGCACAATTGGAATAGAACTGCCTTCATTGTTTAACTGTTTTCTGATATCCATTCCTTGTGCTGAAACATCCGAGCTAACATTCCTCTGTCTTTGTTGTGGTCATGTGACATTTGATGTAATTTAGCAGAACCTTTTTTAATGTTTAATCTAGTACGCAGGATAAAATTGTGAGGTTTTTCTTTGTACATGATGTTTTTTATTGTAGTAGAGTATTATTGTACTTTATTTATACTTTGTCTCCAGTCATAGTTTAGATGGAAAACTGTATGTATGTGTATGTTTTTTTTCTAACATGGATATGGATGAGAAATGTAAAGATCCTATATGAAATCAAAGCCGTTCAACATTAGAACTCTGTAGACACTTTTTGTAGATGTTTACTACAATGGATTTCATTTTCACAGCATTTGTATGGTGTTATTTCCCCTTCTAAATATTGCATGCGCAGGTTTAAAAAGCGAACACGCACTTAAATTGTTGAAGTCACATGCCAATTTTGAGATTTTTTAAGCACAATTAATGCTTTGCCAATTTGTATTAATTATTGTTAACATTTTAATAAAAATAGCAAAGTGTGCTGGATTCAAATTCTGGTTCCTCAATTTCCAGTTGCGCTGTCATATCCTGCTCACAGACCACTAAACCAGAGAGCAGCTTTCAAAGGAAGTTTTTTTTTCTCAGGTTGTGCGGATGACACAGCAACAGGAGAATCTGAAGTTCTTGTCACACTTCAAGAGGAAGTTCATCATCCACAAAGGCAAGAGGAAGTTGAAGGTGGACAGTGTGCAGCCAAGTTTGTACCACATCCGGACGAATGGAAGCGCTCTGTGCACTAGGTAAACCTTGTGATGTGTCTACTTTTCATTTAGCATTGTAATTGATCAAAAATGTTGACCTGTTGCTTCTTTTGTATTTTAGGACTATTCAAATAGCCACTGACTCCAGCAACCTTAACTCTGAGTTTTGCTTCATATTGAAGGTACTGTGGCATTTAAATGTGTATTTCTTGTACTTTGTTTAATTAAAGTTTTTTTGGTGAAGAGTTAATGTTTTTGTCCAGGTGCCTTTTGAAAGTACAGACAACCAAGGAATCGTGTACACATGGGTGGGCAGGGCAGCAGACCCGGAAGAAGCCAAACTGGCTGAAGACATCATGAATTCCATGTTTGATGACACATACAGCAAACAGGTCCTCCTTAATTCAGCCCTGAGCTGTGATCTTCACATTGATCTTGACTCTTTTACCAGATTTTTTAATTATTATTATTTTTAGGTCATCAATGAAGGAGAGGAGCCTGAAAATTTTTTCTGGGTTGGTATCGGCTCTCAGAAGACTTATGATGAAGATGCTGAGTACATGAAGTATGCAAGGCTGTTTAGGTAAGCATCTCGTTTCAGAAAATACACAATCTACTCTTACATTTAAGAAAGGCCCTTTATTTATCAAAGTGGTTTTCAAATGTTGAATGGTTTGATCACATTGGAAATTTGGAAATCAATGATTTTAAGGTCATTGCACACTGAACATGAAAACTTTTGTCCAAATTGTTTGCACAATTAAAAACAAAATTGAGTTTGACTTGTGTCTAACATAAACCCACTGCCTCCAAAATATTTGCCTGTTAAAAAAAACAATCTATCTGATTTAATTTTTTTTGTGTTACATTTGAAAAGCCTAAGTTTTAGCCGTTAATTGGACTTATATCGTTTTTCACTGGTCTTATTTTTTAATGTCTGTGTAAAGTGTGTTTTTTTGTTGTTGCTTGGGGTTACCAAAGATTGAAAAACAAAGACTCTCATTTAGAGTCTCTTTTTTAACAATGCGATATGCAAAGATACTCATCCATATTCCTTGTTTAGAGTAAATGATGAAATTTGTTCTCATTTCAGATGTTCAAATGAGAAGGGCTACTTTGCTGTATCAGAAAAGTGTTCAGACTTTTGTCAAGATGACCTGGCTGATGATGACATCATGCTGTTGGACAATGGGAAAGAGGTAAATCCAGAAGTTCCCGGCTGAACAGTTTCGATTATCAGTGACTTCTTTCTTTTCCTTTATGCCAATATTTATGATTTTCACAGGTGTACATGTGGGTTGGCACACAGACGAGTCAGGTGGAGATTAAGCTGAGCCTGAAAGCCTGTCAGGTCTGTCTAATTGTCTACCCGACCCTTAAATAAACTGCTGCTCTTTGGATTACTTTAACATTTGTGTTGTCTTCAGGTCTATATACAACACATGAGGTCCAAGGATGCAGAGCACCCTCGGAAACTGCGCCTGGTGCGCAAAGGAAATGAGTCTCACTGTTTCACCCGCTGTTTCCACGCTTGGAGTACCTTTAAGACAGCCCCTGCTTGAGCAAGCCTCAAACAGGAAACAGTCACATCAGACCCTCCATCACTTGTGTCCACTGCATCACTCACTTTAAAAGGCTCACTTATATATATATATATATATATATATATATATATATATATATATTTGGTAACAGATGCAATATTGTGAGGTTTTATATTTAAAAGTAGAGTTGAACACGAGCGAGGCAGCACCGGTCAGTTGCTTTTTTTTCCCCTAAGGGATGAGTTTAAGAATATCAATTGAGGGAGAGTTGTTTTTTTTAAACGTTTGAAAGCACAAGTGTTGTTAACTGTGATGTTTACATTTTCTGAATATTTCATCTTTTGTCATTGCTTTGGGTTGATTGTGTTGTTTATTAAGTAGATGCATATCATGGGTAATGCTAAGGCTTTCCTTTACGCCACCTAATTTCAGAGTTGAATGCAATGCCGATTTGGTGCCTGTCACAGCAGCTTTTTCATGGTTTGCCTTTGTTTCATTCCATCAGCGTGATGGTTTTTGTGTGGGGGTTTCTTGTGGGGTATAGGTTTCAATGCCAATACGGAAATGCACAGTTTGTGGGGGATGTTAATTGCTTTTTTTTTTAAGGTGTTATGATAAGGACTTTTGCTTTTGTGCCCTTTAACTGCTATTAATGTCTGTAATGGCTGCTAATGTTTTTGCAGCAGTACAACTTTGGTCTTTAGATAAACCAGTTGTAGCTTTAACTGATGGATTCTTCACAAATTGGGTTTTTGGTTTTAAGAAAATATTGATGCATGGTCTTCAAATGTTTGTTTAACTTGGACAGGGAAATTTTTAATTCAAGGAAAAACAAATATTCCTATTTTAGTTTTGCTTATCAAAATTCCCAACACGTGTCAAGAAGGGAGTAATACCAGACACTTTTTTTTATATAATTTTCTGCTATTGTCAAGTTGCTCAATTTTGGTCACTTCAGCTTTTTGTCATTATATGTATATGTAAGTATTTTCCTGTGTACCAAAGTTTCTGCCACAATTTTCACCTGCAGATGCTCTATTTATGTATTTTATATTGAATAAAGGTTATTCGCACATCTTGAAAAGACTTGTAAAGTGTTTCAATTTTAGCTTGACTTAATAGACCTTTTTTAATATTTCCTAATTTTTTTTTATATTAATTGTACTTAAATGTGCATACCTGTGTTTATTAATAATGTAGGAATTGTAAAACTGTTTACGTGATTTTAACTATAAATATTAACGTGAAAATCCGTTTAATATTATGCCTCTTACATTTTGGCAGTGTAGTTTTAAAGTGCTAACTGCGCGCCTTCACGTTATTTGAGGCTTACAAATGTCACTCATTATTTTATCGTTCCCGTGAGCTTTGTTACAGGTATATACAGGTTTTGAACATAATCTGTGTTTATATATATATATATATATATATATATATATATATATATATATATGAAATAAATACACTACGCGTAACACAAAAGTCCCAAATACAAGTACTTCCTGTCGATGACAAATTGACAACTACCCACAATGCAATGCGCAGGAAGATTACGCGTAGAGGAGCGCGCTACACCGGCCTTTAACTCCCGCACTGTTCCAACAATCACGCGGATTAAACCAACGCCAATAGAGCCAGTGCCTTCTAACAGGATGGAGTCCACGCCTAAAAAAGACGCCGAAAGCGCGTGTGTGCTGTGCTGCCAGGACATTGAGCTGTTCGCGGTGGGAAAATGCGACCACCCGGTGTGCTACCGCTGTTCCACCAAAATGCGCCTTCTTTGCGACCAGAAGTACTGCGCCGTCTGCCGGGAGCCGCTCGACAAGGTGCCTCGATCGGTTCTTTAGTCAAGCCGGCCTTGGCCGTCCTTCCATTGGTGATAAATGAAATGTGTTTTAGTACCTAGTTGTACGTTACTTAAAATCGAGTTCTAAAGTGTCTCTAGTGCCAGTAACTTAACATTTCAGAAGTTGAGGAAACAATTAGTTGCTATTGTTGGTTTTGACATTTAGCTTCGAAGCTTGTTTTAATGGCGTTTTATTGACTCGCCTTTCGTTTCCCTTGTCAACCACTTGTTATTGGCCCAACTTAGCCTTTTAATTTTTCGTTTGTTTGATTAGCATGGTTTTGCTAATAACGTTAGATGATAGCTATGAACAAAGAACCTGAAATGTTTAAATAGCTTGAGGTGTGTTTTGTGGACAGCTGGGCTAATTTTTGTTACATAATCAGCTTCAGATAACTCCCGTTAGAGATAACTGGACGTGTAGTTTTTCTGACAGGCTGTAGAAGTGTGACGTCAGGTCGACAGTGAGAAAGTCACGTGTCAATACAACAATGTTTACTGAAGAGAATATTCTTGTGTTAAAATCTGTTGTGAATAGCTTCCATATATTATTGTTTTTGAAGTGTTGTTATGTCCGGTCGTTAAATGTTGTTCCTTCAATGTTGAAATGTTACAGGTGGTCTTCTTGAGGAAACCTGAGCCCTATGCATCTCTGAACATTCTTCAATATCTTTGTGAGAAGAAATTCGACATATATTTTGGAGATGGAAAGATCCATGCACAGTTCAGGTACTTGTTTTGTTTCAGCTGTAGGCTAAGCATGGTTTTTACACAACCAGGGGCCCTTTCCTTAAATTTGGGGCGGGCTTTGGGAGTCAACGTTGACCGTTCAAATTCCAAAACAAACAGGCCCCAGGACCAATGACTCTTCGAATACCTGCTGATTGATTGTTCGCTTGTTATGGTGTCGGTTCGTCTAAGCATTTCTAATAATCACACACCCAACCTTTAACTCCCAAGTGTAATGCCTCCCAAAATACAATATGGTATGTATAAACTACAACATACTCTTTACAGGACCCAGATGATTACTTGTATATATATCATCTACACCAAATGAACCCACAAGGAACACGTTCTCTCATTTTGAGTTTTAATAATACACAAATCTATACATTTGCATGATATTTTATCAATGACGAGTAGCCACAGGCAAGTTGTCCACACAATGATGTAATGAAATGAGTAATGTCCAATTAGTTCACAGTTAAGGCCGTACAGCATATACGTTAACAGGAGGCTGGTGGCACACAGCTGCAATAATTGTCGTGGCCAAAAATTCATTCACTTGATGTTATAAATAAACACAATATTACATGAGCACTGCAAACCACTTGATAAATACATAGATACGTAAGCATTTCAAACCTCTCAAAAATATGGGAACATCAAACTGTCAAGCCGAATGTTATCATTTCCTTAAAAACCATTGTAAGTTGCAGGGATGACGGTAAAGGTTACCACACACCTTTGTTTATTTTAAGTGCTAGTTTACTCGTGTTTTTGTGTCTCGAGCCAAAGATAATGGGCGGATGGGAGCTCACTTATCAGGCCGACACATAGATCCTGCCATGTTGTCCTGGTTTGTCGCGGTCGACCAATGAAATCTGACTTTTTTTTTTTTTTTTCAAGACATCTCAATACACTTTCGCATCGACTCACTACAGGACAAAGAGGACACGAAGAAGAACTGTGGATATTGTAAAGCTCTTCATGCTGATGTCCAACCATCAAAAGTTATTCGATAAAGTACACAAGGATAAAAAAAAAAGACAGACAGAAGGGTGGAAATATGCTAAGGGTGTGCCATTGTTATGGAATTGGGGGGTCGATTGTGAGTTTAATTTCTTGGACTTTGTTGATTGTTTAGTGTCATCCAAGGGAAAGGAGCATCACTACATCAATAGAGGTGTTCATGTTGTGTTAAAGCACCCCACAGAGAAGTGTTTGGGAAATTACGTTGGTATAGGTGTTTGGTGGGTTTAATCTGTACTTGGTGGGTTTACCCTGTAACTTAACTGCACTCCTTCAGTACACAAATGCAGAGACCGCACCGGGGAACCGGCACTCTCCACTCCAAAAAAACACACAGCCACTACTTACGATCAATACAGAACCCTACTCGCATCAATTTAATCAAACATATCAGACAAAATAGAGCTATGGAATATAGGGCTGTAGCTATTGCATATTTTAGTAATTGGGTATTCTACTGAAATTTTGATCGGATAAAACATGTGGGACATCATGTGCCACTTCCAGTGCCTGCCGCTCCACTCGCCCATAGACATTCAATGGTAGAGGGTGTTGAAACTATGATTATTATTATCATATCAATTAAGCAGGACGTTATGTGTAGGTAACCAATCACACGCTATAATAAAGATTAGATTAAAGGCATCCTAAAAGTAAGTTTATAAAGTTGAAGTGCTGTTCTGGAGCGCAACTTGTCAAAAAGGGTGTCTATACCTTTAACTTTCATTTTTGAATAGCAATTTCCACTTTATAAACGTATGTAGTTTTATTCACGTTGACCAACACTCGCATAATATAGTTATTATTAATATCTTAAAAAAGCAATAAAAGATACAGCTGAAAGTTTTTTCCAGTCAGTCTACACCTTGCTTTCACTTTGCAGAAAAAGTCACGGACGTTTAAATGTTGTGATTTCTTAATGTTCGGCATTGATTATGTGGTTTATACCATTATTTTTGGCCAACATTTACATATTAACTTGTGGCTGTTTGTGATTAGCATTGCGCAGTGATGCATAGAGTGAACAGACAGACCTCGGTTCAGCCTATCAGAATGCAGCACTCCAATAGACCACGGTATAAAAGGTACTAATAGAGGCTTCAAGGTGGAGAATTTTACGTTGACTAATTTTTGTAATCGAATTATTCGAGTAACTCGAGGAATCATTTCAGCCCTAAAATACTTTACAGTCTACCGGACGTTGGATGCACTCAAATCCTGGAGGGCAGCAGCATTCCATGATTGAGACCACAAGTGTTCATAATCTTTGTTTTTTTTTTCATGATTGTAATCATCTGATATCAGAGCAGTAACATTCGCAGGCTAAATTGAAAGTCAGCAGCATATATACTATGTAATATTATGTAGTCAGTATATAAATTCAACTTCTTTTGTTTGAACATATTTGGATTTTTGTCTGACTTCAATGTTGGCCTATGTTTGAAATGTTGTTTTGTAAGTATTTTTTGTATTTGAAAAGCGTTTTTATTTCTCTTTAGAGGAATGTTAGATATTTTAATTATATATAGCCTGCAGATGCACACAAGTACAAAGTATGTGTACAGGTAAATCAGTCTGTGAGGCAAGATAATATGACAAACGATCTCTGTTGGCTTTCTTTCCAATAATTACAGGAAGGTTTTGTTGCATGAATGTCTACATTGTCCTGAGCCAAAGGTGTTTTCCAAATTTGAAGAATTGGAGCATCACATGAGGAAGCAACACGAGCTCTTCTGCTGCAAGTTATGTACGAAGCATCTAAAGGTAGTAGTTTCATCATCTTTGATTGCGTTCTTATTGACTTATTCTTCATTCTAACGGTCACGTAACTTTCTGCAGATATTCTCGTACGAACGCAAGTGGTACAGTCGAAAGGAGTTGGCTCGTCATCGAATACAGGGGGACCCGGATGACACCTCACACCGTGGGCATCCACTTTGTAAATTCTGTGATGATCGATACCTGGACAACGATGAGCTGCTGAAGCACCTGCGCCGAGACCATTACTTCTGTCATTTCTGCGATGCTGATGGAGCTCAGGAGTATTACAGGTTCGATTCATTATTTTCACCTTAATTAAAACATTAAGTTTACCTTATTTCAACATCCATTGTTGGATTAGAACAAAAGAATAAGACAAATCTGTTTTGTTAATGACGTTCAGGGCAGTGCCAGACTCACATTGAACTTTTAAGAACATGTTAGTTGTTATGTAATAGCAAAACAACAACATAAATATTAGTAAATATAAATATCACATATTGTTCCTTTCTTGATGGCTTATTCAGAGTTCTGTGTGTATTTGAAATACAGATTTTTGCAAATGTAGTTTTTCTTTCAAAGACTTGCAGTTAAAGAGCAAGACTTTTTTTGGTGTACCTAAAAGGACGCACTTTTTTTTCATTTATGAACCCTTTATTGGCTCCTTTTTTTCACCTCCTATACTTGTCATAGGCTGTTTCGTGTTGAGGCAGATAAAGAGGGACGTAGTTTGAACGAGTCAATACACATTTACATTTATGCATGTAGCAGATGTTTTTGTCCAAAGGGACTTACAGTAGGGGAGTTGGAATATGCAACTCGTTGCACAGTAAAAGTCCATCTCAGGTCGCTCGTAGTAGAAATTGTATCAGCTGATCAATCAACCATTGTCAAATCAAACATAACACTATTGTTTGAGACATGGCCTATATTTGCAAAAGCCACAGGTGTGCACATATTTCTGGTGGTAACTCATAGCAAAGTTTAAAAATGCATCAAACTGTTGAAGGTTACATTTTACATTTATGCATTTGACAGACGCTTTTGTCCAAAGCGAAGGTCTTCAACTCTCTCAATTTTTTTTTTAATCTAACGTACGCTGCCCTTTAGTTGCTCTTAATTATGAAAATGTGGTCAGGGCCAATAGGTACAGATTTCGATTGCGTTGTGCTAATTTACATTTTTTTCCCTGTAGTGACTATCAGTACCTTAGTGAGCACTTCAGAGAGAGCCATTACCTGTGTGAGGAGGGTCACTGCAGAACGGAGCAGTTTACGCACGCTTTTCGAACAGAGATCGACTACAAGGCTCACAAAGCTGCTGCTCACAGCAAAAACCGGGCAGAGGCAAGGCAGAATCGTCAAATTGACATCCAGTTCAACTATGCACCCAGACAGCAGAGAAGAAATGATGGTAAAGTGGAATTTTCTCTCAATGTGCATGTATTATAATAATTTATCAAGCATTTATTTCAATTCAATCTTTATGTATGGGTTTTTCTCAGGATTAGCTGTTGGTGGTGAGGATTATGAGGAAGTGGACCGCTTCAACAGGCAAGGGCGAGGAGGAAGAGGACGAGCTCCTGAGGGACTGCAGAATCTCAGGAGCTGGAGATATAACCGGTAGGTTAGGTCGGTGCTGGAGTCTGATGTTCCAGGGCACTGCTGCAGGACTGATGGAGGACTTGTGTACAGAGAGGAAGAGGATCGAGAAGTGGCAGCAGCTCTGCGCGCGTCAATGGCCAGCCACTTTGAAGAGAGAAGCCATGTGCAAGAGAGAAGTAGTTTGAAGCTTCGCAGAGAGGAAAAACTGGAGGTGGATGGGATGATTAAAAACAGAGCCATAGCAAGGCAGACAAATGATGTTCAGGGTATGTGATTTGGTATTATGAGAAATTAAATTTATTTCCTTTCCAGAACCAAATTGAGCAATCACGTCTCTGTATTTCAGCTCGAGCAGTGAAGAATAATGGTTCTTTGGCTGGTCAGGACTTCCCTGTTTTAGGAGCAGGTGCACCTCCAGTCCCAGTTCAAAGGTATTTTAAGGTTTTTATTTTTTATTCTCTGGGGCATGTTTTAACTGATTTTCATCAAGTTCTAATGTCTCCTCATCAACTACCTATATGGTGCTGTATTAACAATGTTTCATATAGGGATGCAGCGATACCACTTTATTGGAATACGAGTACTTGCAATTC
The DNA here is from genome assembly GCA_900490495.1 of Danionella dracula. Lineage (NCBI taxonomy): Eukaryota > Metazoa > Chordata > Actinopteri > Cypriniformes > Danionidae > Danionella > Danionella dracula. The sequence goes on from UELW01000444.1 coordinate 3,364,629, forward strand.
AATACTTCCCAATACCGACACCTAGTACCTAATAATACATGATTTAAATTTACAGGTAACAGCTTTAGTCATCTAAAAAGGGACTAGTTGGAATTAAGAACATTTATTTACAATGAAAAGCATGTTGTATGTAACATATTACAGAATAAATCATCATAAAAAAATAACTGCTTAAATCTTAATTCTTATAAATTAAGCCTGGGTGGTGTTTGAGTGGCAGAATTGTTTCACATGTATTATGGGTCATTGTGGCGTGAAACTCTGGGAGGTTTGGCTAATTAGCGACAGGGGGATAATATTGCTGGTCCAAGCATCCGTGATGAAACTAAATGCAGAGGAGGTTGGCAGCAGGCTGTGGATATGTTTTTTCACTGAGTTGTGTAGTTTTAACAGCTCAGTGTCATCAGCTTGGGACATCATATCTGGGCTCCTGAACATGAAGGGGTCGCAGGAAGCCCACATTTTCCACCTCCGAGAGTGGCTGGTCACTCAATGCAATGTACTCGATAATTGCCTTTGTTGTTTTCACAGCACATGGATTGTCTCTCGTCTTGCAAGAGTTTGCTGCAGCATGGGTTTTGTTGGTTTAGAAGCGGGTAAACTCTTTGTACTTATTGTCGAGTTGGGATTTTATATGCTTGATTAAATTACTTGTGTTAAATGCGCTACACACAATTTCGCTGAGCACAATTTGCAGTCCGCCTTTGTTTTGTCATCTTCATTCACTTTGAAATAGTTCCACACGGCTTACATGTCTCGCCTCGTCTTCTCCCTGCTCAGAACTGCAGGCGGGGTGTGGGGGCAGGCACTCGGCGCCTGTGATTAACCATTTACACACTGCTCAAACATAGACAATTCTCAGACTGTGGTACCAGGGACTTTTAACGAGTAAGAGTACTTTAGAAAATGTGGTATCGAGGCCGGTATCGGCGCATGTATAGTTTCTTGCATATCTGTGTAGTCCCGTTATCTTTTTTGTAGGTGCTAAAAACACTCTAATCCCCAAATCCCTGCCACTAACCTTGAACCCCCACCCACTAGCCAAGGTTTTCCTGGCCTTACAACAAACAAAATATATATTTATAACATTTATAATTGTTTATTCATATATATATACACGCTTTCTCATTCAAAAAGTTTTTCGGACTGACTGACCTTCATTTTTCAATTTCAATTAATGATGGCCACTTGTTTTTCTTTACTTAGCTTTGTTTTTCTTGTCATAATAAAAATTCTAACAATCTATTCAGTGAGATAATCAGCTGTGTATCCACCAGACTTCTTATGGTCCTGACCCCATTTATATGGCAAGAAATCCCACTTATGAAACCGGACAGGGCTCACCTGTGAAGTGAAGACCATTTCAGGAGACTACCTTTTGAAGATCATCAAGAGAATGCCAAAAGTATGCAAAGCATACTACTTTGAAAAAGCTAGAATCACATATTTTCAGCTGTTTCACATTGTTTGTTATGTATACAATTCCACACGTGTTAATTCATAGTTTTGGTGCCTTCAGTGTGAATCTACCATTTTCATAGTCATGAAAATAAATAAATAAATAAAGAAAGGTTTTTGAATGACAAGGTGTGTCCAAACGTTTGGTCTGTGCTGTTTATGTATATACATGCATCTGTAATGTTTTTCAACAATATAAAAATGTTATCTAATACTAGTATCAATTTAATTGTCAGTTGATGGTGTTATTTTCTTTCTATAGTATCCAAATGATTTCGCACTGGGTGTGGCTCAATCATAGCCATTGGAATATGAGGGAAATGACTGACACTTAAGCTGTTTTCTGCAAATATACTTTTTTTTGCCCAGTAACTTTATAAAGCTTTGCATTAGCATTACAATATCTAAATAAAATATTCTTTTTAGGTAAAGAATGTAAGACTTCTCCATGTGTTCCTCTCTTAGCACTCTCATAATAAAACAGTAGGGTGCCTTTTGTGGATCCTTATCTCCATAATCAAAGATTTACAACTCCGTACCACAGTGATGAGTGAGCCAGCCATCCAATCTGAACTCTCACTGATTCAGTCATATTCCTAAAAGAATGCCTTGCTTATGTTTGGTATAGTTTTAATGGGTCTAGTGCAATTATATTTTATATCTCAAAGCTATAATCCTAGAATATTTAACACTCTTAACAACTTTTAATTATCTGATGATCTTTTGTTAGCATTCCTAATTAAGTCACACCTCTCTGAGAAGAGATTGGTCTGAATAAAGATTCAAGGCAGATAGCAAACAGGGCTACTGGCCTTTTTGTCTCTGAATTGGGCCGTGACGGAGTTCTAGAGTTCTCTAGATTTACTGCCATTCTTTAGAGTTATTAATTTCAACTTAGACTTAGGCAGTAATACTTGAACTATAGTTCAAATTTAATCAGTTGTATGTTTAATGTTGAATTTCATCTGCTACTTATTTATTACATATCAATGGTAATAAATGTGGGAACTCTCTTCAGTCATTTGCTGTTTACTGAGACACTTAAGGGTTACAATTAATATTAGCATCAAGTGTAAGTGAAATTAAAGGTCAATGAGTAAGTTAAAACATACTATCAAACAGTTCTTTCATACTGCAGCTTTTATTGGTAAAGATTGCAGTTCTACTCTTTGAGTGGTTCAACATTTACTCATAAACTAATTTAGGGTATGCAACTGTTCTGTGTTTATCATTAACTAATAACTTTCCTTGTTGTTTACAGTATGATCCAAAAACCATCTGCACCCCTGAAGGAAGATGATTTCCCCAGCTTGTCTGGTTCAGTAGCCTCCACACCAATGACACCAGCATATTCCAATCCACCTAGGAAACCATCGTCTTTCCAGGAGGAAGATTTTCCTGCTCTGGTCTCCAAGATCAAACCTCGAAATCCCCAGTCCCGTGCGGTAACAGCCTGGTCTCAGTCTGGAAGTAAACCTGTCGTGGCACGCAACAAGCCTGTGGTTTTGCCCACCAAAATGGCCCCTGTAACCTCCTCCATACTATCAGCCAGTGATCCGCTGCCCAGTGCAAGTGTGCCTCAGCCTCTCAGCATCTCCTCATCTCGCCGCAAAAAGAAGCTCACTCCTGCCGAAAGCCACAAAGCCTCCCCAAAAGTCAGATGTCCTTCCTCATCTGATGATGACGACGACCCTCAAATTGGTAGAACAACTCAGGAGATACGAACGGTTCCTACTATGCTGGATATTTCAACTCTGCTGACTGTGAAAGGGGACTCTTCGCAGTCTAATCCCAAAACAAATAAGAAGAAAAAGATCCAAACGACAACGTCCACTCTGGGGCCTCCTCCAATCCCTTCAGAGACTGTGTCAAACATGGCTCATAAAGAAAATGTTCCTGAGATGAAGCCGCCTGTTTCCAGTGTCTTGAAAGCTCCTGCTACCATCAAAACAAACTCCTTAATTAACGGTGTCCCAGAGAAACCAGTTGAAGCACTGTCCTGTACATCATTTGCTCAAAATATTCCTTTACTTGTAACGCAGATGGTTCCTGACCACGCTCCTCTATCCAAGGAAGAGGACTTTCCTGCTCTTATCTCCAAAAATCCTCCCCCTGGTGAGAAGGTTTAGTGGATATTCTTTGCATTTTACCATTGTTGGGGCCATAGATCAAAGGCAACTTATGATTTTGATTTATTTATTTTAAAAAGTAACGGTTCTACGTTTTAGTAGTTAGACCAGGTGTTGTTTGTGCTCAATATTGATGCGATTAGTGTATAACAAATTAATTTAACTCAGTTTGTCAGTTTTTCCTAACATGCATTCTTTTTTCCCCAGGCTTTAAAAGTGCATTCCCACTGCGGAGTACTCAAAGTGCTCTTCCTCCTCCTCCTCCTCCAGGCCTCGGCCCTGCTGTCAGCAAACCTCCTCCGGGATTCACAGGCGTCCCTCTCAACAGTAATGTTGTGGAAGCACCAGTGTCTTCTCCAAACAGGTGGGAGGATATGGTCGGCTTTTTCTTATCTCATTATTAAGATTTAAAGTTTCTGAGGGAATGTGTATATATAGCATCAAGCTTTTTCCTGAAATGGTTATTTGTAAAGATTTTTAAATTGCTCTTAGTGGTCCCTTCTAGTTTTTGTATTTCTTATACCAGAGCTTTGAGGTTCACACTCTTTATTGAAGCACAACGTTAACCTTCAGATAAAGATATTAGAGAAATAAATGATAAAGTTTATGTTTTATCTCGTTTGCACAGTTACGTGACCTCAGCCTTTTTTTTGTAACATTCTTAGAAATGTTCAGGTTAAATTATTAATTTTGGAGCATTTTTAGGGTAGACATCAAGGCCTCAATCAGCCTGGAAATGTTCCATTAAATGCTTAATTTGTTAAGATTAAAATGTCAGTTCTGTAGCCTACTTTTAATTTTTCTAGATAATACATTAATTTGGGGGTTTTGAGGTTAAATTCTTTGGTCCTGTAACATGGCCTCAATTTTTTGCATTTGTCAGGATAAACCTCTTTTATTGTGTGTAAATCACCACTAAATTATCTAAATCCATCCATTCGGTCATCAAAAAATTCTAATCCTTGAAATTCTTTGATTATATGTATATTTTGTATATCAGTGCAGTGTGTAACAGTGATGTACTTAAAAAAAACTGTTGAAAGAGTACATTTTGGCAAAAATTGAGACAAATTAAAAGCATATATGCTTTTTTTCTTTTGAGGATCTTTAAGAGATGTTAAGTTATTTTATAACCTAATGAAATATTGTGGTGTCTTCCAGAGCCTCTCCTGATGTTGGGTCCTACGTCATACCTGAGAATTTCCAGCAAAGAAATGTGGCGCTTATTCAGTCCATAAAGAATTTCCTTCAGAACGACGAAACCAAGTTCAACGAGTTTAAAAACTACTCAGGCCAATTTAGACAGGTAACTATATTGTGTTTTATTACTGGATAACCTGGTTTCCTTTCACAGCTTTCCTATCAAGTAGACTCCCTAGTAAGCCCCTGTCTGGGTGGTGCAGTTGCGAACTGCCCAGTAAAAATAAAACGGAACTTTCTTGACAAATATGAGGATTTCGACACTCTTCATCATACTCTACCATACTGTTTGTAAATACGCAAATTCCAGTCTTAGTTTGAACGCCAAGTAAGCCTGGAAGTTGGATGATTAGTGAGGGATGGAATCCGTGCAGAGAAGGCGTCATTGGAATGATGGGTACCATGGTATGGAGAGTGTGAAATCATCATATCCGTCAAGGAAGGTTTTTTGGTCCTGGTTTTTTGTCTGCACCAACCAATCAGGAGAGTAGTCACGTGAATAGCGAGTGGTGTACACAATTTTGAGCATGCATTTGACATGAATGTTTCGCGTTCTTTTTCAATTATCAGTCTGGGGGGCACATGCAGTGTCACAGTCTTATTTTCATAAATGTATAATGTAAGAACAAATGATTTTTTATTTAATTATTCGCACATTTGGGTTGTCTACAAACTAATTCTATCTTCCCCTTACACCCAAGTCAGTTGATCTGAGATTGCACAGCAGAGAGCGCTTGTGTTATCCCTGTTTTACACTGTTCCCATCTGCATTGCGCGTACATTTTTTTTTATTGTCGACACCCATGTTTGCGGATTACAGCTTTCACACGGAGTGTGTTTGCGGCACTGTGGTTCATCCCAAATAGGTTGTTCTCCATGAGCGTGACGATTGCTTATGCATTGGATATATTTTTTGATGCATTATTCATGCTGATGGACTGCAAAAATGTACATAAATTGTGCCAGAAATTATTATTTTACTTAATTTGGATAATGTTTTTAGTTTTAAGTACATCTACAAAAAAGTTACTCGCAATGAAAACAGTTACTTTGAGTTTATTAAAAGACAAAGATGTGAAATGAATATTTATATAAAAAAAATATATATATATATATATATATATATATTTATATATTTATTTATATATATATATATATATATATATATATATTTATTTATATATATATATTTATATATATATATATAATGTATATATTTATTTATATATATATATATATATATATATATATATATATATATATATATATATATATATATATATATATATTAGTATACCGTGCATTTCTGTGTTTTTAATTATATTAATATGCTGTTTGCATATCAAATATAAAGGGATCTACAGTTTCATATAGTTTTGTCCATAATAGATACGTGGTTACATCAACAATAAACATTATAGTCTATAAAAAGTAATGCAAAAACTTATTTTAATAAATAATTTAAAAAAAACTATAAAGTATGTTAAGTTTCAAACAAAGCCCTGCATGAGTTTAATCAAGAAATATAGTGCATTTTACACAGTGTTGGCCACTCAGCTGACGCACATACTGGAAATGTATGCTGTGTGAAAGCTAAAGAGCTGCACGCCCTTAATAAATGCGCTGTCGTAATGCAGACGCAGATGTTACGGACATGGATGCGGTGTGAAACAGGCATCAAGCTGCACGTCTGCAGCCAGACCGTATCAGATTTCTTTGCTCTGCTTCAACAAAAATGTTTGTAATCCTATTGTAATTATGCATGCCTATATTTTTGGTGTGATTTCAGCTGAATATCAGTTAGTCCTGATGATACAATTGAGTCATGGGTATTTTTCCCCATGCGTTTGTGATTCACTGGATGTTAAGAGGCTTTCTCTTCTTCATTAGGGTTTGATTCCAGCTATCCAGTACTACAAAAGCTGCCAGGACCTGCTGGGGGAGAATTTCACCAGGGTCTTCAACGAGCTTCTGGTTCTCCTTCCAGACACTGGCAAACAGCAGGAGCTTCTCACTGCCCACAGCGACTGTAAAGCCCTCGAGAAACAACAGCAGGTCTCCAAGCCCAAAAAGAACAAAAAGAAAGCCTGGCAGACTGGCACCAGCGGTGGCAGTCTGGATCTGGACTGCCAGGTGTGTCCGACCTGTAAGCAAGTGCTGGCACTCAAAGACTTTAACAGCCACAAGAGCCTGCACTTGGGCGAGGAGGACTTCCCCTCTCTGCAGGCCATCAGCAGGATAATCAGCTAGCATTGGTCTAAGTGAATCCCAAATAAAAGCTGCTCCAAAAGAGGGTTTGTCTGAGCTGGACTCACAATGTTTACAGTAAATGTTCAGGTTCAGACGGTCTAACAAATCTGAAGAGAAACGGATTAATCTGCACCCTTATTCATTGGGTTTTTTTACCGTTATCAGTAAGGCGGTTAATCTTGACCTGTTTTCATCCGGTTTTCCAGTGCGGTTTACTGGTCATTTTTTATTTTAATGGGAGGTGTGGTGCCTTTAAAAAAAAAATCTATTTGTTTCAGAATCATTCTCCCTAGAATTGAACTTCACACGTTTCTGATTAGAAGATGTACAACTCAAAGTGGAAACCATGCAATGTTTGCTGACTAACCGGTTACCTTTATCCGTTCACTGGTTTTGAACAAAGTTTATTCCGACTGTTTGATTATGCTTTATAAGTTTGGAATTAAATGATCAAAAATGAAACAAAGTCATTGATCAGTGAGAGACTTTTTATTTTTTAAGATTTTTTTTTAATGCCTTTATAGACAGTAGAGAGGACACTGAAAGAATGCTTGGGATAGAGATCTGTGGAGAAGGATCGGCACTAGGGCTGGATTCGAACCTCTGTCACCAGATGTAACTCTGCACAGTATCTCAGTGCTAACAGTGAGTGACATTTTAAATGAGATTTTATTTCATTTATTTGCCGCCTTAACTAAATCTGAAGCTTAGTTAACAAAGTGGAATGACACGATTTTGGTAGTTGGTGTTGATTTCTAGAGAAAGCACAATGGGTTCTTGAGCATTTGAAAGCTTTTCTATATTATTTTACTACTTAAAAAATCCAAAATGGTGGTTGTAACAAACAAATTATAGTTATTTTACATCTGGAATTGGACTCAGTGTGAAAACCAAGAATAATCATAATAAGTTAATACTTGTACTATTCAAACTCCCACTGGGACATTGTGATAGGTGAACAATTTCAGATTCACTTGGTTCCATTTGAATATTTCACATTAATCAACATAATATAAATTTAACCTGTTGAAGCATAAAAGTGAAACTGTATTTCCATTTGGCCTATTTAATTTTACCTCTTTGTTTGATTAAAGGATTAAAATTGTTCCATTCCTGTTAAACTGATTTCCCAAAACTACCAAAAATTAATCAATTAGTAAAAATAAAAAGTTAATATATTCTGCTTTATATCTAAATAAAATGTTCTCATGGCAAAATCAAATTGTAAAGTATGACTTCATTAATGATTTTCAATGTAACTTTATCTAAAGTGCTGCCAGTTTCAAACGTCTTTGACTATAATGCACAGAAATTGGAGTTCTGTAAGCTTAGTTTCTAAACTGTAATTAGAGCTCTAAGCTTACAATGCGCAGAACTCTCTATTTTTTGCTAAGATTTATGATAATTTTTATCTGAATAAATGAGCACTTTCAGGTGCCTTAACATGCGCAAACTCATGAAAGACTGCCTGGAAACTGGTCCTCAGGACAGAAACATTTCTTTCTTTCTTTTTTGAGTCACATTTTTTTATTTAAAGAATTATGAATGCACAGGTGTGATCATTTTGCTCAAATATACTTTCATAAACTGGCCACAAGAAATATGTTGCTTTCTCAAAGGTTTTATGCCATACTGACATGATAACGCTTTAAAATTCATAACATATCAGTTTTATTGTAAACCCTTTACTCTCTTCTGGTGTCCACCAAAACCAGCCAGCTAAATTCCAAACAGCTTTTGCTAGACTTGTAGGATGAGTAGCACTAGTTAATCTAATTGATAAGATCTTTCAAACCGTAATATATATTGTAATAAACCTCACAAGATGTTTAATCTTGGTTGCAATCGCACAGTTCCAAACTTGAATGTTTCTGACATGTAATGTTAGCAATTCTATCTTGAGGTGTTGGCAACCAGAGGCACAGTGCCCAATGGCTCCAAGCTCTCTATCGCTGTTTGCAGCTATATTTTTAAACTTAAACTGCTACCTATTTGTTTGTAGAGTTTTATTCCTTGGTTTTAGACAGCTTTTAAATCCAACTTTTCAAACAAGTGACCAAAAGGACCACCAGAGTGTACAATCTGGCCTGTTGACAATGCTGTTTATTATTAAATAAAGGTACCTGCAATAAATAAACTCTCCACCATTTGTCCCACACTCCTGGGTGTCAGAATAACACTTGATTGCACCTTTGTTACTCGCAGTTTCTGTTAAGACAATAAAAAAACAGTCTGTCTTGAGCTCCTTCAAAGGATAAATTATTGACTGTTAAGTCTAAATGCACTGTGGCCAGGAAAGATCTACCTTTCCCTATATTTTTACAAAACACAGATTAGAAAAAATATATGTAAAGCCTAATCTGGTATTAATCTCTCATTCTTTTAGCCATCTATTTTTATAGACGTGTCTTGACTTTTATCGAGTCCTGATTATGGTCACTGTGTTTTCTGGTCTTGATCCTTTTCCAGCTACATTAAGAGAAAGGTAGGGTTATGGTAGGGATATCAGAGCTCCACATCCACTAAACATTCGTTATTGATGTCAATTCTACATCTGTAGCTTTATTTGAGTCTGGGAGGAAACTGGAGTACTACGAGACAATCAATGCAATGAGATTATAAAAACTCCACATTAACAGCTTCTTATTCTAAAAAAATTATTGTCATGTTTTTTCTTTCGTTTGTCATTTTCTGAGTCCCAAGTAGATGGGAGGGATTCCTTTATACTGAATTTGGCCCTTGGTATTTGGCCCCTGGTATAGATCATTGACGAGACTAAGATGTTTTTTTTTTTTTTCAAAACAATTTAAAATGTGTCTTCTATAGTCATCATTAATCTACAAGAGAAAATAAGCTGAAAACTTAATTACAAATGACACTTTATTTCAACTAGTTGTTTAGGTTCTGTTTTAGATCACATGGCAAATACTTTAGAGTAAAAGAAAGACAAAACACCTGATCCACTCATGAAAAACATCTTTAATTTATGTCAGACTACAGCAGTCCATAGACATTCCAACTAACAACAGCAAATCTCTAGTGAACACCTTTTAATCACAAGAAGAGATATATTGCCTGAAAATACAGTGTGAAATAAGGTCATAAACAAGGTTTTTCACTTTAGAAAAATTTGCTCTGTCCTTCACATGATGCAAACACATATCCAAGGTGCACATTTTTCTCCAGTAAAAAAAAACCTCAGAAAGTGACCGTTTGAATTGAATGTTGATCCATGAACTGTTTTAACAGGAGTGCAGAGCTACAGGAAACACAAGACCCTGACTTTCACAAACATACTCCGTTTACAAGAACTGAAGTACAATCACGATCGTGTGTGTATGTGTGTCATCCTATCTCTGAACATAGAAACATCACCAAAATCTACCACAGGTCAGACAAAGCACCGATGATGATCACCAAAACAGACTTTCCTTTTTTTAACGGCCAACTGATGAAAACATGTCAAATTCGCTTCAGTTCAAATGATTTAGGTCAATAAGGTGGTTGAAATGTGGATGAAAAAATTTATTTGTGACAATTTTTCAGTCTAGTCATAAAACTTTTTATTTATCATGTTGACAATTTATTCATTCTGGTTTTATTTGATGAATCAATATGGTTAAACTATCAATTACTATCCTTTTAAATATAATTTCTAGCTAAAAGGCTGTTTATTTAAGTTTTTTTTTAATAAAATGATGTCCACAGCTCTTTGCCTAGTCGGACTCTAATTAGGAATAATAAAGGAATTAAAAAGTACATGCATCAATATAACATCTTTGAATTATTTATAAACATCATTAAACATAATATAACTTAGTGACCACAAATGTTTGAACAGTAGATTTTTCTACTTTACTTCCCAATTCTGATGAAAAACACATTTTTTTTTACTTTATACTAAAATATACAACAAAAACTAGATAAATAAATCCTATTTGTCAGTTTCAGTTGTGTCTGTAAAAATAACATTACCATTATTTTGCACTGATTTTAGATCCGTATCAATACACCCAACCCCTTCTGTCTGTCTGATAGACTGTTTCTCAAAGATACACAATGTAATATTTCACAATGACAGGTCACATGACCATCAGTCATGAATGTAACCTTGTGTGAGTGGGTGGGTGTCATCAGCCAATAACTGGTGCAATAGCAGCTATGTAATTAGAGTATAAGCTAATAATAACAATATGGTATTAAATTAAGACTAATTTGGATTTAATTAAACTTTTATAAAACTTAAAGTTGTATTACTTATAAATAACAGAACTCTATCGCAAACCTTACATATTGTACCTTTAATCATCTCACTCCAAGTTGCGTTTCATTTCTCTCACTTGCCCCTACCCTTTAATTGTAGGAATTGGAACACCCCTGCAAAGCCTTATATATATATAAAACAAATTCTAAAAATGTTATCAACTATCGATTTGTTTGTGATGGATGTTGGTTACAATTTAGTAATACATTTAATTAAGTAACTTAAATTTGTGGGTATCTTTGGTTGCACTTACAGCCATCTAGCCATCATTATGAGCCATAAAAGTACATCCATCAAGTGGAACATGTTTTTGTAAAACCATCTTTGGCACTACGTTGTAAATGTGGAGTCTTCCTCCAGGAGGAGGGTAAGGTAAATGGATGGAAATGGAACGCAGCCTAAATGTGTTCTAAATCTTTGTTGACTTCATGTTTCAGATATTGTATTTACAGAACCTTACTGCAAAACTCAATAGCTTAGATATTTTTTGCTCATTATGTGGCACTCCATAACTCTCTATATAGAACACATGCAATATATCCATTTTCATTATGCGACAACACTGATACCCCTTGAGTGGTTTCATTCCGGTTGAGAAATGAACACGTATTATTTGAACGAAAGTCAAATCACAATCAACACACTCTTGTAGAGAAGCTGACAAAGCCATACAAGCTATGGACACTGTGACACAGCTGTGCCTATCTCACTCTGGGCTTCAGTAGATTGGCACCTGGTAAGTAGGAGCGTTAGGGTCAGGGTTTTCGGTGAAGGGGGGGTTCTGATAAATATCGTTGGTTTTGATGGTGGCATTAGGTTGAGGGGGGTATGGCTGCACTGCTGGGTTGCCATCCATGTGTTCTGTGGTGAAGAGGCTCATGTCAGTGCCCAGCAAGTATTTCTGCACCGCTCGCACAGTCAAACCAGCCTGCAAGAATAAGAAAATTGAGCAAGGAGGAAATATGTTTAGCCAGAATTAACTTGGTTTGATAACTATTTACCTTGGTATAGGAACGCTTACATTTTTTACTGCTTTTGTGGAATTACAATTATCCTAGTGTCTTCTTCTATCCTCTCAGCTTAATGGCAACATATGCAAACACTTTCTGATCAATTCGTTCAGTTTCTTCTAAGTGTGATTAGAGTAGTATAAAACTTTTCTGGTGGGAGATCCTAATCTACTAAACTGTCCACTAGTGGGGTTATAAAGAGGGGTTGTAAATACCATGGCGGTTGTGAGGATCATGGGATCTCATCAACCCTGATAAAATGATTTATGATTTTGAGCATTTACGAAGGTTTTCTCAAACTCTGGCAACCCTAACCATGCTTTTACAAAGTCGAGCATTTAGGAACCTCTGGCAAAGCTAGTCGTCATTTTAAACATTTATGAGTATTTTGTCAGTCTCCGTCAACCCCAACAATCCCGTTTTTTGTTTTTGACCATTTATGCACATTTTCTCTATTTCTAGCAACCCCTCTAATAACATTTTTTTTTGAGTGTATATGAGCTTTTTCTCAAACTATGCAAACATCCTTTTTATTTTTTCTCATCTAAAACCATTTTCTAAATCTCTGGCAACCCCCAAAAACATATGTCAAATTAGCTTTGCATGGACATCAGAAAAATAATTCTGAAAAAAACCCCCAAAGGTTTAAGACTTAGAACTGTGAATTTACTATTTTTTAAGTCCTAAAATGCTGGCTTTTAAACTTTAGACTTTTTAAGACACCGCAGAAACCCTGTGCCTTCTAACACTCTTGGCTGGAGTAAGTGCTTTATCTCAAATGTAGCAAAACACACATTTCTGATGCCCACTGAACATTACGACAGGCAGTAACCGATTAACTCTATGCTAGTGAGCCTCATATTTCACGAAGTGAATTGAAAGGTGCATGAAATAGACCTGGGAAGAGATGAAGTAAGAGATGCGTCTGTTTGTAATAAATAAATGGTAATTTATTAGTTAAATTGTTTTAATTTAGGTCAGAGTTTAGGTCTTCAGTTAATGCCTTTATAAAAAATTTAGGCAGCGATGAGATTTATTAATATGTAACATTTCAGATTGAGAAGCGGGCTGAAGAAGATAAAATGTCCATTTATTCATATAAACTATGTATTTTGATGTAAAACAATTACTTTATCAATATAATTGGACCCCATTGAACAATACAAAGGAAGAAGGTGCATGATTCAGAGCTCTGATTTGAATGACTCTCATAAAAAGTTGTTGTCATAAAAAGGCAATAAAGTGAAAGTGGAGATGGTTACCCAGGTGAAGATGGAGAAGAAGGAGAAGGTGATTGCAGCGCGAGCAGCGTCCGCTCCCTGGTTGAGGGGCAGCTCATCTGGTGTTGTGTTTTGCCACTGGTTTGCCAAGAAACAGAAACCAACAAACCACAAAAATGTCCAGAAACCTGTAATAAAAGAAAAATATTACTTATTTAGAGTAATATTACTTGACAGTATACTATATTTCACATGTGTAGAGGGATTAACTAAACTACAAATGTTGAAGGTGATGTTTCTGTCTCTGGACACAATGTTCTACATACCTAAACTTGAAGTTCTCTAAAAAAATTGTAAATGTTTAATTTCACCCTGCTGATCTACACACCAAATATGTCAACCCATTCTTAGATCACTACTGAAATAGTTTGAATTCTAATACTAAATCTGAGCCTTCAAACCTGTCTTGTTGCAGCTGTTTCAATATTCAATATATCTCCGTTGTTTCAATATTCTTTTTTGCTGTTGAAATGCTGCTCTTTGGCAAAAAATTTATAAAATGGAAATTTGTATTATTTGGTATTCTGTTGTGCACTAGGAGATGATTTTCACAAGAAAATTATGTTAATTTTAGGTATTCTAACATAAATTAATGGTAACTGTTTGGCAACTTTGCTGCTTGGGATTTTACTATCTAGTTATTTATTCATGGTGCATTTGAATATTTCAAAATCAATTTAATTTACTTAAAACTATTTCTAGGAAATCTAATTAAAACTACTGAAGTCATATCTAATGATTTAAAACGGGTTTGTTTCCTTTGTTGTAATATAGAATTTAGAAAGTGACAGTCATACATTGAAATACTTTAAATGTGACTGTGGATGAATACTCTCGGGTGTTTTAGGTAACATGGAATGAAGGAATTAATAATAGTGTTTATTTTTGGGAGGTTAGCTACTGACTAACGAAAAACTCCACTGTTGCACAGCACCTACACTGTAACTTTAACTACATAAACAATACATATACTGTAACTGCAGCACAAATGTTATATAGAAAAAGAGAAATACAGAATACAGTGTCAGGATTTACATGGTTTTATTTCTGTTTTGCAATGAACGCTGGGAAATTCTGAGTGCAAGCTTTACCTTCTCCAATGACCAACTGAAAAAGAAGATAATGATCACCGACAGGTGTTTAAGATATAATGTACACCTGCTGCTGATCGTTATCTTCTTTTTCAGTTGGTCAGTGGAGAAGGTAAAGCTTTCAGTTCTTTTTAAACGAATTACACGATTCTGTCTAAATTGTGTCTGTGTTTAGTTATTACGTTTAATTTTGTAAACATGTTTGCTTGATAGGAGTCTGGCATGTATTTATATCTTGATTAACATTGGGTTTAATCACAATTCAATACACAATTCAAACAAAATCAAAATGGCTAATGCTATTGGGGCAAGAAGCTGGACTTTCAGCATCTCTTTCTTGATTCTGCTAGTTTTCTTTGTCATCACAAACAGTCCTACCTCATTGAAGGAAATGCCTCATAAAAATGTTATATAAATGAAACATTATTTAATAGAGAATGTCTGTTAACTGAATAAACTTACATTATTATTTTATATTATTATGATTACGATTATTATTATTATATACAATTATATATACTTTTATTCTGGGTGTATATTTATATTTACAAAAAAAACACCATATTGAAGATTTTATCCCATTTCTTTCTTTTTTAACAGTGTATTTCATGAAGTTATTTAAAATTTGTATGCATTCACCTGAAAAGCCAATGTCCAGCATCACTGCCTTCTTCCTGTCTTTGATGCTGCTTATTTGTTGGAATTTAATGTCGAGGAAGAGGAAGAAAATGCAGGAGAGAAAAGCGATGAGGCCGATGGTGGTCCCGTAGTTACAGGCATTGTTGTTCTTGTTGAAAACACAGTAGAGTCTCTCACTGCCATGGTTCACGTAGCCTTCGTTGATTATGGATCCAAACACTACGATTGAAAAAATCTGCAGAACAAATACAATATTTTATTTTAGCTTGGGGAAAATGTCTTAATCATCAAACTATTCATTTTTAGGGATAGCTAAACAATAAGCCACTCCTGGTTCAACTTCATCCTCTCTTCCCAAAGGACAGACTAGGCACAACTCTGAATAAGCAAATTAATAAATATTATGTATAAATCCAACTCCCATATTTGAAATTAGGGAACTCCAGGAGTCCCATTTAGACCCCTGCTTCTGAATATAGTATGGTAATATGGCTTTTTAATGTACATTATATCCATCCATCCATCTTCATGTCGGCTTTATTCCCTTTCGGGGTCGCCACAGCGGAATGAACCGCCAACTCTCTGGCATATGTTTTACGCAGCGGATGCCCTTCCCTGCCGCAACCCATCACTGGGAAACATTCACACACACTCATTCACACTTTAACACTATGGGCAATCGTTCTTATTCAATTCACTTATTCCGCATGTCTTTGGACTTGTGGGGAAACCGGAGCACCCGGAGAAAACCCACGCGATCACGGGGAGAACATGCAAACTCCACACAGAAATGCCACCTGCCCCAGCCGAGCCTAGAACCAGCGACCTTCTTGCTGTGAGACGACCGTGCTACCCACTGCGCCACCGTGACGCCCGTACATTATATTCACTTTTCAAAATTGTCAGAAAACTATTAAAGCCTGGTATAAATCAAAATGATTAGTCACAGTGTACTAAAACTAACAACACCTAAATTTTTAGGAGTAGTTTGAAATAAATAAATAATTTAACTTAATTTATTGTTTCTGGTTCAATTGAAATCTAATGATGTAATAATGAGTAGTTTAGACTCCAGGAACCCTTCTTAGGTTTAGGTTTTGAAATTTGGTTTCAATCTAAGCAGCATACACACAATAATGTGTATATACACATTACTAAAAACTCTGGACTTCTGTGAAGGTCTTCCAAAAAACAATTTACATGTATTATTTTCTTTGATATTTTTATAGTCTGCTTGAGTCATACTATTGTCTCCCAAGTTACTTTGAATAAAAGTGTCTACTAAATGCATAAGTGTAAATGTAAAGATTAACTCTCATACAAAAATCAATGCTCAATATGTGCCTCTAAGGATTGTGACACACTATTATGAAGTTATTAGTATAGGAGTATTACTGTATTCATGTACTTGGAGATTTCTTTACCTGTAACTTAGTCTGGAACTCTGTTCCTCGATTTAGACACGTGTATCATGATTGCGCCATTTTCGTTCAGGAAATGAACTAAACAAAAATGTTGTTCTGTCTGGCAGGTAATTTTGTCATAGCTAACGATTGGATTAGCATGTAAAATAACACTTTGTTGTTATTTTTTATTCCATGAGAAACACCAGTGGTTTTAAAACTGTGATAAACAGATTCCTGTTAGAGGTACACTGTGGTTATTCCTGTGTGCCTGTGTTTGTAATTCTGTGTATTCTTCTTAGTAATTTCTGTCCCCACTAAGATAGACATACCAATATGTGTTTGTGTGTGAAGAAGTGTAATATTTTAATAAAAGTTAATCTTGTGCTGCTGGTGTGTGCAAAGCAGTTGCAGAAGGATCATCTCACTGCAAACATAGCAAGAGATCTATGAAACAAGAGGCTTCATATTTTGTGAGTAAGCCCCACAGAATTGGTGAAAAGCTTTGTTTACCTTTAGCCAAAGTGACAACACGTTCCAAGTCATGAAAAGTCTCTTAACAGTTAAACTTGGTGGTGCTTTGAAACAACACTTTGACATGGAAAATAAAAGTATGAAAATGAATTTCCGCTAGAATAAAATATATATAATGATTTTATAATTTTTAGATAAAAAGTTAAAATATTGAGATAAAAGCTGTGTTCACATAGTTAGCATTAGATTAAACATCTGCAGCTCATGGAGTCAACATTTTATCTTTATAAGTGAAAATGTTTACTTTTTAGTTACAATTTCTATGTGAAACTTTCTACTTGCATTTTCAGCTCAAAATCATGACTTTCCAAGTCAAAGATTTAACTTTTTATCTAAAAACCTCGACTTTTTAAAGCCATTGAGTTTTTTTTTTACCTGGCGGAACTGGTCTTCCATATAAAGGACATGCCTAAAAATGTAAAAATAGGCTGATTGAGTGCATTAAAAACTGACATAAAAACTGATATTTCACCATCCAACTTTCAATTTAAAACAGTAGATTCTTAATGCTCAGGCTGTTTGGTGTTCAGCTTTGCTAAAATGAATGAGTATTTTTTCTAGAAAAAAATATGATCTCTTATTTTAACTGTACTTAGCTGTAGCTGAATAGAACGTCCTGTAGCTATAGTAGTGTATTTTAATGTGGGTCATTATGCTGGTACATGGAGTGCCAATCTTTTTCTGAGGAGTTCCTTGGTGAAGAAAGTTTGTGAACCTCTGGCAATTATGTACCTAGTTTACCAAGACCTTCAGCATATGACCAAGAGGAGCATTGACTGTAAAACAAAAGCAGGAATGCTCAGATAATGAGATCTAATAAAAACAAATAATTTAATCTACACATGAGAAAATCTCACACAGTATATGTAAATACGTGTTAATATTGTTTACAATTTGTAAAGGTTATTTTCATTCATAAATATCAGGTTTTTTTTTCTGGTATTTGTACATAATTGTAAATATTCATACAGTGTGTTGCACATATTAGAGTCTGTTCACAGATCACAGGGCACATCAAAGGATTGAAACAAACACAAAAAAATTCCACTCAAATTTGTAAATGAAATTACAAGTACACAAATCTCCACATAACTATACAAATATATTGCTACATTAATGACCCCATAACAGCGATGACGTTTGTACTGAAAATCGTTGAAAAGCTGAATTGAAAGGCTTTCCCATTATTTCACTAATACAAGCTTGAGTTGGTTAGACTAGATTAATCACTATATTTTCATCACTGTCAGGAAGTCACGATTAGTGACGGCCTCTGAAAAAAAATCGGAATTAATGAAACCACCAAAAGCACTATGAGTAGTATCTCAAATAACAAATCAAGATATTGAAGAGGCTGATGTTTTTTTACACCGTATTGTTCTAGAATGAGTCACGTGAGTGCTCTCGTCATCAGTGGCATATTCCGTTCATATGATCAAATATAATCAACATAACCGTCAAAAACGAGCATTTAGCAATCTATTTCACGCCATACTGTATGTCATATTTTAATTTTGAAATGAAAACGTGATAAAGGCATGCTCTGGTTTATTCTCACTAGCCGAAACCCTCCTTCAGGCTAAAGATGATAAATCTCTCACCCATGACAATATTCTGAGGATGGTCTGCGGCTGTTGGATGAAGGTAATAGGGTCGAAAGCAGCCCCGGCTTTCCCCGCGCCGAACGAACCCACTCCGTCCATTTTCCTCCCACTCTTGTTCAGGCTCTGGGTTGTGGGTCGAGGGGTAGGCGCAGGTTCACACACACAGTTAAGACACAAACACACACACACACACCCACACACACCCCACTGTCAGAGCAGCGCGCAGGCTCTCTGAGTCATTGTCTCAACAGCAGCATCTACTGGCAGAATCAAGAACTCCAAGCAAATTCACCATCTTTTGAAATATTTTTTTCTTTTAATAGTTAAATACGTTTATTTTAATAAAATGAATACAACCCATTTTTACAACAACAAAGCTAGGATAAGAGTCTTAAAATTTAAGGCGACATGATAAAATATAGCAAAAAAAGACAACACATTACAAAAAAAGACAGGGTGTTATATATCTTTATAAATATAATATCTTATAAATTATACTGATTAATTATAATACTTTTTTGGTATTTGGGGCTTTTATTTGAGCTTAAGCATTTAATAAATAAACTCCTTTAATTTCTTAACCTTTTCCAAATTGGGGGATTTAACAACTCAACTTTTGTTTTTATACAATTTGGCCAATATACTAACATTATTGATAACAAAAGCATAGTTTTTATTAGTCATTATTAGACCTCGTTGAATATCTTTAAATGAAAAGAAGTTCACTTCTATTTGTTTCAATTTGCATTACCATGTTTATTTATTTGAACTGTCTCACATTCATAAAAGAGATGTTCCAGATTAATTTGACAAAAATAGCAATTTTCTACTTCAAATTAAAATCTATACTTTATAAAATAATTAGTGCGATATGTTATTCATTTTTTGAAGACTTCTCATCTACACTTCAAGATGGATTTGCTACAAAATATAGCATTTTGCATCATTTAAAGGTAAAATGTGTATGTCGTGTTCCATATCTGAAATTCACTTGTATTGCTTGATTCATTGTGCCATTCATTGGCTGCATGTTTACAGTCATGTTGGTTTATCTTATACCAATAATCTTAACATATTTTGTCAGTATTTTGTTTTCAACAGGAAAATATAAACAGAAAAGGAAAATTGATGAAAATTGAAATGAAAAATTAAAAAGGAAAATATGAAAAATGTTATTTTCCAGGTGAAACAAAACAGCCATGTCTCCATCAGAACCACGTTATTGTCCAAAACTACTAAAGACTATTTCAGTAAACACCAACGGATATTTTGAACTTTAAACTGATCTGTTCTCAAATTGCTTTGTGATGTCACAAACTTTTCTATTCGGTCCACAATATAAAGCATGTTGCCCTTAGTGAGTCATCATTTATCATGGTTATTGAGGATGTGTGGCATTGACACGATTCTGAGACAAATTTCACGGTACATGTCAGGTGGGTTTTAACTGATAACCTGCCCACAGGAGTGAATAGGGAAGGAATGAGTGTTTGGGGTTAATTCTCCAAATCTATACTTTTACATCATCACAGTTAGATTGCTATAACGAACTGTGCCCCTGAAACATTTGATCTCTAGACTCCAGCTGGTGCAGAACACTGCTGTGAGACTGCTCACTAAGGTAAAGAAATCTAGTGTTGGCCTCCTAGCAACCCCCCCCCGCTGAAGTGGAGGGGGTACAGTTACGTTTGCCGTAGCTGCTCCTCAGCTTTGGGACGACCTGCCTCCGGACATTGGTTTGGTGCCTTGTTTGAGCAGTTTCAAGGTAAGACTGAAGACCTTTTTATTTACGGAATCTTTTAAAATCTTATTTTTAATACGCATTGGCTTTAATTTTCTCCATATTCTGGTCTTAATATTAATGTTGTGTGTAACTGCAGAGAATGCTTAATTTGTTTATTTCATCGTAAATTTGAATATTCATGTGAGGTCACATGGTCATGCAGGTGAACATTTACCTCATGACATTTCCTGTTTGTAGGTTGAATGGGAAGAGGATAATGATAATAACTGTCTTTAATATGGAGCCACGTTGATCTGTATAATTTTCGAATATGTCTCAATTGCTCCCAGGAAAAATGGTTGTATTTGTTCAAAGTTAGACATTTAATAAAAAAAAACAGAGAAATACCTGTTTAAATAAAATATTTGTTTTATTAACTTCTATGAGACAGATCAGCCAGATGCCTTTGGACACTTTCCTTTCCTTGAGAGCTCAATGTTAAAAAAATAAGGTGACCTTGGACCACTCACTTAAATATTATTCAAGAAAACATATTTCTGTTGACAAACCCATACATCTAGCAAGCGCAGTGTCACCAAGCAGTTGTTGATGCTAACGTCTTGATTGCCACTACTTGCATCAAAAACAGCAGGTTGATTCAATCACAAGAGCCATCTTTCCATCCGTCTTTCCAGCGCTCGTCCACCCTGCTGCAGTCAAACTCTGGCTTTCCCAAGCGCGCGTTGATATCATTATGGAGCCCACACAACCACTGCGAGAGATTGTGCCGACTGCGGGCATCAGGCTGGTTGGTTTCTAGTCTGAGAACAGATTAAATTAGTTATATGTTGTGATGTACTTTGAAGAAAACTAAAATGAAAAACTAATGCAGGGAACCTTGATCTCAAGTCTTCGGCACATTCATCACATGGGAAAACCTTGGAGAAAAGGTTAATGAACTGTGTCATCTCCTGCTGTTGTTTAGAGGTGGGAATATCTGGATAATAAGCAGCCATTGTGTGCAGCAAAGACCAGGAGCTCCTGCCCAGCTCCTCTCGGTCCAGAGGACACTCAGCAGGCCTCCTCTCCTCCTCCACTTTCATCTCCTGCTCAGAACATACACACAGATTAGTGGTTTAATATGACAATAGCTCCAAAACAGCATTAATTCAATGACTAGAACAGCTTTCCATTACTGAACACAAATTTGTTTAAAGATGTTTCAGTGTTTATTTAAGTGAAATATAGAATTTTGAACAATTTAGCAAATGTGATGGGTTTTGATTAGATATCCACATTAAATGAATTGAATCAGTTGAGTAAAAAAGGTTGCAATTAATTTCAACCTTAAATTTTCGAAACACCAACAGCTTTATTTCTAATGATTTTAGTTTTTCAATTCATTTTCATTTATGTTGTTGTTATTGAAACCTGCATGCGTTGGAAGCATTCGGAAGTTATGTGACCTAACGTTACTGTCAGGTTCATTCTGTTCACCTGTATTATATCTGAAGACGTCTGTTTCTGGACCTTCATCCACGATTTAAAATCCGTACACGCTCGGCACGGTTTCTTGTTTGGCCTTTCGGTTGGGCTGTGTTCTTTATTCGTGCTTTCTTCTGGTGGATTAACAGCCACTGTGAACGGGAAACCTTCCATACCCGGTGTGTTTTTTGTGGACGTTCGTGAACTCTGTGAAGCTGCCATGATGGAAGTCACATGTTCAGAGGAGTGGGTTGCCAGATCCCAGTTCTAAACCTGTACATAGGTCGAGGATTGATAAAAACTCTAAATTGTTATTGCAAGCTGACACAGGTGATTGTATATTTACATTTCAACACATAAAGCCTTCTACATTGAAGGAACGGGGGAAAAACATTTTTGTAGACGGTAAAAAGTGATATTCCCCAATACATTATTGAACATGTTTACTAAATAATGGAATATTTCCCTGTTATAAGTTACTGAAACATATTGATGTGTGATAATATACGGAGAAACAGTGTACTTGGCAACCATCATAATTCATGTACTCGTTTTCCCCAGTCGAATCTTTAGAAGCTTTCTATAAATATATTCATAATTTTTTGGTAGAAAAATTATTGGTAATAATTATCAATTTAAAATGTCGTGTTAGTTAACATGAATGCGTGGAACACTGTGACATATTTCAACAAAATGATCAAACATGAAATTAGCAAACAACATGAACCTAACGTGAATTGTAATCAACGTTTTAATTTTTTGTTGGTTCATTAAAAACCGTTTGTCGTAAATGACGACCAGTTGTTACAGTAAACATGCGGGAAACAAATGTTGAATAGTTGGTTTCAGAACGGAGGGTTTTCTTTGTTGCACTGTGCGCCAGCGGATGGTGACGTCACCGGCAGCCCATGCTGTATACTCCGGACTGCAGAACTCTGTAAATATCACAAAAACAGTTCATGGTTAACGCAGAAAACCTTCAGAACGTTGAACACTATCTTTGTTGCGAATTTGTGTAACTCGTATTTGTTACGATAAGTGTGTCTCAGCATTTTCCGCGACAATAACTTAGAAAATAATGCTAGCTTAGCTTACACGAATGAAGTATCAACTTGTCTGAAATTTACAGTGTTTCTTGACAGTTTAAATTTTACGTCGCTGTGTTTTTCACAGGTTTTAAACAAGGATAACGTCGTATACAGCAAACGTCTTTTAAAATGGGTATTCTGGATAAGATAGCTGAAATCGAGAGAGAAATCTCTCGAACACAGAAGAATAAAGGTACGAGCTTCTTTCTCCACAGGCCTGGAAGAAGTTGGTTTCAATTATTCAATATTGTTAACATATGATCTTAATGTTTATTTAGCTACCGAATACCATCTGGGTTTATTGAAGGCCAAGCTAGCTAAGTACAGAGCTCAACTTCTGGAGCCCTCAAAGTCAGCTGGAGCCAAAGGGGAAGGCTTCGATGTTATGAAATCTGGAGACGCCAGGGTGGCTTTGATTGGATTCCCATCTGTTGGCAAGGTAGCAATAATTTCATGACTTGACAAGTTCTAAGGCACAGATGTGGGGATATTCTTACTTATTTAATTATTCTTGTTCCAGTCTACATTCCTCAGTTTAATGACCGCAACAGAAAGTGAAGCTGCCTCATATGAATTCACCACCTTGACCTGCATCCCTGGTGTCATTGAGGTACTTCTGATTCTTCTGTAAATAAACATGCCAAATCCAAAAGCCGCTACACATCTATCCGAACAGAGATTTTCACGATTCCTCGGTTGGCATCTCTGGGTGAATTTTCAGAGTGAATTTTGCATGCTAAAGTTAAAAGTGGATGCAGTGACACTCTTTGCCATTGGTTGGCACTCATGTAGTGATGTAGTGAAGTGAAAAAGAACAAATCTGACTATTCAGTAATAAACTCTTTTCACAGCGTGAATCGTTTTCTTTGTTGCATGTGCTTTACACCAATAATTGTTAGAAGACACAGATTAACATGTTTAATTACTTGGATTAGTGTATTTTGATCCTTCTTTTGGGTCTTTGTTGTAGCAATTTGCAATTGGTTCAAATCCCCCACCCCTCATCAAATTAAGTCGGCTTTCATTGGTTGTTCTCTTGCCAAAGACCCATCTGTTTTTTTTGTGCCTACAAATCGCTTTGGACAGATGTGCAATGTGCTGTTGAGCCCAATCCTTTCCGATCGAGGTATGTTCTTGCATGTAACTTTGCATCGTATTCGGATAGATGTGTAGCTGCCTTAATCAGTCTCACTCACTGTAATTCACTTTATTGTCTTGTACTTGATAATAACACTATACTTGGGGTTTTCTCTGGTTAAAGGGGCTGTTCCGTTTATTCTTTCTTTTTCAATTGCAGTACAAAGGTGCCAACATCCAGCTGCTTGATTTGCCTGGTATCATTGAAGGGGCAGCACAAGGTGAATTCTGGTCTAGTTTGATGAAAACTTCTAAAATGCATAAAAATGCTTTTATGACCGTTTGACATCTTTGTAACATGTGTCCATGTCTTGAAGGCAAGGGCAGAGGCAGGCAGGTTATAGCTGTGGCCAGAACTGCGGATGTGGTCATCATGATGCTGGATGCAACTAAAGGAGAGGTTCAGAGGTGAATTGGAACATGTTTCCCATGAGAGACCCGAGGGTATTTGCACTGTATTTTTACTCCGTTTTTTTTTTTTCAGGGAACTTCTAGAAAAAGAACTTGAATCCGTTGGCATCAGACTCAACCGGCCCAAACCAAATATCTATTTTAAGGTCAGTGTTCTGAACATCTTTTTAAGCTATTTAGGTTTTACTGTTTTTTTAAATACTTTAATATCTGCCTTTCTATCCACAAATACACATTTTAAAATAAGTTTTTTTGAGAATCTTGTTTTTGTATTATTATTGTTAGTTAATCTGTGCACAATGTGAATGTTTTTTCAGCCTAAAAAAGGTGGTGGCCTTTCATACAACTCAACAGTTCCCCTCACACACTGCTCTGAGAAGCTTGTTCAGCTCATTCTTCATGAATACAGTATCCTTCGTACTCATTTAGTTCGCTCGTGCCATTACTTCCATGTGATGAGAAAGAAATCTACCTTAACTCAGGCACAGAAATCTTCAACGCTGAGGTTCTGTTTCGAGAGGACAGCACACCTGATGAATTCATTGATGTCATTGTGGGAAACAGAGTCTACATGCCTTGCTTATACGTGAGTGTATATTTCAGGTCTGAAAATACAGATTAAAGATACATTTACAAAGACATGATTTGTCTTGTTGCAGGTGTACAACAAAGTGGATCAGATTTCTATAGAGGAAGTGAATCGTCTTGCCCATAGGCCGAACAGCGTAGTGATCAGCTGTGGCATGAAACTCAATCTGGATTATCTCCTGGAGCAGTTATGGGAATATCTGTCTCTAATCTGCATATACACGAAGAAAAGAGGAGGTTTGTTTCAAGTTAATGAATGAGTTTATGATTGGTTGTGGTTGTGATTGGAGTTACCAGGAATCTATAATCCTAATAAACATAAATCCCTGGAGGGTTGTTTGTGCAGCATTTCAGCATTTATTTTGTACAACCAACACATGAAAGGACAGTCAGTACAGCCAGTGTTTTCGTGGTTCATGAGTACATGGTTGTTGGGAGTTGGAATTCAGAAGTATGTCTTTTGTCTGCGTGCTATGCTGGCAATCCTCTGAGTAAATGATCAGTCCCGCATTAAGAAAGAACTCTTGTCGGTTGCTTCCTTGCTAGCTCTTTGAGTGGTTATTATAGGACTCAGAGCTCCTCTATTCTAGAAAAATCTTTAAAAAAAGTTGTTTGCCGCAAATTCACCAGTTTCAGACAACTAGTGGCAGATTGGTCGGAGCAGTCAGAGATGGCATGAGAGGTGCTGGGAAAAATATTCTATGTTAATTCAGGTATAAGCAATAGGTACACTGATCCAGGTGTAAGGTAAAAGTTGAATTTGTTGGGTTTCGGGTAGTCTCGCGTAGCCAGACCTTCAGGGAAGGTACTGTGTCTTTGACAGATTTTTGTGGCTAAGACCGACATGTCAAATTACCCATCTACTTAGCATTACCGTCATGTTTCCTCGTGTGCAAACGTTGCTACAAAACTGAGTGACATGCAGCATGATACTCATTGTTGTCCAGTCTTTAACTGTTCTTTATAACCACTTATTCTCAGTACACATGATTCTCTTTGTCTTAATTATATGTCTGACCTTTCTTGCCCGAATGAAAATAAATGCGACACTCACATCTCATGAAAATCTACATAAATTCAACCAATCAGATCACAACTTCATGATTATTGAAGTCCTGCCTTAATATTGCATTAAAACCATCAGACATATAGCCAACGGTTGGTGGGAGGGATTTCTGAGGTTGAGACTAGGGTCTGAGTAACTGAGTAACACAATCGTTTTTAGTTCTGACTTTACTCTGTCCCACCACGCTGTCAGTGGTGTCCTGAAACCGGTAAGCTTAAGTTGTCTTGCTTTTTGGGGATGTTTATTCACAATGCCATTTCTGGGGATTAGAGCTTATCTTCACCATTGACATGATTGGTTAGGGGCACTTTAATTATTTTGGTCATAATAGTTTTAGGAAATTAAAGAATTAGATGAACCACTTGTGCAGCCTCAATCTCAACACAGGAGGGACCCACTGTTGGACCCAAAAGTTTAAGTGGCAGTTGGAAAATGTAATCTATTTGCCAGAAAGGTGTAGGTTTTTTAAGAACTTTTTTTTTGTGAGCAATAGGTCACCTCAGACTAGTTAAAAAAAAAAAAGAAGCAGAATTCAATAGAGTACTTATAACAAGAGCGAGGGTGATTGGTGCAGGTGTTCCTGAGCCATGGTTGATCTTTTGATATAAAAGCACCGTTCAAAATATGATCGGCATACTTTATTTATGATAAAATAATAGCAGAAACAGTTCTTTGTAATTGTGGGTGCCTGTCTTAAGGTTTTGGGAGTGTTGCAGTGTTATTAGTCTTGTGTAGCCTGACCGTCAGGGAAGCTCTGGTCCTTTAGGCTGCTTTCTTTGGCTCCAACCAGGTCCCAAGACCTGTCCAGGATGTCGTTCTAATCCCATGTCGTTTAGCATAGTGCCAAGTTGCTGGGCATGAAAATGTCAAAAGAACGACTAATTGTTTTGCAACAAGTTAGCCATTGAAAAAAGCTTCACTGAAGACGAGAGGTAAAGCGAATGTAAAAAGAAGAGAACATTTCATAATCGATACAAGGGGGTACATAACTAGTAAAATAATATTTTCTTGATTGTACGGTTGAACTTCGTTTCCGGGGTGAAGGAAAACAAGAGCTACACTAGCTTTTTCCGGATATCTGGAGAAATTCAACCAATCAGATCAAGATGCCAACATTCTATGGATGTGGGGTCGGAGGCTGAGATTAGGGTGTTAAGGGTTAATCTTCTGGTCCAGCTAAAGTTGACACAGGGTTTTACAGCAATAGTGCTTCTAATTGTTAACTGTTAGGATGAGAGTTAGACTGTTTTCCCTTTAGTTTCATGTTGAGGACAGTAAACAGTTGGGTTAAGTAACAGTGTCTAATTACTGTGTAGATCACAGAAAATAAATCCTCTTGACTAAGGCTCCCAAACTCAATTCCTGGAGGGCCGTAGCTCCAGCAGGTTTTTGTTCCAACCCTGCTTAGGACACACCAGTTGCTTCAAATAAACTCAGAAGACCCTAATCAGTGGAATGAATTGTGATCAGTTAAGGTTGCAGGAAAACTGTACAGGGCTGTGGCCCTCCAAGAATTGAGTTTGAAACCCCTGCTCTTAACTCTCAAAGTATAAAGAGATCAGATATGCTGTGTTGTGCGAGACTGCTGCAAGGCCATGATTTACTCTCTCATAGCTCTCATATGACAGTGGACCAAGAACACTTTGCTTCCTTTGCTCATTCATCAAAAATGTGTTCTTGCATTATTTTTCCATCCTAATGTTTCTTTTAATTTGGTTGTCTAGCACGACCAGATTTTGGGGATCCTATAATCATGAGAAGAGGAGCATCAGTTAAACATGTGGTAGGTCTGGATTTGTGAATGCATTTGTGTGGTATAATTTTGGATAATGTATATTTGTGTTTTCCAGTGTCACAGAATCCACAGGACATTAGCTAGCCAATTCAAGTATGCACTTGTCTGGGTAAGCTCTCTCTCTCATGGAACAATCTCATAGTTTTCCACTTTATATGGTTGTCATAAAGCACTTCTTGTGTTTTGGTAACAGGGAACAAGCACAAAGTACAGCCCTCAGAGAGTAGGCCTGACTCACATCATGGAACATGAGGATGTCATTCAGATTGTGAAGAAATGAGGATGATCTACATCAGAGGCATTCAAGCATAAGAGAACAGTTTTCTTTTAACAACTGCAATATTTCACGCAACTTCACGAGGGAAAACCTATGATCAGATATTGAAAAATATTATTTTTGTTTATGGAAAGCATTTACCTGACAAACCCATTTTAATAAATACTGTTCTTTATTTGTTTGTCATGCATCGAATGAAAAATAATGCTTTCAGTTTATGTAGAACTTTTTCAGAGCGTTATTCATCCACTATGCATTCACACACAGGGGGTGATAAGCTACCGTGGTAACCCTCAGCTGCCCTGTGGAATGTGGCTGCCATTTCGTGCCTACAGCCTCCTGCCCACCACCAAACACGCCCCACCAGTCACAGAATCAATAATGATATAATCTAGAGCTAGAATTTAGATCATTTTTAATTTGACTAAAATCTAATTTATCCTAATGTCTTTATTTACACGTACAAATATACATACTAAAATAAATCTTATATATTTCACTCCTAAATGAGAGAGAAAAGCCTTCTAACACACCAATGACCATAAAGATAAAAAAAAATACTTAAAGATCATAAATCAGCCTATCTTGGATTAGGCGTAGTTAACATGACAATCTGAAAGTGTCTAAGTTCATTCTTGAAGTCATTCTCAGAAACTGCTTCAGTAGATCAGTACCAGTAGGAATACACAAGTGATGAACTTGTGAGGTACAATTCCCAACAGGTCAGTGCTCTTTATTAAAACATTTTTATAACACTGTCTACAAGTAATTTGCTTGGAATCATGGTATAACGTGCCATATAACTGTCAAATGGTCTTGAATATAATAAAATATTCGGTGAAGTAAGTTGAGGTGGAAGTTGGTCTTTAACTCCTTAAGGGAGTTACCTAGATAGCACTAAAAGATGTTAACAGCCAGCCTTTCTTTTTTTTTTATCGGAAAGCTTAGAGCTTACTGGTCCATTCTTTAAAGAAAACTAGCATAATAGACGCATTAAAAATGAATGCTGAGGCACGCGGGCTGTGCGACAGCAAACAGGTGTGTGAGGAGAGGAGACCGAGTTGTTGGAACATGGCGCGGTAGTTACTATTGACTTGATGACTCGGCGTAAATTTGCCCATATTTATTGGCGTTAAAATGAAGAGCGTGAAACTGTATTGCTTTGGAATAACTTGACTACTTAAGCTACTACACGGAAGCTGGCTTGAACGAGGAAAGATGATGGTAAGTTTAACTGTTGCTGCCTCTGTAAACATGACACTTGATGCTGAGGCCATATGGCACCTAGAGCGTGTTTGTGGATGCTCCAGGCAGTGCTGAACCTGTTTGTTTCAGTAGTAACGTTAGTCATTTTAAGTTTAGCTGACGGGGGTTTCTTTAAATAATGACCATGTTTTTTCAGTTTGAAGAAGTTGTCTTTTGTAGTGGAGTATTCCACGTGACGAGCTCAGCTGCTGGTTATTTGCAGCACATGGTAGCATGTGTTTGAGCAGCTAACAACCAGCGTCCATTCCCCAAACCATGTTACAGCTTTTACTGGTCATTCTGCCTTCATTAAGGGTTAATGGCATGCATTTAATTATTTCTACCACTAAATGAAACATACGCTTTTAAAATGGAGTTAATGCTTAATTTGGCATCACATTGTAAAGTAGTTTTTAGCCATCTAATGGTTGTTTTATGTGTCCTGACTGTAATAAGTGATCTATTGATTTATCTAAATTGATCAGTCAAAATGTGATTTGAGAAGCTTGGTGTTTTTTTTTTTATGTGACGTAATTTTGTTGCTTGATTTGTGGGAAAAGTGTAATTTTTTCATCACTAGTCATTGATGCTTGGGACCATTGAACCACAATGAGGGACAAATGACGAGCAACATTTTACCAGTATATATGCTGACGCTGGAGATAGGGTACATTTCTAAAGTAAACAAAATTAATTGAGAGATAGATATAGATATCATGGTAATTTTTGAATATTTGCATTAAGTACTATATAATTATTATTTTGACGTAACGTAAACTACAATATACTCAATTTTGTTCAGGTGAAGAACATTTGAAAAAGGCTTTAGCTGCTCTGCTGATTCTACAATCAGGACTGAATCATTAACAGTTGTCTTAGGGTCTTCAACAGCGGTGTCCAAAGTCTGTCCTGAAGGCCACTGTCCTGCACATTTTAGTTTGAACCCTGTAGTAGTATGCATACTACTCTACTCAGCCAATCAGTGCCATTAGTGCCACAAGTGTGTTTCATAAAGGACCGACTTTGGACACCTCTGGTCTACAATAAGAAATATTATTTCTGCACTGTACAAACATCAAGTACTATTTTCAATAGCAAAATACAACTGGTGTGTTGAATGTTTGGCCATGTTTTTCAATTTGTCACAAATGCAGACCATGGGACCTTAACTGAGTCCAGTTTTCCCCCCGCCTAAGTAGTTGAGTTTCATTCCTTTAGCTTTCTAAGCTGTGGCAACAGGTGAATCTAAACACACAAATTAACTGTTTAATTCCTAAATCCAATATTGAGTCCTAATTTTACCTGTGACGCATGGTTTGAATAGCATTATTGGTATTTTTTACTAAGCGTTACAAACCAGGGTACAGTTAACAGTTGTCTCTATCCGTGAAACTAAAAAGGACATTTGAGTTTGAGTCCATTACATTTTAGTGAATGAATCTTGTAAAAATTATATGACATGCAATTATATGGCATGTCTGCATTAATGATTCTATAGTGAAAGAACAAAACCACATAAAAGACTGGAGCACATGATCTGTTAGCCATTAGCTTGTAACCGGAGTGAGGTAGTGTTTGCACATGGAGACAGGCCTGTGGTTTCTCGAATAATGGAAAGTGTGTACCTGCTGTCTTTTCAGAGCTATACGAAAATATGTTGCAATTCAGAATGCCTGGTGTTTGAATCAGGACTAAAGCAGGTGGAATTATAAATGGCTTTTAACCAGAGCTCTGTTTTTAAATGGGCTATATTTTAAAAGAGGTTTTTATGCGAGAAGATCCAGACAATAGAGTGGCTCTGAGCGACTTGGTCATTCCTGAATAAAGTGTAGTAGATGTCGCTTGTATCATATACACTGAGAACTAAGTACACTATTTTTGGATATTGTCTCCATTTAGTTTTTTTCTGCTTTAAGGTAAGTGCTCATAATTATGGAATTAAAATAAATATTGATGTTGTCTGCGTCAGGATAAACTGTCTTTTATAGTACTGAGTTATTATACATTCAGCATCAGAAAAGATGATGAGACAACTTTTTTTTATTGTTACAATACCGGAAGCAATACATTTTGAGATTAACCAAAGAATTTGTTTCAGAACAGAGCAGCTATGCTAACTAAAGCAGTGTAGGGTAATGTAATATTAAGAAAAACTCTTCTACAAATGTCAAACTACATAAATTAACTATACTGAGGAGATGGCAGCTAGCTAGTGCAGATGGTGTAGTCTGTAATACTTTGAAGAATTTAGTAATCCCACTCTACAGCTTTCATCATATGAATGCATTTAAAATTATTCTGTGATTAATGATTGGTGATTTTAGTCTACTTTAATGATTTCCATTATTGACTGAACACCATCAATATAAATGAAAGTTAAGGATTTAGATATGTTGTTGCATATTTCGTTCTAATTTCCTTCTTCAAACATGAGTAATTATCACTGTCTATTATAGCTTGGAAATCTGATTACTTACTGCTTCAGATGCCCTTTTAAGGATTTCCCTTAATTATTTAATAATTAATGCCTTGATGAGTTGATAAACACAAGGAGGTTCATTACACTAATCGGTGCTTGTGCATGATAATTTATGTTGTGACGTGTGAAATGATTACTTATTGTGATATATTACTCATTCAAATTAAAAAGGTTTATTGAGTGTAACAACTTATTTTTTATTAAAGTCACTTAAGTTAACACTCGTTGAAGTGAAGTAGTTCACTGTAAGCCAAATGTAAATGTTGAATCTTTATATTAAAATAATCATTTGTTGCTCTAGTGGCTACTGTAGAATGTTTATGAGCAGAGAAGGATGAGTCAAATGTTTGCTACGAGAAAAAGATACATTTGAACATCGCATTTGTAACTTTTCCTTAAACCGAGGAAACTGAATCTAATCGTTCTCTGAGTCTTTTGGTTTGTAACCGTACCCAGCATTTGGCCCACAGGTGACTAGATAGCCTCGGATTTAAACAGGTTCATTTAGGGTTTTGGTATGCGTTACATCAGACTGTGTCTCCCACTGACTTTGCTTTGTCATGTCTGTATTATCTGTTGTAATGTAAATGTAGGTCTATAGTCTTAATTCTGAAACAGTTTCTGAAAAGTGCAGTTTTATTGATACGAATTTTGTGCAATTTATTCACTCATAAAAATAACACACTTTTACTATCTGTGAAATCTATTTTACCCTTTGTCTTGCTTCAGTTTCATGATGCTTCTTAACAACCAATTAGCGGAACTAAGGAGTGTACAAATTACATAAAAGATACGTAATAATCTATTTAAGCTTCAGTGAATAATTATATAAAATTAATCATAGATACATTTGTGTTTGTGGATGTGATTGCGAATATCTGAAGTTAACAATGAATGAGGTGACTATATTTAGATCTTTTCCGATTAATATTTTATCATTTCTTAGTGAACTGAATACAGACAAGCCATTAATAATTAATCACTACCAGTGTCATGAACTTTCGAAATATTATGTAGTACACAGACGACTGGTCATGCATCTTAATAAAGAATTAAGTATTAAGTATTCTTGTCTATAAATCATGCAATCACTAAAGTCACAGAGCAGTCTTTTAGTAAATCCTTTTACTGAGATAAACGAGGTCATGCTTTAACCATGCTTTTTACTTTTTCAATCTGATTGTATCAAAATGACATAAATTCAACAACGTATGGAAAAGTAAAAAATAAAAAAAAATACCAAGAAAAGCCAGGTGCCTTTATCTTAAAATCTTGTAATGCCTAATTATAATCTAGGTAGGTTTCCGTTTCTGCAAGAAAATATTTGTAACATCCATCAAAAATAGAAAACAAAACATGTCTATCAAGATGAAAATAAAGAAGTTGAATTAGCTTAGTGCTGCTTATAATATCAGTTATTAAACCCACCTTGCATGTGACGGAGGTGACAATCCTCTTCTGTCAGTATCATTACCTTACTTTACTTCTATTTGGAAATGTCCTCAGACACAGTTTAGTAACAGCTCAGCCTACATGCATTATTCATCCAGGAATGAGCCAAACATATAATGTTACCCTAAGTCAGTGTAGTTGATACATTTAAGGTGCCTTTTCAACCATCGCGGGGAGCCCTCACATACTTTCAGACACACTCGTCTAGAGTTCTTGAAGGACACTACTTGCAAAAGCGAAGAAGTCAAAACTTTTAGCTGGAATACTTTTCTCAAACCAAATCAAAGGGATGCTCATATTTGTGGATTACTGAGATAAAAACTTTTGTTTTGGGGAATTTTCTTGCCAAATGAAGTGCTTCTGCCAAGGACAAGATTTTGGTGGACTTTTTTCTCTGTAAGGTAGAGCCTTGAATAAAGAAAGCATTTTAGTACCTACTAGTTTTTTAATCACCGTATGGAGGCTGTGCTAAAAATGAATTCCAGTGTTTATTTTATGATGTTCTTAAAATATTTTTGGATTATGATTTAGTTTTTTTTTCTGTGATTATCCATTGACTTTTGAAAAAGTTACATATTAACATGACTTGTGGAAAAGGATAAAATGCCACCAAAGAAAGGAGACAAAGCTGCACCTAAAAAAGGTGACAAAGGAAAGGCGGAACCTAAACAGGAAGCAAAGGCTGCAAAAGATGACAAGAAAGGAGGGAAGGGTGGCAAAGAGCCTCCTAAAGGGAAAGGAAAAGAAGACCCAAAAAAGGGTAAAGGAAAGGGAAAGCCGGCTCCTAGTGAATCAGAGGAGGCCTCAGAGGTGGAAAAGAGTGAAGTTGAGGACAGTGAAGCATTGGATGAAGAGGATGTACAAAGTGAGGATGATGGTAAACGGGGAAAAGGGAAAGCTGCTCTGAAGGGAGCCTCCAAAGCTATGGCAATGAAGGCTGGAGCAAAGCCAAAGCGTGGTCAAGTAGCAGAGGAAGCCATTGATCCAAAAACTGGTAAGCGTGCCAATATCAAGACGGCATCAAAAGCTGTGGCAGGTTTCCAACCTGAGGAGAAAAAACCACAACTTCAGCTAGGTAAAATGAAGGACATAAATCTAAAAGGTGCCTCCTCTGCTATGATGGGCTTTGCAGTTCAAGGTCAGCAGAATGGCCAAAAGAAAGATGATGCAAAAGCACAATTAAAAGGCGCTTCTAAAGTTCTCACAGGTCTGACAGGAAAATCTCCTTTTTTTTCAAAACCAGCCCCAAAGCAGTCCAAAAAAGGACTTAAAACTACATCACGTCTTTTCATGGGATTATCTGGCAGTAAGAAGAAAAAAGGCATGAATCCAAAAGCATTACAAAGTACATCAAAGTTGTTTTCAGGCTTTGGAAAATCAAAGACAGAAGAAGATAAAAATAAAAAAGAGGAGGGTGGAAGAACACTCTTATTACTTAATATAGGTGGAAAGGCCAATAAAAATGCTGCAGCCACATCTGGACTAGGGGGCAAGTTCAAAGGGTTCTTTGGCAAAAAGAAGACAGGAGTGGCACAGTTCAAAAGTAAAGGATGGGCTCTGGGGAAGATCGCAGGAGCAGCAAACTGGTTAACTAACAAGTTTATCTCATCCAAAACCTCTGGAAGGCTGGGTCGTTCTGTTAGATATGGCACCTCAAATGTTGGGCGATATCAAGGGTATCAGAATGGAGGATATGAATATGATGAAGGTGAGTTTAGCTATGAAGAAGATGATTATGTGCCGAGCACCTATAGCAGGAATAACCCCCAGGGATTGTATGGTCAAGGGCGTTTGAGAGGACCTCATCAGTATGACTATTTTGGAGATGACGAAGAGTATTACGATTATGCTGAAGATGAGTATGGCTACTACGATGAGGAGAATGACTATTATGATCCCATGTATGAAGATGAAAATGGCTATTATGAAGAGGACTATTATGATCAGTATGATGGAAGACAACCCTATAGTTACTATGATGATAGAATGGAGTACGGTTACAGGCACCCGAGAGTTGATGAATTTGGATATCCTGTTGATGAAATGGAGTACTATGATGAAATGAGTTATGTAATGGAAGATGAATTTGGCTACTTGGGTGGCGATGTTGAATACTATGACTATGGGTATTATCCAGATCAGTTTGACCAATTTGCTGGTAATCAGCAAAACTATTACCACTATGATGGTGTTTCAGATGCCAATGTTATGTATCCAGGATATCCAGCTTCATACAATCAAAATCAATACGTCTACCCAGAGAATCCTACAGTTTACATTGACCCTCAGATGCTTGCTAATCAGCCATTTATGTACACAGTGGAAGATGCCATGAAACCAGCAGAGGCCTCAGAAATGTATGGCCAAGAATATGTACAAATACCACCAGAGGGAATGTTGACTGAGAGCCCTTTCAGATTTCCAAGACCACAAGTCAAATTGTTTGGAAAAGAAAAATTGGAAGTTGCT
The DNA here is from genome assembly GCA_900490495.1 of Danionella dracula. Taxonomy (NCBI): domain Eukaryota; kingdom Metazoa; phylum Chordata; class Actinopteri; order Cypriniformes; family Danionidae; genus Danionella; species Danionella dracula. Next base: position 3,400,706 of record UELW01000444.1, read on the forward strand.
AGTCCCGTGACACAGATCACAAGGAGTGATCTTGAAATGTTTCAAGACCAATCTGGTAATCAACCATTTACTTCACCAATGAATCTTCCCGTGTATACACCACAGCAAACAGAAGCTATACAAGGTTCTTTATCTCCCACACCGGTTATAATTCAGCAAGTTCCTGTACCTGTCATTCAACCAGGTAGTCCAATTTTACCTCGGTCTCCCCAAATACCATTGTCACCAGTTCTTCAACCAAGAGTCTTTTCAACTCCAGTACAGTTGTCACCTGTTCTGAGTAGACATTCATTTGGACCTGTTGGTCCCCTTCCACTTTCAACACCAGCATCTCCAGTTATGACTGCAAGAAGATTTGATCCTACTGTGGGGGATCCAATGTCTCCCCATTTTATTTACCCCGATCCCATGTTTCAGAGAGTTGATTTTACACATGAAAATATCCAGCCATTACCTCCTAGACAGTTTTACAATTGTCGATCTCCACAGATCTCCTTAAGACAAAGAAATGCTCAAAGATATGATGAGGAAATCTCGCCAAGGTTCTCACCAAGGCACTCTAGAAAGTTTGCCCAACCATCATACAATGGCCATGTGCAAAGTGAGTTTCCACCTATTCCAAGAAGAAGTTTTAGTCGCTCTCCGTCTCCACAACCATCTAGACGTTCATTGTCACCGACATTAAGAGGAAAATCTCCAATACCTCAGAGAAAGCCATTTGGTTCAAGAGCACCATCACCTCTTGTTAATGGAAGAGTAAGTCCTCCACTGTCTCCACGAGGCTCGATGAGAAGAAGAAGTCCTCCTCCTTCACCAAGGCCAACTCTGAGGCAAGCTAGTCCAGCACCAATGAAATCTCATTTTAGACCGATCGGTCGAGGAAATCAGGAATCTTTTATGTCATCAAGATCTATGAGAAAAAGCCCTTTCTCACCACAAGCATCTTTACGTAGGAGGAGTCCCCCACTGTCTCCAACGTTAGGTCAACAGTTACCTGAGGAGAACTCTCCATATCCCCGTAGAGCCAGATCCCCATTTCAGAGACCAGTGTCTCCAAGACCAATTTCGCCATTTGTCTCCCAGAGGAGACAAACCCAGAGGCCACTTTCCCCATCACCATCAGTGTTTTCTAGCAGAATTCAACATGAAACACAGCCTCTACCAACTCGTTCCTCCACACGAAGATTCAGGGGTTTTGGTAGCAACAAAGTGCCAATGGGAACAGTTAAGCCATCTCCTGTTAATCCAATTTTTCAAAGAAAAAGTCGCCATGGTGCTCCTCAGATGCAAAATGTTGCACCATTCAGATCATCTGTCCATAGTGTACCAATGGCTTCAGGGGCTTTGAATCAAAGTGCAAGAACATCCCCCATCATGCTTGCAAGACAAGGTTCAAGACCAGGAGGTTTTCAAAACCCAAAGAGGTTCTTTCCACCTGGAACACCAAATACACAGAGAGGTTTTCATAGACCTGTTGGGAGAGGACGTCCTGTTGTCAGAGTACCGATAAGTCCTCTTCCTGTCAGCCAATCAATAAGAGGGCCGACACATGCTGTTGTGATGAATGCACATTCTCCGTTTCCCCAACATATTCCAGTTAATCTCCCAGGTGTACCTTCACCACAGCTCTCTGTTAGACATGTTCCAACCCCATGTCCTTCACCACAACTCTCCGTAAGAGCTGGCTCACCAATGACTTTACACTCTCCATCACCACTCCTCCAATCGTCTATACAGAGAAATGCTTTGCATAATGAACTACTTAATCGCACTTCACTCAGATCACAATTCCCATTGAACAATGGTCCTCATCCTCAGGTGATAACCGATTTTGCCCAAACATTTGAGCAAGGGCCATCTCCTCTCCTAACAAATGCCTTACAGAACCCAAGTCTTTCTGGTGCTTCAATTTATTCCTCTCTTCCCAGGTTTAAATCCCCTATGACACCAATCAATCAGAGTTTTTCTCAGAGTCCTTCTCCTGGCTTAGTACATGCATTACAAAATCCTTTTCTCCGCAATGCCTCTTACCGTTCGCCCCTGCAAAGGTCTGTATCTCCTCATCCTGTAATGTCACCAGAAGATGTGCAGGTAATAAGCCAGCCTACTTCTTCAATGCTCTCTAATGCACTTCAAAACCCTTACCTACATAACGCCTCCCTGATGACCTCTCTTCAAAGAAGCATGTCTCCATATTCTCCCACAGTTGAACAGGGACCACAGAGCATTTTACAAGGCTCTTCAGTTTTAACAAATGCATTACAGAATCCTCAACTACGCAATGCTACATATATCTCACCTCTTCAGAGGAATGCATCTTTATATGCTCAGGAGATGACACAACCTGTTCAGCAAGTATCAGTGCTGTCAAATGCCCTCAAAAACCCTAACTTAAGAAATGCATCCTTTACATCTCCTTTACAGATGAGTCCTTCTCCTTTCCAACAAGCACAGGATTATTCCTCGCCGTTGTCAAATGCTTTAAAGAATCGTAATTTGCAAGGTGCTTCTTTTCGACTTCCCGATGGATCAATAATATCAAGGAATTTAGGTCCCCAAAAAGAGGAAAGAAGTGTTTCTGTTTTATCTAATGCTTTACAAAATCCAGGTCTCAGGAAAGCAAATTATAGACTCCCAGATGGTACACTAATATCGAGAAATGAGCCAACGCAACCAGCTTCATCTTCTGTGCTATCCAATGCCCTGCTGAATCCCAATATTAGAAAAGCAAGTTACAGGCTTCCTGATGGAACACTTGTAACTAGCCACACGGATCAAGCTGCAAGTGCATTGAATTCATCACCATATCTAGGAAGTGCTATGCAGAATATTAATCTACGTAAAGCATCTTATAAACTCCCTGACGGTTCTCTCTTTTCTAGAAACCAACCAGCAGAACAGTCATCCTCTCCTCTTCTCTCGAGTGCTCTCTTGAATTCAAATCTTCGTAAGGCATCCTATAGACTTCCTGATGGATCACTTTTGACCATGAACTCAGAACCAGAACCAGAACCGGAGCAGTCTGTTTCCTCTCATTTGTCAAGCGCACTGAAAAATGTTGGCAAAGCCAACTATCGCTTACCCAATACCACTGGTTTGTTTAGAAATCCAAAACAAGAACAAGCTAAACCTTCAGTGCTCTCCAATGCCCTGCAGAACCAAAACCTACGGAAAGCATCTTACAGATTACCTGACGGATCAATCATGACCAGAGGAAAACCTGCTCAAAGTACATCTCCCTCCTCACCTTTCCTAGGAAGTGCCTTGACCAACATTAACTTACGCAAAGCCTCCTACAAGTTGCCGTCAACACTGGGACGCTCTCCAGAAGACCCAAGGTACGCAGTAGTGTCCCCTCAGGTTCAAGATCAGTCTGGTGATCACTGGGCTCAAAATCAAAACATAGATCTTCATGAACCAGATGATGTCTGGTCTTCAGAAAAAGTCCTCCCTCATCATACTGTTCAGAACCTCACAAAATGGTCCATGTACAGGGATGAAGAACTGGAGAACTTTGTCATCCCTGTGTTACCTGGCCAAGAGATTGATAGCACAGAACCTTCCTGGTTACCAGATAGAGAAGGTGAACCTCAAGGGAACTGGTATGACAAGGTAACGTGTTTGTGAAACTGATGATTATTTTTGTTGCAATATATACTCAACAGATACTCTTACCAACTACAAAATTTCTTATTACATTTTCCCTTTATATTTATATTTTGCTTTATGTTTATTAAGGAAAATAGGAATCGTAAAGTGTTTTTATTAATACACCAATCTATATCTACTAGTGTGTCTGTAGTGTCAGAATAGGAACAAAAACCACCAGGACAGGAAATGGGTTTGAGAACCCTAATCTATAGACTGTATAAAAAAGCATAGAATAGAAAAAAACTATGAATTATTATAATGTCAAATAAATCAGATTTTAATTTTGTATTTTTAAAAATATTGCTCACTGTTTATTGCAGAGTTTATTTAGTAAGGCAATATTTTCAATTTGAATGGAAAAATCATTGTATCACATTAAAATTTGAAATGTTTATAAAATATTGTAACATTGTATTAATATTGACTAGATAGGGGTATTACCCTGTTTTCTGAAGATTACTATTCACAGAATTCATTTTTATTTTTGTAGAGGACCCTTATTTTATTAACCAATCAAAATCCACCACCCTCAACTGCACCCAACTCTCCTCATCCTCTTCACCACACTATTTGTCAAGGAGGCTTGGGGGTGGTTGAGCTACTAGACTAATAGGTTAATGTGCTGTTTTGAGAATACAAGTATTATGTGTTTGGATTTCAAATCTTAACAATGTTTCAATTACAAATGTAAAAACTTTCAGTAAACTTTAAATTTGCAAAAACTGTATTCCACATTATCCCACCATCATCCATGTATCAACTAATTTATTTTAATAATATTCATCTAATATTCTAGATGTACTCAATTCGAAGTCTGCCAACAATGCTGTATCGAGAGCGTGCAGAGGAGGATGGGATTGAGGACATGACACAACTGCAGTATGACATCACTGCCTAAGATGAACGGTTTATCTAAAACAAGCATTGTCATTCCTAATTTTTGAAGAGAATGTTTTATGAAAAAAAACTTTTTTCAGGGAGCTGCATGAAGGAGCGGTTTTGCTGAATCTGAAGCAAAGGTTCGATCGCAATCTGATATATGTAAGTTAAATAAAAAAAAATGCATTCTATGTTCTGTATCAGATGGTATTTAAAAATCTGAATTAGCTCCTTTTTGTGTTTTATGTGGTATGAATTATACCAAACAATTATGAAAACCTGAACAGTTTGATTTCTTGTCAGACTTACATTGGAAGTATTCTGGTGTCTGTTAACCCCTACAAGATGTTCAACATCTATGGGACAGATTTGGTTCTGCAACACAAAGGACATGCTTTTGGAGAGAATCCCCCGTAAGTATATATTTTACTGAATGTTGTCAACATTGCAAAAACACCTGACGTTTTGTATCTCTCCTCATTGTCTGCAGACATCTATTTGCTATTGCAAATGCAGCATACACTAAAATGATGGATGCCAAAGAAAACCAGTGCATTATTATCAGGTAGGATTAATTGAAATGAAAACTCTCACAGATTGAAAGTCGATTATATTTCACAAATGACATTTGCAATCAGTTAAACCAACTTGACTCAAGAGTTTAAGCAAGAACATCCTCCTCTTGAAATAGTCGTACTCTGATGGAACCATCAATGTCAATTTTACTTGACACAGCTGGTCACCTGGAACACTTTAAACCTCACTCTGACGAAGATACCTGTAAGGAAAGACCACTGATGTCTAGGCTATGATTGCACTAGCAGATCAGGTCTCTGTGAAATGCAACCACGGCTGCTGCAACAGTCGGACTTGAGCATTCGATTTCACTTCTGTCTGACCATCAGACACTTGACTCATTACTTAAGTGCAAAGCAGAAGACAAGGATATCACTCCATGGTTTGCCAAGGTGCATACAATGCCAATTTAAAGTCCAATTAAGTAGTTAAACTGGTAATGTAGGGGGTTAAGGCCATAATGTGTGTTCCAAATGTGGTCTAAATGTGCATCTTATCTTTCAGTGGTGAGAGCGGCTCTGGTAAAACAGAAACCACAAAGCTGGTCCTTCGCTATTTAGCAGCAATTTATCACAAGCAGAACATCACTCAACAGGTACAAATTTAAGATGTGAACTTCGAATTCCTTTTTTCCATCCATGTCATAACTCTATTTTCTTCTATTCTACTTTTACATGGCTGTACAGATTGAGGTAAAGTCTATGTGTGGGTTTCCTTAGTGCATGCCATGTAACTTGTTAAATGGTGGATGTAATAAGTACAAAGTATTTTCAACTACTGTAAAGTAAAATAGAAAAATTCGATACATGTATGAAATATGATCAGTTGAACATAAAATATGATTAGACTTTGAGCGAGGCAGAAAAGTGAAAATGAACAGCAGCTCATACTGGTAATATACACAGCATATAATTATTATATGTAAGATTTAAGTTTGGCTAAGATGTTGTTACTGTTTATTAAAGATAATGTTCCATTTTTTGATGGGCAGCTTGAGTTGAATATAAATTTTCATATTTAAAACAGTCGACCAATCAGAGGAGTGAACATTTTTTGGTAAAGATTGTCAGTATGCAAAAAAACACATTAATTTATACTATGGATTTTAATGGTTGAGATCCATATTAGTGAATGGAAAGGAGAAAGATTTTTTAAAGGTTTAAACAAATAGTGACTCTGAAAACATTGCTAGGTAAAAGTTGAGCAGGTTTCATGTTGCATACAGCCACGAGACCCAATGACAGTCATTAATCACCAGCTGCCATGGGTCTCTGCCACTCATTTTACCAATTTCAAAGAATTTAATTGTACAAGCTGCAAAATTTGATTCAAACTTTCCATGTTTAATATTTATATAAAAAAAGACCTGATGTACATTTGCCCTCACTAAAAAATACATTTTAGATGTTGTGGATTGACGAGTGAAATTTTATATTTAAAAAGTACATAAAACATATTGTCAAAGTGTGAGAGTGTTCATATGGTATGAATATGTTTCTTCCTATGAATAATATTCTCAGATATTTTGTTTTATGTTTCATACACGTTTATAGGGTTTCATCTTAGTAAAACCCTCAAATGTTTGAAGCAATGTATATGTTTATGACCAGCAGAAGTTTATTGTAAAATTGTGTTATGTTTATTTATGAATTAATCAACAGATTCTTGAAGCAACTCCTCTATTGGAGTCTTTTGGAAATGCCAAAACTGTACGGAATGATAACTCCAGTCGATTTGGCAAATATATGGAAATATTCATGGAAGAGTAAGTTGATCGATAGCGAGTCTCTCTACTGTGTAAGCAAAACCCAAATAATTATATGGAGTATCTTAACAGTGGAAAGAGGATCAGAGGGTCAGGATTAACATTGCATTGGTTAAAATTACTGTATGTTGGAGAACATGGGTTAAGTTTCAAATTACAAATTAATGCTTGTCTGAATTTCCCGTTTCAAACAGAGGGGTAATCAGTGGTGCCATAACCTCTCAGTATCTACTTGAAAAGTCCAGGATCGTGTTTCAGGTAGCAAGGGAACATTAAATCTAATTTGACAAAATTTCTTTGAGCCTTTAAAACATTCTTTACTCTGTTTCTTTCTTTGATATGACCCCAGGCCAAAGACGAAAGAAACTATCACATATTTTATGAGATGCTTGCAGGCCTTCCTTCACAGCAGAAACAGTCTTTCTACCTGCAAGATGCAGAGACATACTACTACCTCAATCAGGTCAGGACAAACTCTAGTCAGTTTTCTCCAAATTAAGGGAGTTTATTCTGGTGTTTCCTTTTTTCAATCAGGGAGGAGACTGTGAGATTGTGGGCAAGAGTGATGGGGAAGACTTCCGCAGGCTCCTCAGCGCCATGGAAATACTCCGATTCAGTGTTGAAGACCAGAATGGGATCTTCAGGGTCTTGTCTTCCATCCTTCACTTAGGAAATGTTTTCTTCGAGAGATATGAGGTAAACACGATTAAAAGAATCCTCAGTGAGATACAATGCCTGGCCAAAACAAAGTTGCCACCTTGATGTAACTAAGCAAATAGGTATGAGCCTCCTGTTGGATACTTACCTCATGGATGATTATCCTTCGCCCGTGATTGGTTAGTTGGTGGGGGAGGAAAACAATGACCCAGTTAATTTCCTCAAAGCATTTTGTGTTCCCCAAAAATTAATGTAGGATTACAAAAACATGGCTGTAAAAACAACTTCAGCATGTCTCTGATATGGATCATCACAACAACATAGCAGTATAAAAAAACTCGAGTTTGCTTGATATGGCCTCTTTCCGCAACTTAGCTTAAAATTTCAACCAGTTCTTTTCCTCTGTGTCAAGAATTAACTTGCTTTTAAAAATATTTCCTTAGACTGAATCTCAGGAAGTTGCATCAGTCGTGAGTGCCCGGGAGATCCGAGTTGTGGCAGAGCTTCTACAGATTTCTCCCGAGGGACTGCAGAAGTCTATAACCTTCAAAGTCACGGTGATACAAACATTTAACAATATTTTACACAATTTTACATCTGTTTTGAACAAGCACTTGGATTTACTCTATACCAAATGAACTTCAATTAAGCAGATGGAAGATGATAATTCAAAAGAACTATGCTATAGCTAACTTCTAGACCTCTAGACAACCTTATTTAAATGCCCCATTCCAAGTATCTATGCTCTACTCTATTAGTGATGCATTTATCTTAATATAATCCTCCCTAGTATCAGAAACCTGATACAAATGCCACCACTGCTTGGTTAGACAGAAACAGCTAGGTGCCAGCAGATATGCAAACGGTGCGTATAAACCCTAAATCCTGCAGATAGTATAACATGGCTAGCTGATCATGGCTGGGCAACTGGCCATGTCACTATAGTAACCAGTGAAACTCAGTCAGGGAAATCCCGAGGCAGAATCAAGATCCCTTGGAACCATATCAACCTCCCGTCATAGACTGCATCACACAGCTCAGTCCTTACATATCCAACCCTCCGCAGGGGTGCCACCAACAGGTCTTTTGCAGCATTGTCGGATCAACAACAAGCAAGCTCACCTTGTTATTTTTAAAGAATTGTCAGGTTTTCCAAAGCACAATTGTCAAAAGTTCAAAGTTAAAGTCGTGTCCTTGCTTTATAGTACTTTTATCATTAAAATCACACTAGTTCAACCTAAATGTATTAATAGTTTTATTTCAGATAAATATGTGTAATACATTTCAGTGTAGGGTTGACTGTCTTTTAAATACTTTTTACATGGTTTGGGATTGTTTGAGTGTGATGTGAATGTCATTGATCATGTTTTATGTCACTAGTTCACATGCTTTCAAAGAATTTGGTCTTAGTTTTGCAATGCTGGGTTGATGAGTATGGTGGTGAGTTCCCCAAAGGAAAGATTGTGAGGTGAAGGGGAGGAGGTGGGATGCTGATTGGCTGTCCAAAATTGAAGGTTCTTGGCCTGTTTATGTGTTGGACTGACTGATTGAGTGAACTTTGGCCTTGTGAATAGGCTAATTATATGGTGTCCTGTTTCTGAATCTCATTAAATGATTTACATGATTTAAACAAGATGTACTTCATGATGACGTTTAGTTTATAATGTAAGTTATAAGAGAAACACACTCTCCCACTTCACAATGCCTCAGCTATCTGTCTGTGTCACATAACAGCAGATTCGCTGCTCACAAACTTTATTTTTTTAATTGGCACTTGAACTCTGACTTCCATTTTCCCACATGACTTATAATTGACATTTTCACGTTAAATTTAAATGTATTTATGAATTATTTTTTATGTAATAATAAAGTTACAGTACTTCTATCCATTATATGAGAGCCAAGCCATAGAAGAGGCATGTGACGTTGACGTAAACTTCCCCATATCTTGATGTCTCTCAAACAAATGTGAGCAACTTTATAGTAATTTTGAGTTTATTGTAAAGATGCTGTATCCTAAAAAATGCAACAACGAAGAGTAAGGAGACAAGCGTTTAAAGATATACATAAACATTCCAGAGAAGTAAAAAACTGATTTTTCTATAACTTTCATTGTTTTCAGTGTAGTTAAAAATCAGATTTTTTTATTGTGGCATGATGGAGTGAACTAAATCGGTCTTGTATCTAATTGAGGAGCTACAATTGATAAAATGATGAGAGACAGCAGCATAATGTGTCCTTCACACTGGCTCTTTTTCAAGATACAGTAGCTTCTGCATGGTCAACAAGCAATAAAGAACATACACACCTGGCTGTGGGTTTTAAAATATGCAAAACTGGATATCAGCAGTCTAGAAATCCAGAACAAAATTTTCTAAAGTTTAAAAATACATTTATAAATATTTATTCCCTGAAAAAAATTTAAAATGCAGGGGTTCAATATTCAAGTTGCATAATTTAATATTATTGGAAAATATGCAACTTTATTAAAATACTGTCGTCAATAATTCAAACAAACGCAATTTAAATTCACGTTGTTTTACTATATCTATAGCTCCATAAGCTCACGCTAATCAACTTCACATTCAACTTCACTGTACTCCTAAAAATATACATTAAAACTCTTAGATGTCAGTAAGCACATGTTCTCACCTCTCCAATCCTTTAGCTGTAGACATGTCATATGATGCACTATCGCAGGTCAATCCTATTCACCTTTTCATCAGAGTGAATTCTGGAATCGCACAGCGTCCTTATGAACTTCCAGTTTTACATCAACACATGTGATCCCAGTCGAGTTTTTTTTTCATTGAGTGAAATTGTTCATTGGTTATTGTTTAGTGTGTGTCCACGAAGGGCTGTTACGTTATAAGCTGTTATTTATAAGCAAAGTATGTGACTCCCACCTCTATGTTTCCCGCGAGTTAGGGAGACTTGCATGATTTGTTACATTGGTGTCCAAACCCGAAGAAAGAGGGGAGAACCGGTGCAAACTTCACATAATTTATTTATGACGTATATAGTAATAGCAGGACAGCCTCTCACAGATGCAGACACAAGTGTCCAGGTCTGAACCTCACTCTCTCATCGGCACCTTGCATCTTTGCTGTGCCAATCGAAAACCGATGTGGCTCAGAGGATACTCATTAATCTCTCCCATTCCTAATAATGATCTGCTCTTGTGGCTCTCGGCCCTGCTACCTTTGCCACAGTTGTACTTACTATTTGACCTAGAGAATTTCACAATCCTCCAAAGAAAAAAATGTATGATAAAATAATAAAATTAGAATAGATAATTTAATTTGACAATATAACTCATGAGAATAAAAAGCTTTAGATTTACAAAAGGAAATTCAAAACCACTGTTGGGATGTCAGACTTAACAAAGCAAGTTTAAAGAGGAGCTCAGAGCTGAGACTACACATTTTGCCCATCCACAGATAACATATTTCTACTCGTTTTGTCAAACAAAGAAGCATCCGTGGTTTCTAACGCAACTCACTGTTGACAAAATAGTTTGCTTCCAGACCACCATTAGATAACTCCTCTGGTGTAGACTAGCAGATTTCCTCTCATACGATTCTTTGTCATCTCTGTGATTAAAATCCTTGTAACATCTTCCGTTTATTCAATCAAGCAGCTTCTTCACAATATGATCCCAGGTGGTAGAGGATCATCTCCAGAGTGTGCATAGTTGTATCCACTGTTGAAATGTGCTCAGCATTCAGAATAATATCCAGAGCTTCTATTGTGATACCTCCAAAGAGCTCTTCCACACCATTAACTAACTCTTTTGAGTGAAGGAGCAAGCTGTGCCTATGTAAGAGGAGAAGACCACACACAAACTCATTTGGCTTTGTTTAGGGAGAGGGATGTGATCTCATGCTACCACTGGTTCTTATCTGATGAAACCCATAAGGTCTAGTTTTCTGACATCCAGACCATGACTTCATCCCACAGGGACAGAATTGTTCTTCCACCTCTATAAATATGTAAATATTTTAAAAGACAAAATGTGTTTAATAGATATTACACAGTTTTGTGCAATGGCTTCCTTCCATTGAGCCATTTGATGCGAAATCATGTCTTTTTAGGTCACTGGCATGACCTGCAAAACAAGGCCACAGAGCTTTGCATCTAAAGTTGGATTTGAATTTTTTTAATAAATATTTTATCTGCTGATATACTTTTTGATACACAGAACAGTCTGTTTTTATTATAACTTATTATAATTGCAGTTAACCCCCCATCCCCAAAATAACTGCTGCAATAAAGGCACTTTCAGCGTTAAACATTTAAAAGTATTAAACAGAATGCACTGGTATATTTATATTCTTTGACTGTTATTATTTTATCATTATGCTCCGCTTTTCAATTTTCAATTATTCAATGGGCTAACCATAGCATTTAATCTCAAAGTGGACAACCACATTAGGGCAGGAAATGTTTTAAAACAAAACATAATTTTAGTTAAGCCATTTTTGCACCAATCCTGGATTTTTGGTACCATGAAAAAATCTAGGATCTAGGATCGATCCTTGTCAACCTGGTTACTTACGCCACACGGTTGACCTGCTCCATAGCAGGATATGTTCTGGATTAGAGAGCGCAAGCTTACATTCGTCCAATCAGATGCTATAACAGGAACTTTTTAAGTAATGTAACACCAGCGTGGATTCACATTTTCTGTCCCGCCCTTACTGTACCGCAGATGGTGTGATACGGCTGACCCGCTCCAGATATTAATTTTTAACTCCTGCAATGATCGGTTTGCGTTGGGGTTACATCTTCCAGAAAAAAGAAATTTTTATACGCCTTTTAAATTTAAACATACATTTAGTCGATAAATAAGCATTTCATTTATTTTGTAAAGTATTGAAATTAACATGGCAAAAATATGCTACCATTATCATACGCATATCATGCATAATACAATTTTACATTAAACAGTATGTGCTTCTTTGAAGTCGTATTCACAATATCAGCAATTTTCAGGCAACAGTCTCGGCTGACTTTGGCTGTAGTATGACACAAAAATATGTGTCAAATATAAAATATATAATACTCATTATTTTCTAACTTTAATATCTTGCTCCTCCTCCGCAGAGAAAAAAATTATTTGGCTCTATCATGTTCATCGTTATTTGTTAATCATTTCCAACGTCAGTCTTTTACTTGCACGCTCCTGTGAACTAATCAGAGCTTCAGGATCAAAGCCTGGCTCGACAAAGAAAGCTGATGAGTTGCTTCGTGGTACCAATTAAGCCTGATTGAAATGGTTAGATTTTGTAAAGTCAAAACCTATCTGGTAATACTGAGTTTGACTCCTGCTCTCTGGGTTGGGGAAAAGTGATTAGCACAGGTCTGAAACCTGAACTTGTGGTCTTTTTCCAGCTCCCTTCCACTACACTACACCCCTCCACCATAGTTTTCTATTGTTCTCTACTGTTTTATAACATGAAAAAGATTAATACTCTTTGTGTTTTGTGTTATGCTCAGTATTTGCCTGTTCCCTCTCCCTGGCCTACAAGTTCTTTTAGTAAACCTATGCTGTTTGCAGGGGATCATGCTATAGTAACACTTTTTTTATTGCTAAAATTTTGGCCACAAACTATCTTTTGGGCTCTTTTACATAATATTTTGTGTTTCACTACTTGCAAAAGATTTTCATTGTGTTTTTTGTTATAATGTTGTGCTTTCACATAGGAAACAATGAGGGAGAAGATCTACACCCCACTGACTGTTGAGAGTGCAATCGATGCCAGGTACCAAAACTATCTTTTTCTTCTTCTTTCGGCTTTTCCCAGTTTAGGGGTCGCCACAGCAAATCATCTGTTTCCACCTAACTCTGGCCTCAGTATCCTCTACTCTTGCACCAATTACCTTCATGTCCTCCTTCAGCACACCCATATAACTTGTCTTTGGCCTTCCTCTTGCCCTCTTGCCTGGCAGCTCCATCTCCAACATCCTTCTACCAATATAACGACTATCCCTTCTCTGCACATGTCCAAACCATCTCAATCTGGCTTCTCTGACTTTGTCTCCAAAACAACCAAAAATCTTGTCCATTCTTGTCACTCCTAAACTGAACCTCGACATCCTCATCTCTGCTACTTCCATCTCTGCCTCGTCTCTCTTCCTCACTGCTACCTAATCCATACATCATAGCTGGTCTCACTACTGTTCTGTACACATTTCATTTGATTCTTGCTGACACTCTTCTGTCACACAACACCCCTGACACTTTTCTCCACCCACTCCAACCTGCCTGCACTCGCCTCTTCACCTCTTTTCCACACTCCCCGTCGCACTGGACTGTTGACCCCAAATACCTAAACTCCTCCACCTTCTTGACTTCAGCCCCCTGTAACCTCACTGTTCTACTTTCCTCCCTCTCGTTCAAACACATGTATTCTGTCTTACTACGACTGACTTTCATTCCTCTTCTTTCTAGAGCAGACCTCCAACTTTCCAGGTGTCCCTCCACCTGCTCTCTACTCTCACTACAGATTACAATGTCATCTGCAAACATCATTGTCCATGGCAATTCCTGTCTGACCTCATCTGTCAATCTGTCAATCACTATAGCAAACAAGAAGGGACTCAAACCGATCCTTGATGTAGCCCCACCTCCACCTTGAACTCCTCCGTCTGACCTGCAGCACATCTCACTGTTGTCATACTCCTCTCATACATATCCTGAACTAATCTGACGTACTTCTCTGCCACTCCTGACATCCTCATACAGGACCATAGCTCCTCTCTCGGCACCCTGTCATACGCTTTCTCTAAGTCCACAAAGACGCAGTGCAGCTCCTTCTGACCATCTCTGCACTTTTCCATTAGCATTCTCAGAGCAAAAATTGCATCAGTAGGGCTCTTCCTGGGCATGAAGCCATTCTGCTGCTCGCAAATATCCACTTCCCTTCTTAGCCTAGCTTCCACTACTCTTTCCCAGAGTTTCATTGTGTGGCTCATCAACTTTATACCTCTGTAGTTGTTACAACTCTGCACATCACCCTTGTTCTTAAAGACTGGCACTAGGACACTTCTCCTCCATTCCTCAGGCATCTTCTCACTCTCTAGAATCCTGTTGAATAACCTAGATAGGAACTTCACTGCTGTCTCTCATAGACACTTCCACACCTCCACAGGGATGTCATCTGGACCAACAGCCTTTCCACTCTTCATTCTCCTAAGAGCCTTCCTCACCTCATCCTTTCTAATCTTTTCAACTTCCTGCTCTACAATGTTCACCCCTTCCCCCTTCTTTCCCTCTCATTCTCCTCATTCATCAACTCCTCAAAATACTCCTTCCAGGTACCAAAACTATAATGTATCTAAATGTTAAGATTTTTTGCATTTGGTCTTCATAGATATTAAGAGATCCTCCACTCAACTCCATCATGGAAAAATTCTGAATTCTCTTTCATAGTTACGCTGATGACACTCAAATCTATATCTCTTCAAAACCCGGTCTCTCTTCAACATCCTCTTCATTTGTGGACTGCCTTGAAGAATTAGAAAATTGGTTCACTGCTAACTTTCTTAAAGTTACCAATAAATAGACTAAATTCATCATCATTGGTTCCAAAAATAGTTTCTCCAAATGAACTCTCTCTACACTCACCTTTAATTCCTTCTCTGTTCCTCTCTAAGCAAGTAGAGAGCACAGGGGTTGTCCTCAACCAATCCCTATCTATTGAATATAAATTCTGTTTCTCGTTCAGCCTTCTTTCACCTTGCAACATTAACCACCTCCATCCTTCTCTTTCACAATCTTCAGCTGCTGGTCTGATCCATGCTTTCATCACTTCAAGATTAGATTACTCAAGCTCACCCCTTTTTGGTCTACTCTCATATTACATTCATAAACTTTAGCTCATAAAAAAGCTACTGCTAGGATCATCACCAGAACCCCTTGTTTACAATAACATCATCCACATACTGAATCAGCTTCACTGGCTCCTCGTTAATTAACGTATACTTTTTAAAAGTCTTCTTTTAACCTTGAAAGCACTCAATAACTCAGCACCTTCCTTTATCATTGACCTGCTTACTGTCCACCACCCTTTCCACAAATTGAGATTGGCTTCCTCCTCTACTGTGGTTTTCCCGCAGTCACGCAGGGAGCTAACTGCCGACCACACTTAAAAATCGTCATGATTTTACCATTTTCAAAGCTGATCTTGAAACATAATTGCTAACTTCTTGTCTTCAGCCATCTTTTATTAGGGTAACATTTAAAAGTCCTATTTTTGGGCCTTAAATAGTATTAAAATTACTGTCCCAGGTGAAAAAAAAAATATGTTTCTGACGTGCATGTAAAGCTAATCTGATATTTGTTTTTGTTTTTGCTTTGAGATTGCCAGAGATTGAGAAAATGTTCCTAGATGGTAAAATATAATGCTAAAATGGTTTGGGTTGCCAGAGTTTAAGAAAACACTTTTAAATGTTCAAAATATTACCTTTGTATATGCTCAAAAGCATTAAAGGGTTTAGTTTTATCTATGATACATGTTTTCATTTTTACCAGAGAGGTGCCAAACAAATAAAATACATTATTATTATTAGATTTTTCCAAAATGTAGTCTGGAATTACAGATCCTTTCTCAAACTTTACAGAGATGCTGTTGCCAAGATCCTGTATTCCCTTCTGTTCAGCTGGCTGACAGACAGAATCAACAAGCAAGTTTATCCTCGGAATGAAGCTTTATCTATTTCTATCCTTGACATCTACGGATTTGAGGTTTGAACTGTATCTTACTCCCTCGAAACAGCGAAATAATTATAAAACATTTCACATTGGCATTGCATCCCTCTAAATCCCTTTTGTATCCTTTATAGGACCTTACCTTCAACAGCTTTGAGCAGCTTTGCATAAATTATGCAAATGAGTACCTGCAGTTCTTTTTCAACAGGGTCATTTTCAAAGAAGAGCAAGTAAGCTGTCTGTGTTCCCTCTAATCCTCCGAGAACTCTAGATAAGGAGCTGTAATGTGTATCTGAACTTTTTTTTTTCTCAACATTCAAGGAAGAGTACAGCAGAGAGCAGATCAGCTGGGAAGATGTGCCTTTCTCTGATAACCAAGCCTGCATTGACGTCATTGCTGCAAAGCCTCATGGGATACTCCGCATTCTTGATGATCAGAGCGGGTTTCCACAGGTGCCATTTCTTAAGTGTTCAGCAGTCTTCTTATTTCTGTTTGTGTTTTAATCACACCACTTTGCACTTGAATTAACTTATTTTTGAAACAACTCTTTTTAGGCCACTGACCACACCTTTCTTCAGAAATGCCACTATCACCATGGCAACAATCCACTTTATTCCAAGCCAAAGATGCCTTTACCTGAATTTACAATAAAACACTATGCAGGGAAGGTTTGCTATCAGGTGAGTCTTTCAAATTGTAATCATTCTCAGATACAGTATCACAAAACAAAAAACTTATGAATGTTGTTGCTTTATAGGTGCATAAATTTCTGGATAAGAACTATGATCAGGTCCGCCAGGATGTGCTTGATCTTTTTATTCAAAGTAAAAACAAAGTAAGTGAAAAGCTGTAAGTCCATTAACTCCAACTACATTTTGTTCCCTTGTAATTATAAGGTTCTATCTGCAAATAATCAATCAAAGATCTTATTCAAAAATTTTTTTATTTATATTATTTATTTATAACATTATATTTATTATAAAACATTAAATGTAATTTTTACTAAAAACAACTTAATTTAGTTCAAATAAAGTATCATACCTTCTGTTCTATTATGTTTATGGTCAAACTTAGATTAATTAATAATTAGTAATTAATACATAATACAAATATTAATTAATAATAATTCATGACAATTATATAGCGCTTTTCTAGACACTCAAATGCTTTAAACTTTGAGGGGGCTGTTTCAGAATCCACACACCAGCTAAGATTGAACAGGAGACATGGGGGCCAATCAGAGGAATGTAACCAATTAGAATTATTCAAACTAGTTAGGAGGAATCAACCAATTAAGAGGAATGTAGCCAATTAGAAAAATGTTAACATTTTTGTTTTTGTTATATTTTTTGCCCAGAGTGGATAATCAACAAACATTTTTGAATAATTTAAGTGTTTATTGTAAAAAATTAAGGCGGGTAATTGTGCCAATTTATTGAATATAACAAAAAAATCACAATACAACAAATAAGATTTGGCACAAGAAAACAGATAATTCCAAGTTACTTTTGTTAAATTACAATTAGTGTGTTTATCAAAAAAATCAGTAAAGCTTTTAGCCCTCCTGGGGGAGCAAATGCCTTGCCATCGTCTTGCTCTGGTCACATTTTAAATACACCGATAAGCAAGTACATTGAGGAACCCTTCTGGTCAGATTCATTCAAGTGTGCTTAGGTGGGAGATAGCGATCAACAACTTTCTGCAAGAGGAGTCGTAAAGAGAGGTTGTAAATATCAGGGGGTTGGGAGATGAAGACGTCTAATCCAAAAACATGTAAAGGTCCCAAAAGCTGAAGTTAAACCTCTTTAAAACTAATTACTAAAATCACCATATTCTGGGGTGAAAAGATGGTGCAGTGGAGGAGTTTGTCATACTGTAACCAGAAGAGTGACGGTTTGATCCCCACCAGGTCCATTCTGCCATTGTGGCCCTAGGCAAGCCACTTCACCCCATCACCCTTTATGGATGTGTGTGATTGTGGGGTGGTGGTGGGGGGAAGATCGTAAGCACGGTATTACAGCCACATCCTGACAGACTGCCCCTGTCCTGTGGTGCTGATCATCACCAGTGTGTGAATGTGGAGTGAATTAATAATGCTCTCATAATAGTCTTGAAAAGCTCTATATAAATTCAAGGCATTATTATTCTTATAAAAACCAAGACCATAATTTGCAGTCCTATCCTACCCATCCTGTTTATTGATACTCAATTAATGAATCGAACTTGAAGTCTCTTAAACTTGATTGTGCTCCATTTGGAGCTTGGAATGTTTGGAATGTGACAACGCAGAGTGACACAATTTGTCCACTTGTCAGCATTCGATATAACCTTTTTAATTAAAATATATAATTTGAAATGGCAGAAGTTTGTAGTTAAAAAATAAAGCCAAATTGTGCAGATGGCTTTAAACAACATGTTACGACCCCAAAATGGTGGTGTTATCTAGGGTCAGGATGTAACAAAAAGGTGAAGGAGCAGAAATTAAAATGGGAACAACAGGACACAAACAATAACTTGACAAATCAAATGTGCTTTAATGAACAGAACTGGTGTTACCGATGGTAAAATAAATCAAATACAAATACACACACACTCCAGGGGCAGAGACTAAGGGACGCCAGGTAAAACAAAACATTAACTAACTAGAAAGTGTTTCCCAGCAATGGGTTGCGGCTGGAAGGGCATCCGCTGCGTAAAACACATGCCAGAGAGTTGGCGGTTCATTCCGCTGTGGCGACCCACGAAAGGGAAGAAAGCCGTCATGAAGATGAATGAATGAATGAACTAGAAAGTGCAGACAATTCTAAGCTAACTAAATAACACACAAAGCTAGAACTAATCTACCCTAACTAGGAAGTTATACAATAAAAAAACCTGGCGCACACCACTAAACTAGTGTGCAGAATGTATGTCACGTGACATGCTAAGATGTCTCTGAGACCCTGGAAATCAGAAGACAACATACGTGACACACCGGGTAGGAAACAGAATGGAACTCAAATGGCAACATAAACGGAAGTAAACTAACAAAACGGGCGGCAACCGAGTGAAGCCACTTTCTCCACGCCGCGTGAGCTAAGGGACTCCGCAGAGCCCTCGCTGCTGAACAGGTGTCGGCGCGTTCCTTTTCAACTCCAGCTGTCGCCTCTGATTCGCAAACGAGCTGAAGTCGTCCGCCTCCTCGTTGGTGATCGGCGTCCCAACTGGCGAATCAGGGGACAGGTGGAGTCACCTGCGCAGATAATCAGAAGCGTGCACGGGTGCGCGCACAAGCAGGTGACAGAAAATAAAAAAAAGAAACGCTGCGAACGTCCAGGGCCGTAACACAACACATCATATAATGTACATAAAATTTCAAAGAATCTTTGTATATCAAACAAAATTTTGAAAAACATCGATTTCCATAATATTTCATTGTTTTTTTTTGTGTTTTTTTTAGATGGTCGGATATCTGTTCATGAACTATGCGGTAGCCATCAGCCAACAGAGAAAAAACAGCACAGTAACTAGGCGCCATCAGGCCTCCACAGTGGCGGCAAAGTTCCAGCAATCCCTTATGGAGCTGATTGAGAAAATAGAGAGGTAGATCATTTAAATTGGGAATTTTAATCTACACAAATCTCTTCTGATAACCATGTATGCTAAATGCCTCCTTTTTTTTATTCTGACAGAACCAACCCATATTTTGTTCGGTGCATAAAGCCAAATCAAAACAAGGTAAGAAATATAGACCTCTACATTCAGTTGTATCTTGTCTGTGATTAAAATCAGCTGAGAGAGTGTACAAATTTGTCTTTTTTTTAGGAGCCTGCCATGTTTGACATGGAGCTGGTCAGCGCTCAGCTTAACTATTCTGGGATTTTAGAAACCATTCGAATCAGAAGAGAGGGATATCCCATTAGAATGCCATTTGAGGTCTTCCTTTTCAGGTAAAAGCTGGATGTTTCAGTTAAAAATATGAACTTTGTTACTGTGAAACATGTTTACCATGTAAATATTTTAAAGTAAACATATATTTTTAATAAATTTGTATAATTGGATTTGTATACATTTACATTTACATTTATGCATTTGGCAGATGCTTTTGTCCAAAGCGACCCACAGTAGGGGAAAGACAAAATGCAATTGGTTACACAAAGTCTATCTAAGCTTGCTCATAATAGAAGTTGCATAAACTGATCAATAAATCATAGCAGTAAGAAAATAAATACAGAGGGGGAAAAAAGTTATCATTTGTAAAAAGTATATAAAAAGTATAATTTTTATATTTGTAAGAACATTTTCAGTTGTAAATCTGCTAGCATTCTGCTTCTTCCTTGTCATCAGCAAGTTAAAGTGAATTATGTAGCATTTCTAACATCAGTCATTGGCTGATAATACACACACTCACGCACACGCGTGCACCCGCACACACACATATACACGCACGCACGCACGCACACACACACACACACACACACACACACACAAAATGTGGGATTGCCCCCATGCCACTGTTCTAGTAAACAATGATGCCTCAATAATTTTCTTAATATTATTTAGTACTAATAGTGTTGGCTCAAATCAGACATTTGCGGCAACAAAGCCACAAGAGGAGCTTTGTGAGCATTGACTTCAATGGTTAATTCAGTTAGCAGTGAATTCTAGGGGACGTAGTGTCGCATTTTGTTCACACAAAAGATGGATAGCTGTCGCATGTTATTTGTAATGTAACAGAGAACATTAAAATAGATTTTTACCAAAAATATTATTAAATCTGAACCTGTACATGATTCCTTTCTGACTTTAACAAACACAACTTGGTTCTTGTGTAACTGCATGATTTAAATAACTGCATAGTAATACTTTACTATATTTAGGTACAAATCTCTACTTGGGTTGAAAGAGCCTCCTCCTGCCAATGGAGAAAACTGTGTCATCATGTTAGGGAAGCTTTGCCCTCTTAGTCCAGGAGCCTTTCAAGTTGGTGTCACAAAGGTGGGTTACTTGTTATTATTCAACAAACCTTATAAACATTTCCCACTGCATCTCACTTTTCTTATCCATAACCCACCGCAAACATGATTGCGCTAAAATATCATAGTCACACATATAGTCAGGGGCAAACACAATAGAATATAAACGTCGCAAGTCTTCCTATATGACACCATCTTTCAATTTTGCAAAGTGATTGTTGGTCCAGCTTGCTGCTGTAGCTACTAGTAAGCAGGACACATACGGAACAGCTGCAAATCATGTGACCCAAGTTTGAATCCAGAGCTGGTTGTTCTTTCCTGGCCCCTGGCAAACTTTTTTTTATTATTAATTTCTTTAGAATGTATTAAACTTAATATTTTTGCATAATAAAGGCCTGGTTTAATCAAGTGAGACCCACTTACCAAGAGCTGAGGTTTAATTTACGATTCACCAAATAAGCTCATTTTTCCTTTTTCAACTTTTTTTTTTTTTTATTTTATTTTTTAGTTATGCTTTGTCATGGAAAAAGGGCTTATTTACCCAAACCTCATGTGAGATGGCATCACCCACATTACGTCCATGTTCCCCACCTTTCTCTTTCTACTGTCCTTTCCCATTAAACATAAAAATGCACAAAAAAGTGATTGGAGATGTTATGGTTTGTTAGTTGTTCATGAAAGAGGACATCCACTTCCTGCTGGAGAGTAAAAGGGACAGAGTGAGGCATGTGGCTGCTCTGACTCTTCAGCGTTACACCAGAATGTTTTTTGTGAGAAAGCGTTACACAGCCTTCCGCATGAAGATCATCCGCCTACAGGCTCACTGCCGAGGCTTTCTTACAAGGTAAAATCCCACTCATTTATTCTCTACATTTGTGCAGCTGCTACAATCAGTGTGGCAAAAAAAAAGAGTCATCTATGTGCATCTTACAGGAAGCGGTATGTGAAAATGAGAGCCAGCCTGGTGAAATTCCGCTCTCTGGTTCATATGTATGTTGATCGGAAGAGATACATAAGAGTAAGTTCAATGCAATTCATTAACATATTCAATTTAAAACAATGGTAATTAATTGGAGTAACTTTTGCTCCTGTCGTAGCTAAGATATGAGGCCAGGAGAAAGGCAGAAGAAGAGCAAAGGAGAATCGAAATGGTGAGAATTAGAATTACTTTATTGACTCGGACAGGTCTTTGCGCTCTTCTAAAAATATGCTGCTGATTGTTCCATGGCATCCAGCTCACAGAGGGACTTCTCACTAGAGAGAGTTTATGTTCTGCTCATATGTGTTTGGGTTTTTCTACTTCAGGCACCGCTCCGGTTAATCCCTTTCACAGCATAAGCACATGAAAATAGAGTAATTGAATACTTTAAATTGCCCACAAATTAGGCTAAACTAGTTACATTGCAACAGGATTTATTCTATAATATTAACCTGGCCCCATAGATTAAACAAAAATGATACCTCCTAATTTTAAAAGGAACACTTTGGTTTCTATATTAACTGTATATTCCAATTCTATTCTTTCCTCCATTCTTTCCTCAATAAAACTATGTTAATCCACATCCACATCTTGTCTGTGAAGATGCTTTGAAACATTAAAAAAGCACTACCTTTTTATTGATTTAATGAATGTTTTATTCATTGAATGAACGAATTAATTTTTTTAATGTTTAATTTTTGTATTTGAGTGATTTTAAGTGCTTTATAAATGAAGAATTCTTGACTTTATTTCAAATTAACCTTGTTTCATATGCCTAGCATATATAATTTAACGCCATACTATATGGTTTTATGTTCTTTTTAAGGTTTAATCATTAAGTTTGAATTAGGTCAAAAAGGACTTGCCAAAGCTATTCTTTGCTGATATTTGGATAGGAGCACTCTTGATAGGTCACCGGTCCGTCACTGTTTACCTTGCTCCCTGTTCACACTCACTGCTGTCAATAATGTAGAATAATCAATCAATTTGAATCTGGTTTATGTTTATATATTTTTTATGAAAAGCAGAGTGACTATCCTAGATTATATAAACCAAATGAGATGTTCCATTCACGCTTTCTTACTTACCTTGACTTCTGTTTTTGCAGGAGCTGTCTAAAAGGGAAGTGGTCAATGTCACTCATCTGGTCATTCCAGCTGAACTCGGAGGATTGCTCCAGGCAGCCGCTGGTACTCTTGCTATCCGTTTTAAAATGTGCTGTTGAAATTATACATAAAAATGTCTGTTTTATTATTTTATATTTCATTCAAATAAAGCATGAGAATTTAGTATTGTACTGAGCTCTTTTCCGCTTCTGTGTTTTAGGTGGCAGAGAGCTCCATTCTGATTGTCTGGCTTTAGTGCAAGCACCCACAGTTCAAGTGGAGTCCCAGCTTACATTGCCACTTGACATCAACAACTACACAATCTCCAAATTATCCCAGGTTCACTTCAAAGTAAGTGTGATTTATTACAAATCACAAACTAGTGGCTGTAGTCTATGCATTAATAAAAAAATTGTTTTAATGATAAATAGGAGCCAAAGTTTGGAATGCTTACTGCACCTTTGAAGACCCCATTGACCCACATCGAGGATGATCTCACTCATGAAGCTCTAGAAGTCTTTGTCATGGTATGCTCCAGTAAACATGTAAAAGGATTGTCTACTGCCATCTATTTTACCTGCAACACATTAAAAAGATCAAAAGATATTGTTATTTTTTATAATTTCCAAAGCTGTCAGTAAGTGTGTGAATAATATGGAGTGAAGGAATAATGTTTTGAAAATTGTGAAACATTTTTGAGTGTCTTGAATAGCGTTGAAGGCATTATTATTTTTATTATCAATAATAATAATCCAATACGGTCATCCATACCAATGCTGTAGCAGTTTAGCTTTTATTAGAAGTGCAGCTTTTATTAGAAGTGGAGAAGTGATTCTGAAAATTGGGAAACATTTTTGAGTGTCTTGAATAGCGTTGAAGGCATTATTATTTTTATTATTTACATTTACATTTATGCATTTGGCAGACGCTTTTGTCCAAAGCGACTTACATTAGGGAGAGACAATATGCAATTTGTTACCCCGTCAATTACAATTTGTTACCCCGTATTATCAATAATAATAATCCAATACGGTCATCCATACAATGCTGTAGCAGTTTAGCTTTTATTAGAAGTGCAGCTTTTATTAGAAGAGGAGAAGGAACCGGGTCTCCGAAAGGCAGCAAATCTCCCTCATGAACTTTCTGATTCACAGTCTCTATAGGGTGGAATAATATGGGCTTCTTGAGTTGGTCTTTGTAACAAACGCATATTGTCTCTTCCCCAAATTGTAAGTCATTTTGGATAATACTTCTAAATGTGTCACTAAAATGTAAATGTAAGGGGCGGAAAGATGATGCAGTAGTTGAGTTGGTTGTCTTATAACCAGAGGGTTTGACTGCCACCACTGAAAGATATGCTTCAACATTTAAAAAAAAAAAGAAGACAAATTGAAAGGCTGCAAAACCAGTTAAATTATTTAATCTGTGCACCATTTTAGCGATTGAAAAAATATAAATTAATGAAGTTCCTCAAACTAGATTCAGGAGGATCATGACCTAATTGACATCCCTAAAACAGTATTTAAGCAGACCAAACCTTCAGACTGCTGCCCAAAGAGACCCAAATTTAAGCGTTTGCTGTGAAGACAGAGTTAATATCTGCAATTATTATCTTAATATTGTTTACTAATAATATATTTGGCTCTTATCAGATATTTGCGCTCATTACAGTCTGAACATAATCTAAGATATCTTCCCAGCTCCTCCCCATCACCGCTTTTTAACCAGACTTTCGACCCGTTATCCTCCCCTGACCACTCACTTAAGTTTGCTCCTTACTTGCCAAAACTACTTGAGACACCATGCAGTTATATGTAACGTGAACTTGTGAAACTGTAAAATTTGTAAAAATACACCCTTTTTGTTTCCAGTGAGCTTTATTTGACTTTTTACCATTTTTAGATCTTAAGGTTTATGGGTGATCCACATCTGAATGGTGCTCAGGAGAACTTATTTGGAAATTACATCATCCAGAAGGGACTCAGCATTCCCAGCCTGCGGGATGAAGTCTTGTGTCAAATTGCCAATCAGGTTTGGAGAAACCCAAATCCAGACAACTCAGAGAGAGGCTGGCTGCTGCTTCTGGCCTGTCTGAGTGCATTTGCACCCTCAGCCAAATTGGAGAAATACCTTTTGAAGTAAGGAGCATGCTCACGCTGAACATGTATTAAAAAAATTTAATTGTCCAATAATTTTTTTTGTGTCTTGTAGGTTTGTCTCCGATCAGGCTTATAACGGATTCAAAGCAGTTGGGCAGCACAAGCTCATTCAAGCCATGCAGAAGTCCCTGTATGGACCTGAGACAGCCAGGACGTATCCTCTGTCTCTGCTAGAGTGGACAGCCAATAGGAAGAAAGCAAATATGGTTTTGCAAGTTCACTGTTTCGATGGTTAGTATCAGTTTGAGTTTCTCTTGGCTTTCAGGTTTTGAGGGCAACCAGTGGTGGAAAGAGTATTGAAATGTCATACTTAAGCAAAAGCACCAACACCTGCCTAAAAAAACTAATGAAAACTGAGTAAAAGTATTTATTCAAAATAAGACTTAAAGTATGAGCAAAAAGTAGCCTTTCTAAAAGTACACATGAGTAGTTAGTACTACACTGTAAAATTATTTCACCTTATATCTTGCTAATGAAAATGTAGCCTTCCATTAGTGATATTGGTTTTAAGAATAAAAAGACATGTAATTTGTGACCCTCAACAGGATGCTGAACTCCTGAATTTGTGCTGACCCATGATAATGCATCCATAACTCCCTCTTCCCCCTCCATGATTACACAAATCTCACGTCAGTCTGGTGTCTTGACAGCAGCCTGTCCGTGTTTTTTTCATTCGCAATTTGATTTGCCAATGAAAAACACCAAATGAGAAAATAAAGCAGGGACAGGCTGAAGAAAAATGGTGCATTAAAAGTACATACGTAACACCAAAAATGTACTCAAGTAAAAGGGTTAGTGCACATTTTATGAGAGTAACTACTCACTTAATTACAATTTCTGAAAATAAACTACTCCTTTTCAGCAATTTGAGTGTTTGCAATTCGTTAATTTACACCACTGTTTATTAGATAAATCACAAAAATTGTGTGATTGTTAATTTTATGCAAAGATCAAATTACAACGACCAAAGTTCTAATAGTTTACTTATGTTGTGGGGGCCTGGTTAAAAAAATAGATTAATAGGTTATTTTATTGGATAATAATGTGGATAATTTGAACTGCAATCCATTTCTATTGAAAAAATTCACATAAATCAACACTTTCCTGGTCTGACTGTGCAACTGTACAGTCTCTCTCAGCGTAAATGTTTGGCCGCATGGTTTTCCGAAGAAGTGAAGGCACACGTTAACATTAAAATTGCTAAAACTTTTTCAATATCTCCACTAAAACTAATTTACTAATTTAGCACAATTTTAGCAACAATATAACTGGAAGGTAACATAAACCTGTTTAACCTATTTAGCTATGCTGAATTTTCATCCACATCAATCTAATTGTGTAACATAATATCGTTTGTTACTGACTCATCATTTTAAGGGCATGCTATATGAATCAGTAATGGTCTATTGAACAATAGCATTAGAGACAGCCAAACATATTACGTAAGAGACATACACAATAACATGACATAGCTTTAACACCAATCAAAACTGTGTAAGGATCTTTCATTACATTAGGTTCTTTTGTTTCCTAAGCCCTCACATAACATAATGCAAAGCTCCTTTCTATTATCTGAAATCTGATCCGGGATGATCTCATGATGTAGAGGAGCATTCTTCACTCCTCTGCAATCATTAATGTTAAACGTCATGTTGATTTAATAGGGACAGCGTTCCTGTGCCCTGTTAACTCCTGGACAAGTGGGGAGGAGTTAGCTGGAGACATTCTTCAGCACAGGTACACAGGTTTGGCTTCTCTAGTCTACACAGACCTGCAATAGCTGCATGTTATAGTTGACACATAATTAATTATTTATGATATCATCAAGAAAAATAGCTATGGTCACAACCAGTATTCCGAAGACGCTAAACTCACTAATGTAAAAAATTATAATGGCATGCATTAAATTAGTTTACATTTTTTTGCTTGTAACCTTTGAATCACGCTATACAGAATACTTGGTGTGCCTGGTCTAATCAATTTTTACCTCCCTGTGATCTTTGTTAAGTGTTTATCTTTTAAATTAGGTTTTTGTGCATGTGGGAGAGATGTACCGTAAAGTCTAAAGGAAGCATTTCAGCATCTCTGTCGAATGTAGTATGCTTGGAATGAAGATTGAGGTTTTTGTCTCTTAAAGGGGTGTGGCAGACATTTGGAAAGGCTGCTCTGTTATCATGAAGGAGCATGGACAGTGGGCAGAGCTGGCGGGACACGATTATGTGATGGATTTGATCGCAGACATGGAACTGATGAGAAATTTCCCAAAGCAGAAGTCCTACTTCATCATCTCTGCAGAGAGTCCCACCAGGACCAGGCCCAATGCCGGCCTGTTAGTATCTATATCATCGTCTTAGGGAGATTCTACTTGTTGGGTTTTATGATCAACCCCTGATAATTTTCGAGACGAGTCTCCTAAAGTATGTTCAAGAACAATAAACTGACTGACAAGAGGGCAGTAATTGTATATTATTTCCTGCTGCATGTTTACTAGAATTGCACAATAAAACTAATTTGTTTGTTATTATAAATCAAATAAGATGTTTTTTGTCAGTTTCTTTGTAAGGTTAACTAATGTTTTCCCCCTTAATGATTGATGACAGGGCTCTCTTTGGAACGGGGTTTGATTCTGATGATGACAGCTCACTTCTCCCCCAGACGATGCTTAGCTCCAGCCTTCCTGATTCCGATGGATATTACAGCCATGGTCAGCTATTGTTTCTATTTACTACATTTACATGTCTTTTGGAATCACTCTTGGTTCAGCATAAAATATGTTTTTGTTCCCTTAACAATAAAAAAACCACCTACAGAATCAGACTTTAGTGAAGCACCAACTCAAAAGGGCATGGACCGATATCTGGACAGTCTGTTTGACCCAGTGCTCTGCGATGGAAATGGGGTAGGTCTTCCTTGATGTTTACTAAATGTAAATTTACAGCAAGTAAATTTTTTTCTTTTAATCCTTTAAAGATAATTGAAATCATAGCATAAAACACTCAATGAACTGTTATGGGGAAATACATGATAAGGAAAGCAAACCTATGCTCCCGCCCCACGGTTTTAGCCTTGCAAAATGGTGAACATAGATTAAGCAGCTCAAATAGAAAACGAACATTTTTACTTAATGAACAAAGATCATATATTTGTCAAATAAAGATAATATTTGTTGTTTCCAAAAAAGCTACAATGCTCTCCCTCCCCCTCCCCTCTCTTCTCTCCCTCTCTTTCTCTCTCCTCTCTTCTCTCTCCTCTCTCCTCCTCTCTCTCTCCTCTCTTCTTCTCTCTCCTCTCTCGTCTCTCTCATCTCTCGTCTCTCCTACTGCAATCTCTCTCTCTCTCTCTCTCTCATCTCTCTCTCTCTCTCTCTCTCTCTCTCTCTCTCCGTCGCTCTCTCTCTCTCTGTATTATATGTATATTAAAGGTGGGCATAGATTTTTTAAATCTAGATTAACATCACTGTAATTTTAAAAGCAATCTAGATTAAAATGTCTCATTTTAAATTTGGCAGTGTAGTTTTAATGTTATAACTGTGAGCCTTTACATTATTTGAGGCTTATAAATTTCATTCATAATTTTCTTGAGGAAACTCAAAGATAACTTTACATAAAGTTAGAACAGATGTTGCTTTTTAAATATGTAAATATTGATCAATTTATCGTTCATTTAAGTGTTTTTAATTATATTCATACTACATTGCATATCAAATGTAAAGGGATCTACATTTTTATGTGCTGATTTGTTTTTTTTAACAGTATAACGTTATAAATTGTATTTTAATTTTTTATGGGCAAAAATATTTTTTTTTATGTGTCCCATCAGGTTTTTACAACAATGCTTATGATATGCTATAACAAGTAATGAATGAAAAATAAGAGTTTAAATTTATCATTAAAAAACTTTTAAGTATGTGAAAGCTTTAAAAAAAAGCAATAACTTATTATAATAAAAATAATGAGAGAGAGACAGAGACAGAGAGAAAAAACCCAGCACCCAAATTTGAAAATAGATAAATGGATAGATAAAATAGATAAAAAAAATTTGATCTGGCACTTCAACAGCCCATCATTAATATATACAGGGAGTGCAGAATTATTAGGCAAGTTGTATTTCTGAGGATTCATTTTATTATGGAACAACAACCATGTTCTCAATTAACCCAAAACATTCATTAATATCAAAGCTGAATATTTTTGGAAGTAGTTTTTAGTTTATTTTTAGTTTTTTATTACTATGCATAATGATTAGGCAACTTAACAAAAAACAAATATATACATATTGCATTACATATATACATTTCTGACATTCAAAAACAAAACAAAAACCAATCAGTGACCAATATAGCCACCTTTCTTTGCAAGGACACTCAAAATCCTGCCATCCATGGATTCTGTCAGTGTTTTGATCTGTTCACTATCAACATTGCGTGCAGCAGCAACCATAGCCTCCCAGACACTGTTCAGAGAGGTGTCCTCCTTGTAAATCTCACATTTGATGATGGACCACAAGTTCTCTATGGGGTTCAGATCAGGTGAATAAGGAGGCTATGTCATTAGTTTTTCTTCTTTTAGACCCTTTCTTGCCAGCCACGCGTACTTGGACGCGTGTGATGGAGCATTGTCCTGCATGAAAATCATGTTTTTCTTGAAGGATGCAGACTTTTTCCTGTACCAACTGGCAGTAGGACTGGGAGTTGAGCTTGACTCCATCCTCAACCCGAAAAGGGCCCCACAAGCTCATCTTTGATGATACCAGCCCAAATCAGTACTCCACCTCCACCTTGCTGGCGTCTGAGTCGGACTGGAGCTCTCTGCCGTTTACCGATCCAGCCACGAGCCCATCCATCTGGCCCATCAAGACTCACTCTCATTTCATCAGTCCATAAAACCTTTCAGATCTTTCAAATCTGTCAGATATTTCTTGGGCCAGTCTTGACGTTTCAGCTTGTGTGTTCAGTGGTGGTCGTTTTTCAGCCTTTCTTACCTTGGCCATGTCTCTGAGTATGGCACACCTTCTGCTTTTGGGCACTGCAGTGATGTTGCAGCTCTGAAATATGGCAAAACTGGTGGAATCTTGGCAGCTGCATGCTTGACTTTTCTCAGTTCATGGGCAGTGATTTTGTGCCTTGGTTTTTCCACACGCTTCTTGCAACCTTGTTGACTATTTTAAATGAAATGGTTGGTTGTTCGATGATCACGCTTCAGAAGCTTGGCATTTTTAAGAGTGCTGCATCCCTCTGCAAGATATCTCACAATTTTTGACTTTTCGGAATCTGTCAAGTCCTTCTTTTGACCCATTTTGCCAAAGGAAAGGAAGTTGCCTATCAATTATACACACTTGATATAGGGTGTGGATGTCATTAGACCACACCCCTTCTCATTACAGAGATGCACATCACCTAATATGCTTAATTGGTAGTAGGCTTTCGAGCCTATACAGCTTGGAGTAAGACAACATGCATAGTGAGGATGATGTGGTCAAAATACTCATTTGCCAAATAATTCTGCACACAGTGTAGTTGCTAGCTGCTAGCACATTTCGCACATTTCACATACACATATATGTATGTATGTATGTATAAGGTTTCCAAAATGCGCTAGCAGCTACACCCAAAGCCATCTTCTAGATCATGTCATTTAGGTAAGTATTATATTTCCTGTTGTCTCCAAGCAAGCTCCTGATTGGTTGCCTCAGATGCGGATGTCTAATTTTCAAATATTTCAACTTGACCGAAGAGTGTAAGTTATTATTACAGTCGTTCATGCTGCATTGTTCTCATACTTTATTCCACTTCATATGGAGTGTGCCGGGAATGTGTTGTCAAGCATACTTGATTTTCAAAACAAGTAATCAGAGACTATAGATTAACAGTTGATTAAACAATTTTACAAGTGTAATTGTTTGGTGTTTTATACTGTAGTTGTGAAGAAAACACAAAACAGGTACTTTTTTTACAAGCTCTAGCATGAAAAGTATTTGACAAAAAAATAAAAATAAAAGCATGTTTAACAGCTTCAGTATTTAAACTGATTTACCTATTTTACAAAATTTGCTTTTCTCTCATTAAGAACCCCCCCATCTTGTCACCCTAACTTTAGGCAACGTGAAAACTTATTTAATTGTTAAATGTTGTTTTGAACTTTTGATAACTTTTGATTACAATTTCATTAAAATACAACATGTATCCTGAAAGAATGCAATCGTCCACTTGATCCTCATAGTGTAAGTGATTGAGTGTATCAAATGAACTCCTATGGCACCAGATCCCCTGCATTGAAGGTGATCGAGTTACCTGTTTACCGTATTTCTCATAGCAGAGAGAAACAATATTTTTTGTTTGTCAGTTAAACAGAAATGGAGAACACTATAAATAGACCACTTTTTATTTTAATAGAAACAATTAACAAAATTTTTGTTATAAACCAAATTTTTTATTTGTTTTTAAAATGCCATTTTTTATTCAATGAAAAATTCTTAGCATGATCAAGCCAAAGCAGACCCATCAGTGTAGTTCAAACAGTCTCAGACTTTGCTGTGGTTCTAAATAAGCCATGCTGCTTTTAGAGAGTATAAGGTACTCCCGCGGGCTGATTGATTTCTCATATGACAAAGCTGGGAAGGCTCCAGCCTCACGTTGAGGGTGTGTTTTGCTTTGCCTCATATCCTCTTCAGGATTTTGAGAAGCCATCCAACATGTCCAGCCGCTTGAAGGGAACAGGTGGAATTGGAGGAGAGGATGATGAGGTGGAAAAGCCTCTGTCCGGCAGACCTTATCCGCCAGGACTGAAGCCTGGTGGTGAGTTTTTACGCTCTCGTCTTTCCACACGTACATTATGCATGTAAACCCAATGGTCGGTTGCTTCTTAAATGCTGTTAATTGACAAAAAACCTGGGGTAAGGCTTGCAAATTATGGTAAACATGAGATTTCTCAGTAACTTGCATGATCATGAACAACTTATAGAATTCATTGGTGATTGCAATTAAATGTGGGTGTTGGTGATAGTGTATTTTACCTGGGCTTTTCTAAAAAAATCATCAGTTTGTGTAAAAAAAAAAAAAGAAGAGGCATTTTTTTTTTCTTCTGACTCTAAACCCAAAACTTTTAAAAAGCTAAGTCTTTTTAAAATCTAAAAGCTAAACAAATTAAATTGTCTATGAAGACATATCAATTTAAATAGTTTATTGTGACAAACATATTATTGTCAATATTAATATTAAGTAATATAATTATATTAAGTAATATACTCATATAATTGTAATATTACAATTGTAATTGTATAAAAGTAATATAATTGTCGGCTTTCTTCCCTTTCGGGGTCGCCACAGCGGAATGAACCACCAACTCTCTGGCATATGTTTTACGTGGTGGATGCCCTTCCCTGCCGCAACCCATCGATAGGAAACATTCACACACAAATTCACTCTTTAATTGCAATTGTTCTTACTCAATTCACTTATACCGAATGTCTTTGGACTTGTGGGGAAACCGGAGCACCTGGAGAAAACCCACGCGATCACGGGGAGAACATGCAACTCACACAGAAGAAATGCCACCTGCCCCAGCCGAGCCTAGAACCAGCGACCTTCTTGCTGTGAGACGACCGTGCTACCTACTGCGCCACCGTGACACTCTATAATCAACCAGTTAAACATAAAAAGCAAAACCTTATGAATAACAAATAATAAGCAACAAAAACTTTTAAATTATTTATTGTTAGTTGTTTTTAGTTTACTTAAACTTTGTGTATTCTTGTAGACTGCTCATTCTTACATTTATGTATTTTGAAGCACTTTGTAAAGTTTTATTTTACAATCCATTGTGCATTCTGTATCATAATTTTTTAAATACTTCCTCAGGGTTTTAAAAACTCTTAAAAAGTCTTACATTTTAAATTAGGCCTTAAAACGTGTTTTAAATTAAACCTTAAAATCCATGTAAAAATTATGGGTAGGTTGCCAAAGTTTGAGAAAATGTCTGTAAATGCTCAAAACACACAAAAAAGAGTTTGAGAAAATTATTTGAGAAAAATATTCTAAACCATAAAGGTGATGATTAGGGTTGCAAGATAATGACACAAGTCTTATGAACGTAAGAAATATGTAAAAATGACAATTAGGGTTGCCAGAGTTTGAGAAAATGCTCACAAGAGTTTAACTTTGTTAAACTATTTAAACAATGTAATTGAAGCATACCGGTTAGTATGCAAAAAAGGTTTCATATGTGTTTTTGATTTTATTAGAGAAGTCTAAAATTAGATTCTTAACAGTCTTAACATTTTTGTGTTTTTTTTTGTGGATGTACAATCATTCCACAGTTACAGTTTCAAATTACATTTTGACCGAATTGTCCAGGCATGTGTACATCAAATAAAAATAAATAATAATGAGTATATATATATATATATATATATATATATATATATATATATATATATATATATATATATATATATATATATATATATATATATATATATATATATATATATATATATAATCTGTATTAAAAAAGGGTAAATAAATAATGTTTTAAAAAGATCATCACTTGCTGATCTATAGTCATACTTACTGTTCTCAGCGGTGCCGGTCCTACCTCTAATGGGGGGAACAATGATGCCACCTATACCTATGCCAGCTCTGCCCTCTATGCCACATGCACATTCCCCTACCGCCGTCCCTTCAGTTCCCCCAATGCCAGCTATGCCTCCTATGCCAGCTTTGCCTCCTATGTCTTCTTTGCCAGCTTTGCCTAATGTGCCACCATTGCCTGATATGTCAGGTATGAACGCTTTTATTGATGCATGGCTTTTGGGATCACAGTACAGTACTCGTTATTCAAACGTTATTTTTGTGGCTATTACACATGTTTTATCTCTAAAGGTGTGGATCCAGCTGTGCTGACACAGCAGCAGCAGCAAGCCTTGATCAACCAGCAAGCCATTATACTGGTGAGCAAAGCGAGCGTGACTTTGACCTGTAGCTAAATGTCAAAAGGTGTTTGATGATGGAGTTAATGTGATGTATCACAGGCTCAACAGATGACAATGCAAGCCATGGCTCTCCAGCAGCAGATGTATAATTCAGTGCATCAAACACATCCTGAGCACGTGCCAGCTCTGCCATCCAGCCACTACAGCTCTGTGAACCCTCTCTCAACTGTAACCACCACACATACATACACACACCATACATCTTTCCATACAACTAAAATTTTCAGAATGATAAATTCAATCAGTATCCTTATTATCAGGATCATTGAGTAATACGCATGTATAACCAGTGAAGCGGATCAATAACCAGGTTTGAATAAATGCTTTACATTTAAAAAGTTTAGTTCTTAAATACTATACTTTTTACAAACCTTTTATGGTTGTAATATTTTAATGGTGAACATCTAATTAATCCAGAGCCTTCTATATGGAGCTACTTTAATGCATAGACCATTTACAAATGTGAATAAGGTTTTGGAAAATAAGTTTGTACTTGTATGCAAGTAAAACATTTGATTTGGTCAAGAATTTTTACAATTTCTCTGTTACAAGTTTATGCATTACCTAGAAATCATTTGTAGATGTTCTATACTTATGTTACTTCTAACCATTACAAACTATATGTATTTTAAGATTAATCAAGACACTGGACATGTTTCATACAAAACAGCCCCTTCTTCTCCTCCACTGAGGTCTTCACATCGACAATTCAGTATGTAATTTTTTTGAGTCAGTACTCTACTATACTTTGTTTTTATCTTTAAAGGTTTTCTTGTTGGCTTTTAGGCCCAACGAGGAGAGACCCACCGGCGGGGGAAGTGGTGAGAGCCACAGTCTCAAACTCAGAACATTTAGAGCCGAGTCACAACATCAAAGACATCATCAAGCAGTACCAGACTAACCCTGTAAAACCAGCACAGATACCCAGGTGAGAAATCAACATTTTGAGCTTTCTTTCTATGTGCTCTTTATAATATTTTCCTGCACTCATCCTGATGTTTCCACATAGAGTTAAGCTTCATTAAAGTA
Source organism: Danionella dracula (assembly GCA_900490495.1). NCBI lineage: Eukaryota > Metazoa > Chordata > Actinopteri > Cypriniformes > Danionidae > Danionella > Danionella dracula. Next base: position 3,436,164 of record UELW01000444.1, read on the forward strand.
TTTCTTATTTGATCCATAGAGTTTATAGCATTCCATTATCATCCTGCATGTTTGGAAGCAGTGTTGGGCAGTAACGCATTATTATATATAGTATATAAAGTATATAGAAAAAACTAATACTCTAATGCAGAACTTTTTAAATACACTAACTCAGTTATCTGCTGTGTTAGTGTGTTACTTTGTGCTTTTATTCCTACTTCCTATTTCTTCTCATTGAGCGTTGTTGAATGCCACACGAAAAAGCCAGTTCGGTGATAGGTGTACATCACCGGGTATTGATGAAGAAGATAAGGTCTTGTGTGATTGGTGGTTGTTACCCGCCTGAATACTCACTTAGGCTGTGTTAAACGAGCTGATCAGGGTGTCAAGGTGAGCAAAAAAACATAGACTGTATATAACATGCACAACGTAAAAGGGAGAGCAGTAAAAAAACAGGCGTAGCAAGTCTTTGTTTTTATGGAACTACATCACTTCCCGATAACCAAAATGGGTCCAGAAAGGCGGGACATGGGCGTAGCGAAAACGTCTGATTAGTGGAATGTTTAAATTTAATAAATCTTAAACAAAGTAATTTAAAAAACATTCACCCCTCTCAGAGTGTTCATGAAGGTCAAAACTAATGATATTAATAAAAAACATCAGCAACAGGTGTGGAAACATTTTTTTTCCATGTTTTTTCAGCTACAAAGTTGTTCAGTTTTAACATTACAGTAAATGACAACCTTCTCACCACTGGCCGGTCGAGGTACTACAGTTCAATCATTTCTTATTGCACAGGAGCAGGGAGAGCGGGGGTTGCCCCTTGAAAAAATTTGTTTTTGCAAGGTAGAAATACATACATTTTACCGAAGTATAGATTAAGAGAAAAAAATACATCTCAGTAAGATGCAATCTCTGTCTATCTGCTCGAAGCTGCTGTCAACAGCAACCAACAACCGCTCTATGTTTTCTAATAATACAATACTTCTAGATTTGTGTTTGGTATAAATTGCTTAGTTTTATTGTAAGATAATGTTATTTCAAATAATATTTTATTTATTAATACTATTTTCCCACATAAACAAAGAATAATTGTTGTTTTAAATTATTTATTTATTTTTTGATATTTAGTATATTTTGTGTGTATATTGACAACAATGTAAATGCAATTAAAAAACAATGCAAAAAAAAAAATATTGTTAAACTAATCACCAGAGTAGTATTTTCCATGCGGCACTGATATTAAAATAAATGGTAATGGCATTAATGGTAGCGTAAATAAAAAAGTTAACTAATTAGTTACTTTTAACAGTAACTCTTTTTCTTTTCAACATGAGTAACTAGTAAAGTAACTCAGTTACTTTTTAATCAAGTTACTAGTAACTGTAACTAGTTACTATTTTTTGTAACTAGCACAACACTGTTTGTAAATGTATATTAATATAATAAATTCATGTGGTATAGCTTTTGTGCCCACAAAAAAATCAAATGATGGCAAACATCGTTTGGATTTTGATAAGATTTTGTGATTTTTAGTTTGAATGGCTAGATTCAATGTCCTTTCTCACTTATCCACTAATGATTATAGGTGGAGATGCACTTTGTGGCAGTTTACAATAATTTGACCACATATTTGATCAATAAAAAATTCTTAGCTGTTCTTGTTGTTTTGAGTACACCATGCAATTTTATTTAGTTTCTTAAATACATATATACATTAAAATCTCCCCCCTTCCCTTTTTTTTAAAGTATCTAATTTGTGTTGCTTTCAATAATAATAGATTGTAGTGGTTTTATTTGGCTATTTTATTCTATTATTTTATTCCTTTTAACTGTTTAAATGGTCTGTTTTTATTGCATCACAGTGAAATACTACAGTGATCAACTTTTTTTTTTTAGCAAAAGCAATTTTAAAATATCACATTATCTTTAAACGTTGTGAAATGTGAATTGCATTCAATGGCGTTAAATTTTTTTTTATGAACGAATAAGCTGAACTGTAAAATGATATACATCAAAACAATGTTCTCTTTGAACTTGTAACAAAATGATGATGAAATATTCATAGGAAGAGATCTTTAAATTAGGTCAGAACAAAGCCGTGTGAGCTGACTGTGCTACTCTTCACTCCAGGAGGGAAGCTAAAGTGTTTCTGAAGAAACCTGATCCACACGATGAAGCTATGATGATCCTGAAGGATCAGATGAGTTCTCCTCCTCCTCCGGTATATCAATGTTTCTTTCAGATATATCTCCCTGTCACATGAATTCAATTTAGAAGATCCTCACTGTGACCTGTGATGTGTATGGTTAAATCAACCAGAGAAAGAAAACCTACGCTCCTGTTGTTCCTTCATCGCCTTCTAAAGATTTTCATTATGATGGCGGGGCACTGAAACCAACCAAAAGCATAAAAACCCAGCGATCGCCTCCTGTGCCAGCAGTCAGTCAGCGATATCCACCCCCTGCTCCTGGTAAACATAGAAGAGCCCTGTTATCTCTGCCTAGTTCAGCTCAGAGGGCGCTGTATTAATAATCACTTTCTTCTCCCAGTGTCTCGAGAGCTTCCTGTCGAGGAGGAGAATGTTCAGACCCAGCTCCACAAGAGGAGCAGTGAAGAGCACTACACGTACACCAATGTGCCCTGGAAAATCTACTTGAGAAAAGAGGCTAGTGATGTTCGGTTTGGAATGTTAAATATGTGTTAAATATGCAAGTGAAATAATGGTTTGGTGTCTGTGTTTGTAGGTGTTTTATCCAAAAGACAACTTCAACCACCCGTTGATGCTTGACCTCTTGTTCAACCAGGTTTGATTTTTTTCCATTGTTCTTCCCTGAGATCATGTTTGGATTAGAAGGTGCTAGTTACACTTTTCAACAGTTCTCTTTTCTCAACATTATGAAACAGTCAACAAGTTGAAATTAAAATAATTTTAAATGTTTCAAGGTTAAAATCAGTTGAGAGTGAAATAATAAAAATAAAAAACAAGAAAATTAGAAAATACTTGGCTTTTCTAAGTTGAAACATCATACAATTTTTTATTATTTATTTATTCCTCCCATAAACCTGAGTTTGTCTTAATTTTGTATTAGGTGCTTTTTGTGTTCAAAAACAGTTTTTTTGTAATTAATTTAAAAATGAATTTAAAATCCCCCTGACAGTTTGTAGAGCTCTGACTAATTCATTCTTGTTTTTAATTAAAAGAAGTTAGCATACTGAAACCTTCTTCTATAGATGGTTAAATCGTCTGGAAAACGTTTTTGAGGATAATAAGAGATGCTTGTTCATAGTGTGATACATAAAAACTGTTAGGTTGCCTGCAATTGAACTGAAGCCACACATTCATGAGCCAGCAACAACATGGCCTTTTTCTTCATTTTTTCAGATTTTTTTTATAATTAGCTTTTTCATTTTAGCATCTGATGAAACATTTATGTTGCATATTTGAAAGTGACATTGTTTATTGCTTATTGTTACAACCTCAACCATACATTGAACCATACACACGAGAGGAGAGCTTTTTTGCTGATACAAGCTTCCTCTTTATGGTGATATTCCAGCCATTGCTTCATCTTTCTAAAGATCTCACACATTTCAAGTTTTAACCAATTATCATAGATAGTTCTATGATCTAGAGAAGATGATTTTGCACAATTATGAACCAATTAGAATACGTTTTCTGCTCAACCCTGTATGGTTCAGAAACTATGAGCTACTAAAGAATGAGCTTTGTTTAAAAAAAAAAAGCTTTTTTTAAGCTGTGTCTTACACTGTTATTTACACGGACCCATTCATCTTAGATTGTTCATGACACATTCTCGGAGGCTTGTATTCGCATCACAACAGAAGAAAGGCAGAAGATGAAGTCCACTTTTGGTATGATGTATGATTTAATTCAGTTCACACCCACCCTTGTATCGCCCTCATTTTCTGCTTTCCCTATTTTATCAGCGGAGCACAACATCGACAGCAGCGCAACGGTTCAGGATGAGAATGTGAAGAAAAAGGTTGTGGTTGCTGCGAGAGACAGCTGGGAGATCTATTTCTCACGTCTGTTCCCTGCATCCGTAAGAAACCCCTCTCATATATTAACGTTTGAAAATGAAGCTTTTTGGGTGCCTCCAAGTTGCTTGAACATCATTTTCTACTTGGTTTGAGATGCGGTTCTATCTTATAACCCCGTTTTTTCCAATGTTTGAGAGTCTTTATTTTATGTCTTTTTCATGTGTTTTTTGTTGTATTTTAATGGATGGTTTTCTGTAAAGTGCATTGGAGCAGAATGCTAAAAACTATGCTATATAAATGCATTTTACTTACTAGTTACTTGGATTCTTTATACATACTTTCTAAATGAACTTGCTGTTTTAATGAACAGGGTAGTGTTGGCACCGGGGTCCAGGTGCTATCTGTGTCACATAGAGGCGTCAAGCTTTTAAAAATGGTTCGGAGCAGTGCAGTTGCCCCAGATTACTTCAGAGTCCTGCGCCCATACAGGTACACTTTCAAGATGTGTCCAGACTTAGAACTGGTTATTCAATTCAGTAATATTTTAGCCTGAAGCTAAGCATTATTTAATACTTTTCCCATTATTTTTAAGTTAGTAAAGTTCAAAGATTTACACCAAAGTCAAAATCCAAAGTGGCATTTATTTAGAGATTTTATTTTAAGGAGACTCAACTCAAAGCAGAAATTTCTATAACAAATCAATTTTCTACTCTTACCAGTTAAATTTTTCAACTTTTTCAAAAAATTGGGATAAGGACATAATATTTTTTTCAGTGTTTTCTGGCAAACAATCAAAACAGGGAACATTTCCTGTAACTTCATGCATCATACAGAACCTGCGTCTTGTTCTTAATGGCTTCACTTTAGCACAGATAATGGAAAGAGTGAATTTGTTAGGTTTCTGCTATATTATTTTTGTTTCTAGTTAAAAAAAATTGATGAATTGAGCTTTGAAATTGAAGTAGGTAAAATACATGCTGAAAATCCTCAAAAACATTGCAGAGCATAAGAGGATAACTTACTCTGAATTAACTGTTAAATAAGTACTAACACACTGTTAATTAAGCATTTACTAGTCTCCAACTATTAATGAATTTAACGTACATAACATTTGAGCTAATGGTTAAATCATTCATAATTAAGCACCTGTTAGCGCATACGCGACTAACTGTGATTTAATTTGTTAATTAATTTTAATCTTCAGTATGCTTTACATTTATATATATGGATAAATAGAGGTAAATTGTTTGCTACCATACAGGAATATGGTATCTACGTTTAATTGAAATCATTGTTAACCGTTGTGTTGCTATTTAAAAAAAAATCTCATCCTATACTGTATTATGTAGTTCAAGAAAATAACATTTTTCATCACCATCACATTATAAATATTGTCTTAGTGGATTGAAAGTGACCATTATTCTTGTGCTGTAGCTACACAGATATTATGTTCGTCACCATTCCTTCCAAGAACATGCTGGAGTTCAACCTGACCAATGAGAAACTGATTCTGTTCTCCGCTAAAGCACCTCAGGTCAAAACCATGATCGACTTCTTCATCACAGAGCTCAAGAAGGTCAATTATCTTGTTCATGTCAGGTTGACGGTGGATGTAGTGGTGGGTTATTAATGCTCTCTCCTTCACTTTAGGACTCGGACTATGTTGTTGCTGTGCGTAATTATATCACAGATGATAGAACACTGCTCAGCTTTCACAAGGGCGACATCATACGCTTGCAAAAGATGGAAGGACTGGATGCAGGTGAAGACAATATATGTTCTTGAGAATGAAGGCAATTGGGAAAAAAGCTTTACTTCAAAACAAACATTTATTTGTTTCTTGTGAAGGGCCATCAAAGTGTTATATAAAAAAAATACTATAGAACTTTGTTAAATTTGAAGAATATTTTAGATAGTTATACAAAGCACAGCTAATTTCAAATATAAAATGATGAACATAAAATAATTTGTCTAATAACTAGTTTAGCTGAAAATTAGTTGTTCTGTTTATATTTAGCTTACACTATATCTGATTTGTGTCAGATAAAGTATTTTAAAGTAATTTTACATATTAAACATTTTTACCCATGTTTTTGAGGAGTCAATGTTAAACTTATGAAAAGTTCAAATATACTTAAAATTCTATTAATAAAAGAATGTCTCTATTTACAGCAAGGATCTCCCATCAAAATTGGACAGGTTCCAACTTTAAATCAGGGATAGAAAAAACTGTTAGCATCTGCTTATTTGGGTGTCCCTTTAGCTTTCCATAAAGGAACGCTTAATTGTTTCAGAAAAACGTTCAGACTTTGACTGTCCCAGAGGAGTTGAAAAGTGTGTAACTATGTTGGAGTCTGGTTTTTTTTATAGCATTTTAGCTTAGCATAGATACTAAAATTGGACTAGGAAAATAACATTCACGTACTAGTAGCATTTCGACTGGCATTTTGAAGTATCTAATATTTTATATATTTATACTATTTAAAACTTAATCTCATGATGATGTAAACCTGTTTTCCATTATAGTCTGAAATCCATAAGTATTCCAAGAATATATTTGACAAAATAATCCAGTAGCTTTACTGCTCTGAGTTCATGCATGGCCTGGAAAAACTTTTCATTTGACTGTAAATTGATTCTGTAAGTTGATTCAACTATAGAAGAGTTAACCTTTAAATAGAAGCTATACTTAAAGTGATTTTGCTAGATAATTAATCTATGGCGTCTAAACAGACTCCAAAATGAGAAAACACTACTTACTGTCTCAAGGGGAATTGAGGAATGAGTCTATTCTATAATAAAGTCGAGTGTTCCTTCCAAGATATAAAAAAGTTGACTTAAAAACGTTTCATGGAACTTGATTCAAACTATGTGGTTCTGGGGTCATGAGATTAGTCACGCAATACAAACTCCAATGTACTAGAAACTGTCTGACACATTCAAATATATTCATAAATATTTCACAGGCCAATATTACGGTTGCATAGTGAAAAAGAAGGTGATTCTGCTGGAGGAATTGAAAAGAGACACACATGATTTCGGTGGGTCTTGTGTGTTGACACCTGCATGGAGTGCTGTGTCCTGGGAGGTTTTCTTTACTGCTGTTGGTTACTATAGTGACATTGCTGTTGTTCTGGTTTCTCTTGCTGCATGTGTAGTCAGTTTTTTTGCTGTTTCTCCCATGAAGTTTAACAGCCTTTCCTTAAATCATAACTATACTGTTGCACTCACAAATTTCTCCTGTGGTTCCAAGGCTGGAAGTTTGGGGCCATTCATGGACGATCTGGAGTTTTTCCTGTGGAGTTTGTTCAGCCAGTGGCTGCTCCCGACTTCATTAACATTCCAGTGGACAAGAAGGAGGAACCCAAGAATAAGCAGGGACATGTGGCTGCCTCGGCCTCGGTGGCTGTGGCTGTGGGCTCTGCTGCCGCAGCCCATGAGCTGGACCGCACCATTGAGGTATTATTGCAGCTGTCTGCACTTCTGATTTACAATATTGTTCGACATAGTCAATTATGTTTTCTGCTTCTCTCCTCTAGGTGTCTCCTGTCAGCGAGTATGCAGAGGCCTACATAGAAAATGGGGAGATGGACATTGATGAGAGAATCTTGCAGGATAGCCAGTACAACATGGTGGAGTTCGCCAAGAAATATTTCAGAGGGGCTCAGAGGAAAAACGGGTCGGCTGATTACTTGATTATTCGATTACTAGCACATGTACTCCTTAAGACTGGCTAGTATACATATTTCTCAGTTTCTCTGTAGATTTTTTTATTTTTACATATTAATTACGGAATGTTTTTTTAATAGAATAGAATAGAATAGAATGCCTTTATTGTCACTATACACATATACAATTTGCATTATAAACATGTACAATGAGATTAAGAGCATCTCACTAGTCAGTGCACCTTTAACTACTTAAAGGTGCCATATTATGCCCTTTTTAAAACATTTAGAATAAATATATTACACTATCTATATTACATCTATACATAATACATTATGCTATTACCGCACCTTCCATGAACAATCTCTTTGAATTACCTCAGATTTTTTTCAACTCTATAATGTCAGAAAAGTTAGGTTTTAAATAATATGGGTTAAGTTTACATAATAACTTTTTAATAAATGTAGATATTATGTAGATAAATGTAGATATTATGTAAAATATTATGTAGATAAATGTAGAAATTATGTAGATATGTTTTTTTAACAAAACGTTATACTCCAAAAGCATTGAGGTTGATTGTTTCATTTTGGCACTTATTCATCCTCCCTTCTTTTTTTTCTTTCCATAACCAGTTGGTATTTTTCTTATGTGTTAATTAGATCACCTCCTCTCTTGTGTAGATAATTTACTGTAAAATACAGGTGTGTGTAAAAGGCTGATTGTTTGGTGGATTATTTTGAATCAATCCATCATATATAAACCAGCCTTTGGTCCAGATTGTAATACATAGAAAAGCTCTATAAAAACTTTTTTGATTTTCAGAGATTTCCATAAGAAAAAGTCAAAGAAATCAAAGGAAGCCAGGGAACCATCAGAAATGGTGAAATATTCAAAGGTACTGTTATATTTTCGTTTAGCAGACTCTTTAGTCTTTACAATATCAATTATTTTTTAGATATTAAAGTGTTCAATTTTAAAATGAAAAAATATTTTCTAGTAATATAACTTAATTTTTGCTTTGATCTCAAAGTCTCCAATTCAGGAATCTCTGATCGAGTTTACGGACGAAAACTTAAACAAAGTTGCTGCAGAGATTTTTCTTGGTGAGAAGAATATTTACTTCAAATTTTGGTGTGCTATTTGTTTGATCAGTTGTGAACATTTGAAATATTCAAAACAAAGATAATTATAGAGCAATTGCACCCCTCCTGCTTATTGACACCTTTTTTTAAGTTCTGACAGAACCTGTCCTGACCAGCACCTCTGGAAAAATCTCAGAACACACTTTAAAACAAATTACTGTAAACTATAAGTTTAGTGTTTAACACATGATTTTCTATTCCCAGCAATAATGAAGTTTATGGGAGACTACCCAATGAAAGGCCAGGCTGAGCAAGACATCGTCAGCACTCTTCTACGAGTAAATATCTGTTTAAATTGTACTTTCTCTCATAAAAAAGCATGTTTAATGTCTCGATCCATGTTTCAGCTGAGTGGTGAGTACGGGCTGATGAGGGATGAAGCATACTGTCAAATTCTCAAGCAGATCACGGGAAACACCAGCTCCAAGACGTACGCTCCAGCTCCCTCTCACTAGTGTAAAAGTGCCATCCAAAATTAACCATGATCTGTGTTGTGTTTCACTTCAGAGAGAGTTGTCAAAGGGGCTGGAGGCTTCTCTACATCCTCACTGCATACTACAAGTGTTCTGAAGTGCTCAAACCATACCTCCTCAAGTACTTGCAAGATGTATGCGCAAGTCCTGGAGTGCACTTTCAAGGTATTGTGCTTGTTTAGCTCAACAGATCAAAGTGTAATATATTTAAGGGTGTCTAATATGTGATCAATTCACAGGAATAGCCAAAGCTTGTGAACAGAACCTTAGGAAAACGTTTCAATATGGTGGGCGCATTGAGCATCCGAATGAAATGGAGCTGAAGGCGATGCTGGTTAGTAGTATTTAAGCAAAATCCCCCCTAAATCTCTACAGTCCTAATAAACAATTTATTTATGGTTATGGTTATTTATGGCCACAGAACCTTTTAAAGCGGATAACTACTTATTCTTTTTTTCAGTCCTGTCTGAAAAATGGGTATTTTGCTCTTCCTCTTATTTTTGGTTCCACTTTTAGGTGCCATAGTGAATTCATCCATCGATTAATTTATTCTTTCATCCATCCATCGATCCATTCATTCATTTTTTCATTTATTTATTCTTCCATCCATCCATCCATCCATCTATCCATTCGTATGTTCTTCCATTCATCCAATTATCCATACATTCATCCATTCATTCATCCATTCATTCATCTTTCCATCAATCCATCCAACCATTCATAAATTCATCTATTCATACATTTACGCAGTCAGTCATTCATTCATTCATGCATACATTCATCCATCCATTTATACATCCATCCATTCATCCTTACATTCATACATTTACCCATCCATACCTCCATTCATACATTTAACTTTCCATACATACATACATACATACATTCAATCATTCACCCATATAATCATCCATCCATCTATCCATTCATCCATCCATCCAGCCATCCAGCCAAATTGACTAAATTGTTAGATATAGATAGTCTCTGTTTAGCTAAATACCCTGGTTGTGTTTCAGAGAGCGTTGCTTTCTTTGTCTTCTTATTCTTCAGTGTTTTCAGTATTTATAACCGCATTTATTATATTTTGTTGTTTTATTGCTTAATAAATTCTACTTGTTATATTTTATTTCCTCACTTCCTCTATTCCATCCCAGTAATGATTGCTGTTTGTTTTCACCTGTCCAGTTACTTTAGAAGTCAACATACGAGGAGAATGCAACCTATTCCCATTTTTGCTGGTTTTTGATAAGATACTATGTGTGTTTTTTGATGGTAGTGAATAAAATAAGCGGTTAATAAAAGTTTCATGTAATAATTTATTAGTTTAATCGCAGTTCATCAGCATGTAACAATCACAATTAATTGATTTCAGGCTGGAAGGAGCTCCAAAAGGCAGTTGTTTCTCCTCCCTGGTGGAAGTGAGCGTCATTTAAAGATCAAAACATGCTCGGTACGTAGTTTCAGGCATATCATTTTCAGCATGATTTTGAATAAATTGGAAAACAAATACTAATGCACATTTTTAAACTGAAGGTAGCTCTGGATGCTATTGAAGAGCTATGTTATGAAATGGGTCTCCATAAACTTGAGGCTTTAGATGAATATACTGTATTTGTGGTCACAAACAAAGGTTAGCAGACACTCATGTCATGATTTTTAAACAACTTTTCACAAGAAAATACATATGCAATGAATTGCTTAAAAACCATGTGTTTACCGTTCCTCCAGGACAGAATGTCCGTCCCCTAAACAAACGGGAGTACATTTTGGACATCACGACTGAAGCTGAACACGTCGATAGCAATTATAGTCTGTGGTTTCGAAGAGTGATCTGGACGCAGCCCCTAAAGTTTGACAATGAGCTAGGTGTCACCATGCATTACAATCAGGTACATCAGTCAGAATGATTCCGGATTCCATGCATTTCCATTCATCTTTTGTGGTTAGGTTACAAACATCCGAGACTTGTTCTCATGCTAATCTGATTTTGCAGGTGTGCCCAGACTACTTGAAAGGACTTCTCAGCTCTGTGCCACAGGGTAAGGTCAGTGAGCAGCAGTTACAGCAAGTGGCAAAACTGGCAGCTCTTCAACACCGTGCCAAGGACTCGCTCTACCAGCCAACCATGTAATGCCTTTAATCTAACTGTTAACAAATCTGTTTCACTCCTCTGTGTCAGTTTAAGGCTTATAGGTCCTACTGTTGGACTGAAGATAATTGTTACACACTTCTTCAGGTTGAACAATCTGGTCACTTGTGATATTAAATTATAGCAGGTTCTGTATCAGAAAAACTTTCTTCTAATTCAAGCCAAACATTTGTGTATATGTTGCCAGTCATGTGCCATTATAAAGTTACAATCCAGGAGTCTAAAAACGTTTGTGTAGTTGGTGTCTGGGTTGAGTCAATGGTTCTTCGAGAAATGTTTAAACAGGTTTATTTTTCTAAGGGCGATGTTTAGCCTATTATTTGCCTGTTTTGCTCATGAAACAATGACCTGTACCTAAAACTTTTACTCTGCTTTTACCTTTAAATATTCCACATGATTGTTGAAAGATTTTTTGACTCCCAACTGTGCCTATAAATATATATATATATATATATATATATATATATATATATATATATATATATATATATATATATATATATATATATATGATGATGATGATGACAGACCACATTTCTTGACTGCACTAAAAACACATTTACAAAACTATGAGTATAAGTACTTTTGGCACTTTTTCACTTTCACTGCATAGCTTATGTCAGTTTAATTTGTTTTTGTTTCCCATTGCGTTCTGTACTTACTGGTATTAAATTTAAAAAGTTAAATACTAAATGTGAGTTGATATGAGGTTAGTGTATTCAAGCCCGTATTTGTAGGACACATTTAAAAACGTTACTTTTAGTTATTTTAATTAAATAAATAAAAAAATTATTTATATAGAGATTTTTTTGCAATGTGGCTCAAATTAATATCAAAGCTCATAACAAATTTGTTCAGCATATATTTAATTTAGGTTTAATTTTAGATTTCGTATTTAAATCCAAAAATTATATATATATATGACCTTGTTTAGTCTTGTTACGTGGATCACTACAGAAGTTAAGGATTTTTTTTAGCATATATACATTTCTACTGAAATATACAGTCTCCAATTCATTTATTTTCATGTTTTATGTTGTGTTAGTAAAAAAAAGGGGATAAAAACCCCCACAAACACATGAGAAGAATATGAACTCTTCCAATAGACATCGTTCTGCTAGGTGGATGCATGTGACCTCAGAGTCAGGCTCTGCTGATATGGTGCTGATCACCTCCCCATCATGTGGCTTATGTGTATTTTTCCCCTTGACAAACCATTAAATGTATCCTCATGAGCCATCTAGATCTACTTTATTGATACTGCTGTCAGAAAACATCCCATACTCTAGCAGCAAATTTGTCAGCAACCTTTAATATAATCGGGGAGAGCGGTGACAAGTTTGCTAATTGCCTACTCTTAGGACAGAAACCCCTCCAAACAAATGAGTCCCCCTCAAGAAATCAGTCCAGTTTAAATAAGGCTGAAAAGCAGATTGATATAAATGTCAAATTCACACTTGAAAAACATTTATCATAGTTGTAGAAACGGCCAGCACCTGGCTCGAGCCCCTGAGCTCATTTATAGTTGAAAGCTGTTCAGTGGGCTCACAGCCATGTGTTTCTCATGTTTTCCACCATCAGTCATGAGGTCCAAGAGTACATTCCTACCCAGATGGTGGTTCTACAGCGGCCGCAGCAATGGCTGAATGTGGTGAGCCAGCACATGCAGCAGGTGCAGGCACTCAGTCCTCATCAGGCCAAAGCACAGTTTCTGGGTGAGCGGTTGACTTAGGAGAGCAGCCAATGTGGGGTTATTTGTTCAAAGCCTTGAGATGATTGTTGTCCATGTGTTTCTGTGTTAGGCCTCGTGAGCGCTTTCCCAATGTTTGGCTCAACGTTCTTCTACATACTCAGCAGCAGCAACAGTGCAATCGACACTCCCTGTGTTCTGGCCATCAATCAGAATGGATTGAACTTTCTCAGCAAAGATACTCACGTGAGATTATCTACTTGATTCATAGAGTGAATGAAGACAGATCTTTTAAAGCAAAGTTTCTACTTTATAAAAATTAGGGATGCACCGATACCACTTTTTTGGAAAACGAGTACAAGTATGAGCAGTACTTTCAGTACTCGCTGATACCAATACCAATACTTAATAAAAACATGATTTAAATTTACAGGTAACAACTTTAGTCATATAATAAAAAAACAAGGGACCAGTTTGGGATTAAGATTATTTATTTACAATGAAAAGCATGTTGTATGCAACATATTACAGAATAAATCTATATAAAAAAATAAGGGCTTAAATCTTAGTTCTTAAAAATTAAGCCTGTCTGGTGTTCGAGCCGTAGAATTTTTTGCATGTATTATGGCTTATTATGGCTTGTTGTGGCGTGAAACTCTGGGAGGTTAGGCTAATTAGCGACATGGGGCTAACACTGCTTGTCCAAATATCCGTGGTGAAACTAAATGCAGAGGAGTTTTGCAGTAGACTGTGGATAATGTTTTTTCATGAAGTCATGTAGTTTAGGTAGCTCTGTGTCAGTCATGTAGCGGCGGCTTGGGACATCATTTCTGGGCTTCAGATCATGGAAGCGACGCAGGAACCCCACATTTTCTACCTCAGAGTGACTGGTCACTCAATGCAATGTACTCGATAATTGCCGGTGTTATTTTCACAGCACGTGGATTGTCTCTGGACATTTTCTCTCATCTTGCAGCAGCGTGGGTTGTGTTGGTTTAGAAGTGTGAGTAAATTCTTTATACTTATTGTCGAGTTGGGATTTTAGGTGCTTAATTAAATTACTTGTGTTGACGCCTGGGATTAACCACTTACATAACATAAACATAAACGTTTCTCAGACGGTGGCATTGGTCCCCGGTATCGGGGTCTTTTTACAAGTACGAGTACTTTAGAAAATGTGGTATCGGGACCGATACCGGTATTGGTATTGGTGCATCCCTACTAAAAACTCATTGATAAAAGGGAATATTGGTACAAGGAATAGTATGTGTTTAATCCAATGAATAATTTAGCATAAATACTTTTTTAGCTGTAAAACATAATCAGAGAAGCAAGTAGCCAACTACTGCTAAGAACCATCTGCATTTTCGAATAGATCATTTGTAGAATTTGAAAAGCATGCACATTTTCTTTTCAATATTAGCTTTGTGGTAGAACCAGAAGGGACACAAGGAGTTCTGAGTGAATTGTGGTGTCAGTAAGCAATAGTGGTTTTCTGGTTTACATTCTTTCAGATGACTGCACACATGCATCTACATTGCAGAGAATTTGTGCATGTTTTTGTGAAATTCCTCTGTAATTGTTGGCTCAAACATGAAAATAGATCTCATTGTTAATTAAGAACGTTTAGTGCTGATGTTATTGAAGGGAGAAGTCTTTCAATCTGCTGCAAAATTTACTGAAGTGAAAGACTGACTTGAAGTGCACTGTTTCGGACTGGAAAGCAGATGTCTTGCACAAAAGAGCTGTTTCTCTCCAATAAAGAAAGGTACTTCCATGTTCATATGGTGTCGCAGACTGTCAGGCCTGCTTATAGACCTGGCGTTTCACTTGAAAAATAGTTGTGATATTATTTAAGTCAAAGATGTTGTTCCATATTATCCATATTTTATTATCTATAATTGTGTGACATTTTTCTAATATATTTATAGATTAAAGTTGAAAGTGAAACATAGTTATTATTATTATTATTTTTTACCAGGCAAATGGTGCTCAAGTAAATTTAACTATGTAAATCTAATTGATTAGTACCCACTTCTATTTAATTGTGTTGCCTGATTTTAAAGAATAAAAAAATAATATATATATATATGACAGCAATATGTATGGCATAACTTATTCACTCCACTAAGCAAGATAAAGGTTTGTCTGGCACACAAAATCCCAATTGGTCCATGATCCAGCACTAGTTACTATAGTCTAAAACCACAAAGATTAGAAGTGTCAGACTCATTTCCTCAATTCCTGCTGGTTCTGCCATAGATTAAGCTGTTCTTGAACCAGTTTAGGTTCACACATGGTTTATTATTAAGTTAGTCAATCACTTTATCTCTATGCTATGCATTAATTAAATTTTACTATGTAAACTTGAAAATCTTAAGCCTATAGTTCTAGCTCTTAAGTGTTCAAGACTTTTTGAGGTTGAGGACTTCTTAATCTTTCTATAAGCCATTGGTAATCAACCTGCATTTCCTGTCTAATCATTCCATCACAGCTGTTTTTAATGTTCCACAGGAGCCGATGGTGAAGTTCCCACTGAAGGAGGTCCAGTCCACCCGTACACAGAGGCCCACAGCTGGCTCCAGTTACCCTTATGTTGAGATAATGCTGGGTGACCTCATGTCTCAGCGCATTACACAGTTACAGCTGGAGCAGGTATGAACGTAAACACAACTACTGATTGTTTCATTTCAAGTGATCAAATGCACATCACAAAATACTGTAAGATGGTTCACTGAAAATTTTTGAATGATCTCAAGCCTGTCTCTTTGATTCGCAGAGCCTCGAGCTGTGTCGTGTGGTCGCTATGCACATGGAGACCCTTCTTTCAGTCCGAGAGAAGAGACTCACTTTGCCACCCAGTGAAATCACTTTGCTCTAGCATCCCTTCTAACAGATGCTTTTTATTAATTCCACTATGGAAATAACTTCAGGCACTTACACTCACCAAAACCCGGGCTTGTATCTAAAATAATTCTGTTGGTTTAAAAAAATTTTTTTTCTAGGATTATTGTGCCTGCTGGAGGTTCTTGTCCACACAAGTGCAGTTATTTTTAAAAAGTACATTTTACTACACAGTTTTGCACTTCACCCACATGCACAGCGCTTTCAGTGTAACTGTACATTTCTGAAAATTGTGGTAAAAGTTAGATTTTTTTAAACATCAGGTGAAGCACAGTCATGTGGACAGCAAGTCTGAGTTTTCAATCTGTCAATCTTCTTTTGTTTAAAGGTCAAAACACATTAGGTAAAATTTCTACGCAAATCCTCTCCGCTAATAACCAATGATTCCTTTATGCTTTCCAATTAATGCGACTGCACAGCTCTGGACAAAAATTTAAATAGGTGGTGAGGCGAAGCTTCATGCTTGACCAATGAAGCTGTATCTTTTGTTCATGTTTGAGGGGGTTGTGATGTTACATCAAAGCTTCACTATGTATATTTTTCACTCAACCCTGGCAAATGACATCATGCGGTTCAGGAAGGCGAAAATATAATATGTTCCAATATGGCCTTACCCTAAGTTTGATTGGTGAGCGGGACTGAAATTTGGATTCTATCTGACAGCTGGCATTCTATTATCAGCTGTTTCAAAGAGAGAACCTGCACTTGTGGGAATGAAACGTTTTTTTGTTTGTTTGTTTGTTTTTGTTTTTTTACAAATACCAGTGTCTATGTGTACATGGCCTAAACACTGAGAATTAACAGGCTATTGCTACCTCTAGCACTCAACATGTGACCAAAAAGAGATTATTTTTGTATCAGAGAGAGGATAAACTATTTTAAACACTAATTTATAAGTTATTCAGATTTACACTATTGGTTGTCAAGGGGTTATAAACTGATTTTGTTTTATTTTTTATTCAAATAATTAAGGTTTACTAAAAGGTATGTCACATTTGTTTTATAAAATCATTAAAATCTTAAAGGCTACCTTGTAAAGAACTGATTTAAGAAAGTTTAGGCAAAAGTTGTGAAAATTCATAGTTAGCTCTAGCAGTTTTAATAACTATTTATGGACTGTGTAGAGTCTGACAACAAATGTAAGAAAATAAAGTATTGCCAGTAATAAAAAGCATGCTGGAGCCTCATGAAATGCCTGGTGACTGTCACAATGAAAAGGTGATGTTGAAACATTCCATACATTGTCTACAAATGTAGTGTTAAACCGTTGCCCACTTTGTACACTTAACTGAATTTCCTGAATGTTTTTGGGGTTGATTTGATGCAGAAATTAGACATCATCAGTGGGTTGTGAGCAAGTAACAATTACAACTGCTTTATGTTCTGAAATGTCATGATTTTTTCATAAGGACGTATATATGTTAAATTATAAAGCACTTTGTTTTCTCAGTTCATAGTCCCAGATATTTTCATAATGTGTGCTTTTATTTTTTTATTGTTTTGAATGCAATGAATGTAAGTGTAATAATCAAATGAATTAAAGGCGAGCGTTGTGTCTGGTATTTTTTTTGTTTCGTTTTAATCAGAAAACTTTCTCAACTTAATTATTAACTAGCTCCAAAATATCATAAACACTTATGGAACGAAACTGTGTGAATCTGTGACATATTGATTACTTTATATTTACATATATTTATGTATATGTATTTTTATATATAATAGACTAGACTAGACTGTGTTTACTCTATATAAATCTACCTTTATTGTACAAAATGGTTGGCTTATGTATTATTTTTCGATTCCAAAACTTCTGTTCAACCCTAAACACACAAACACTGTACACTCCATTTCCGCGTTTTCCAACGCACAGCGGCGGTGGGCGTGTCATTGTGAATTGGTCACAGATTCCTGCTCTCCGATTGGCTCCGCAAAGAATTGGTTTTAGTGAACTTGCCCTGTGGTTAAACTGCATAAACACACAGCTGAAACTTGCCCGGCGTGAGGGGTGGATACAAAAGAACCCGGAGCCCTGCAAGAAGGATCACATTGTTTTATTTTCTGCACAGTTTTTCGTCTAAGAGTGTTTTTTGTTACGCAGTGACGCTCCGGGCTGTGTTGTACCAGTGATTTGGCTTCAGGATGATGAAGTTTAGGTTCAGGAGGCAGGGGAATGACCCCCAGCGAGAGAAGATCAAGCAGGATCTGTTCGGCTTCAATAAGGTATGTTGGAGACCCAGCGTTGATGTGGAGCATGCGGTTCGGCGGCGTTAACCCGGTGGCTGGTTCTTTAGCTCTGACATTGCATTCATTTGGGTTGCGGAACGTGTATTTGTTGGTATAGTTGCGTTTGTGGATAAACGGTACATCTCCATCAAATCCCATAAAAGTTCTTCAACATTCAAATGCTTCGTTCGAATTCGTTATCTTCTTAAACGGAATATGCAAATGGTGCTCATTTCATGAAGAATTTTTGCTTAGTTGTGGTGTTTAGTCTGTGAGGGCCCTCAATTAAATCTGAGGAACTTATTAAATATGAGTTCGAAAGCCCGCCTTGTTTGTTGTGTTGTTGAGTCGCCTCAAAGTTTTCACTTTAGCTCCAGAAGAAAACTGGAGTGTACGATATACTCAAGTTTTTTTTTTTTTTTTTTTTTTTACAATGAAGCATTTTTAATTACTAAGACGTTTTGCTTTATTGTAATGTTTTAACTATAACATTTTCTACTAGGGACTACTATAGGGTCCTGACAGCACCTATCCAAAAAGAGGTTCCCTAAAGAGCCAGCAAAATAAACACAACCATAACATTAAGTGAAATTTTCACCCAAAATTTGTGAGAATAATACTGATATCCAAAACGTTTTGGAGACAAAATAATTGGAGAAAGAAAAACATTATAAATAGACGTAAATATTTAACAAACGTGAAAGTAGATGAATAATGACTTTAATTAATCTTTTTTTAACGGCCATTTCTAACAAATGTTAACAAAATCAAGTTTAACCAAAATAAAACAACTTACAACATTTTGATTATATATTACTTGCTTTTATCAGTAATGTTGCACAAGTTGTAGAGGATGCATTATTTTTTTTGTTGGTCACATCGTGTAATGAAACTGGAATGATTTGATTACTAAAAAATATTGAAATGTCATCTACAATACTGTGAAGCATTCATTAAACATTGTTGTTTTATTATGATACTTTTTAATTTTCATACCAATCTTTATTTCTCATTGACCAATATTTTCTTTCTTTTCGAAAGATATGTTTGATATCCAAGTTTGCAAATGTAGTCTACTTCCCATGATCAGCTAATTTTGAATATCTATGCATTTAGCTGAAACCCTTTCCAAAGGAATGTACTGGTCCAATTATAATGTATGTTCAATATTTTTTTCCCTCCGATTTAAACCCTTAAAATCTGAGTGATCTAATAAGAACTGACATAATTTATAACCTTGTTCCCTTCAAAGCTACCTGGTTTATTATAGGTCTTGTAAAGAGCAGGAAGAACAGTGATCTATGTTTGTGTGACTGTTATTGTGAGGACTCTTCAATGGGGAGGGTTGAGGGTTTTTGTGTTGCTGTCTGTAATGAGGTTGCTCTTAAATCATAATGGACATGTTTCAGCTCCCTCGCCAGAAACACAGAAAGCCTTTGATTGTGAGCTCCTTGCTGATGACTAAAAGCTGGCATCATTACAACACAATTGAGCCCTCTGCCTCACTGTGGGATGCTGCTGAAGGAAACAAGACACCATGTTTTTAAGCTCTGATGAGTCTAGTGTTTGTTAAATAACTTCGGATGACCATAAAAAAAATAAAAGTTTGAATTCTCTGCCCAACATTAATGCTATATCTTGTATCTTATATTGCTAGAAAAGATGTTGCTACAAAATGCAAATCAGGTTTATGTCTTCAGAAGAAGTAGATGTTGCCAGTCACCTCAAATACATTTCTCTTTTTTTTTCTATTTTTGCCTCTGTTTTGTGAAAAGAAGGAAATCCTTTTCCTGTGAAGATTGCCCTGTACATGTTAATAGTCATGTCAGGGCTCTTTGGAGGTCAATTAAATACCTTTTTAAAATGTATACGTTGAAGTGGCTGATCAAAGTCACTCTGCTTTTTTTTTTTTTTTTTAACTCAGACAGTTGAACATGGTTTCCCAAACCAACCAAGTGCTTTGGCCTATGATTCCAAACTGCAGCTTATGGCCATTGGAACAAAATCAGGGGCCATCAAAATGTATCCTTTTCCAGTGCATAAAGCGATTTGGCATTATGTTTTCTATATGTATATACATTCCAGCCTTTTAAAACAGAGTTCTCTCTCTCTCTCTCTCTCTCTCTCTCTCATTCATATATATAGATATATATGTATAGATATATAGATATAATACTTCTATAATTTTTTGGTGATTTAAAAATGGTGGTTAATGGCTGTGTTCTTCTGGAGTTGTAGGTCATTAAAATGCTACGTTAACTTTTTTGAGCTTTGAACCTTTCAATCAATGAAGTGTTTGGTTTCTCGGTTCTTGACCCCTTTAAATGATTTTCACAAAACGTTGTTTATTAACATGGAGTTTAAAATTGTGTTTGATCTTATTTAAGTGCAAATTATTTGGACGTTTTTTTTTACCATAATAGTTGAGTTAGGTATGGGGCTCTGTACGAGGTCTAGCTAGTTGTCTGGTTTAACTGTTTTGATTAGAGCATGTTGTCCAAGGTTATTAAACAGGGGTATCAAACTGAACACCCTGCACAGTTTTGTTCCAACCATGCTCCAAAAGACAGTTGATCAAGCGTTAATTTTGCCTTAATCAAGTGATCAGTTGTTTAATTAAGGTTGCAGTAAAAACGTGTAGAGTATTGATCCTTCAGGGGTTCAGTCTGACTCCCTTGTTTTATGTGCCGGTCAGACTAGCTATTGAGGGCTCTGCAGGCCACTGCATGGGCACCAGGCATTAAAGACCCCGTCCAGCTGGTGGCATGCTTTATCAAAAAATGCCTCTAAAACTCTAAAAATAGATGATCCAAACGCCAGAATGTTTCACTCTAATGAAACATTGAAACCTGGTGGGGATCTAGCTTTAAAGCGGGATTTCAGTTTACAAATGCTCCAATCCAGTGCTTAGTAATCATGGCACGTGATGCAGTTTTGCTGGTCAAAGTGCCCAACTTTCATCAGTAACCCGAAATCTCACAGCATAGGCTGGAACTTCCCATTTCGCACTGTCATATGTGATCGAATGGAAGTGTTTTCATTGTGTGGCTGCGGTGGTTTGTGGTTGTACCTTCAGAATTTGTAGCCATTGTCACGTTTAAACACACGGAAAATGTAAAAAAAGTTTTGCAAGCACTATGTATTTAATTATCAAAGTGTACTGTTTTACTGCAGGTATGCATTTTAAGAGATGTAAAATAGAAGCACTTGCTAGGTTTGATGAGGCCCAAATCTGAAGCATTAGTTTAAAATGAGTGCCATCATCGCTTTTCCAGAGGTAAAAGAAATCACATGCTCTTCATTTTGAGAAAATTTTGAAAACACTATAGAATATGCTGTTGGTATATTTATTGAAAACTTTTTCCTGTTCTTCAGATTAATAACTCAATGTGTCGAGGCTGTGTCCTAGTTTACGGTTCATTAATCACCAGCGTTTACTCTGAATGTATGGCTTCGTTCATCCTAATTGTCTAAATCTGTAGATATTGTTGTGGACTACAAAACTTAGAAGAGCGTTTTTCTGATCTGGTATGATTGTAGTAAACTCGGTCCATGCTGGAAGGTTTTGTTGAAGGAATGTTTTGGAGGATAATGTTATTATCAGAGAATCTTCTGATCAGGATGTTCTTGTCCGGATGAGTCCGTTTCGTGGAGTACATCCAGCATTCTTTCAGTAATTCTTGCACTTTTTTTGTCAGATGAAAGCAGAGGTCTGTGCTGGGCCAGTGACATCACTCCACGTATACACTTTTAAGATATCAACAGTTTTGTGCGTGCATTGTTTAAAAATGTTCAACAATTTGTAAAATTTGTTTTCATGAACAATAATCCCTGTTTAAGGTAGTTTTTAAAAGCCTTTAGTTTAGTTGGCTTTTAAAAAAATTTTTTTTATTTTTTTTTAATCCATCTGATCTAATGTGTAGCCATAGAAATAATAATGGTTGTCCTGTTTACAGAGATGTTGACACACTTGTGAGGTGGGCATTCAGACTAGGGACAATGCAGTATTGGTGTACGTGATTTTTTTTTCTTGCGATTTCAATCAACATTGGCTCCCTAAAATTGTGTACTGCATCTAACCATTATTTTGAATCATTGTCACAGATATACGATGCATTTGCATAGCTTCTGCATGTTCTTTAAATCTATTATTAGACTGACTGTTGGTCTTGCCCCACTGATCACTTGCTGTTTATTTGTGACCGTCCATGTTCCGGTCTGTAGTGCGGTGATGATGATCTTATTTGTATACAATGCGATGTGCTTGCTTGAGATGGAAGCAGGACTTGATTATGTCTAAATCAATTGTTGTAACATTATAAACATATGTCATGCTGGCCGCAGCCTGCGATTGACATCTTATTTTCAGAGGGTCACAATACATTTTTTTTTTCACAAATCATGCCGTTCACCATCCACTACAGTAGGGGTTTTATGCATCGTTAATGTCAGCATAAACCCACCATAAAACCAAAAGAAGAGGAAGAAGAAATCATTTTCATTACATTTTACATACCTTTTTTGTAAGTAAAAAATAAAACACAAACAAAAATAGGCTTGTAGTCTATTTTTGTAATTTATCTTGTATAATGGAGAGTAAGCAACAGCGGAATGATTACAGAAAGTTAAGTTTACTCCAGGTAATGTGTGTCCTAGTTTGATGCATGTAAAAATTACTGTTCAGGTACACTAACCAAGAAAATTAAACAGACACGCTCATTTGTTTGGGACATTCTGGAAGTAAGCATATGTGAAATAAAGTATGCTGGATGTACAACATTTTGGAAAAAAAATAACCCACTAGTATATAAACAACCAAACATGAGTCTGTGTACAATAATTATTTTGTAAATATATAAAATGTTATTAGCTGCATCAGAATGTTTGAGTAGCTCTGAAGGACCCAGGTGTCTTTTAAAAACTTTCTAAAAGCCATGAGTCGATCCACACCACACCTTATATATAAAAGTCTTCTCTCCAGGAATTGTGAGCCTGTTATCTGTACTCTAATGAAGTATGAAGGAAAATACAATGCAATCAATTTTTTTTCCAATTTGGTATTAATTTTTGCTGATCTTTTAAATTAGAAAGTTAGATGAAGGAATGATGCACAGATTGAAAATGAGGAGTTGGTCTGTTTTTGTTTCAACAAGAACTGATCTAAATGGTCATCTTTATCTTGAGGGCATCTAGTGGAAATGAAGCCCATAGTTAATGGTGGGGTAATGGTGGCACAGTGCAGGCCTTTGAGCTTTCTGTGGCTGGTAGTGTTAGGCACAGGCAGACTGAGAGACACTGTGTCTCGCTGGATGAGGAGAGGGCAGTGGCTGATCTGGCATCCTATCAGCCTCCTCCTCTATTGCTCAGAAGCAGAGCATCACCAACACAATGAGTGGAGGTCGTACCAAAGCACCTAGACTTTTTAAGGGAGTAAATAAAGAACTTTTACAGCCATATGATTGGAAGAAGAGGGGTGTGTGATAAAGGAATTAAAGTTTGGGTGAGCTCAATGCTTGGGTGAGATCAATGACCATGTCCTGTTGAGTGTTCTATGAGAAACTGTGAAACACAATACAGGATTCAGTCATCCGCTATGTTATCAGCTCTGCTGAGTTATTAGATTAAGCTGTGAGTGCTTTCTTCATTAGATAAAAAAAACCTGAAGCGCTGCTGTGGTTTGATAAGCTCCATTTGATCTGGATTGGTTCCAGCTCCAGATGAGCAGTCTGCACTTCAAAGGCTGGATAGCTGTGATGTGTATAGTGCCGGTCAGCTTCATGCCAGATGCCAGAACAGTGAAGTTTGAAGTGTGTCTGATCAAGGGAGCTATCATCAGTGCTTGTCTAGTTCATTTAAGGGAAAGCTGTTAACAGAGGCTGTAAGTGATCTTAGGTATTCAAGGATAAAGCTTTACACAAGCCATCGGAAGAGAAAGCATCTTGGAAGTCATGGACACAGTTGTTCATTGTTAGTTGTGCTCTCATCAATTTTAGGAGAGTTTTTACACTCGTGTGTTGGGTGAGACACTCTTTGGAATGGCTCCTTTATATTAATTGCTGAATAAGGGTATCCGTATTCTCACTATTTTGACGGTCCATTGTTGGTTTTGCTTTTCACTACACTTTCTAATATTGTTCAAGAGGTGTTCAACACTTTATGCAACTAAAATAATAAAAAATAAAATAATAAAAATACACAATACACTTTAATACACAATTTCACTTCTTTTCACATAGCTTTTTTTCCTGTTGAAGCAATATGATTGAAAATATGCACTTTTGTGAAACTGAAAGTTGACTGTTTACACAGAAACAAACAGATTTGAATCAAAAACTCCAGTGATCTGATAAAGTGGAAGCAAAACCACCTAGACTTAACCAAAGTATATTTGAGTTTAGTAGATTTCTTCTTCGCATTTAGTCATCTGGACTTCCTTTTCCTGTAATATAATTAAAGGTCCCCTTTTTTTGAGCATTTAGACTAGCACTTCAGCTTTTTATATAATTTGAAAGGCAGTATTTATTGTAAAAATGTCTTTGTTTCAATATACACTTCTTGATTTCTGTCTCCCCCACTTGTGCCATTGACACCTTATCCGCCCACAGCCATTCTGCCAAGCCCACTTAAGAGTAAGCCACACCTAGTGGTCACCAAACAGTGAGAGAAGTTTCTGTTTTCAAGTAAAAGGGAAAATGTTTTGCTCTCGTTGCAATCTGATTGAATTTGATTGATTAGTTGTTTGTAAAGAATGTGGCTTTCCTCGATAAAAGAATTTCTTCAAGCCATTTTGAGCATCCATAAAAGGAATACATATTATTCCACAAACATGCATAAATGACTGCATGTGCAACTTCTGGGATGTCTGTGGTGGAATAACACCAAAACAAGGTAGAGACCTTTAAAAAATTCGTTTTGTATATTAGGGCTCCTTTTAATTACTTTTTTCTGTGTTTAATAGAAATCTGCTTCAAGAACATCTTTGTAAAAGAGCAGAGTTCTATCTTTACTTCAAAAGTAAGCCCAAATGTTTTCAACTCAACCCTGATGAACAAAACATTGCTTTAAATTTAGCGTAAACATTTTTTGGATTGATATTAAGAGATAATTTAGGTCGATATTTGCGGTCATTTAAAATAATACACTTGCTTATTCTGGAGTTGGATAAACTGTCACAAAACAGCCCTGAGCAAAATGGCTTGACCAAAAAAAATTTGGTCAACATTTTGGTAGTTCTTCCAGTGCATTTTCTTCATAAATAAAATAAAACGTTAATCTCAGTCCTTAAAGGTTCCTTTGATGGCAGTAAATGAACAGAGTTCATTTCTTTACATCCAAAAACATCGCAGACCTTTGAAGCCATGGCTCCTCTTAAAATGATGGTCGGTTATGTTTACAACTGCAAGAAACATGATGGGTCAGAATTTATGGTAATTAATGGGAGGGTCTTGTAGTGTTTGATGCCATTTACTGTGAGTTTCACACAGGCTCGTTCTCAGAGTTTATAAAGCATTTGATGTTGTTAAATTAAAACCCTTGGATTTTTATCATTTTAGGGGGGGATCTTCACAAACATCAATGAGCCACATTTCTGCCCAAACCCAACGTTTTGATTCTCATCTGGGGTCTTTTTTTAAGCCTGAATCAGTTTATGAAATGACTGTATCTTGCAAATTCAATTCCATGCCGCCCTGCACAGTCCCAACCTTAACTTATTACAATGAGCTCTTGAAAGATTGGAATGTTTTCAATTAGATTAACGCGTTTAATTATATGTTCATACAAACAAAAAGATCATAATGCTTTTTGTTAACTAGGGACAATATTGTTGTGAACCAGCTTTCAGAACTCCTATTTTTAACAGGATGTCTATAGTTGTCTTTTGTTACATTGCCCCTATTTACTGAGCAATGATAGGATCATAAATGTGTCCCTGCTGAAACCACAAATTAAGGCTCTAGGGTGAGGACTGAAATTAAAGCCAAAGTTAAACATAAACTAAAGGCAGAGTTGAATCTAATGAGACTTTGGGGACTGGGGAAGTGCTGGGCTTGCTCTTAAAGAATGCATATGGCTGCCTAAAGTTCACTCTCTGCTATAAGTGGACATTCCAATGCACTCTTGTTGCCAGACCCTTTGCTCTTAGACCTGGTTTCCCTAGGGCTCCATAGGAATGCAACCTAGTTATCAGAGTATCTGTAGATTCAGAGATGACCAAATTCTACACAGAATGTTATAAATATTAGGAGTCCACAATGCTTTTATCTCGCTGTGCTTCAAGTAGACTCCTGGTAGAAAATTTTGAGTGTTTGTCAAATGAATGCAAAGTGTTTCATGGGAGAAAATGAGCTGGTTCCTAAGTCTCATATACATTTTTAGCTTGTATAAGTTAGGTTTTTTAAGCCGGATGCAGTAGTTCTGTGTAAGCATGAGGTCTTATCCCAGTAGGCTTTCTGGTCCCAGTGGCATCACTGCACCTCTCTGATCTGAGCCAGGAAGTTAGCGTCTGTGCCACTGCAAACACTCAAACATTTGTCCGGTCTGGAGTCTGAGCCCTATCACAACTTTTCCTTTGGCCGATTGCCCCATGGAAGAGCGATACTCTCACATTTCACATTCCCGCTCTGGGATGTCCTCTCCTCTGTTTGAATACAGCTGAAGAAATACTCCAACGCCTCTTCATAGCTTCATTCATAGCTCTTCGATCTTTTCCTAGAGCAGTTTCTTCCTGAATGTTTGAAATAGTGCAGCTCCAGGAGGTTTAAATGGCTTTTGCATATCTTTTCTCTCTTGTGTCACAGGCAAATGCCATTAGTATTCTGTTGTGGCCTCATTGACACACACTGGGAGCATGAACCCGTTCCCTTCCCCCCTGCAATGCACCTCATTGGCCAATAAGCAATCTTTCAAAACTTGATTCAGTCGATAAAATATGTAAAATGCATGTTCCATTTCCACTTAGTGCTACCATTTATTAACAGTTTGTTGTAGCTGAAAGTATTCAGCGTATTCTTCTGAACATTTGATTGGTTTGCACCATACCAGAGCAAATTAAAGACTTTCATAATGGTCGTTCTTAACAGTTGTAAGATTAAAATTTACAATGCTTGTCTTCAATATTACTAAAACTCTAGTATGATAAATTACCAACAAAATGCTAAGCGGACCATACATCAAGTCATAAAAGAAGCTATTCAATTGAAGATTTTTATTTAATAATTTTAGAGAGATTTTAGTGTTCAATGAGTTCTCTCTGATGATGGTTTGTATTTCATGAAAATAGAATTTCACCGGGACCCAAGGCAGTTTGTAATCTCTAGTTTTGATAGAAGAAAAATGTTTTAAAATCTTTTTCCATCTTGATTTGTAAATTTACTTCAATTACTGCTTGTACAAAACATGGATCTTTCTGTAAGTAACCTGTTGCCAGGTTATATGGTGAGGAGATAATATTATAGTAAACTTAATTAATTGTGTGATCAATGAGACTGTTTTGTAGTTGAGCCCCATCCTTTTTCAAGTGTCTGCTCTTGGTTTTAGAAAATGTTAAAATGAAAAATAAAAAGGAATGTGAAAACTGTACAAGTTTGTCAACTAATGTCAGCCAGCATATAAGATGATGGAAAACTGTATAGTTTGATTTATCAGAATTCAGGTGCTTTGTCACTTTTCTCAAAAGGTTTTTTTAGAAAAATTATGCAGATATTCTCATGAGTTTTGTCGGACTAAAACTGTGGGTATCGAAACAAATATTTAGCCCATCAACAAAAGCCTAAGAACATCCAAGAGCCGTTATTGGCATAAGATTTCATGCATCAACATCAGATACAAAGAGATGGCAGACATTTTTTTTACCAGGCCTTGGCAATATAAGCATTTAAAAGTTATCCATTGTTTTAACTATCCAGCATAATATAAAAAGTCGGATTGTTACATTTACAAGCGCCAATCACTTTCTTAAAAATCACAAGAAAGCCAGTCTGGCATTCATTTTCATAACCCAGTGACTCATTCAACAGTTTTCACTTCCATATCTTCTTGGGTTAGTCTCATCAATGTAGGACAACACATGTTTACTGCATTAGACTTCGGACAAAATGTCTGCTGTTTGTCTCTATTCAGACCGTGAAATTGTATTATCCTTTGCTAACGTGTTGTTAGCGCTTGAATGAGTAACTGCTGAGCATTGTGGGGAGTGTGTGAGGAATAGCTGGCTGGCGTGGTCGTTCAGTGAGTGTGTTTGGCTTATGTTTGGAGAGCATTCGGAGGCCAGCGAAGGGAGTTCTGATTGTTACATGACATGTTCACTCTCTTTGTTGTAATGGAGAGGGTGGAGAGCAGCAGTATGGCTAAATGTTTACTGTGTTTTGATTAAGACAAATGGCTTCAGCTTTTTTCACTTCGAAAGATTGTTCATGTGAATCCATTAAAAGAACCACAATCATGCTATGTTTGCAGATTTTATTACTGTTTAAATGCTGTAACTTGCCCTCTACGTCGAGGGGACTTTACTATGCATTTGGGTGTTGCTTCAGAGCTGACTTGGGTGTCGTTTAGGATGGCTAAAGTCAAAGTGAAATTCAGTATAGAATAACATTTTTGTATTAACCCAGTGGTTTTCCTAATTTGCTTTTAAATTTCAAAGTGGAAATCATTGACAATTTGATGTTGATTTTGAACGGTATATTCTAGTATGGTTTTCACTACTCGATGCATGATGATTTTAGTTGATGATATGACTGGCTCTTTAATCGGTCTCAAAAATACATAAAACACCTTGAACATCCAAAGTTCAAGCTGTCAAATCAGCGGATTTTCAACCCCAAAGAGGATATCACTTTCGTTGTGCATGTGAATGAACCCAAAGCCTGCTGTGCTGTTACTTGAGTATAGGAAGCTGGTGGTTTGTAATCTCTCCGCACCATTAGCAATTCACCGAGGAGAACGAGAGGCTTTTCTCCTGGCTATTGACTCTAGAAGGAGAGAAATTGACATCTTGATGTTGTTCTTTTAAATGGCTTGTGGCTTTGGAGTAGTTATGGAGAGAAACTGTTGCTATCGCTCCTCTTTACTTCTCATGCTCAACATTTTCATAGAATAGTAATGGATTTTGGTTTTCAGACTCGCCCTTGCTCTGATGCTTCGTTTTTTGTTTGTTTCATTGCACATTTATTAGCAGTTTGTTTCTTTTCCACTCCTTATCTTCAGGTTCACAAGCTTTAAATGTTCTTTCTCTGTTGTTACAGCTTATAACAGAGCTGGAGTTTTGTTTTCTGACAAACGGTTTGACTTGATCAACTTGTTTTTTTTTTCTACACTTTGCAAGCTGGTCTCAAGTCAAATCTACAATAATGTTATTATTATGTTTGTATTTATAGTGCATTTTTACAAATGAAAAAAAATCGAATTATTGTCTTATTTTCCTAATCTTCTCTTATTTGTTCATGGCTCTTACTGGATGACAAATATTGCCGTTCTACTTGTCTGTACATGTTCTCTTCTTCATAATTGCTTTAAGACTTGCATTTAAACACTCTCTGTGATGCACGATCACACCATTAGTACCTTTCACTCAGTAGCATTTTTAGGGACATATGTGAACCCCCTCAGCAAAAAAAAAAAACAAAGATTTATGCTTGTCCCTGAGTGACATAATAATGTGGTCGTCATGGCAGCCAAGGGTGCTTGGGAATGGAGCCGTTCATGTTGTGTAAGACATTATGGGCTTGATTAGGCAGCAGCTGAAGTGGCACTCTGAAAGATGTGTGTGTGTGTGTGTGTGAGAGAGAGAGAGCGAGAGAGAGAAAGGGAGGCAGCACTGGTAGGGTGATGTGCGCCAGTTCTACCGAACAGTCTGAGCTTTTGTTCTGGACTCATTCAAGCTTACAGTGTCTCCTGTGAAACCTCTTCCTCGTTAATCAGATGAACACTCTCCATCATGATGAAGTGGTTTTAATGTTGGTTAGAAATAGTTTTTTATTTTTTATGTATTAATTATGAAAATGTTTAGGGAATTTCTCACACATTAATGGTCCATACTATAAATAAAAAAATTGGTATATTAAGTTCATCTTGGAGATTGGATCTTAGGAAAATTGGTTTGTGCTTTAAAATGAACATTCATTGTTATAGAAAATAATTACCCACACTTGCATTTGGAAAACATTGACGATCCATCCATCCATCCATTTTCACGTCGGCTTTTTCCCTTTCGGGGTCGCCACAGCGAAATGAACCGCCAACTCCTCTGGCACATGTTTTATGCAGCGGATGCCCTTCCAGCCGCAACCCATCGCTGGGAAACATTCACACACACACACACTCATTCACACTTTAACACTATGGACAATCGTTCTTACTCAATTAACTTATATCGCATGTATTTGGACTTGTGGGGAAACCAGAGCACCCGGAGAAAACCCACATGATAACGGGGAGAACATACAAACTACACACAGAAATGCCAACCGACCCAGTCGAGGCTCGAACCAGCGATCTGTGGCATATACATTATACATAAAAGTATTTGCTCACCTGCCTTTATTTGCAAATGAACTTAAATGACATCTCATTCGAAGTGACTCTTCCCATGAAGCTCTCTGTTCACTGTTCTTGAGCTAAAATGAAGGCCACCTGAAATTTGGAGGTTTCTTGTTACCTTTGTGGCGGAGTTTCTGTCATTTCCAAATATTTTTCTTTTCTTAAGTAGCTGCTGGCTGAGGAATGTTTGGGAGAGAGGAAATTGCATGACTGATGCCATCACAGTTCCACTCTGGATTTCATTGAGCTCCTGAAAGCAATTTCTTCACCGTAGTTGTTTGGATGCCTTGGTGTTTTTGATTTTTTACACCTGTAGCCATGGAAGTGATTTAAACACTTGCTTTGGAGTATTTTGGTTGGTGAGCAAACACTTTTGACCATGTAGTGTATAAAAACCATGCCTTGCTAGTTGCTACCATAAAATAGTAACGTTATAGATATGTTGGGATGTCTTTTCTGGGACTAATAATAAAAGGTATATTTGCAGTGATATAGTAGTAAAAAGTGGTTTAAATTTTTTTTTTTTACTGTACCTTTTCTGTATCCTGCAGCTTTGTTTTTGTTGCCCAGCCACATAGATAATTTTACTTAACTCTGATTTTACTTACATCTCTTTTTTTTCTTTTTTTATCTGAGAAATTGGTGCTGTTTTTAAATAAAATTATGCTTCTATAGACATCCTAATATTTTTTAGGGGTTAAAATGCTTGAACCTGATTTTAGTTTGTCAAGTTGGAATATGAGATTTAAAACTCTTTTCAGGGAACACCTACTATTAAAAAAACTATTTCCTCTCCCATCTTTATTTTATTCCTGCTTTGGTTTATTGATCAGTTAATGCACCTATATTATGAGCCCTTTTTGTCCCTTTGGACAAAAACGTCTACCAAATGCATAAATTTAATGTAAATGAGACCATCACAGTTAAAATTATTTTATTACATAATAAACTCATGACAGGTTATCATACTTCCTTTTCAATGATGATTCAAGATGTTAAAAGTTCTTCGGAACTGAAATGTGGTGATTCAGTACACAGTCTAGAAAAGTGAGCTTTAAATCCAAGAATTTACATATGAAATGCTTCACAAATTGAAACCTTTCCTGGCAATATCACTTTAAAGTGATAATACAACCATTTCTTTATCAAATGAGCTACAAATGCTAAAACCTGAGAACATATTTTTTTATCAAAGCATCTAATGGTCAGTATTGAGAACTTTAAGCCATGAGTAGACTCATCCAGCTGCAAGTTATCTATTACATTTTTTATATTAGTATAGTTTTTGTACTTGTTAGTCGGCAGTCTATTTTTATGTTTGATTTTGTTCTCTGCCAATCAATGTGGTGTGGTTTCTGTTGCGAAATGTGCTCTAAAACTATATTCAGCTTACTTCCTTATTTACCAAGTTATTGTGCTCATTGTTTAAGATGTAGATGTTGAACAATGTTTTTTTTTCATGAAGTGAGAGGTCTCAAAAGATCTTCCAAAATCTATGATATTTCAGATTGAAGCTTTCATAGGTTATAATAATTCAGAATAGAATCTTACAATCCTCATCTAATCTACTGGTTTTGACAATTTAAAGAATTTCTATGTTGTGCAGGTGAGAATCAAAGGCAATGACTACACCTATCTCGAAACCTGGTAGTCATTTGATCAACAAATGATGGACGTACCTGCAATGATCCTGTGAAAGATGCACATGAAATAGAACAATGCTTTTGTTTACTCTTATTGCTGGTAATTACCTAGAGAGCTATTCAGCCCAAGAGGAAGAGAATGTGATAAAAATGAAAGAGATGATACAGCTTAAATCTGTCTTTGTTCCTGTAAATTGTTCTGGGTTCGATTTATTTTGTGTGGGTGTGTAGTTGATGAGTATAAAAAGACAAATAGAGCTTATTTCACATGCAAATTGTCTATTTGTTGTATTGTAAGGATCGGTATACATATGTCTGAGAGTTCTCATCAATGATTCAGCCCTTTACACTCTTTTCTTTAAAAACAACAAACAAAGGCTAGTGGGAAATTTGGAAAGTGATTTAAACCTAATCTTAAATCCTTGTAAATGGTAACACTTATGGAATAGTCCTTGACTCTACTTGAAGATATGGGACTCCTGGGGTTGAGATGACTGGACTCCATAAAGACACTGCTGCCGTCACACAGATCCACTTCCTTCATGGACAGGTGAGATGCCACATGCACAATGTTTTGAAGCTGAATCTTTTATTTTTCAATTTTTTTACTGTGTACAGGGAAGGGTACTTTCTCTGTTGGATGATAACACCCTTCACCTTTGGGAGATTGTACAGAAAGAAAGCCGTTCACATTTGATCGAGGTGAACAGCTTTATTTTACCTGGCCGGCCAGGCATTGAAAGCACCAGGTAATGAGTTGCGATACAGCTTCACGCTAATTTTTGAAACGCATCCCTTTCTCTAATTGCTCATGGTGCTTCTCTCTGGTATTTAGTGCGACGCGAGTAACTGTGATGCTGCTGAAACGAAGTTGTGATCTTCTGGCGCTGGGCACCGAAGGTGGTGGTGTTCACTTCCTGGAGCTTCCCAGCCTCACACTGCTCAACCACTCATTGTTCCAGGATCAGATCATGCAGAGGTGAGAGCTGACTGGTAAATGCATATTCAGATCACTCAGATTAACATCTTGACACTTTAACAATAGCTTTCTTCAAATTTGGTAGTTTTTATCATTTTGGTTGATACAAATTAGTCACTCCTTTGTTGTCAGAACATCTCAGGTCGACATTATTAGTGAAACAAAATCGTCAAAGCCTAAATTAATAACCGAGGATTCTAGAACTTTCCTTTTTTGCGGTTTGTCAGAAGTACCTGTCTGGTTGGGAACCCCACTTTTTGCTCAATGTGAGCTGGAAATGGGTACAAGCAGAACCATGTGACCCCAACTTGGACTAAGCAAGTGAATAAGAAAAGGATAGGTAGGATAAAAAAATTGCTTCATTCCTGCTTTACATAAAATTACATACCTTGTGTACTTTCTGTAACTCTTAAAAAAATTATGTGCAGAAAATTATATAAGTTTCCCTTAAATTAAATTGTAAATAAAATAGTATGTAACTGTTTAATATGTATACCCAAAGTAACTTGTTTTGATTAAGGCCATACTTGTTAGCTTAAAAGACTATAATATTGCTCTTTTGAATATTCATGGAAAGTTTTTCTGTCGGGGGATTGTGTGTGTTTTTTGTGACTCTGGACATTAATACCCGAAAATAAAGATGACGTATGGTGAGATTTGAAAGTAAAAAATAAGATTTTTTTTTTAAGAAGCTGCAACTTTTCTTGCATTTTGAAGTCTTTCCTTCTCCTTTCTCATATTAAACAAAGAAGGTATAATTCTATGCTGGCTCTGAGCTTGTTGCCGCCCCTGCCCCAGCTGTGTCTGTCTGTCTGTTAATCTGTCAGAAGGTTATATCCAGCTTAAGCTGCCAAAACTCTGACCCCACACATCACTTCACTTCTATTAGACATTTAAACTTTGGTGACGGCCTTGACACTGTGACCCGATGAGATCTTTTAAGCCACTACTGTTCAGCTGTCTATAAATCTCAATATATAATACAGTTGACTTTTAAGAAGGTGGCTTCTTAATAGCTGTAATTAGGTCTCTTTCAAGTGAGGCAATTGCAACTAGCTGCTCATCTAAATCTTTAAAGCCGCTGTTTATAAAGGAGACAAATTGCAGCTTCTTCAGTAAGCTCTTTTTGTAGATAGAGGCTGAATAAATGTAGAGCTAGAGACCTTGAACTGCTCATTAGCGGAGGACCGTTTGGGTCTTATCACTGCCACTGTTAGTAATTATGTGCCAGGCAGGAAACTACTGAACAAAATGCTTTTGTACCAAGTGTCAGATCTACTGGGCCCCAACTGAAGAGTGTATGGCTGTGAAGGCTCGTATCTGAGAATGGAATTATTATGACAGAAATTAAAAGGCGTTTGAGTGGGAATCAGCCCCTCCCACTTTCTTTTGAACACTGTATGTCTTTTAGACTTTAGAGTTGGGTCAAACTTTTGGAAGTCAAGCTGAGATCCAACAGTCCATAAGGTGGAATACATAAAAAAAAGTTCACCCAGCTTTCCAGCAGTACCAGCACCAGCTTTCACTCTCATCCAGTAGGCCTTAAGCTTTTTTTAACACAATTCTTCCAGTTCAAACTTTCTTGGTTCCCATTTAAATATAAAACACTTTCATCTCATTTCAAGTTTTGATTTAATTTGTACTCAATAACTTGGTGTGGGTGGGCATCTGTGAGACTTCCTAATGGACAGAGTTGGCTCTAGTCAGCAACTTAGCACACCCTGTGCATACATTTATAAAATGCACAGCAGTTGACAATGAGGCCAAATATTACATCATAAAGGGTATAAAAGATGTCACTCAATGGTACAAGGGTGCCAGAGAGGCAGATGATGATGGACGACCAGAACTTTGAGCGGAGAAAAGACTTTTTGGTGTTTTGAGAACCAACTAAAAAGTTTATTCTACATTGGTTGAGTACGGTTTTACTTTATGATTAATATTATCTTTTTTAACACAGTCAAAAATGTAGTTTAATTAACTGCAGTTTTTGTTTGAAAATGTTTTAATACTTTGAGATCCGAAAGCTTTGAAAAAACAAATCACAAAGGAAACTTCTGACCAAGTGTTAAGCGTCAAAAGGCTTAGAACTTAAGGCAGATTTGACTCACTTAACCTAACGTGAGAATAAAAAAAATAAAGAATTTGAAGGTGTATAGGATTAGCTGAGCACCATAAAACAAGTCAAGCGAACTTCGGGGAATTAGACCTTTTATATGTAGATAACCCTTTGATAACTGCAATGTTTACAGCATTTACAAATTAGATTAAATTACACCAATGTGTAATATTTATTCATCCTCTAAGTTCTTAAGTCAAATATGTCTCCCATTAACTTAAAATTATTTCAGACTTCCTTTATTTGCAAAGATTCTCATTCAGTTATTTGAAAAGGCACTTTAAGAACTCTGTTTATTTTGGTTACACATTTGTGAGTTTCCTTTGCATCCTCTTTTGAACTCTTCAACCTATGCCAAGCCACCAAAAGACTAATCCAGTCCTCTTTTTCCACTTATCTTCTTCTCCCCTTCATCCCGTCTCAGTGGGTGTACCATACACATTCCATCTCTTGAATGCAAGTCAGAAGCACAGGAGACTCTTTCTCTCTGTCTAACTGTATTTCAACATGTCCCTGTTTGTTGATAAAAGTAATTTAATACGATTTGTGTATTGAACGGCTTCTATCTTGACGTTCTCCATGATCCTTAAATTGAGATTAATAGTTACCAAGTGTTTGAGGCACTTGATCTTGTTTTATTGCTCTTTGAGATTGAGATTTTTCCATCTGAGGTACTTTTCCACAAAAGACTTTGAGGCTGCTGAGAATAAATTGTAACGTTTTATTGTGAAGAACATATGTACTTTAGTAGTACTCAAGTTTGGGGAGTTGAGGTAGACTGTATTTGTTTTCTTTGTCTAAATAGGAATTTGCTAAAAATGAAAGTTTACCAATGGCTCCCTTGGCACGGTTCTCTGAAGTTTTTTTTTTTTAAGGAAGCTATGATGTTCACTTGACTCGTTACTCCCATCCTCAGTGTTCCAGAGGAGTACAAGGGTGGAAAGTCTTTAGGGCCTGTGGAGTCCCTGGAGGAACATCCAAAAAACTCAGATAAAATCCTCATTGGTTACAGCAGAGGGCTGGTTGCACTCTGGGACCTCAACAATCGGCATGTGGACAACCTCTTCCTGGGAAAACAGGTGTGTGTGTATGAGTGGCTTTTAACACTCTTTGCATGTTTGTATCAAAATAAACGAGTTGCGTTTCAAGCAATGACGTCATGGGTTTTAATGCACTGTTGCTTTTCAAAGAGAATTAAACTGGGCATCTTTAAATCATCAGATCTTGATGTCCAGATGTTTGAGCTCAAAGCTCTGCTCTTATTTCTCTTCTGCACATGTTCTTTGTGGATCTGTTGCAGCAACTGGAGAGTTTGGTGTGGGAACGCTCTGGGAACAGATTTGTCAGTTCTCACAGTGATGGCGGGTACATGGTGTGGTCTGTCAGCAGCAAGCCTTGCAATCACGAACCGATCACATCCACCAATCCATACGGTGAGCTCTTGAATATCCTTAACAACGGAATATTTGAATGAATCTAATTTGAATCTTTAAGAAAATTATTTAAAATTTTATTGGCTTACAATTTAATAATGCAGCATGCAATTTTCTTGCCAATGTTGAAGCCTTTTTTGATGGCTTAAAGAGTGCTATAATTTGTTTTGGAACTTGATAGGACGTCCTTGAGGCATCACACTTTTAAGAGTTATGTGTTAATTTATTGCAGTATTTATGTTCTTGTCTACAAAATCAGTTTTTCTTTAACACAGTTGTGTAACTCTTGATTTATAAATGTAAGCTTAAGCTGGCCATACCAGACAAATCATCGTAGTTTTTGACAAATCATGAATTAATTACTTGATTTTCAGTTTCAGAAGTAGAACCAAATTCATATTTAATATTTTAATGAACAATAACTTCTCCAATCATTATTTTGAGACCAACTGTAGCTCAATTTTACCACTATCTGATTTTATAACATACTTTAGGAGTCAGAAAGAACTATTCACTCATTATTAAAACTTCTTATTTATTTGTTTATTGGCTGAATGTTCTGGCTATTGTTTATGCACCTTTCTAAACTGATCTACTGAATACTTTATGGAAACAAAGGGCACTTTAGTGCAACATTCTGAGCCTGTGGTGCTAATTAATTTACTCATCTGTGTTTATTTATTGATTGATATTATTTCTATCACAGAAAAGAGTTGCAATTGTAGTATTGTTTGAGAAGGCAGTTTAAGAAGGCTAGCAATGAAAGGAAAAGCTTAAGATGGTATTTATTTATTTTTGCAGATAATATAACTCCCGCAATTCTTCAGAGGTGGTCATGCTTTAAGGTTTTCTTGACTCTTACAAAGCCTGCTGATGTTATTCTATACCAAAGCGTTGAGTGTGTTCAGCTTTTTCTAATAGGCCGTTAAAGTCCCTCCAGACTCATTAAAAGACTCGTAAACCTCAAAAGCACTAGCTGTTGACACAAACTTCTTTGGGATCTACTGATGTTTTGAACATCTTTGCCAAGGTTTGTGAAGTTTTGCTCAATGTTTTTGCTCTCAGGCCCTTTTCCCTGCAAAGCCATGAACAAGATCCTGTGGAGGACGACGGAGTCCGGGTATGTAGTGGAATCCCTGAGTATTGAATCCTGTGAAAGCTTGAGTTGCTTTTGAGTGGAGTGTATTCTGTGTCTGTGTGTGAAGGGCTCCTTTGGTGCTGTTCAGCGGTGGGATGCCCCGAGCCAGCTATGGGGACCGACACTGCCTCAGTATCCTGCAGGACAGCAGTCATGTGACATTAGATTTCACCTCCCGCGTCATCGACTTCTTCACCATTCATTGCACTGAGCCAGAGAAGGGTAAGGGTAGCTAGTTGCATTGATGGTTGTGCATTGAAGAAATAGTTTCTTCAATGGTGGAAAAGTAAAAATATACAATTAATTACCTTTTTTTTACTTTATTAAAGCAATTCTCGACCAACAAAGGCTTCTTTCCTTTTTTGGGGTATTTTAGGCTATAAAGCATTAAAAATAAATTATTAAAAATAAAAATGTAAATTTCTCCATCTACCATTGTAGGATAGACACAAATTGAATGTTTAGACTGGAACACCTCCTGAAGCCTCCCTAGGAAGGTGTGATTCTCTAGGATGAAGAGATTATGTCTCTAGATTGGCCTGGGAACGCCTCTGTATTTCCCCAGTAGAGCTGGAAGAAGTGTCCTAGGTGATGGAGGTCTGGGCTTCCCTACTTTGAATGCTCCCCCTCTGACCCCACCCTAGATAAGCGGATGTAGATGAATGGATGGATGAATGAATGGACTGGAACACATTCTGTTCCCAAAAGAAGCTATATCTAAATCTAAGATAAAAAAGGGTCAACAGAAGCACACACAAATTTCAGGAGCAGAGAAAAGAATGTACATTCGCTTTCAACTGTTCAAATTCCTCATCTGTATATTTACATTAAACAGATATGGCTGGACACACAATTAGTCTTCCAGCATGTGCTGATATTTTATTTGCATAAGCATGGTGACGCATGTCCTGCTCACTGGTATAGTGGTTGGTGTTCGACATAAACTTACTGGCCACTTTAATAGGTACACCTGTCCAACTGCTTTCTAATCATCCAATCACGTGGCAGCAACTCCTTGCAGCTAGACATGATCAAGATTATCTGCTGTTAATCAAACTGAGAAAGGAAATAATGAAGAAAGCAGATTTAAGTGAACGTGACATGGGTACCAGCATTCTGAAACAGCTGATCTACTTTATTGTTTTTTTTTTTTTTTTTTTTTCAAAGTTACAGGTGCAACTCTTAACAAAACAAAACTAAATTTTTTTGTTTATTAAAATTGTTTATCTTTGTATTTGTTATCTTTGTGTTAATTATTAATCTACTTTATTTAACACAAGCTGCAAACTTCATATTTAAGTATTCATTAAAAAAACATATTGTTTTGGACAGTTTTCATCGCCCCCTCCCCTACTTGCTTGCAATGCTACAGTCCACTTTAGCTTTTTAACCCATAAACAACCAGATTTGATTTATTTATTCGATACATTGTTTAATGAAGTTTTAAGTTAATGTTAGTATGAACTTTTTTTGCCTTGTTTCTGCATTTAACGTATACCATCTTCAAAACAGCTTTTTGGGATTCTTTGATGAATTTTGTTGTCTTCTGACATATTTAATATGGAGAATTGGAGGAGTTTTGCCTGCTGTCAGTTTCATGGGAAACAGAATGTAGAAAGTAGGCTTGTGCATGAACAGGCGGACACACAAGATTAATTCATCTGGATTGCTTTGTATGTACATATAAATTCTAGCTATGTCCATAGGGAAAGTTTTTATAAGAAATCTATGCAAATGTTCATACGTGAGGCGCCCGAACTGATTTCCTCTACTTCTTCATCTCAGAGTTTGATGAGGCCTCAACACTTGTAGTTCTTCTGGAGGAGGAGCTGGTGGTGGTTGACCTGCAGACATCTGGCTGGCCCACACTGCCTGTGCCCTATCTGGCTCCTCTACACTCCTCTGCCATCACCTGTGCATCTCATATCTCCAATGTTCCTCCCAAACTGTGGGAGCGTGTAACGAGCGCCGGGCAGCTCCAGTGTCCTTTGTACAACTATGAGGTGAAACTATAACTGGGTTGAAATTGATTCAAAAGTAATCAAACGGTCTCTCTGTTTCTTTGTTTGTATTGTGTGCTCCCCTCTACAGTAAACTAAATTATTTTGGTTTGAAAAATAGCCATTGGTTTTCCTTACTCATGGAAGTGAGAGGGGCAATCATACTTTTTTAAATGAGCGAATTATACAAATTTACATTTTTGCAGTTGGCAGACACTTTTGTCAAAAGCGACTGGGACAGACGATGTGCAATTTATTACAGCCGATGGTCTAACTCTGCTTACCCAAAACAAAAGTTTTAAATAAAAATTCAGTTTGGCAATATTTGTGATCAATGACATTTCTTTTAGTTATAAAAAAAATAATTAAATTCATTAAGGTAAACTCTGTTCAGAAATTTAGAAAAATGTTTATAGTTGCCTTGCAAATCACTAGATATTGGCTTCTTTTTGGGTTATTTTTCACCAGTAGGATACAATGTTTGTAAAATTGTAAAATAAAATTGATATCTTGATTATTCTCATTGATTTTATGATAGAAAAACTGAGGACAAGGAACTTGCAGGAAGTAGAGTAAGATTGTGAAACAGCTTCTTAAGGAAGAGCAGAGAAATGCGTGGAGATAAAGTGGCTGTATAACCTCTCATTGTTAGTTTCTCTCACATCCTCAGTGTTTCTTTTTTAAGTAACACCAAATCATCAAACAAACCGCAACATTTGTTTCCATCTGTTTAAATAAGTATTTTTTCCCCTTATAGAGTACTGGCGTTTTTATTTTTAGGTATTACAGCTTTTCCCTTTTTTTTTTAACCAAACACTTGTAAAACGTGTACCATAGTCAGAGTTCTTATTATTGTAAATTTCATTAAAGAATTTAAAGTTTGCCAGATGTTTTAGCTATAAACATTTCTTTTTTATGTTGTCAGAATTGGCCGATCTGTGGAGGGAAAAACTTGGCTCCAGATTCCAAGCACAAGGAGCTGCTGTTAACTGGGTATGATTTAAACAGTTTTATTGTGATTCAAAAGATCAGGTTCATAAAAATCGACTGGATGTGTAACCTTTGTGTGATGTGTTTGTTTATCAGACATGAGGATGGCACAGTGCGTTTCTGGGATGCGTCGGGGGTGTCACTCAAACCCCTGTACAAACTGAGCACAGCAAACATCTTCCAAACAGACTGTGACCACAACGACAGCTTGACTCAGGCTGCTGAGGAGGAATGGCCTCCTTTCCGAAAGGTCAGCAATCTCTTGTCTTTAACACCAGCCTTAAATCACTTCATCCGAACATTGTGACTGGGAGTTATTTTATGAAGCTTTCCTCCTTGTTTTCTCTCTTCTTTCTCGACAGGTTTCATGACCTCTCCCTTCTCTTCTCTTTTTCTTTTCTTAATCCACCTTTTCCTCTTCTTCAGCTGGTTCATAAAACACAATCCACAGTCTGGCATGCAGCCTGTTTTAACATGTGGAATTCACACTGGAGAGTTTTTTTTTTTTTTTTAGCCTGAATTAATAGCAGACTGTGAGTCTGATTTCTCAAATGCTTGGTTAGCGTCTGCTTAAGATGAAGCACAAAGCTGCTCTGGATGCCATTTCTGCATTGCTCTCATTTTAAATTTTTTCCTTCTTCTTTGCTCATAACATGCACATTCCTCATTTCTTTGTTCTTGTTCTGTTCCCCATCTGCTTGGCTGGGAGCAGATGCCACTGGGGTGTATAAAGGATAGGTAATACAGTCACACTGTTAAAAACCTGTTATTGCTCTAGGTGGAGCTATTGGCAGTGAGGTATTTAATATCTGAAGTATGAGTTTGGTATCTTTTTTGGTAGTTTTTTTTTCAAAGTTAATATGGGTTCCTGATTGACTGTTGTTGTTCCATGCGTTTCTCATATCTGTGCATTGCCGGTTTTTGCAGTTTAAGGAAAAAGAACGAAAAACGAAAAAAAGACATTTGTGTTTGCTTTTCATTTATTTTCAGGTGGGCTGCTTTGACCCTTACAGTGATGATCCCAGACTCGGAATCCAGAAGATCAACCTCTGCAAGTACAGCGGGAAGCTGCTGGTGGCAGGAACTGCCGGACAAGTAAGATCACCGCTTTTCATCCATATTTAGTGTTTGTTATTCAGCTTTGTTGCAGTCAAGTAGGTAATCTTGTGCTCTAATTGGTCAGTTTCCTTCTTTTTGAAAGGGTCATCTCTTTGCCCATTTTTAAGACATTTATCCTCTTCTTTATAAAAACCTAGTAAATAAAAATGTTTTCAGTCTTTACTTGAAAATCACCACTCTAGAGACTAGGTAAATATATCTGGAAGCAACTGTTTGAACCAGGGACCCCATAGGCTCTTTAGTAGCAGATCGCAAAGTCCTTTGGACAGGGGATAAAAGTTCATAGATGTGCCACAAGTAACAGAATTTTCAATTGAATTCTGAGCTAGTGCAGAAAGATCAGATATTGGGTAATGTGTTAAAAAAAAAAAATTCCTTAGTCAACAGCCTCAAAGCAGTGTTCTGAACATACTGGACGACTTGGGAAGTCCTCAATATGCCGCATTGCAATAACCAATTAACTTCAGCAGCAACAGAGACAGTAATTTATGTCTTATCTTCGTTTAGCTTAAGA
Source organism: Danionella dracula (assembly GCA_900490495.1). Lineage (NCBI taxonomy): Eukaryota > Metazoa > Chordata > Actinopteri > Cypriniformes > Danionidae > Danionella > Danionella dracula. The sequence goes on from UELW01000444.1 coordinate 3,478,873, forward strand.
AAGCTGTTGCTCATTCATCTATAGACATCAAGATGGAAGGCCAGGGGCTAGTCTTGCATGCATTCAGAGGATTGGTAGAGCTGAGTATCATCAGCATAGCAAGGAAAGGATTTTATGGTTCCTCGTAGTCTCTTCCATGGGTCTCATAATGTGGTTAAAATGTAGCGGGTACAAAAAAATCTAACTCTGTGGAGCTCCTTAAACAAGTAGGGCTGAAGAAAATACATATTTTTATGTATTTTATGTGTGAAGTGGGTCTCTAGATCTATGATGTATATGCATGTGTTGTGCACGGTTAAACACCCTGAAGAAGGGAGAACACAGTCTGAACACAACCACAAGTAGCTTTAAACAATGGTATGCTGCAAAAATGGTGGTGTTTACAGCTCCGGAATTTTCAGTCGCACCAAATTCTGTTGTTCTGTTGCTGCAATTTACTCTTAACAATTTACTCATTACTTTAGCCTTTCGTCTGCACATTACTTCCATTTACATTTCTTAAGCACCTTGGACTTCTGATATAGTTATAGTTAATGTACCAACTTTGAAAAGAACCCCTGTAACATAGCAAATTCCGTGTTTGTTTGTGTGTGCGTGTGTGTGTGTGTGTGTGTGTGTGCGTGTGCGCGCGTGTGTGTGTGCATGCAGATGCACTCTTGGCAATAAACCTCTTTCTGATTCTGGTTAGATCCTGACCTGTGGATGTGTACTGTATGCAAAAGCTTTAAAGATGTTTACGGGTGAACGATTAACATACAACTTTCTGCTTTTATATCAAACCTATCTAGTTTATAATTATGACATATTAATGCAAGCCAACCTTTAAAATTTGAAGCGATAAGCTAATGTAGATTAATAAGCATAATTACATTTGTGGTTGACAACGTTATCAAAATGATTGTTGTTTAAAAAAAGCAATTCCTTTGTAACTCAAGTTGTTAATGTAAGAGATTTGGTGTAATTAATCATACCCTCTTTTCCTACATGGTTTTCTCTGTGTAGTCTTAAGTTTTCTTTTATACAATGCATCTGCTTTATTCCTTAACCATTTCATTTAGAATGTTCACAAGAAGGACAGATCATCCGTAACGTCTGTGGATGAAAGGGATTGTAAGGGAGAGAATTCAACTCCGAGCCCTGCTCTGTTTACAGGTGATTGTTCTGGTTCTAAGCGATGAAAAGTCAGATCACATGATTGATGTGGCCACGGTGGATCTCCTTCAGGACCGAGAGGGATTTACATGGAAAGGTCACGATCGGTTGCCTCCGAAGAGCGGCTCAGTCGTGTTTGCTCCAGGATTCCAGCCAGTCGTCCTGGTGCAGTGCTTGCCGCCTGCTGCTGTTACCGCAGTAACCCTGCATGCTGAGTGGAACCTCATTGCCTTTGGCACCAGTCATGGTTTTGGCCTCTTTGACTACCATCGACGGAGTTCTGTGCTGGCTAGGTAAACTCACAGCTTTCCAAGTCTGCTGCGGCAAATGGACTGTTGGAAGGATAATACGTTGATTCTGTGTGGGCATTAATTAATAACAGGGTACAAACAACGATACTGTCAATACTGTCTTAGCTAGGGTCGCTAACCGTTCCTTAATATGAAAAAGATGACACTCAAACACCTGCTTAAAGGAAAAGGCCTTTAATGCCATCTGTCAATGCAACCTTCTAATAAAATTAATTTTATTGGATTACCCTGTTTATATTTTTTGCGCCAAGATTAAAATATGTCTAAGGAATAATGGTCACAAAGCACTGTTCAATGAACTGAAGATTTTGATTAAGATTTTGGAGCTGCCCTGACTCCAGACTCTATTCACTCGAACCAATTCCAAATGAATCAATCCTAGATGGAAAGCATTCTGGTCTCAGCTCCAGAGAGTCAGGAAAACAATAGCTACCATTCGTCTCGGGTGTCTTCAGCTGGGCATCTGTGAGGATCAGAATTTGCAATATGCAAATATTCAAGACATAGAAGAAGCCCAATTCTTGGATAGATGCTGTTTAAGTTGACGAATCAGCAGTTTCACAATGGTTGTGAAGCCATGCAGGACAAATTTGAGTCTCTAGGCAAAATTCTTCATTTCAAGAAATAGAGAATCTTAACCCACCTATGTAATTAACTGAAATGAATGTAGTGTCAGGGATTCGAATAAAGGTGATATGTTTTATTCCTTTATCCTTTTATTGTAAACTTGATTAAAGCATTCCATGACAAAGCACTGTAAGAACTAGGAAACAAAGCAGAAAATGCATACAATGAAGAGATATATACATACACACACAATCAAATAAAATTAAATTTTTTAATGTAAAATAATTTGGCCAAATCTAAGCTTTTTTTTTGTAAAATAGACCGTTCCTTCACAAACTTTTTATTTATATACAACTTCAAATGAATTGAATCAGTCCTTTGACATGAGATTCAAAGATAAAGAAATAAACATGCGGAATGTAACAATAAACAAAATTCAAGAATGAACTAAACATAATTTACTTGTAGAGGATTGTGTTTTGATTTCAACGTTCTATTATTGAATGTATACTTTTTATTGCTGTTTATCGTTGTATTTGTATTTTTCCCCCAACAATTGCACATTTTTCAAGAGGGAAGTTTCTAAACCTTTTTTTTTTTTTTTTTTTTTCCTCCTCTACAGGTGTACGTTACACCCTAATGACTCTCTGGCCATGGAGGGGCCACTGTCGCGGGTGAAGTCCCTGAAGAAATCTCTCCGTCAGTCGTTCAGGAGGATCCGCAAGAGCAGGGTCTCTGGGAAGAAGCGCCCTGTGGTCAGCAGCCCCACCAGTAAAGTGAGGATTTGGGCTCTTGCAGATTATACAGCATTTACGAAGTCTTCTTTATATATATATATATATATATATATATATATATATATATATATATATATAAATTTTTTTTTTTTTTTGGGTGGTAGGTGCAGGAGGCTAATGCTCAGCTGGCAGAGCAAGATGCAGAGATGGCACCGATACAGCGGCGCATTGAGCCCCGATCTGCGGACGACTCTTTATCTGGAGTGGTGCGATGCCTCTGCTTCGCCGACACCTTCCTCAGAGACGGTATGGCCTTGGAGCAAGTGCTTTGACACTCGAAAACACAATATCTGGTAAAGCTGTGCTGTTCTTAGTGTTGTGCATATGTAATTCTACCGAATCCATTCTGCAATATTACAATGATAACGGTCAGATTCTGCAAAGTTAACTTTGCGTTTGTCCTGTGTTTTTATGTGGAAGACTGTAAATGTAGTAAAAAGTTGAATTATTTTGCAAATCCAGAATTTTTGAAGTAATCACTGATTAAAGATCTGTGTTTATAGTAATCGTTTAATATATTACTATTTCACACTCATATTATTCAAAATGAACATAGAAATTTAACTGTTGAATGAATGAAATGTTTGGATGTTTTCTTTAATGTAGATTTTTCTAACAAAAATGTTAAACTGCTGCTGTTTTGTATTTTACTTTGTACATTAATGATGCCCTATGATACTGACTTATTTTTTTTCCCCTCTTTGTTCGTCAGGAACGCATCATGGTCCGACGCTGTGGGCTGGTACCAACTCTGGCTCCGTGTACGCCTACGCTCTGGATGTGCCGTCACAGGAGAAGTTTTCAGAACGAAGTGCGGAGGCGCTGTTAGGGAAAGAAATCCAGCTGATGCACAGAGCTCCGGTAGTGTCCATAGCAGTGCTGGACGGCCGAGGAAACCCCCTTCCTGAGCCTTATGAGGTCTCCAGAGACCTGGCTAAAGCCCCAGACATGCATGGCAGCCACTCCGTGCTCATTGCTTCTGAAGAGCAGTTCAAGGTTTGGAAGATTTTCAGAATGACAACCCTTTTATCACACTTTAAAAATGTATAAAAAAAAATGCACGATTAAGGTCATTGCACGTTTAAAAAATATTTCTGAAAGATGTTCGTGCTCAAAGTTAAAATTTTCCCCAACCTGTTGTACTATTTACTTGTAGCGCAAACTAATCACAAAAAGGAAATATAAGGGGGTTGTTATACATATACACACACACAAACACACACATATATATATATATATATATATATATATATATATATATATATATATATATATATATATATATCCCTCCCCAAATGCGTAAATGTAAATTTATGTATATATATAAACATACAGTACAGACCAAAAGTTTGGACACACCTCGTTCGAAAACTTTTATTTATTTTCATGTTTTACACTGAAGGCATCAATACTATGCATTAACACATGTGGAATTGTATACATAACAACAAAAGTGTGAAACAGCTGAAAATGTCATTCTAGCTTTTAGTAACCACCTTCTGATTATGCTTTGCACACTTTTGGCATTCTCCTGATCTTCATTTCAGGAGACCACCTCTTGGTCTTCACTTCACAGGTGAGCCCTGTCAGGTTTAATACGTGGGCTTTCTTGCCTTATAAATGGGTTCTGGGCCATCAGTAATCAATTTAGGAAATGAAGGTCAGTCAGTCCAAAAAACTTTGAATGAGAAGGTGTGTTCTAACTTTGTACGTATGTATATATGGTCCTCATCATGGTTTATTGTAAATGGAAGCGTTCATTGATCTTTAATACAAGTCTCTCTTTTTTTTGTCTCTATAGGTTTTCACACTTCCAAAAGTAAGCGCCAAGACCAAGTTCAAGTTGACTGCTCATGAAGGTTGCCGGGTGCGCAAGGTGGCACTGTCGAACTTCACCAGTGTGATTTCCGAAGAGTACTCTGAGAACGGTCTAGTATGCCTGACCAATCTAGGTGACATCCATGTCTTCACAGTGCCCTCTCTCAGGCCGCAAGTGCGCTATGACTGCATCCGCAAAGAGGACATCAGTGGCATCGCTTCCTGTGTTTTCACCAAGAACGGACAAGGTTAGCTCTAGGAACGATTGAAACTGAAGAGTTCATCGCTGTGAATGAGATGAAGCCATGTTGTGTTTCTGCAGGATTCTACCTGATTTCACCTTCGGAGTATGAACGCTTTTCGCTGTCTGCGCGGGTGATCACAGAACCCCTGTGTACAGTGGAAGTGGAGAGGCCAGAAGATCTCTCAGCACACAGGTGAAATTCCCTTCTGATTCACAAGCCCTGGAAGGGAACATGTTCTAAAATCATTTTATATATGTGTGATGTTTATATGTGTGATTGTTTCAGTTGAATTTAAAAGACAAGATTTCTGTTGTCTATACTTGAGATCATCACACATTGTCACCTTACTGAAGCATGGGAACATGGACTTATCTTCTTCTTTTGTTTTGATTTTGGGTTAATTTTCATACACATTTTATTAAAAAAAATTCAGGCTCTAAAATAAACTAGAGCTAAACATCTGCTCTTCATCTGCAAACTCTGCACAGACATTGTACTGCACACCAAAGATTTAAAATTTTACACACCAGTTCATTACCCAAGATGAGAGTCACAAAATTATAGGAAGAAAAATAAACGATAACCAGCATTTTGGTGAACATGAAAACTGAAATGGGTCAAATTGACACGTAACATAATACAAGGGTTAAAAGTTTGGACCAAAAAAAGATTTGACTTTTGCTACTTCGAAACTTGCCTTTATTGCTTCCTGCTCCAAGATAAGGTGAAGATTCAAATTTAACCCTCGACATTATTTTTCTTTTTTTTAATTTTTGGACTTGTGCTTTACTCAGTTGATGAATTTCCAGACAATTCTTTTTGTGAGCTGCAATCTTTCACACAATGTAGTGTCCTGTTTTTGTAAATTAGTATATATAAACTGGGAGGAAAACATTACATTTGGCATATTTTTGTAGAACAAAAATGCTGCAGGGTCAGATTCTAATCATGTAAACATTCTAATTTAAAACCTTTTCTGTTTGTTTATCATTATCATGGGTGTTTTTTAACATCTGTTTAATATGGCTACTTCCTTGGTTTAGCTTTTACATTGGTTTAGTCCATTTATTTAGGTATTGTCCTGGATATGTATAGATAAAAAAAAAAGTTATTTTTGCTGTACCGGGTGTTAAACCTGTAATTACGCAATGTTACTTCTGAAGCATGTATATATTTATAAAAAAAAATACATATTTTATACAGATTTTTTTTTTAACAAATAAAACTTTTTTTTTTCAATCTTGTATGAATGACAGTCAGTTGCTGAATTAGTGAATATTTAAAACAAATTGTGTGTTTTTCAGTTCGTGCTCAACACTTTCACCACATGCAAATGGAACCCACAAGTCCCGGGCGGAGAGCAGGCATGGACAAACGGAAGGTGATGACCTACCCTCGAGTCATGAATGATGGAAAATAAATGTCTTCTTTTGCCCACTTAAGCTTGCCGAGCGGCCCAGCACCAGAGTACTTTAGGTCGAATGAATTTTTATGACTGAAAGTCTAGTTTATGTTGAGCAGTAAATTTTGTATAAAGCTATGATCTCACTCCTTTTCCTGACGAGATCACACAGCCAGAACTCAGAATAACACAATATATCATGAAGAACAAGGAGTTCGATGCTAATGCCAAACACACTAAAAAGTTCTTGATTTGAACACACGTTAAATCTTACTTTAAATTAATTGAACATGAGTGTTTAGGTTGACGCTCAGAGTCTCTGGTTTACCCAAGAGGCTTCCTCCTCTTGCTGGTTCTGGTGAAGCAAGTAATGAACGATGGTTCCAAAAGAGAGGAGGTACCATAGAGACCCAAAGAGAGTAAATATATAAAAATCTCATTGTTTGTACCCAAAATACATATTAAACATACAAGTGTAGAAAAGTGTTGCTTATATTTTTAACTGTAAATCCCATCAAAAGGGCATCATTGATTTTAAATTAAAAAAAAAAGTGGCATGAATATTTTGGAAACAGCCTGCTTGTATGAAAGTGCATCTGAATTTCTCTTCAGCCTGCTTTTTAGTAGTGTTTCTGCAACACTCACCAGGTAGGGTTTCAGATCTTGCATACAGAAAGAAGCAAGTTTTATTTCATATAATAAATTAAAATAGTTTATTCATTGCAGTCTTAGAAATCTGTGGAATTAAGCTCAGTATCATTACGTTTTTAGAGAATCCCCCAATTGAGCTCTGGACCCTCGTATACCCTCTCTGACTGGGAAGTACTGTGTTATTTCAGCTGTAAAATAAGTTTTTTTTTCCCGGCATCAAAAAAAAAAGATATATCTTTCTATAATTACACTGGAGACACATTTACAAGAAATGAAATACTAGGGCTATTATTTGACTTTCTCCACCATTAAATTAAACGAGTGAAAGTAATCTTACTGCATTTTAAAATTTCAAAAACGAGGGCCACTTTTGAGGGTTCAAAGATATGCTAAGGACATTTTAAATTGCAAGATGCCCATTTTCCACAAGGTAGTGACGACTCCCTTTGACTCACGCGCTCTGAAAATCCCTCATGTGGATTCTCTCTTAGGTCTGCTGGAGGAGCTGCGGAGTGCCTTATCCTCACCTATCCTTGACTCTCCAAACAGCAGTGCTGACATCACTCTCGACACCACCGGGGAGCTCACAATGGAGGATGTCAAAGACTTCTTAACGTGAGTGATCTTTTAAATTTATTCTACTATGTCCGGGATGAGGAGAGTGTGAAAAATTCACCCTTCTTTGTGACTTCAGGACTGTGGATGAAGCAGAGAATAACTTTAGGAACATAGCAGAGGAGGACGGGAGGCCTCCGGGAATCCTCATTAATTGAGATTTTTATCCAAACAGCTGGAGGTGAGTAGATGGCCTGATGTCAGTATTACCCAATGTGAAATGGGAGTTATTCTTCTCTGTCATAACCCATGTCCAGCACAAAACTGCTGTAAATGGGTTTATACAATCTCGATATTTCTGCCATTTTTGACTAAGCTAGTGTTGCACTACCATGAAAACCTTGTTCAATCTCTGTTCAAAATAGTAAGATACAGAAAATGATAATTACATTGGTTGGATCAGTGATTTTTTTTTTGTGGTAGTTAATCAGTGCTTGCTATGGTAAAAAAAAAAAAAATTCTAGGGAATAGTGAGGGTTGTCATGTGACGTAAACTTGGTGTCTACACTGTAAACAAAAAAAGTTTTTTTTTTTCTAATGGCATACGTCAGTTGATTAAAAATTAGTTGATGAGTTGTCGCTGAATATTTTTTGAGTTCACATTTTCAGTTGTTGACTGACACAGTATTGACTTAACTTTTTAAATCCAGAGAGATGTGTTGTAAAATGTACTCAACAAATATTGTTTTAATTGAATGAGTTAAGTACAGTTTTTAGAGTGTTGGGAGTGATCATACCGTCATAAAAAGTTTCCAATTTTTTTTGACCTATTCTGTTTAGAATGATTCTTACATCTTATTTAAAAAGTTTTTTTTTTTTTTTTTACCCTCTAACTGATTCGTTTTTAAATTCACACGCTAATACGGTGAATCGGCCTGCATCGCCATCTTGTGCAGTTCTGAAAGACTAAACAACAGACTTCATGAGCTTCAGCCATTAGCAGATAACTTCACACTGTTTATTAGCGCTCTACTGGAAAAGAGTAGTGCCACCTTTTGGCCATTTGTGGAAATATTGCATTGGTCTTCAGTTAAAAAAATGTCTTGGATAATTGAATTTAACTGAGTTATTGCTCTTTTTAGGAGCGGTTTTGGGGGAAGACAAACCAGAAAGCTTACTTCTGGGACTTACTGGAAGTTTAAGGTGCAGTTTTTGACTCCTGAAAGTGCATCAAACATTGTGCAATGGGAATCTTGCACTTTTCCCACATGCCAAAAGTCATCTTCCTTCACACCTCGCCTCCTTTTCATCATCTGTTGATTCCTCCCACAAGTCCTGGTTTCTCTCTGGGATCTTAAAACAGGTACTTATGATATGCAAAGGAGAATGCATGCTAGCAGCACTCTGATTGAACTGAGCCTGTAAGGAATTACTTTACACTTAACATTCCTCTGATCATGTAGTTGTTGCTAAATCATAACTTTCAGCCATTTTCTATTCAGTTGACCTCAGAGACCGAACCGTAGCTGCTACATTGACTCTCTTAATGGAATTTTGGGGGCGACAGAATTGGTTGAATTTGGTACAAATAGTTGACCATTATCTCTCCACTCCGTTTTTCAGCATTATTCGATACTGTGATGTTTTCTGAACATGGATCAGGAGTCTAATGAAAAAGTCAAGTTATGGACCCTGTGGGTTTGATAAAAATCTTTTCTTTATTTCAGTATTTTAAATAGAACCCTTAACCACTTGCCATGTTGAGTAAGTCTGGCGTTTAACTGTGAAGCGTGTTGTTTGAAGGAGAATTCTTTTGCCACAGTATTAACACAAATGAAGGAGCTAATGAATTTTGTATTTCCACATTCTAGAAACATTTTATATGGATCATAAAGGTAATTTTTGTATTTTAGAATTTAAGATTTTCTAACTGCAATTTTGACTTTCATAACTTTGTTTCACAAAGCAATAGTGTAGCTGTTAATGAAAAAATGGTATGAAAGAACTGGATACGTGTTTGACAGACACTTTTAAATGAGACACAGCCGGCTCCCGGGATCAGATCATGCAGATGTTAGCCTCTGTACTTGTTTTAAAAGCTTGCCTTTTTTGCTTAAAGCTTTTGTTTGTAGTCTGTTAGAAATAAACTGCTCAAATACTTAGCTTTGTATGGATTCATGATCTCCATTTGTTTAGTAGCCACTTGTCAACGAGACTCCAATAAATGTAGTGTTTTTAGCTTATATTTACCATCAGTTTCTGTCCATCACCTATCCATCTATTTAATGTTTGTCTTTTGTAGAATTTTATTTTTGAGATATAGAAATGCTAATGAACTCTTGAATGTTAATAAAGTATCTACTCCAGATATCACTGAATACTTGACTTGTTTTATCTTCAAATTACCATTATGATGCTTTTCCAGTGTCTTATCTTGAGAATGATTATCAAGTTTCAACATTGTTTTAAATGTGCTCTGTAAAATATGTATCCTAAATCAACGATGACTCAAAGCTCATCTTAAAACCGTACTTCTAGGATCATGTGATCAGTGCTCAATTTTTAGTATTGTTTAAATGTAGTGGAGTTCGTTCCAAACATAAACTTCTGATCTAGAGCATTCAGTCTGTAGTTTTATTGACTTTGATTATTTTTTATGATCTGATGTTTATGGTGGAATCTTGAGATTTATGCATCGCAGAACAAAACCCTTCTTACACAAACTCTGAGTACTTTATTGCTTTTGTTGTAGGGGACACTTTCCACACTCAAGGGTGATCATGAATCTTAGTTTTGTGTTTCATCAAGTGATTTCTCATTACAAATCTTATTTTGTTTACATATACCATGGGACAATGTTTAAAAAAAAAAAAAAGATAGAATTGACCAATCGTTCATTAAGTTAGCAGACAAAAATGTCCACTAAAACTGCAATAAAATGAAAATAAATTAATTTTAAAAATTACCATCTTTGCCTTATTGAAACTATAAAAAAATAGGTTATATTGGAAATCAATGACAGAGCTAGAGGACAAAAACATCCACTATTGCCAACTTATTCATTGTTCAAATTGACTTCTCTCATTATTTTAAACACTGTTCCTAATGAAGTACAAGTTAAATATTTTAAAGAAAACTCTATTTGAATGTAGTTCTACGATGATTCATTAATCAGAATTAATGCTGAAATAAAGTAATTTTCAAAGTTTTCACGTAAAATAACAAAACAAAAATCAAACTGATATAGCACACAACAAATTGAAAAATTAATCTTTTATTAACCACAAACATGTTTAATCTAAACAAGACATTATTTTTCCTCGAATTTAGTGAACCATATTCTCATCTTGTTCTTCCTTTTCTTCCTCCTCCTCCTCCTCCTCCTCCTCCTCATCATCAAAGTAGCGTTCTTCAGCATCAAGGTTTACAATATCCAGATTATCATAGTCTGGATTTTCATCCACTTCACTGCAATGAAAAAAAATTATATCTTTAAAAACTCTTGGTGGAAGATTGGAAGTAATTTCATAAAATACCTAAACTGAAAATTTAGTTTAAAATGATTAGAAAACAAGCTTAAAAGGGGGGTTTGGGAATATTTTAACAGAAAGGTAACAGGAAAATAACTCGTATCACCTCGACAGCCTCAGAATGTTGTGTGCGCAGAAGTTTTTGAAGAAAACTTGAGGATTTAAAAACCTTCACCTGGAAACCTCCTTAACATCTGTTTGTAGCAGAATGTATTTGTTTGAGTCAATGGTGAGTAAAATATTTCTTAAAAAGTTAAACATGGTACCTTTGCAATATTTTTATTAACAAGAAATGTGATCATTTTTAACTTTCCTCTGTGGCTATGATTTGTAATATTCAGAAATGGAATTAAATGTATTTTATGTTTGAATATGATATCTAATAATTTAATAATACTATTCCTTAATATTATCCCCATAAAATAATGTGTAATAATCTTCTCCCAATTCATCACAAGCTTGTCTTAATTTTAAGATGTAAGTTTTCAAAACTTGCAGACACTACTGTCATAAAGATATAGACACACAGAATTAACATCTAAATTAATTTGTGTCCACTTAAAGAGCGACTGGATTGTATTTACATACTTAATTTTTATCTATACACTCTTTGTAAAGCAATTTAGTCCATTATTACAACTATCAACCTGGTATTTAGAGTCCTCTCTAATAACTGAAATGATAAAACTCTTCCTCAACATCTAGAACATCACATGACCAAGATTCCTACAAGACAATGAATTCTATTTCTTTGAGTTCATACTCGTGACTCTGAACTTCTGTGGATCAGTGAAGGGAAGTCTGTGTGGTGATTTGAACCTGTAGTTAAAGTCATCTTTGCCATCCAAGAAGCGCTGATGCATCTGACCGAGGAACTCTTCTCTAAGAAGAACCTTCTCCTCTGCTGTCGGCTCCCATTCCACCTGCCTCGACTCCTCACAACCTATCACACAAGAACAATCAGCACCGGCTAAACCGTTGATTATTTGATACAGCATCACAGACCTTCATCCTCCTCATCTTCAGACTCCTGCATGGCGCTCTCCTCCGTCTCCTGCTGCTGCTCCAGCCGGTTCTGGAGCAGTTTCTCCTGGTAGGAGCTGATGAGCAGGTCTGTGAGGGTCCCGGGACAGCGGCTCATGGCTTCCTGGGAGCGCTGCAGGATCTCCTCCTCACTCAAGTACTGACCGATGTACTGCTCGTAGAGGAGCGGCTCTCGCACGCGCATCTGTTCCTCGCTGAAATACTGGCCCTCTGAACACACATGTGTAACTCTTATAACTTACATTTAACACAATCAAATTTAACGCAAAAAAAAATCACAAATTTTGACACAGTCACAAAACATCCATAAAATCTTGACAAAAATAGTCGGTTGACGTTAATGATTATTGAATTTTTTTTTTCAAAAGCATATAATTTCAATAGAATATAAAATGTTACATGACATTATTTTAAGTTTAACTACTGAAATATTACTGCTAAACTTGTTTTTTTAAACATTTCCCCTTTTGTGTTCTAACATGTAGGGATGCACCCTTCCAGGGGAATTTACCGACTTAATTCCCAGGATCCTCAATTTCAAATGATTGGAATAACTTTCAATAAACTGAAAAAACTAAACAAAAAAATAACACTGTTTGCAGATTAAAAATATGATAAGAAATCAATAAGCTGTAGTTACAGGTAGGCAACACTGCAGGTTAAATCTTATACTCATGCTACGTGTATATAGCAAAACTGTCTTTTCTTTTTAAATATTTATAAATTAATGACTATATACCAACCAAACCAAATGAAAAAGCTACAAGCTCATTTAAAACTGGTGGCTTACCCTTCTGAAGAGCCCGCAGTGCTGCATACCTCTGGTTTCTAACTTTCTTCTTGTGGGCAGTCCCAGACGCTCGCCTCTCAATCTCTCTGCAGTAATACTGCGCCCGGCAGTCACTGCTGAGGTGCGAGAAAGCCTCCGTGTGCTCTGGCTTCAGATGGGTCTGGTAGCGCTCAAGAAAGACCAAAGGCTTGGATCTGTACTGATCCAGTAAAAGCTTCTTCTTCTCCTCAAGGGTCAAGTCTGGCTCTCCCAGCTGCTGGCTTTTTATTGGACTTCCACTGGCAACTATCGTCTCTATTATTGCGCTCAGACAGCTTGAAGACTCTTCCTAAAAAAACATTACAAAAGGTTTTTATTTAAAAGGCCGAGTAAATATTAGAGCAATAATTGGAATACTTTATACCTTTAAATCTGGGGAGCAGCTGGTTTGATCCGGTCCCTCCGCCGCTCTCTTCTCAGGAAAGAATCTGTCTAAAGAAGAAGGTTCGGTGCAGGTCGATTCTTCATCACTCTCTTCAATTTCACCCCACATCGCTGACTTCTGTTGATGGTAACAATAATAATAAAAAAAATAACAGAGACCAATGTAATTATTATTTATTACAAGAGTTATTATAATTTCGACAGTGTTCTATCAAATTTTCCTGCACTATGAGATGTTCTTGACCTCTCTTTAATTTCTCAAGAGCAATACTTTTTTTTTTTACCAGTAAAACGCTAAAGAAGCACAGTATTGAGTGTCAGTTTAATTTGAATTTTTTTTATTAAATATTCATACAAACAAAAAATGATTACATTAAGATTTTTAACATTTGATTTGAGACATAAAAGTAGCTTCAATCTAACTGAGAGAAGCTTAATTAGTACAGTCAGGTGTGTTGCATGAAGGTTGGAGCTAAATTGCAAACCTTGCTGTGTTACAGCAACAAGCATTTAGACAAACTATATTACATAGCTTTATGTTGGATGTTTTAATTTGGGACATTTAGAGGGTGTCGCAAAAGTTACTAAACGTTTTGGTCAGTTATGTTTTTTTAAAATATCTTTTGAGCGAAATAACTTAAAATATTTTATGCTCAGCTTTTCGAAGTTACATCCCAAAACTTTAAAATCATAGGCAAAATGTGTGCATGAAAACAGCTGGTCTTTACAGCGTTTTTTTAATACCAATAATAAATTCCATTGGTTGAGTGCCAAATCAAAGATGAAACTCAATATAACGTTGGTTTAATTCTGTACGTAATTTGGTTTAGCAGCTATTAAGCTTTAAAATGTAGAATAGAAGCATTTTGACTGAATGCATTTTACAGTTGAGTGAGTTTACAGTTTTGGGGAGCAATAATGAAACAAATAGGTTTGGTTCTAAAAGTTTTGCTCAAAATTAGAGTCTTAGGTGAACAGAAAAAAGTGAGTTTTTGGTAATTTAGTTAAAAAGCTATTAAGCTGCAAAATGTTAAATACGAGCAATTTGAGCACATTCTAAGGTGAAAAAAAAACAATTTTCCCTTTAATTTTAGTTTTGGACAATATTATTTAAAATCAAAAGTTTGAGCCCTAAATGGGAGTCATGTATTTACACAAACAGTGGGATTTTATATTTCCATTCGTGTTGTTTTTACAAAAAGCTTTTGAAAAACATAGTTTTCCGATCAAGACTGTGACTTTTGAGATGGTGCTAATATAAACAAATATCAAACTTCCAGCTAGCTTAATGCCAGAAAGTCTTTGTCAGCGATGGACTTTGCTGTGATGAGCCCAGTAACAAATCACACTCTACTTATTTAAACAAACATACATTATCGATGATGTTTAAGGTAAGCGGTGGCTTCTTCTCACCCGAGCTTCTGCAGGTGTCCGTCTCTTTCCCGCGACGTTACTTCGGGTCTTCACTAACTTTACGCCGTCCTCCTGGCCTTCGGCGGATGGCTCGATTTCTCCCCACATGTCTTCCGGCCAGTTTAGGATGAAGCTTAATAAATCCTTATTGGCACAACACCGTAATATTTCTTCAGTTTTTTCGCTCAAACATAGCGATGCTCAAATTAATAAGCTCTCGCAAAAGATGACAAATACACGAAACTTAACCACCGTGGCTATGTACACTTGCGTGGCTCTTGAAAGTCAATATAACAACGTGTTTTCAAATGACCTATTTTACAGCTAATTCTGTGTTCGCATTCAGCTCTCGTAATTCCCAGTATATAACAGGGTTCTTGTTCTACCAGAAGTGCAATCACAAAAACAGTTCCGTTCGGAAACAACGCAAATTGTTTAGTTCCGCTCGTTCCAATTTTCAAAAACTCAGGATCTTTCTTTATCCATGAGATGGCGGCAAACCACAGCCATGCAATTGGTGTGCCAAATGCAATGAACCTATTGTTTTGTCGAGATATCATTTATTACCTAAACAAATGCACACCTGGTCCATGAACCCAGTGTTCACAGAGGGAACAGATCTGGTACAGGGGAACAGGCCCAGAACATGCGGTGCTGCAGGCACCAGGCCGACTTGAAATTACTGCAAAGTTCACTTCATTCAATAGCTGAACACATTACTGTTTAACAACTGCTCAAGTAAGCCAAACTGAGTTTAGCTGATACTTCTGAACAAAGCTGATTAGAGATCAAGTTGTTCAATATTATTTTATATAAAGGGGACCCATTATGCAAAATCTACCCTTGTATGGTGTATGGGCACATGTCAGCATTAACAGTGTGAACACCTTGTTAAGGTAGTTTAAATGCATTAAGGCATTTGTACATTTAGAGAAGGTCTTGCTTAGGATGTCATGAGCAACTACTCCCAGCCAAACCTGCCCTCAGCTAATGATTGAGTGGATTTGTTGTCCATATAACATATTGTAATAGACTTACTGGCACTGTTGTGTAGAGTATTCCAGTCAGATAATCCAACCATCTCTGAAAAGAACAATCTCACCTGGTCCCCCAAAATGGCAAGCAAGCTGGCTGTGAGGCATCATCCTGATTGCTGCTGTCCATTCATTGTTTATTTTAATCCAAAGACTGACATTGCTTGACTAGTCATTAAAAAAATATTACTGTTTGCTAAATTGAGAACAAAATCATAAATCACTTGTAAAAATTAAAAACTTGAGTGACTGCCAGAGCTATGTACAATTCTTATTTCCTTTTTTCTTTTACGCCTTGTCTCCAAATTCACAGCTAACTTAAACAAGGGACATGTTCTCAAATTTTATTTATGTACAGAAAAGTGAAATATATCCCTCCAACTAATTTGTATATGCAGAAAAAGTGTGAGCTAAAGTAGAGATACAAACCTCTTTTTCTGTGAATATATAACAGACCAAGAAAAAGACCATCACCAAAAGTTTGAAGAAAATCCTTAAATTATTTATTGAAGGGTCAGGGACATCAGGCTGCTTGATTGCAAAAGCTCATATTAAAAACAGCCAAGAATGTCCAAATACTTTAAATGATCAAACCCTTTAAATATTTATTCTACTCGCTCCATTCAGATCTACAAGTTTGTCATTAACAATAAAAAACTCTTGCAAAATGAGTGTATCTAGTTCCAGAAGATACATAAAACACTGCACACATAAGTCACAAAGTCCTACATTGATTGATCAGATTATTTTGTTATAGTATGTAATTTCAACAGTTCAACATCTGCTCACTGAACGCCTCTACTCCTCTCAAAAAACATGAGCATTGAAAAACATGTGGATTTTCTCAGCTCTACAAAGAGTAATACCTTGTAATGACATCTCAGTGCAATTAGAGATGATCCAGGACATGAAGCAAACAAATCAAAAAACATCCAAATGGTTGTTTTTCGAAACCTCTCAACAACATGCATCTAATTTCCCCTCGCAACTTTTGATTAAATTTCGAAGGAAATCAGCTCAGCCCATAAATTGTGTAAATGGTTTAAAGTTCATGTGATGTGTGGATGATCTTCATATAAATGTTTTTTTTAAATAAAGCCTGTGTTATAGACCTGTGACCCCCCCCCTCTCCCTCTCCCTAAAATCATGGCTTAGATACAACACGCAAATCACATTGATCACTTTCTGAAAAATCAAAAGATATCGCTGTGATTCTCTCATTAAACAGTTGTCAAGGGCAAACGCCCAGAGGTGCAGTTTCAAAGCTAAACAGATCAAAAAATAGATCAGACGAGAGCTGATGGAATTCTGCTTTGACAACTATAAGGTTTGAACATGAGGAGAAACCGAACAAGGTCACATTTACATTTGAATACTTCACATGCAAATTTTACCACAGTCAAGGGCAATACAAATTTGACATTGAGCAAGGTAAACTGCTTTATGATGTAGCAGATATCATAATATACATCTTGTTATGAACCTGAGCATGGTAAAGGGTTGTGTATCGAATGTGAGATGCTCGTCACTGGCTAACATTAGTAAAAAAGGGACTGGGTAAACTTACAGAAACATTTATAGTGTATTGCACTCAGGCTACAGATCATATGTGGTTTGGTAATCAAGGGGATCCAAATGATACGACAAACCCCGTTCTCCCAATAGAAAAATAAAAATCATCTCAATATCAGTAGGGCTAAACCAACCACAATCGATCCCACAGCTTCGATTTAAAAATGTACATTCACAAAAAGACAACAGAGGAACATTGAAATTGGTATGTGCAAAAACATTAGAGATCTCTATAAAAATATGTGCATATGAAACGAGCTTGTCGCTGCACCAATAGAATATGCTCTCTATTTACACGATACGAGTCAATAAAGTACATAACGTACGGTTCTTATTTCCTTTTAATCTTTAAACTCTATCTTTACATAAAACATCAGCAATGCTCATGACAAAGAGAGGAAAGACTCACGAGTATGATACAGATAATACGCAACATTTCTCATCCTGAACTCAAATCAATGTGATTGAGCACTGGGACTAAAATAAGAACCAGAGTTCCGTTTGGAAACCTGAAATTGCATATCCCATGTTCAACACCTTGCCGATCAGTCAGATCAAACACTGTTCCCCGCTGGGATCAGCTGCCATTCCTGGCTGGCTTTCATGATCCTTTTCTATCTGAAGTACTAACAAAACTTTGGCTACAGAAAGAGGCTGAAGACTCCGGCTCAGCTAGTTGGCGCACTCTTGATAAAACCCCAGAGTCGCTCACTGGACTGTCCTGTTTAAAGAGCTGAAGTCTGTGGATTCTTCAAATCTGCTGTCAAAAGAGCTCGACTGTGTGCCTGCCAGACCAGCTTTTGGAGAGGGGTGTGGGAGGGACAGATACTCCGCACAGTGAGAAGGGTGCCGCTCTACTTTGATGAGTGGCTGAGTTGACAGCTGGCTCTCAGGCAAATCCAAAGACTCCCGCTGCAGGGCCAGGTCGTACGATGGCGTCCTCTTTCGCAGCGACATACTGCTCTCTGACAGCTTTTTCATGGGTGTAAGAGAGGTGGGTTCATCGGGGTCACGTGGAGGCTCGATGGAGATGCAGGGAGGACTCATCTTTTTCTTCCGGGGAATGTGCAGTGACTTGCCCCGTGTTGGAGCGTGCCTCTTCTCACCAAATTCTTGAGCAAACATTCCCTCATCCACTGAAGAGCAAATCTCAATCGAGTGTCTGCGATGGTCTTCGGAACTGTTGGGATTTTCCAGAAAACCCTCTGTGTCCACACTGAAGCACTTCTTAGAGTTTTTGATGGTTAAGTTGGCAGCACTGCTGCAGTTCTTCACTGGTACGGGAAGCAGAGTCCCTGAGCTGGTGTAAGGTGACAGGGAGTGACTCCGCACTTCTGGCTGGAATCCCATCCAGAGCCGCGCAGTGCTGTTGATGTTCCGCACCTCCTCATCAGTTGGGTCTGTAGAATCAAAGATTGAACCACTAGGGCTGGTGCTTCGACTGCTGCTGGCCAAGCTGGGAGCTCGAGATGGGAATTTGTGCGGGCTGTTTGGCTGCTGGAAGCTACGGATTCTTGGAGAATGTCCCCGAGGAGGGAGTAGAGGTGACCCCTGAGAGGCAGTGGGGCCGGCAATTCGAGGAACACTTAACTTGAAACTGCCTGTGGTAATACCTGTCTGCTTTTCAAGATTGTCTTTGGAGTCAGGATTTTGGACTTCAATGGAGTCGTTTTTAACTGCACCCTAAAAATAATGATTTAAATAATTAGAACATGAAAAGGTTATGCCAGCACATGTTTTTTGTCTTCCCAAAAACAACAACAACAAACATGGCGACAAATAAATAGCAGGCAAGCAGAGACGAGACTTAATTAATGCAATGTGTTTTCTGACACAGTTTAAATGAACAAGGACCAGCTTATTGGCCCAGTTGTAGTAAAAAACTAAAAGGTTAAAAATCCACGTTAGCTTAATCAACTATGCTGTAAGTATCCATTAGGAGCAGGGTATGAAGTAACAAATTACAAATACTCACGTTACTGTAATTGAGTATTTTTTTCAGAAATTTTAATTTAGTGAGTGGTTGTAAATATTATACTTTTACTTGAGTACATTTTTAGAGCAATAATGTTACTTTTATTGCGCTATTTTTTGTCAACCTGCTGTCGTTACTTTTGTATTTGTTAATATTTATCTATATGATTGCCAACTACACCATTCATCCAAAATCGTGCATAAAATACGTTAGCCTGACAAACTTTCAAAATTTAGGCTTGTTTTTTGGTGCCTATGTCAAACTGCTGTTGCTTCATAATATTTAGGGACTTGTCTGGACTATTCATTTCAGTTTCATTTTCTTATTTGTACTACCAGATTTTAAAAAAATTTACGAAGCTCTGCAACCTTATTTTAAGTAAAAATTTAGTTTTGTTACATTTTAAGAAGATTTCTGTACAATTGTTAACTGATTATGGGTTCATTATTCAGTGCCTTTGATTGACAGTGAAACTGTTGGGGGGAAAAGAAAATATATTTTTTATAATTGGAAACACTAAGACAATCACTCTCATCTACTGTACATTTTTAATTTGAAGCATTTTTGTACGTTAGCAAGGTTAAACTAATTATTCAAGTATTTTTCAGAATAGCTACTTTTTACTCATACTCTCAGAACAATTTAGATCAACTACTTTTACTCTACTTTCTTAACTTTTTTATCTATTTGCTTTCTTATATACAGATGTCCACTTTTTTTGGCCAGACAGAGTAAAGGGATCTAATCTAAGAGTTTACCTGTCTGCGTAGAGTCCTGCCGATGCTGTGTGTTGGCGAGGGGCTAGGAGGGGGAATCCTGGGGAGGCTGTTGACCTGGGAATTGGGAGGAACCCCTGGAACTTGAAGCAAGGAATGACTTTCACATGGCTGAGAATGAACTGAGGTGATGGAACCTTTGGGAAAAATTAACCAAGGATTCACTTACATTGTTAATCTTCATTAACTAATAAATTGTATAACAAAATATCCAAAGTCAAACCTAGTTCAAGATATCCTTGACTTTCAACTTCCTGTAATGGATATGGAGCACTGGCTGGCCTCACTGGGCGAAACATGTAGCTGTCATTAGGCAGGGAGTGCATTCTCGACACCGACATTTTCCGTGGAGAGAGCAGATTCGTCTGTGTTCTTTGTGTCGCTTCATCCTGCGGATGAGAAATATATTCCTCATGCACAAAAACCACAATGCCATTAATACCTGAAGCCAAGCTTCCAGGTTCATTCACTAGCTCTCTGCAGCTGACAAAGCAAATCCACTCCTTGCCAGAGCAGCCCATGAGGGAAACAAATGTTCCTGGCCTCCATGCAGAGCCTCACTTCTCACTGTCCACATCCCCTCAGCATATTTCTTTAGTATTGTGAAAAGTCAGCACCAAATAAAACAGAAATGCAATTCTTTACCCTGCAGCAAACTCAAACTGTTGAACTTAAAGTATGCACTAAGAGCTGAAGGCAGGGTAAAAAATTATACACAAAACACAAATAAAAATAGGTTTGACGACCACAAATAGTTCAAGGCTCACTCAAGATTAGAATACACTTTATGATTATCATTAGTTAATGCATCAGGTAACCAATAATTAATGATTAGCTGATAAAGCATTAATGACGAGTGAATATATGTATTAATCATGGACTTATTAAAGCTGTACATACTTTAAGTGATGTGAGTAATACATAAATTGCTCCATTAATTAATTATTTGCTTCTGATTGTTAATTAATGCATTAATTGAAACTTTGAGATAAACTAAACCAACAATGCTCTCGTAGAAGTATCTTTAATTCCCTGGTGTTTCTTGTAAGCTAGTCCTTTTTCTCTAGGAGTTTCTCCTGAGTTCTTTCATGACCCTTGAACTTTACTTTCTTAAAAGCACTGCCTATTCTGTTTACCTTATTTTTGCTTTGAACTTTAACCCCTGTGATTGCGTGACTGAAAAATTGCAGTGTCTGCCCAGTAAGGGTTTAATGAGTTCTTGATAATTACATACGTTAACATTAATGAGCGGTTAGTTTTTGCATTAACAATAATGATTCATGTCACCTTATTGTAAGTGATACCCAAGATTACCCATAATACAATAATATTATACTTAAAAATACTTATGCTCATTTTATATTACTTTATATTACTTATTTAGTGAGCATTTGTGTGTGTGCGTGTGTGTGTGTGTGCGTGTGCGTGTGTGTGTGTGTGTGCGTGTGTGTTTGCAACTTGTGTACCTGACTGGGTGAATTTGGATGTGATCCTACATATATCGGCACGCCTTCCGGTCCTGAAGAGCTCACTGCTGACACATTGCTAAGACGCCGGGCCATTTCCATTTCCATCTCAATCTCAGCATCCATTTCTGCATCTTCTTTTGCTTCTTTATTGCTCTCCTCCAAGTGTTTCATCAGGACGGCCACCACCACGTTAACCAGAACAAACTGAGCTATCAGCACAAAGGTGACAAAGTAGAGGGGGGACACCAGGGGCAGATAGCTGAGGCAGTGTTTATCATCCGGAAGGCACTCCCGCAAAGTGTCCTGGAATTAGAAACCATGTCCATGTATAAAACCACACCAGTGAAGCACTCTTTATTCTCTTAGTGAATAAAACTACCTTCATTATGCCGTTCCAGTTGTCACCAGTCGATACTCTGAATAGTGTTAAAAAGGCCATTCCGAAGTTCTCAAATGTGGCATGTCTGCTTAATCCTTCACACGGGTTGTTGTCAGTGCATTCTTGATTAAAATAAGAACAGAAAACTTTAGTTTTTTCCTTAAACTGTCTAAAAGACATATTATCTGAGAATTTATTGCTAAAAATAAACTAATCTTCATTAACTGAGCAAGTGAGGATTCACCTAAAAAAAACCAGACACAATAATTAGCATTGATTTTAAACTTGAAGGCTAATTAAAGTAATTGGAGGACTTGCTCGTTAAGAGAAGTATAGTCCTGTCATCCGCATTTCCTGCATTTTTTTTAGTTGAAATGTATGTTTTCGTCTTGCGGTTGTCTAACAAAACTGCTGCAACTGCAGAAGATAACCCAAAAGTATAGAGCTATTGTAATTTAGCTTCCTCTCCCAATACAATGATACTCTAATCTTAGGAGAGCTCAAAAACACTAAAAGAGGCATGTCTATAGGGACCAAATTTAAGCATTTCTGTTCTAAAAAGGAAAATGACAGCTGAGGTAGAGCAAATCTGCCAAAACTGGAAAATGGAGAGCTCTGTGTGAATTGCAGCACTGACCTAGTTTCCCAAAAAGCTCCACTCCAAGTGCCGCATAAATGAAGAAGAGGAGCATAAACAGCAAGCCCAGATTTCCCACCTAAAGAAAGGAAGGATGTTATTAAACAATCAGTCACTGGTGGAGGCTGTGTGCTGTAGCTGCTTTAACATCAGCTTCCTCACTGTCCTCCCCCATGTCTTACATATCCACATTGTGAGGCAAACTAAACTCATTTAAAAGCCTCTACAGTGTTTCTTTAAAGCAAAAACAGTCTTGTTTAAACTTGTTTAAAGAAGTTTTAGATCACATAACTATTACCAGGATTTTGATTGTTGGTTAGACAAATACTGATGTTTTTTCTATTACAACCCTTTCACATATTAAAATTAACCAAAATAATGTTGTAATTTTTTAAATTACATGACTAAGTAAAGTTTTAAGAAAACTTCCCAGTTCTGACTGTTAATTACCTTTTGGGCAAAAAAATCTTTCCGACAGTTAAAAGTATTCTGTTGAAAGTTTACACAATCCATCCCCTTGTAATTTTATGGTTTGCTCAGATATTTTTTGTTAAAAATTGAGTTATTTAAATAAGCTGATTCTTTGGCATCTTATTTATGTGCATGTCATGTGATGTATGTAAAGTTATTTACATGTAAAGTTATTTACATGAAATGCAATAATTTAGAAGCTCAATATATCGAACCCTTCTGAACACAGATAGAACCTTATAACTCAAAGAGGACGACATGTTAAAAGCAGTTCAAGTCAGCATTTTTATTTGTTTATTTAGTAGACACGTTACTCAAAGTAAAGGGATAAAAAAAAAAAACACTGATCAGGTTTTTCTTCGAACTCCACGACCCTGGAATAACACACTTTTATCTGAGTAGGCTACAGGAAAGCCTGACTTGAGATTTCAGGTATATCCATCTAATCTGCATACAACTTTACATAAGTGCTGCTACAGTGTCTAATAATACATGCAGACTACGTTTTTTTTAAATAAGAACATATGATAAGTCTGTAAAAGCCACAGCAAACTGTTTTTCTCAAATTAGCATTTTTGTTCAGTAATTTTTATTTTATAAGAGGTAGACAGAGTAAATGTCAATGTAGAAGTACTGGAAATATTTACTCCAGTGAATGAAAAATGAACAGTTGTTTTATTCACTTGATCAGAGGTAGATAGAGAACCAGACAGACTAGTGCTTCTGAAAACTCCTGTCTAACCCAAACCCAAACACTAAGTAAAATAACTATTGTAATAACAGTGGTGGAGAAAGTTTAGATATTCCAACTCGAGTAAAAGTATATTTATCAGACAACAAATCTACTTAAGTAAAAGTACACATAAAAAAACTACTTAAAATAGAAAAAACAAGTTAATAAAAAATAGTATTGGTCCTTAAAGAATATGTGGCTTAAAAGGATGATCTCTTATGGCACTGGAAAAAAACGCACTTCTTTAATTTGTGAAACATTAACCAAGTTTTTTCAAGTGTGGGAAATATTCTTGGAAACTATCAGAAATGGGGATATTGAAGTTATATCATGATACAATTCCCGTCTGACCTGAGTTTCTTATGCAAATGTGTTCCCTACGTTCAAATATCAACTGATTTCTGTTTGTGGTAAAGGATATGGTATTTTGTTTCATGACATTATCTTAATATAAATTTGATTGCTGTCAACAAAAATATGATGAACTTCCCTTACTTAATTTAATGTACAAAAAGATGTTGGCTACTAGTAACTTCTTATCTTAATAATATGAAGCAAAATGCATAAGTATCAAAAACCTAACCAAGATGTACTTAAAGAGAGCTGTATCAAATCTCTCTTTTCAAGATTTTAAAGTTTGAAGATCAGAAGTAACTAGTAACTAAACAATTTGAGGACATTTTCATTTCATTACTTTATTTTTCTAAATAACATGACGGTTACTTTTAATGTTATTTAGGTAGATATTATCAGAACACATTTTACACTATCTCTTTTGATCACAAATGGTAGTTTTTATTCATGTGCTTTTAAATTAGATACTTGTAATTGAACAGAGTAGGCTGAAAATATGTTACTACAGGCTTTTGCATCTGAAATCATTGTATACTATAGACATCCACATACATTAAATAAAAGTCTATCTCTGTCTTTATATATTGATCTGCTTAAAATGAAAATATACCTGTGGTAAAGCTTGCATCACTGTATCAAGGAGTGCTCTCATTCCAGTTGCCATCTTTAAAAGTTTCAACACTGTGAACAAAAGCACAAAACATCCCACAAATCTTTTTTTATCCTTCCAAGTAAAAATATTAGCCTTTCTGTGTTTTTAACTGAGAGTACAGAATTACCTCTGGCGATCCTCAGCACCCTCATGATGCGAATGATGGTTGGGTTGATTGGAAGCGCTGCGTTCATTTTAATCTCCTCCAGAGTGATGCCCATGATCGACAGCAGGACTATGGCTAGATCCAGCTGGTTCCATCTGCCAGCATTGACAGCACTTTTAGTGCACAAGAAACAACTAAAAGCACCATTAAGCTAATCTGTGTCTGGACGTTGTGCAAACTGAGCCAAATGCAAATACAGCAGTACAAGCTTGATTACACCTGAACATATGTTAATATGAGGTTAATGTTAAACAACCAGGATCATGACTCATTTTAATTTTGCGTGTTTAACTGTTATGAATAATTCATTCTACGTCCCTTACAACACCAAGGTTACAAATTAAATCAAGACTGACTGGTTAGAATTAGTTTCAGGGTCAATGTGCTGTTTATTGAGTATACTGTTTCGTTTTTACTCATAATTGATATATTCTTTAGGGTATTATTTATACAAAGTCTGCAACATACTGAAAAATATATTTGTCAACTATATTTGAAACGGACATCGTTTTTTACTCCACTCAAAACGACTTGGTTAGATACTGGCCCTTTAAATTATCCTGAGCTACTGCTGATCATCTTCTTACATCACGCATAAGTTGTTATTCGGTTCAGTGATTGTTTATTGTAAGCCATGGATGTTATGTTTGTCTTTAAAGCAAACAACTTCACATCACAAACATAATAGATGTGCTTTGTTGCCTGGGAAAATAGTGAACATAGGATGGGGGATGCTAGTCTGTCAACAGTTATGGTGGGACTTTAAGTCTTGTGATGTCACATACAAAGCAATTCAAGAACAGACTGTTTTTATTGGGCATTACACTTTTGTGATAAGTGAAGGAATGCAGGATGAATTCAGAAATTTATCAGCCTGTTACATTGACACCTTTTAAAAACTTTTTTTTTCGTACAGAACAAACACGTTTTCCATCGAGTTTTAAGGTACCTATGTAAAGAAAATAAGGAATGGTTTCAATCCCCAGTGGGTGATCAACGTTTAAAAGAAGATATTTCTCAGATGTCTGTGATTTTATGCTATTTTAATTGTGTAAAGTAGACAAATACCCTCAGAATGTTTTTGAAAGTAAATCTTTGTTGAGTAAACAATGTACACGATAAATTCAACTACTTAAAATTGAGTTTTAACTATCAGAGTTAAGTATGTTTTACAAGCAAGTTTTGGAGAGAGCATGTCAGATTTTAGTCTCATTTTAAAGCTGGAACCTTCTCAATATAATTAGCAACATAGCATTACAACAGCCCTCATGCTTCTTTTCGTTGATGATTAAACAGCAAACCACCCTATATCCATATTTTGGTTCAACTCTTCTCTGAAAGGGGATGGGGTTTTGAAAGTTGTGGTTCTCAGGGTCACCTCTTGGAGCCCCTCTTTTGTTTGGTACCCATTACTATACTCACCAAAAATGCTAGACTAATTCTAAACAAGTGTCCTGTCAATGGTTGACATACTATATCATACATGTAAGTTACCTAGTATATACATAAAACTATAAAACTAAAATATGACTAACTAAATTTACGCAACTATTTAGGTCTTTCAGGATTGTGCAGCTACTGTATAAAGTTCTTAATGTTTAGGTTTGAGTGAAAACGCTGTGGCAAGAATGTTACCCTGATATTTTAGTGATGTTATATACATATTTAGAAGAAAGCATATTTCATTTGTGCTTGGATTCGTTTGGATTGTACTCACTTTCAATGATCAACTTGTCCTTGCAAATTGATTAACACCCACAAGTCTTCCTGATAACAAGGATTTTAATGATTGACATAATAGCATATGCAGCAATTCTGATTTCCAGCAGAATCCACATGGTCCTTTATTCTCTAACACCTTGTTTGATCCAGAGTATCGATTCTTCTTTAGCTACATTGAAGTAACTATTCTACTGATCTGAACAACACTCATGCGTTGATCCCACATCTTTGTTGGCTTAAACAAAGTTGATCTTTACATTAATAATATCTGTTACTATACAAAAGCCAATCACATTTTAATTAACTTTATTGGATTAAGTTCTTGCAAATCCAAACAGGGCTTAGACATCACGATAACTTTGCACAAAGTGAGTCTGTGATTAGGGATAATGTCACTGAGAAGGTAGGCGGCAGACAGGACTCCCAGTTGACCTTCTTAGATTGAATTTGATATCAGCTGTGCAGTAGAACAGAATGGCTTAATTAAGGAAATCCCCATCCGTGAGATTAGAAAGCTAAGCATAGAGCTAATAAAACAACGAACACAATCTAAAGCCTATCCTAATGTTGGAATCATATTATACACAATATAAATTGATTCGAGCCTTTTATGATAGGCTGCTATGGTCATTTGTAAACAACATTAGCTGTAAGCAAACAATAAATTATTTAGATGAAAAATTATGCTTCAAATGATCAAATGATGATTAATAGGGGCTTGCAGAAGAATTTTGTTAGAAAAGGTAGAAATCTCATACTCCTCCACCTCCTGGTGGATTTAAAGTTGGAGAAGATCAAATTTACATTGAGGGGGTTGGTAGAGAACTTCTATACAAATTGAAAACCTATCGCAAGATTTTTTTTTTGGATACGTCCCCAACTATTAATTATGTTCACTTTCTTTTCTCTTCGCTCCTTTATTTGGATTATGAAATGAAGACCTGAATAAGTAATTTGATCATTGTCAATCCCTTACTATATACATACAGTTGCTCAAATCTGAGACTTGTAAGATTGTTATAGTATTGTTGTCCCACTTTTCTCTTTACCTTATTGTAAGCTGTCATAGAAAGTTTTGTTAGAGTGGGTGAAGGGAGGGGTTTTGTGATGTGTTTTGTGATGTGTTTGTGCTGTATGATTCATGCCTGTTATTCAAATATGTAAAAAAAAATCGTACAATCAGTTCATCTCTGGATCTGTTTAGGTCACAATACCTGTCTTTGAAGAATCGCCGGACACCGAAAGCCACAAGTTTCAGCAGAGCCTCAATGACGAAGATGACCGTGAAGACATAGTTGCAGTATTTCAGGGCCTCTTCGAGATACTGTGAAAATAACATAAGGTTTCTCTGTATTTTTATTTACATTTTTCTTTAGCAAAAAGGAACTTAAAAATAAACACTTTTAACATAAACTTCTTGATTAAATGTAATAGTACATTAGTGATATTAATCTGGATGTAATGTGGAAAATGTTATATTAATGGGAACCACATTCTTATGGATTGAAAATACAAATCTAAAATAAGCACGGTCCCCGTGGGCCCCTGCCACCTCGCAAAACTATGCAAGGAATTGAGTTTGACAGCTGTGCACTACGTGATATCGAATGCCATGGTCTCACTTACATATTAAAGTTATTAATAAAATGTGGGCTGCAATGAGGGGTGGAAAAGTAAAAGTGACTCATATTTGTCAGGTATCCCACATCTTGCTCTGACTGTGCAGTAAAAAACAGTCAGCTAAGCTCCTCAGGCACAGTTAGGTAAAAAAACTGGTTTATTTAAAGGAGATCCTTTGTTAGTTTCCTTTGATTTGATTTTCAAGACACTTTTCTTGTTTGATTCCAAAGAGGGACTGACTATAAAGTGCTCAGAATATCTTCCATGTGACAATCATATCAGTGTGAATTGTTTGTGCTTTAGAGCTGTTAACATTCTGCTATGAGTTTCAAACTTAAAGGTTTTCAATCAAACTATGGAAACTATGTTGAGCCCCAAGTGTTCAAGTTTGAAAATTCAATCAAAATACTGCTTAACAACTAAAGCATCTCTTCAACATGAGCTAATTAGTTGAATGAAAACAGGGGAGGAAAATTTGACTCTGCTTGTTTGAATGTAATAATATGCACGAAGGATGGAAGGATTACTTCAGATTTGAGGTAAAAAAAAAGATCTGTCTCTGCTCATTGGGATTCTGCATGTAGCTCCATGCTCTAAACCACAGCTCACTCACTCCTCACGCTAGCACTCTATCGCTGACTTTATCTTTTGTCTCTCCAATGTGTCTTTTTGATAGAAGAACAGCTGTAGTGCTCCACAAAGCATGATATTTTGTAAATGATGGCCGTGTGTGTTAAAGCACAAAATAATCAATGTTTAGCAAATCAGGAAATGTTTTTTGTTGCCCCTGTCACTTCATATAAGTGTAATTATTCAAAATGAATCGCCACCTGATAGAAAAAAATAACATCATCATTATATTTAAATTTGTTGTTCTGAATTTTATTTTTTACATTTTGTAACGTAACTGTGCACATTTAGGGATACATCCTCTATGGGTAACAAAAAAGTGTTGTTTCTGCCTAATTTACATAAATAATATGATATAAACCATGCTTTTTTTCCCCTTAGACAACACAATATTATTAAATAACCTTCTAAGCTATAATTAATTACACACGTAGGATTGAAAAGTGAAATTTATTTTAAAAATTAAATAAATCTATATTCAATAATAACAACAAACAAAAATTAGGAGCGAAACATAAAATAAAAAAGGTCTGTTTTTAAGCATTCTCTCACAACAGAATGAATTGGTTTGATAATCAGTTTTAAAAGTAAATTTTAAACAAAAAAAAAGTCTTTCTTCTAAATAGAATAAGGGAGACAGTGTGTCCAGCCCGAAAAATTTTGCCTCTTGTCTCTTGTAGCCTTCGGTTAAGTGAACGAACGAATGAATGAATGAATGAATGAATCAATGAACGAATGAATGAATGAATCAACCTAAACCTTGTACAGCACTTGTACACAACCTGATGGTCCCAAGTGCTCTCCATATATACACAAGACTAATTTCAAACACACAATAAACATAAGGAACAGATAACAAAAAGGTAAAACAGTAGATAATACAACCAGACCCTGTGTCAGTACAAATTCATGAGACAAACGTCAGAGCTCAGAGCTAGTCCCTTGACAGCTTTAAAAGCAAAGACCTTAAACTAAACTTTAGAATTTACAGGAAACCAGTGCAGGGAAGATAAATCTGGAGTGATGTGACCACAGTGTCTAATTTGTGTTCATAAAGCAGCTGCAGTTCAGACCAGTTTCAGACGATTAGAAATGTACTGGTTCACTGCCAAGTACAATGTATTGCCATAATCAAACCACGAACTAATAAACACATGTATTTTCCAAATAATTTTGACTTAGAGAAGATTTGTTATACTTTTGCAGCAAATATAGTTGGAAAGAAGGCTCTCACAATAGAATGAATCCTTCTTCAAGAATCTGGTTTTGATTTAACTTCAGTGCTGTAGGTTTCTATGGATAATGGTTTGGTTTGCTCATGCAATCCTCAAGCTTCAATTCCTATGAACTGCTCCCATTGCTCAGTCAAAAGAGCCAGAACAATGACTTCAGTAGTCTCTTGACAGACTGACCTGAGGCTGATTGAAGTGCTCGATGGACATGGTAACCACATTTATGGCGATGATGCCAGTGATGAAGAGGTCCAGGTAGTGGTTGGTGCACAGTGTGTGGATGTAGAGCCGCGCTGGAGAGTAATCTGAATAATATGGTCTCTGCTGGGCCTCTGTGAAATCGGATGCACAGACAGGGTAAAGAGAAAAGTGAGCATTGGGTAACAACAACCATCTCAATGATATATTTATGATAACACAAATGCTGCACAGAGCACTTCCTCTGCTCATCACTGACTTTATTGTGACACAATCTCCTCTCATGCAGCACTTGTGCCTCAATTTCAAGCATGCTGCTTATGTGCACATGCTGTTTCAACATGACATGGGAGAAGATGTGAAAGGACTTCTGTGAGTAGCATAGATTATGGGACATTTTGTGTTTCTCAAGGAGAGCTTAGAGGTGACTGTTGATCGATTAGTTGTGCTATGCATAACACATGACAGAAACCTTCAAATTGATTTGAGTTTGAATCCATCTTTCTGAGTCTGCCGCAAAAGCACGTTTTAAAAAAATCCCATATGCCAAGAGAGAAGCCTTTGAGATATTGAACATTTGATTGAAATAAACATGCAGGTACAGCATCCGCATCGCATGGTATGTTGAAGACTGCTTAGTTATGACTTTCATGGCCTTCCTGAAAGCCTAAAGATGCACTCAGAAGCAGATCATTTTTCTAAACTATGGTTAAAGTAAAAAAAACATTAATTAATTATTTGGTTGTTTGTTTTGTTAGTATTTTTTTTTGTTATAGTATGAACTTCCTCCAACAGCTTACTTAAGGCAAGGAAAGGCAAGGCAAGTTTATTTGTATAGCACATTTCGTACACAGGGTAATTCAAAGTGCTTTACATTGGAAATAAAGAGTAAAAAGAAAGTACATACATTAAAATCAAGCATAAAAAAAGTCATATAAAATCAAACTGATTTAAAACACTGAAATTTAAAACATCGATTAAAACAAAGATTAAGATTTGAAGTGCAGAGGTAAAATAGTTGTTCGGACGTAGGTGCTCAGTCGACAAAAGCACAACTAAACAGGAGAGTCTTTAGCCTGGATTTAAACGTGACTAAAGTGTTGGCACCCTTGATCTCCTCTGGAAGTTGGTTCCATCTGTGGGCCACATGGTAACTAAAGGAGTATTTTCCCTGTTTGGAATTTACCCGGGGTAGATCTAATTTATTAGATCTGTGGGATCTCAGCTCTCTGTTTTTTGTGTATTCACTGATCATGTCTGTTAAGTATTTTGGTGCTAAGTTATGTTTGGACTTATATACGAGCAGCAGAACTTTAAAATCTATTCTGAAGGAGAGTGGCAGCCAGTGTAGAGACTTAAGAACTGGAGAAATGTGTTCTGACTTTCTAGTTTTGGTTAGAATTCGAGCCGCTGCATTCTGAACGAGCTGGAGCTGTTTAATGGTCTTTTTGGGAAGACCGGTTAAGAGGCCGTTACAGTAGTCCAGCCTGCCGAGATGAAAGCATAAATCAGTTTCTCTAAATCTCGTCTGGAAACAAAGCATCTGATTCTTGTGATGTTTCTAAGATGGTAATAAGCAGATTTTGTCATTGCTTTTACGTGGCTATTTAGACTAAGATTAGAGTCCATAATCACTCCAAGATTCCTGACCTGATTTGTAGTTGTTAGGCCCTTTGCATTGAGATACGTGTTAACCTTAACAACCTCGCTTTTGCTTCCGAATGCAATGACTTCAGTTTTGTCCTTGTTTCATGGAAGAAAGTTGTTTTCCATCCAGTTTTTAATCTCATCAAGACATTGGCAGAGAGAGTTTATGGGGTTGTAGTCATTTGGGGAGATAGCTAGATAAATTTGTGTATCATCAGCATAACTATGGTATGATATCTGGTTCCTTCTCATAATTTGGCCCAGTGGAAGCATGTACAGGTTAAATAGTAAAGGAGCAAGGATTGAACCTTGAGGGACTCCACACGACACTGCAGTCCACTTCGACATGTAATCACCTATGTTTACAAAGAAGCCTCTTCCTTCTAAGTATGATCTGAACCATTTTATCACAGTTCCTGAAAGACCAACATAGTTTTCTAGTCTATCAAGAAGGATTTTGTGATCAACTGTGTCGAAGGCAGCGCTCAGATCAAGTAGAACCAGGACAGTCACTTTTCCTGAATCGGTGTTTAACCGGATGTCATTGACTATCTTCAGTAGAGCTGTCTCTGTGCTGTGATGAGCTCTGAAACCAGACTGATAACAATCCATGTATTCATTTTGGGTCAGGAATTCAATCAGTTGTTTTGCCACAATCTTTTCCATAATTTTACTAATAAAAGGGAGATTTGAGATGGGCCTGTAGTTGCTCACTACAGTATTATCTAAGTTTGTCTTTTTCAGTAGTGGCTTTACCACTGCAGTTTTAAGGGATTTGGGGAAAAAGCCGGAGCACAAGGAGGTGTTTATAATTTCTAAGAGGTCCTTTTCTAGACTCTTAAGAACCATTTAAAAAAAGACTGTTGGTAGAGTGGCAAGACTGCATGTTGTTGTTCTAAGGCTCTCAACCGTCTCTATTAAAGTTTTGCTATCGATTAGATTAAAGGTGCACATTGAGAGTGGAGGCTGAGGAGGTCTATCCCCAGCCCTGCAGGGGGAGGCACTAATGTCTTTTCTGATGTTAATGATTTTATTGATGAAAAATGAAGTTACTTAAGTATGCTTTACTCTATTTGCCAAACCCACCGGCATTACAAAGTAAACACATAAAGGAACATGAAAAACACATGATAGTGGTGGAAAGACTACACAAGTAAATTTACGAAAAATGTTCAGTCTAAAAATCCACTCAAGCTAAAAGTAGCTGATGAAAAATGTTTTTTAAATGATCCACCTCTACAAATTTCTGCAATATTCTACAGATGGATGCATTGAAATCTCTAAATAGTTTCAAGGAAAGTGCAATGGAGTCTCTAAGTCTATAAGTCACAGTCTCACACACAATTAATCCCTTGACTGTAGTTAAAGCTGGAGGAGGCAGGTGTGACAAACCCTGATAAAACTGCCAGCTTTTATGCTGGAAATCATTCATCAGGAGGTTTGCCGTAGCAGCTGTGATGCTTAAACCAACAAAACCGAAAACAGTCTTTTACATTTTATTCATTTAGTCACATAAAAACAGGTCTTGGGTTCCTAATACTCACAGAACTGAACCAGACTACACCAACAACCACTTTCTGTGCTCATTAAATCACAGTTAAACTATTGAAATTTCTCAGCTAGAGCAGAAACTCTAACATTCCTTGAGGATGCTTTACATGTATTTTCTTGTGACCAATAAATTGATTCATGTAAAAACAACTTCTCAGACAATAACCTGCTGCAATTGATCCTATGAACAGTTTGGCGATGATACCACACTCTGTGTATTAATTATCTCTTTCGAAGGGAATCAAAGTGCATCAAATAAGAGTTAGCAAAAGCCAAGTACCTCAGAAGTATTTACAAACTTTAGACCTGACTGTGGACAACAGATTAATCTTATCAAAATTCTGAAACTCTTATGTTAAAAAAAATATCTTATCTAGTCCTCTCAATTCAAGACTTGACTGCTGCTTTGCTTTTCAGACTGGAAATCTATATAAATTATTTATAAAGGCAACAAAAAGTCTGCATGTCCTCCAGAAGCCACAGTCACCACAAACCTTCCCAAAATCATCCACAACAGTTGTCCTTCACTACATTTAAGAAACAATCTCTTCATAGTGAACATGAATCATATCTCCTCCATTATCATCACATTTTAACTACCATCTAGCCTACATTTAATCTGCAATCCAATCCGGATTGTGTTGAGTGAGTTGCAAAGCCAATTCCTGATCAAATACATTTTTTATGATATTTATAACAAATCTGATATATTGAAGTTATTTTTCGAGATCATAATCTACATTTCTTTTTATTTTTGCTGTCTGTCCCTTTAAATGTTAATCGGACGATTCCAATCTTCCCTTTTCATGTCAACACAAGAGAAGCACAGAGATGACAACAAATACTTCTTCCTTAAATAAAATTTGTCAAAAGCACCTCAATGGTTCAGTTGTTGGGATTACAAGAACATTTTTATCTTCCTCTATAAACCCAAAACCATCACAATTATTGACTCCTAAAAAACTACTTGCAAAAGGCCCGACATGCAAAATCTATGGAATATTGTCTACTGCCAGTAAATAATGGGCAAGACCCTATGGTTTGTACTAAGCAAATAAATCTAAGAACATGTGTGAATTTGTGATCATTACCGTCAAAAACCTGAAACTTTTTATCACATTATGGTATGTTTTTGTTTGAGGACTAATAGAGCTGTAAAAAGGCCTGAAAAGTTCAACTTGGCCCAATCTGAGAACAACAGAATTCAGCTCGAGCCCAATTTTATTTGTCAGCTTAATTATTGGCCCGTCTCCAGTTTTAAGCAAGTCTCACAATTTGATTTCAGCATCTACCTTGTAGTGTTGTGGGAAGTATAGTGGTCTTCGAATCTCAGACACTTCTCTGAAGGGGATTTTCCAAATTCTAAAATGTATTGTTAACAAATATCAGTTAAATTAATCAATGAAAAATATGGTAATATTCTGTTAAATATTCAAATTACAAATCTTGACATAATCTTAATAAAGACAAAAAAAAAAGGAAACTTGTTTAATTTTCTGCCAGGACAGTTACTGTATTTTAATGGATTTTCTTTTTACATTGTCGGCACAAATTCAATGATAAATACAGGAAATAACTTTTTGTCCTGACAATGACGATTGGTCCTTGTCCTCGTATGCTTGTTTCAATAATATTTTTACATTGTAATGTCCCTCTTCTACAGATAATTTGTCATTTCATTGCCTAAACACTGTTTGTAGTTTAGGAACGTTATAATTTTTATTCTGGTTTCTGATTAAATAATTTGGTTTGGATACATGTTTAAATTCAACGCTGAAAAAAAATAGTTCAAGAAAACATGTCTTCACGCACTGTAATAAAAAAAAAATCTATGAATTTCCCACTTTTATATTGGCCGCAGAAAGGTGCATTGACCATGATGTCACCATATGTACTTTGCAAACCAGCCTTGTTGACTTATCATGCAGCACTTTTGTGTTTCATGCAGAATCATGCTGCAGTCCATCACAATTCAAGGCTAACGAATCAGATTGGTGCCAAAATGTGCATGAACTTCAGCCTTTTGACTTTAAACAAATTCTTTCTATAGCTTTCTCTCTCAGGCTCTGGAAGCAGGCAGTGCTCAGAAAAATAGACTACCGACCAGACCCGCAATTCTCCTTACTCCTGCGCTTTTTCTCCATCAGCCTTTGCCTCTTCTCCTCCAGCAGACGCGCCTCCTCTTCCTCCTGGTCCTGACGACACTTGTGGAAGTTTTCCACCACCACCCCCACAAACATGTTCAGCACAAAGAAACTGACAATCAGCAGGAAAGAGATGAAATAGAGGAGCATCCAGGGGTTGTGGTTGCGCTCAGGCTGTAAACGTAAAGGACATATTGCTCAAGTCCCAAATGGGTACAATTATGTGATTTTATAAATCCATAAACTGAGCAAATACAAACCTGCTGATCTACTCCGACAGCATCTAAGCCATCATACATAATGTTGACCCATCCATCCTTACAGGAGAGCACAAAAAGGGACATGAGAGCCTGTGAAATAGAGACAAATAAAATTAAATTCTGCATCGTTTAACATAGTTTGAAGTAATTTCACTATTTGCCTATTTTTATCATTTATGATAATAATTCACAAAATGTGTAAAATTATGTGTAAAAATGAAACTCATCCCAGTATGCTGGTAAGTTTTAAATCTCAAAAGTTTTAAATATTTTGAATGTTAAGGTTAGCTTTTGGCCAACAACAATTTAATAACTACTACATTGAGATCATCTGTAACTCCATTATGAGTCACATCCTTTGATCATTTAATTAAACATTTTAAACCGATTGCTTAAAAATTTATCTATGAAAATTCCAAAACAAAAACATATAGAAAAGGCACAGTACCTGTCCCAAGTTATCAAAGTTGTACTTTCTCCGAATCCATCTATAGTCTGCTTGAAGGCAGTCAGACTTATTAGTGATGTTTCTGGTGTCGATACCCTCACAATGGTAAAACTTTCCTTTGAAGAGCTGTAAAGGGCATTGAAGCATTTGGTACCTCAGTTTAGATTATAGAGTTGAGAACAGTTTAGATAAAAAAAAACTGGCTTTAACAATGTAACTGAAGATTTGTGTGATCAATTTTGTTTGTTTGTTTGTTTGACTTGTTTCATATGGTCCTGACAAAATGATGCTTTTGGTCCTGGTCTTCATTTGTCTGTAAGATAACTGTAACAAAACCTTAAAGGTGCCTTTTACTTTTCAATAAATTTCTAGCATGTCTTAATAATGCCTCAAGTCATATTCAGATTGATTCATGCATTTCTGTGTAGGCCTATTTGCTTTTTCAGGAACTCAAAACAGCTCGATGGACATAGTGATGCCATTGGCTGAAGCAACAACCACTAACCAATTAGATCAAGCACTAATGCATCTCATTTCAATGAAAAATGTATGCGCTGACTGACCCGGAAATGAAACCGTAGCAGAACCATTTTGATAAAAAAATTTCAAGAAAGTGTTTTTGGATGTCTCAGATCAAAGTGTCTTTTGACTAACCAAATGATAAATGTTATGGAAAGGGGTGGATTTTTTGTGTGCCAACAACAAAAAGCCAGTAAGGCCATTAAGACAGTTATCGTCTAAAGGTTTTAAAAATGGAATGATATGGCACCTTTAAAGGTATAGTTATAAATCTCAACCAGATTAATTTGATAGAATGTGCCATTCAAATTTGTGATTCAGTTTGCCCATCTTGTAAATACACTGAAAATGTTCAATGCAACACAAATACTCCTGAGACGCTTGCTTCATATCCTGTTCTGTTTTCCCCAGTGGTTTCTATGTTTATCAGGTTCTCCCATGACTAGTATTTCCATTCTTGTTCCCAGCTCACATGGTTGCTCACATCTTTGCATTTCCCTGGGTTAACGACTTCCTAGTTTATTGTTCATATGTACTCTATGGTTTTCACACTTAAGATTTCCATTAGTTTACCCATGTGTTTTATTTGTACCATATGCACTGTGTATGTCCTGTCACATTTTGTATTATGTGTTTCCTGATTTTACATCTGCACATTCCCCGGCTAATGGAATAATCTCCCTGACCCAATTAAAAAAAGCATCACCACTAAAATATTTTTACAGAAAACTCTTGTTTTCATCGAGCACTTACAATCAATTTTCTTTTTGAGACTTTAATCTTTGTCTAGTCAGCTGAAACAACCTGTGTTTGAACTACTTGCTTTTGTTGCAAACTGCATATTTTCACTCCTTCTATTGTAAGTTGCTTGGAATAAAAATGGCTGCTGTATGCATGAATGTAAATGTAAAATGTAATAGTTGCTCTTTGGTACATCTGTCAATTAGCTCCAGGTTTTCAATTAGCTTCATGATTTAATAACCTGTTCTGTGATCACATGGTTTCTGTGATTGAATTCACCAGGTATCTATGTTCCATGCCTCTCAGTTTGTCCAGTGAATCTTGTGAGTTTTGTACTCACACTTTTTTCCGTTTTCCAGTATTAGTCAGTTAACCGTTGTTGTCGTCTATCTTGTCTCCCTGACTCTTTATCTGAAGCTCTGATTTGATAAAAAGTGAAATGCTGCAAAGACAACTTGACTTCTCTGTATTGCACTCCCTTATGGTTTGAGTGCTTACACTTACTCAAACAAATCGTACTAACTAAGCAACCGTACCAGGGTTTATTTTTACTTAATTAATGACTTTGACCATTTTGTCCATTAACTTCATCTAGCTTGTTTGTTAAATTGATAAACATTATCAAACTTCACTAAAATAAAATTCATTAACTGTCAAATTTTGTATGTTCGAAAATTTACCTGAACTCCAAGAATACCAAAGACAATAAAGAAGGCACAGCAGATGAGCACTATATTTCCAATGGGCCGGAGTGATGTTATTAGTGTTTCCACAACCAGCTTCAGTCCAGGAGCACGGCTTATCACTCTGAGAAGAAAAAAAGTTCAATAATATATTTCAAAAAGACTTCACTACCAGTCGATTGTCCTATCTGACCACTGATTTATTATCAATACACCTCCTTTGTATTCTTTAACTGCTTAAAAAGACTGGCCATGCCTCAAACAGGCAGTAGTGACCTTTTCCGGCTCACCTCAGAGGCCGCAGAGTTCTCAGCAGGCGAAGAACCCTCAAGATGCCAAAGATTCGGTTCCCGCCAGTGGAAGCCAGAGAAACCAGAATGTCAACAAGAGACACAAAAACCAACACCCCATCTAAAACATTCCAGGTGCTTTGCAAATAACTGTTCTTTCCGGAGAAGAACCCAAGTGCCACAACCTAGAAAAAAAAACAGTTTTATGTCAAGACAACTAGTTTATTGAGTTGCTGACTTTAACAAAGATGAAAAAAAAAAAACTAAAATCATACCTTCACAGTCATTTCAGTAACAAAGATCACAGTGAAAACATAATTGGAGATGGTGAGAAACATCCGCTCCTGAAAAGAGAAATTTAATTACACCATGTATCACAGATCCTTAAAGTAACTCAATATAAGGAACAAGTCATTCCACTTACAGATGGCTGAATGGTGGGTCTTTCAAGAGCAATCGTGATGCAGTTTAAGAAGATGAATACCAAAACTATGTGATCAAACATCTTGTGTGAAATCAGTTTTTGACACATCATCCGAAATCTAGAGGAGAAATTAAGCATGTCCTTAGAGTTCAATGAAATGTAACATGTTTAGTGATATGGTAGTAGTCTGTAGAGAATAATACTTGTTCTGAGGAGAGAAAAGATACAGAGACCAGTCTTCGTGATCTTTGCACCATTTGGGTTTATAAGCTGCTATGGTTCTTCTGAGACGAAAACAAAAGCTCTGAAACACATGAGAGAGTTGTTGGCACCTGAACCAAAAGAGTAGGTAATCACAACAGCTTTAGACACGAACACAAACATAATTCATGATGAATTATATTAAAATATACCAGGTTTCAAAAACCTGGTAAAACACAGATAAACTGAAATTATTTTAAAGGAGAATTCTACTGGACACCGGCTTTCATATGCAAGCTATTACATTAAAAAGAGATCATGAACTGTAAAATTTAAAAATAATAGTAAAATGTTTTGAAAAATAAGATAGGCCGAGTATGTTCTCTTATTAAAAAAACATTCCAAGCCAGCTGGGAAGATAACCAAGCTCAAAAGTTGACGTCAGACGTCAAAAGTTGACTTTGTGCCCATTTGCCATGGATGCCGGCTCCACCTGCCACACACTTCCTGAATTCACCTAATTATCTAGAAAAGAACCTAACAGCTCATACACGAAATTATTGTTCTAAAGATGGATACATTTACAGAAACTGTTGACCAATCAGAGAACAGTGAGAACAGCCAATGTTAATGGCTTATTCAAACTTGTCATTTAAAATAAACAAGAAGATAAAATGTGATATCTTTTAAAATGATAGTTTCTGAATGTAAAAATGTCCAGTTCATTACCTAAAAGGTACAATATAAATGCTTTTAGATATTTATTAAAACTGGCATAATTGATCAAATTATTTATATTTGGTGAATAAAAAGGCAAAGGCATAAACTTGTTTTAAAATAATAAAATGCTAACTAATTGTATGCCAATTCCAAAAGGTTTGATATTATTATATAGTATCAGCAACATCAGTAATTGGCTGCTGACATTTTCTGCTTCATCAATGGGGTGGTTTAGTCTTACATCTCATGCCAAATTTGAAGCTTAATGCTCATCTCTTCCATTAAAGCGGAATATTGTGTTAACTACCAGTCATGAGCAAAATGGAAGTGAGAGACAAGGCTTATAAAATAAAATAATTTATTTTAGGCTTATAAAATAATTTTGGGCAATGTTTTAATGACACTTTGTATTGTGTTTTAAGTAACATACTATTAAAGTTGACTAGACTTCTACGATTGGTAATGTTTTATTTTTTAAAAGAGAATTATGATGAAAATAACAAAAATATTTTAAAATTAAAAGAAATGTACAGATTTTTGACTGTGTGTATATGTGTGAGCAAATATAGATGAAGGCCTTTAATGTAATCCAGTTCAATCTGTTCAATCCAAAGCACTTGAAACTCAATTTAAAGATTACTGCTCTTAAAATGTCCTCACACTGACAAAAAATAAAGGTCACTTTCCACTCAGCAAGAAAAACAACTGTCTTCAAACTGCACTCAAGCAATTACACTGTGACATCTAGTCTCCTTATGGAAAAAACTATGCTGAGAGAAAAACAACGCAAAGTAACTCTCACTGTAATAAAAAAAAGACAATAAAGTGGTTACAGTGTGACATACATCATCCATGTCCTCCTCAGCGATGGAGTCCTCTTTGCTGAGGCTGCTCTGTAAATGCTGGCTTCTTCCATTGCAGTCGATGTACTCTGTCAGTGAGCTGAAGCTGGGGGTCTGGGGCAGCTCAGTCATGTCAATAGAGCTGGGGTTGACATGGGCCAGTTTCTCACCCTCCGGGTCATCATCCTCAAAGCTGCCCCTGCCCTCTCCAGACAGAAGAGACTCCTTCTCGCCTGATGTGTCCTTTCTTTTCAAACTTGGAGCCCGGCCTATGCTGTTCCAGCTGGACCTGCGGCTGCCCCAATTACTGCCAGAGCCACGGGGGTGGCAGGGAGATCGTCTTGGGCTGGTCTGGAATAGTGAAATATTACACAATAAATATCTTGCATGTCAAATACTAATCAACACAAAGAGGCGCTTCATTTTGTGGACTTTCAACTTTGGGGATCTGAGGATCGCACCAGTGACCCATGAACCCTTATCCACCAGGCCACAACTGCCTTTGTTTTTCTTGTGTTTTTTGGTTTTCTTGTTTCCTAAAGAGTTTTTTTTTATTTTTATAGAAGACTCATCGTGAAATCCCATCGAAAGCTAGTAAGAGAAAAAATGTTGTTCTCAAAAAAAAAAAAAAAAATCTCTTTTTTTTGTTCAGATCAATAAAGAGCATAATGTTAACAATGGAAACTCAGTGTGGCTAAAGATAGTTTCTGTTATTTGATATAAAACATTTATTTGTCACACGGTACATATAATCAGAAGTAAAGAAAAAAAAGTTTCTCCATTCACTTGCATCAAAAAAACAAAACAAAAAACAAACAAACAATTTAATGGAGCTTGAGTGGCCCAAAAACACCAAAAAATAAGCCCAATTTTCTGGTGTGGGTAGAAAAACTTTTTTCATCAACGTTTACTATTCCTGATGAGCTCATAGCATTTTGAAATGAGATGATTTTGCTAAGGCTCTAAGAAAATGATAATTGCAGCTTGATGAAATGGATCCAGAACTTTACATTAATTTACATTTACATTTGTTTAAGACAAAAAAAAATCAATTTTTTCTTTAGTTGCAGGAGTTGGACATCATGTCACAGTTTTGTTAACCTAAAAAATTAACTTTACTGGAATAGGGACTTACATTTAGTCTTTAAATAACTAGGTAAAAGCTTACCTAAAAAAATTCCAAATTTGTCAAATCATGTACCGGCTAATGACAAGTCCAAGGTTTTAACAAGTTTTAGTTATTGTAGTATGCTAGGATGCATATTTTCATCCTTATGTATGAATGTTTTTTTGGTAAATTGCATAAAATATAATTTACCATCAGTTTGTGAAAAGCATTGTTATTGAAGTTATTTAGTTATTGAAAACATGTTTTGTCAATTACTGATGAAGAATTATATTTCAGTCAAGCCATATTGTTTTACAGATAAAACTACTCAATAAAAGTGACATTAGTGATGTTTTTTGACTGTCATGCGATAAGTGATTCTGGCTGCAGGCATTTCTTTCTCACCAGGGACTTTTGATCAAAAGCGCTTGGATCAATGGAGATGCCACTGCCGCGTCTGGACTCATTCATGCCAAACACGGACTCGGGCCCGAGCGAGCTCTTTGGCGTGGGCATGGGGGTTGCAGCAGTGCGCATGATGATTGGTGGAGGCAGAGTACCCCGAGGATCAACATGTCCATTGGCTGACATCATAAGAGAGTACATCTTCAACTCTATGGGAGAAAGTTGAAGGGGTTATCTGATGAAAGTCCTCACTCTTTAATCAATAAAAAATTAATAAAACCCATTGTATTCCCAGCAAATTCGAAGTGAAACGGATACAACAGTGACTTTAATATGCTCTCTCTTATTGGGTCTGTAATGGAGCAGTTTTATGTTTCAATCAATTAGGGGACATCTATGTAGTGAGAAAAGCATGC
Organism: Danionella dracula; assembly: GCA_900490495.1. Lineage (NCBI taxonomy): Eukaryota > Metazoa > Chordata > Actinopteri > Cypriniformes > Danionidae > Danionella > Danionella dracula. Next base: position 3,521,590 of record UELW01000444.1, read on the forward strand.
GTAAAATGAATTTCACAAGTAAGGCACTATAACATTTTATGTGTGAGAGAGAGGCAACCTGTTGCTTGCAGATCCCCCATTTTCTCCTCCTCTTCGAAGTTGACTGAATGCTTCTCCTCATCCACATCTGACTTGTTAGCATCCCCCTGCAAAGCACAAGAGAGTTTATGGACATCTCATAGTGTTTCAGAAACCACTCGGGCAACTAAAGCGTTTTTCAGGATGCACTGAAGCCAAACAGCAGCTTCCCATTTCTCAAAGGACACCAGTGGACGCCTCTGGCATCAAAAAACCGGCTTTCACTCAGTCACAGCCTGCCGTGCACATATTTATGGACACACAGCAGTGATGACTGCATTGTTTGTGCTTTGTTTCAATGTTTTTTTGCTGCGGTTCAGGTTTTGAGACTTTTTGTCGGGTTGTGTTGGCTTTACAGATTTCTGCCTCTTAATAAACAAGTGAACAATGTGGCATAATACACAGACAAAACACTGCAATGAAATCCAATCAATGCACCTCTACAGGAAGTAGATACTCACAGTAGTTTGAGTGAAAAAAATCTGCATTTGAGAGGCTTTGCTTGGCAGTTGTGGTCTGGTGGATAAGAAGATCGACTTGGGATCAGAAGGTCGCCAGTTCGATCCCCAGATCCACTGAGTTGAAGGTGTAAGTGATGAAAAACTTGCTCTCCATCTTCAACAACCACAGCTGTGGTGCTCTTGAGCAAGGCACCTGTTTCCAGACTACTGCCCGGGCGCCACAGCCATGGCTGCCCACTGCTCCGGGTGTGTGTTCACGGTGTGTTTGTTCACTGCTGTGTGTGTGTGTATACTGGATGGATTAAATGCCGAGCACAAATTCCAGGTATGGGTCACTCCATATCTGGCCAACTCGTCACTTTCAGTTCCACTTTAGTAATAGTTGCAGGAGTGTGAGAGACAACAACATCAGCAAAAACATTAGCTCAGTCAATCACAATGATCAACCAAAAACTTAAACAAATGTGTAAAAGACAACAGAGAGCTTTTAAAGAGAAAGTGACAGAAAAGAGACATGTTTTTGAGCTTTCATAATGTAAACAGATAGGACTGAAAAGCTTGTGTAGACTCATGCTGTGTTTCATCTTGGTGCTAGTAGTGTGAAAGTTATTCTGTTGAATCTTGTTTTGACCTCCTGCTTATTGTGAATGTTGGTGTATTGTTGTGCTGTTTATATTGGATTTTGATTTCTCTATATTGCAGAGCTGCCATGCCTTTATATATTAAAAATGTATACTTACTGTTCACTTTTTTGAGCTTGCTGTTGTTTATTTGTTTTGTTGTAATTAGGTTAGGTATCTTACTTATTTAGGGTTTTTTGCTTCAGTGTAGCCAGGTAAGTTTCATTTTGTTGATTTAATTTGTTAAAATAGAGTATTAAAACTGAGAGTTTTGTTTAGTTTTGTTTAGCATTTGTCTTCCCCTGATCACCCCCCCCCCAAAAAAAAAAAAAAAAAACTAACAAACAAATAAATAAATATAATAAAAATAAACAATTGTATTTACTTTCATTTCTTTCCCCCTTGATCTATTCCATCTTTTCCCATCTATTCCATTCTGGTACTTTAGCATCAATTTTCATATTTTTCACAGCTTTCAGGCTTGTTCATCTTTCAATAGCGTCTCCTATGCATATACTATTAGTTTTTTTTTCAAGTCATAGTGTCAGTTTTTTTTAATCTTGATAAGGTTTTGAGGTTTACCGACTCTCAGACATAACTGTAACAGTTCACAGTGTGTGTCACTATCTGGCACAATCAGATTTATGCTTACGTGAATGGAGATCCAGAGAGAGGAAAGACGCCAAGTCAAAACACAGAATGTAAGCACAAATAAACAATTTGTGGCAAAAATATTACTCATCAGGAAACTTATTAACAAAAAGCCTTTTTGAAATGGTAAAAGGAGGTACATTGTAAAAAACTAAATATTATTTTATTTCAAGTTGTTTTTCATCCAAACACATACATGTGTGTTTTTCCTTGATTAAAATAACACTTAATCATTTAATTTTACATCAATACATTTTTTGTGGGGTTTACCAAAAATTAACAGCAAACTTTATTTACAGTAATACATTTTGCTAATTTTAACCCTTTTGAAAAAATTAAGGTAGAAACAATGTATATTCAAAAGCACATTATGTGGAATACTTCAGTTTTTCAAACATCACATCAAGAATATTGATCAAATTCCTGCTGTTCAGGAACAAAAAAACGCATTGATATTGATTTAATTATTAAAATTCACACCAAACTTTAAGCATCCAAAAAGCTTTGTATTTAACAGAGGTGTTCTTGTGTTTAGATGTGTTAAATGTGTTTACGAAAAATACTGAAAAAGAAATAGCAGGTTGCGATACTTTATAAGGAAATCAATTCCAACTTTTAGACTTTCATAGAAAAAACACCTGTGTTCAGTTCAGCTTCTTCAGGAACACAAGTACTTAGAACAAACAAACTAAGCCAGAGGCGGAATCAGAAAGGGTTTTCATTACCTCTGCCTGGAATCCTTCCACTAATATAGCCACCAGGAGATTGAAGAGCACATAATTCCCAAATGTCATCAGAGCAACAAAGTAAAGTGCTGCCCATGGAGTGGTGGAGGCCATTCCGTTATAGAGGACCACATTCCAGTCTTCCTGAGTCAGAATCTGAAACACCAACGGACAGTCTTGGAAACATGTAATGTAGTCCTCATAAATCTTGTGTGTACTGTGTATCTTTCAGTGAGTCTGAATAAAGCATCCAGATTAATGCAGAACTCTGTCAGTTTGAACAGTGTTTTGATGATGCAGCACTTCAGTGGTAAAAGCCATTCTATGTCCAAGTCTAGCAAATAAATCTTTTTTTTAATCCTCAAAAAGCAGAAAATCTAGAGAGAATAACTGTTCTAAATTTGTATGGCACAGAAAGACAGCAGTGCAGCTTCAGCAACTCAGATGAGTCACAGCAAGTGCTGATGTTTTTAAAAAGTTATGCTCAAAATTACTTTGTATTGCTAATTCTGCATCAGCCCGATGTCAACAAACAGCTTTCAATTTGGGATTCACAAACAAAAAAGAATATCGAGTGATTGGTTATTTTAACATATTTTTATAATGCTTAATCATAGATTCTCAAAACATATTCTACAACATTTAACCTTAACAAAGTTTAAAACAAACAAGAAATATCTCAGTAAAATTAAAGAAGTGACCGCTTCACTCCAGCAGCAGATATATATGTACAAAAATGAGAAAAGTACTACTTCTAACATGTCCACTGAATAAGTTGATGCAGTGTGAGTTAAGATATATCCAGACCCAGTTCTATCTCAGTTCTGACCTGAAACACAGTGACAATGGCCCAGAGCAGGGAATCAAAGTTCTTCCTGTCTGGAATAGTATCTCCACTCTCCATCTTCAGGCTGAATTTGCACCCAAATAGATGCATTCCGAGAATACTGTAGCGACACAAACATAATTATCTATAGTTTTAGTTTTTGGTAACGGTTGAACGAATATGTGGTTTAACACTGCACCTGAATGTGAAGATGAAAAGCATCAGCAGCATGCAGAAGGTGGCCACGTTGTCCATGGTCTTCATGAGGACGACTAGCTGTCTGCGAAGTGCAGGGAGGAAGCGCACGAGTTTGAGCACTCGCAGAAGACGGAATGTTCTCAGCACAGAAAGCCCGCCATCAGCCTGTCCGATGATCTCCCACACACTGACGAATAGAAGAGATGGATTAGAGCTGAGAGTCAGTAGCAAAAAACCTTTAATATCCTCTTTATTTCTTTCTTCTGTTTTATTTCCTGACTTTAATTGGTCACTTTCACTTTCTATCGTTGGTTAATCAGCTGTAACTACTTTTTATTGCTATCAACACTATCTTAATGAAAGAGATAGGAAGGAACACTTTCAAGTGCTGATGCTTTTGTGAATTTTTCGTCTATACCTCCAAAAAAAAAGTGTAAGAGAAGCACTTTGCAATAAAACTGACTATGATTTGGGTCACAGCGGGTCCACTTCACCTCGAATTGAGAGGAAAGCAGGGTATGGAAGTAGTTTTAGAAGAAGAAAATGATTCACTAATAAAACATGCTAGGCATAAATGTATCAGGATTACTTCATCGATTCAACAGATGAATGGCGAAGTTTTTTTGAAAAGTTCCATATTTCAGATTTTAAAATTCAGTCAAACATATGCAATCTCTCAGCCATGCATCTCAGTTTTGAAACATTTTAACTTGAGCTTGTCCTTACAATCAATACTAAGTGATGAGGTAAAATGGTTTCTAATGTTTCAATTCCAGGATCGGGGCTAGGTCAAAGGGCTCAAAGCAAAGTTTTATTTGTAAATTTATGGGGTGGGGGGCTTTGGGTTCAAAATTGCATCCTTAAAATTTAGTCATTGCAAATGTGTACCGGATGCTCCTGTGTTGACGTATCATTTAAGGAGCTGTTTAAACAACATTGCTTGAGAAAATTTAATAATTATTTTTTATTAACTTTATTTTTTGTTTTCATAATTGATAGTATTAAATGTGTTTTATAATACTAAAAGTTGCTAATGTCATTTAACAAAATAAAAAGATTTTTCCCTCTAATCTACTCTCATGTTCATCACTCCTGAAGCCCCTGGTGGCCTTGGGAACCAATGCAGCTACTTCATTTGCTTTTAATCAAGATTTCATGCCTTTTGAGAATTGATGTGCTTACATTTTTTTGTTTTTGGTTATTGTATTAAATCCAATTTATATTTTTAGTTTTTACACGTTTAGTTGTTTGGTGCTTTTATTGCTCACTGTGTTGTTTCTTTATGGTGCTATGCAAATAAATATTGATTGTTCTTCTTCATGTTTTATGTTTTATTAAGCATAAAAAGAAAAATAAGAAAAGAAAGAAAAGGCAAGTGAAAAACTATTTTTTCAGAAACTAATAAACAACACAGTCCATTTGAACAAAAATTGACAGATGGGATTTTGTGAAATCAGTTCTATACAATACAAAATATACAATAAAGGTTTCCTTTTATCTAGGAATTATGGCTATTTCCATCAGGATGGAGAAAGATAAAACAGAGACAGGAAGAACATCTTACCTAATGACAACAATGATCCCATCAAAGATGTTGTAAGGATTCTTAATGTAGCCGAAGATCCCAAAGGCCAGCAGCTTGAAGAGCATTTCCAGGACAAACATGCTGGTGAAGACGATGTTACTTATCTCCAGAACATTTGTCAGCTCCTCGGGCTGTGAGAGGAAAGAGAAATCAAACACATTAGCGTGTCCAGAACGGACACATGCCAGCAGTCTTTATGGCTGAGAACACCAAAAACTACCCCGTGTGAGTGACCTCAATCACCGATCCCCACACTGACACCTCCAAACTCAGCCTCACTCACATGACATCACATCAAGCATCTGGAGCTGGGAGTCAGAGCATGTCAACACTGAAGATTCCAGAACCTCAGGACCAACTCTCATGATTAATGCATCATTTATGGCCAACACTACCTCGAGGCCAACAGTCAGTACGCTAACGAAGCAATTACAATTGTTCAGTGCACAAGCAGCTCTAGTGCTGAGATAGAATAAACAATTTCAAAGCGTTCTAAGCTCTTTTATCGAGACCAAAGCATTGCAGATCAATCAGGCAGACAGTGCTTCTCAAAACTGTCCATCACAAGCAGTTTTAGGGCCAGAGAATTAGCCTGCTAGCGCTTGCTGATGCAGAATTCACTTGAAGAATTAGCACTTCTCTGTTTTTTTAGGTCAATGGAAATCGATGAGCACAATCTAAAGGATGCACAAATGACATCTATTATGAGGTCAGCCATTCTCAGCTTTCACCTGGATGCTGTTTATATGAACACACTGTTAACAAATCAATAAAGCTCCACAATAAAGCTTGCAATGGGAAGGCACAAAGTCAATTCGCTAAACTCTGGGAAAACGTTTATATTGTTAATTTGATTCTGGACGGTTGTATTGCTAGTCATCTGTCCTAATTAGGGCTTTTATACAGTAAGACCATTAAACTCAATCTATACAGCAACTAGAAGTCTTCAATATAAATAAATCCTAGTTCGTTATCTCAACATTTGTGTTTTGTTTTAGGATATTAATGTAATTTGCTCATTACCACATCACCATAAAACCATCATTCAAAGAACAGTGTTTAGGAACTTTTTGAAGGATTAGATAATAAAAAAAACATTTTATAAGTTTTACTTAAGGATTACTTATGTTTCTTTCTAGCTGAATAAAAATTTATTAATAAATTAATTAATTTTAAAATAGAGGATGGACATGTTCACATTCAGGTTGGAATTTCAACTGCAAGTTTTTTTAGTTGTTTACTTCTTAAACCTTAATAAATGATGACCCAAAATTTTCTTTTAAATTGATTTACTTATAATTTAAGATTATTTAATTTGTAGGATCAAGGTCAATCTAAAAACTCTTTTGCTTTTTTGTTTTTATTTAGTTTTTACATTTACTTATTACATGATAGATTATAGATTTCATATGTATATGACAGATATCGAGGGTAGTTGTAGTCTGGTGGATAAGAAGAGCAACTTGTGATTGGAAGGTTGCTGGTTCGATCCCCAGATCCACCGATTTGAAGATGGTGAGTGATGAAATACTTGCTCTCCCATCTTTAGCAACCACAGCAGTGGTGCTCTTGAGCAAGGCACCAGTTTCCCGACTGCTCCCTAGGCGCTGCAGCCATGGCTGCCCACTGCTCCGGGTGTGTGTTCACGTTGTGTTTGTTCACTGCTGTGTGTGTACACTGGCAGGGGTTAAATGCAGATCACAAATTCCAGGTATGGGTCACTCCATATCTGCCTGACTCGTCACTTTTTTTTTTAGCTACGCCCCTAAAAACTGCAGCACTAACGAATGCCACCTTGTAAAGTAGATGTTAAAATGCTAATGTATAAAATTAAAGCAAATTAATACTAGAAAATCATTAGGTTTTATCTGGTGTTAGTAAAATTTGACAAAAAAAAATATTTTACCCTTTTGAGGGTTTATTGAGCTTCTGGAGGCCCTTAATAATTTAAGAAGAAAAAACAGCTTTCACATAATAAATAACCTAAGACTTAAAAGATATTTAGGATTTTCTTTGTGTTGAATTTACTGTGGAACACATGTCTGTGCTTAGATGAGCACTAGAGGGCTCCACATACTCTCATGCCAGCACTGATGCACATTAATCAGTCCATCCCATGAATATTTATACAAAAATTCCCAAGGACTGAACAACAGATTAGTAATGGATTAGTAAAAGAATACGGCAAAACCGCCATTGTACCCACTTCCACAGCAATGGTAGATTAGAGAAGCACGTTTCAGCCATACACACATCATATTGATATCATTTGATGTCAGAAACAATGTCTGCATTACTGACACAGCAAGCATTTTGTACACTTCTACATATAATATGGGCAAATAAACTGTAAGAATAGAATATCAAAAAGAATAATAAATTGTGTTATCAAAAAACAGATGGCTAGCACATTTTCATGTTGCTCTCCACTTAATGATTAAGCAAACACACTGCGTCCTTCAGCAGATGTGCTAAATGAGTTGAGTCCTGCAGGTTTATTTATGAGCCATTCTTCCATCAAACAGATTAAGTTTTTTTACTCTTATAGGAGGTGAAACATCCACAGCATTAGGGAGAACTACTCAGCAGCTATAGATGTCAGGGTGTATGTCAATTTAGTGTTTTCAAAAAACACAAAACAAACCGAATACAAAAGCCCAAGTGTGGGAAAAACCGGGAATAATTATCATAAATAAAAGGTAGTGCATGAAAATACAACATCACAAAATACAAATTAACTACAACAAAGTTGAACTAATTTTAAACCCAAACACTACAAGATCATAACAAAAAAACATCACAAAACAAAGGGTAATATCAGATAATGCTACGATAGCGTAGTAAAAGAAAGAAGTCATTAAAAAGGGAGCCTGATCAGGAGTTAACGAGGTGGGACAGGTGCAAAGACTTAACTCCTGATCAGCAACTAAACCTAACAAGACAACATGAAAATCCAATTACGACGTAAACAAACTTAACTTCAATTAAACAGGATTGAACAGAACTAAATAATAATGAATTAATAACAAAAACAACAACAATACTAAAATAATGACTGACAACTACGGCCCACAAAAGATTAATAAAAATAGAAACCAGACAGTTACAATGCCATGTGATACAAAGTCTGCGTTATAGCTCTTAAGTCCTAAACCATCATAAAACTGAGGAGAACCACCCAGATGGGACTAGGATATAAATGGATTAATCTCAAATCCACAAAGACTACATTCACCACTTGAAGACAGTATACAATCAATTCAATTAGAGACTATTAGTACAAATGAGCTGCATACAAAGACACTAGCAATCGTAGCTTGACAGTTACACTAGCTAAAGTAACATTACTAAATCAGAACTAAAACTCGACACAGCTTAACTTTGCAAATCAAGAAAAAGTACTGTCCAATTTTTTATTATAATTTTTATGTAGCAGACATAATAATCAGTGCTTTCAACACAACATGTCTGACTCTGTTAGCTTGACACACATAATTAACAAACATTTAAAATACTTTGCATAAACTTTACTCACATCAGCTTACATCTACACAGCAGTTTATGCAAACTAGTCATTGCTGTTAATAAGTGACACTATTACGTATCTTTAATAATATAGTCAACAACATCCCATGTTTCTTTCTCAAAGACAGAGAGTTCATTTTCTCTCGTTTTAATAGTTACTGTAGCATATAATATGTGAATAATGAGTAGAAAATCTCTGCACCTGACTCCTTTTGCTTGTTTTCGACTGGAAAGGCAAATCTTGTTCAATTTTAACAATTTTCAGGCACAGAAAATAACTTAAATCAAATTGCTTTTCAAGTGTTAACGCTCATGTGGTTAAACATGATTGAAGAGTCACAAGAGTTCTACAATACTCTTGTCCTGCTGAGCTCAGATGTAATCATTATGGGATGCGTGCTTGTGTCAAATGAGGTCTACGTTGTCTACAGAGAAAACAAAAGCAGGATTTTTTTTTGTAGATTTAAAGAGAACATAATCTTCTTAACCTTAAGAGGCCATGAACCTTTAAACTGAATGCTCCCTTTAGGTCTGTTTTAGAGTTGACTTTACTAACTACATTAGTGTTGTTTACTTTAGTAGTGTTTTCATCGCACAGTGGGGTATTTGCATACCATACTCGATGGTAAAGCAAGCACACCTCCTGTAATGCTGAAAGCAGAAGAGCAAAACAAATACCCATAGAGTCTTAAAACTTACTCATATAACCTTTAGATCATGACAAAGTATGTCTTCTCTGTCCACCTTCAATGAAAAATTGTTTATGTAAGTAACCTCGTGTCAAGAAACCGACTATGGGATTGGTCTGCTTGAGAATGATGTCTGGTTTCTTGACATAATTTCTTCTGCTCTCGCATTCAGGGAATGAAGTGCTGTGAAATGATCAAGTGCATTTAATGATAATTATGAGGTATTTTAGGTCAACTAATGTTGTAGTAATTTAGTTTAGAGGATCTATAGCTCCCCTAATTTTATCACTGCACCTTGAAGATCTTATCGTACATTTAGTTTTTTGTCTAAGTTTTGAGAGGAGATAAAACTTCATTCAAACTAACTTAAAGATGCACAAAAAAAAAAAAGAAAAATAAATTTCCCAGGAGGGGAAGGCTTCAGAACACTTCTAAAATCTGTTGACATTGTGCCACTGTGCAAACATGTATCTGACACAACTTTGTCTAATAAGTTACATTTATCACAAGTTCAAAAAAATACTTGTTATATTTTTTAAGGGGAGAGCACCACTAAAGCTTGGGTCCTAGAATGGTCCCTGCAGGATGGCACTTTTTTGGCATCAAAAATATTTTATTTTATACATGGAATTATATAACATCACAAACCCCCAAAACACCACTGATGAGCTCACAATCAAAAACTAAATTGTGAAACTACGACTCAACCTCAGAACTCCTGGTTTGCATTTCCACCTCCATCGCCTATGTATACTGTATATTAGAGAGAATTAATGCAGAAATGCTCTTTCTGTGACATTCATAGCCAACATCCCATCTCTCTTTGTTTAGTTCAAATGCAACTTTTTTGGAGAGTTCTCAATTAGCCCAACTTTCCAAGTTTGAAGTTGTTTTCCAGATTGCACAGCAAAAATGAAAATGAAATATGTTAATGCTTGGGCTAACAACAACAACAACAACAATAATAACATTAAGAGAATGCCATAGACTATATTTAAAATGCAAAAAATAAATTATTTAAAATGTTTTTTTTTTTTTTATCAAGTAGCAATCTTATTTGAACTTTACGGTTGCAATTCACAGATATCCAACAATAGCATTAAGCGAGATGTTCTTTGAAGTTAAATTTTTAAAACATCTCTGATATATCAAAGATGAGTATGCTTATCTTGACACCCAAAACACAGGTGTGACAGAGTGTACCAATTTTAATGGTCTGAAAAACAACTTTCAAAGCAATGAGCAACGCTCTGAAGAACAACGTTACTTAAGTTCCTTGCTATTGTGAATTTTAAAATGAAGTATTTATGGAAGTAGAGGTATTTCATGAGTAGAATGTACAAAGACTGTATCATCGGGAGATTTAGTGGTAAAAACCTCTTACACTACCAACAAAAGCTGATGTAGTTTGTTAAAATACCCAACACTATTGAATGTGTTCCTAAGCATGAACATTTATTTAAATAAAACATGAAAGTTTTCTTTACGTCTCCTTTTCTCAGGAAAAAAACTCTATGGAGAACATAGAAAAAATTACTCCTGGAGTTTCTTTACTTCTCAACACATGACAGTTTGTATGCAATTAATGTTTCAAAGACACTTTTATTTTATCTTTTCAAGTATTACCTTACATTTTTATTTATGCAAAAGCCAAAAGGAGAAATTTTCTGTTTTTAAAGAAATTTACTCATGAAGCAATTACGAAAACCAAAACAACAATGGACTAAACTTTCCTTTGTTAAATAAATCAAAATGATCCAGTTCTCAAAATTACCAAATTGATTATTCAGTTATTCTACAATCAGCACCTAAAATCAATAAATGTTAATGAACACTGTATTGTTTTCAATGCAAATCTATCCCTTTATGCAACAGTTTGATGTACAATCCCTGTAGTATTTCTTGAAGCTTTTATGTGCTTATTTCTATTCTCCTTTATAGCCTTCTACAAGATGTGCAAATGATGCCATCTTTTATTTACAGCTGAATGATTAGCACGACACACAAATCGAACATCCAATCCATCCATTCCTTAACACATTCTGTCTGAGTGCAAAGCTACAAATTCCCTCTGCTTCCACATTGAGTGCATTTGCTAGACAGAGCAATGAAAGACATTGACAGTGCAAATGCATGTTGGGACATTGAGCTTTCAGATTCAGCAACATAGCAGGATGCTAGCAGAGGACAGCCTGACTTTTCCATTGGGAGTCACCTTTTATTGCTCCTCTCGTCCATCACATCCCATGATGCATAGCACATTTGCCCTTTTTCTATGCACATCTGAGAGAATAACAAGTAAAAAAAGAAACGAACACTGTCTATGACATTCACAAGTGTTTGAGATATTGCACTTCGTTTTACAGCTCTGAACCTCTCAGGAACCATCACGGCCTAAAAAACAGTGCATGATGGGATTAATGATGCTCATATTCAAACTGAGGATGCTGAAGGAGTCAAGCTAAATCTGTTTATGGGTTCTGCATTCAGAGTATACAAATGTCTATCTAAAGCCATTTTAGACAGTAAACACTGATGAAAGGTGTACAAATGTTCAATGTATAATAAATTGGCGATGAAGGGCTCATAGATAAATAAACTTTTTTTTTTTAACTTTGCTTCAAATATATACATGCAAATTTTGTACAATTTAACAATGAAAGATTTATTTGGCCGTTGCATACACTCTAGATGTGAAAGTCATTGTTTTCCTTGAGACACGCCACACAACGCCAGCAGTTGAATGGTTTCCTCTCAGTAATTCTTGAGACTACGTTTCTTCATCCTATGGGAATACATCTCACTTAAGTATTCATGACAGCACTCGTTTCTTTCAATTGTCAGTTCCTTAGAGAAGAAGCCTTGTAAGCAGTAGGTGAGAGGCGCATTCTCTGATTGAATGTGATTGTTTTTGTTGTGAAGGGTGTTTGTATGGCGTATATGCTCATCTCTAGACCGAACACTTTGGCACTATTGTAATTTATCCATCACGATGGCTATCATTCTTTGAAAAACTGTCAAACTGCTTTTAGGAATACTGCCATCAGTGTGTCAAAAGTTAAAAAAGGACAAACGAATTTAGAATGATGCATAGCAGTGAATTTATTTACCCAGGTGTATCTTATAACAATAATATATCGTGTTATAAAATCTGTAAAATTATCATAAATTATCCAGTTTTTTGTTGTAGTAAATAACCACAATTGTTTTAATTGTTTGTGATGTCACAAATCGTTGAGACCACCCTGGTCATTAATCAGCCCATCATTACCTCTTCTTTTCTGTTTTTTTTTTCCTCTTCATTTTCTAAGCAAACACTTGCCATACAGTGTTACTGTGAAAACTTATAAGTTATTATCCACATTAAGTGTAGATAAAGTCAAAGGGAAAAAAAACACACCAGTTCAAATTAAAGTGAAATAAAATAAGGCTTTGCCAATTTTATTCCAAGTCCAAGAGGCCCCCAAACAGAAAAAAGCTATCTTAAAAAAATGTTACCCTTTGGCGAGCTGGAAAAGAGGACCCCATTGGGAATGGCAAGGTGATTTTGGAGACTTGAATTTGCTATTGTTAACCTTCTCGCCAGAAGAGAGGTGAATTCTAGGACATCCTTTTTGCCAGTAGAGAGTCTCACAGAAGATAATATTCCAAACAGGGCAGAGTATGAGTTTGGGGTTTGGTTCCATTTATTCTCCTGATAGACCAGCTAGAGTGTTGAACACCTACATCCAAAAGCACGTGTAAAAGGTCTGCAAGGGATATCACACCGATGAAATTCAAGAGACCCACTACTATAGGCCCTTGAGAGTTCCATCCATCCATTTTCATGTCGGCTTTCTTCCCTTTCGGGGTCACCACAGCGGAATGAACCGCCAACTCGTCTGGCATATGTTTTACGGATTTTTTTACGGATGCCTTTCCAGCCGCAACCCATCGCTGGGAAACATTCACACACACTCATTCACACTCAAATACTGTAGACAATTGTTTTTCTACAAATTCACTTATACCGCATGTCTTTGAACTTGTGGGGAAAATCAGAACACCCGGAGTAAACCCACGCAATCACGGGGAGAACATGCAAACTCCACATAGAAATGCCAACCGACCCAGCCGAGGCTCGAACTAGCGACATTCTTGCTGTGAGACAACAGTGCTACCCACTGCGCCACCGTGACGCTCTCCCTTGATAGTTCCACTTTAGCTTTCTATAAATAGATAACATGGCTTCCACAAATTGAGGAGATATTTACTATTGTTAATAGTTTTCCTAATTTTTGCACTTAAAATACAATTTCTTGTATTTTAAGGGATGTTCTTGGCTGTAAAGACAACTGTAAAGGAGCTAAAAAGCAGTAGACAAGTTTTACTTATGGATATATACAAACTGATGCATCAGCTTAAAGCAGGATTTGACTTGACTGTGGTTTTATGAGGTCACAAGTGTAATGTTAATTCATATAAATTGTAATCCAGATGGTTAAAAATGGTTGATTTATCAGAAAAACTACTCCATGATAGGTAGTAGTTGTTGGAATTACTAAGATATCAGCTATGATGATCAAGAAAGACATACGTAGCCATATGTGTGGTTTTGTCTTACAATATGCTGTATAACTATGTTGCAATAGCTTTGGGACAGTTGCTTGAGGAGCAAGCGGAGATGATCCAGTCATGAGCACAACAGTCAAGGTGGGGTAGTTACACCTTCTCTCATATCTCCGATCAAATCAGAACAAAACAAGACTACATGTAACTGCAATTAGCTACACAATGAAAATGGAGAATTTTTTCACAGGTAAAAGAAATGGGTGAGTAGCCCCAATAATATATAAATGACCAAACACAAAAATTGCTTTTTTTTAAACTGAATATTAGCTTTAATGTTAATAAAATAAACTGAGAAATCTAATGCAGGTTTGTTACAGACTATTCATACATGGCCTTAAAAATAATATATACACGTATGAGAGTTCAATGTCTCATATGAGAGAGTTTCAGCGAGCTTATAAAACCGTGAGGTTTATGCTCCTGATACAAATTGGCATCTCTCTTCAAGAACATGGTGCTTTAGTGATTAGCATTGCCTCCCCTCTAACGAAAGTTTTTTTAAATCATTTCTCAGCTTATGTCGTTTTTGAGTGGAGTGAGTGCTTTCCTTATTTTTGGGTTACGTATGCTCACAATTGTTTTCCACAGAATTAGGGTTTGGCTTCTCCAAATGTGCTCTGGGAAAGACTACCTCAAACATCATGACCTTAACAAGGAGTAAGTCACAGATACATAAAAGAGTGTGACCAAATAGTTACGCCTATTAAAAGACCCTTCACTCCTCAATTTTATCCATGTGTTATATCCGATCCACAATCTTAGTGTTGGTGAGCAAACCTGTCATTTATCAGAGTGGAGTACCTGAGTGAGATATGTGTTTAATGGGGTGACGTTGACTGATGCAGTACTGAAGAGTGCCAATGGCCCCATGTAAACACGATTAGGTGGCTGATTGACTCAAGAGTGCAGACTCTGCTGAGTAGCTGATCTGTCACCCCACTAAGCTGAGGGCATCCAGTGCATAAATCAATGTAATACTCTCAGTACTGATACCCCTGTGATACAAAATCTAGGGGAAGAGCATTTCTCTAGGGGAATAGTGTATTACAAAATCTTTTAAGTATTATACTATAAGAAGACTCAGGTGCGTTAATGTTACAGTAAACTGTAAAATGCTACATTACGTGATGTATAATTTTACCTTTTTGCATTGTTATAAATGGAATAATATGTCTTAAAATATTTAACAATGTAAAGAAATTAATGATTAAGTAAAGTTAGTGACAATAACATCAAGACTTAAAGCTGAAACCAATCAAGGACACCCATTTGTTTTGAATATTCCAATTTCTCAATATAACATCCACAGTACGTCCCACGCATATGTAAAGGTATTAACATCACCTCTTCCCAATCACAACCCTGGCTATCTATAGATGGCTTGTTTCACTTTTATGGCAACTACAGTAACAAATGTTATAAAATGAAGCCAGACGTTTTTAGACGAGTTCCTGTACCTTTGAAAAAACTAACCAACTCCGTCTACTAGAGAACAGTTGTTTCATAGTTCAAGTTGAGGAGACATTATAAACTGTAGCAACTTAGCCCTAATTCCCAATATCAAATGTACAATAAAGCTCCCTGTTCAGATATGCTAACTATGGTACTTATAGTCCTAGCTTTAGTGTAAGACACAGTGAGATGCAGCTAAAAAAGAGCTATAAGTACAG
This sequence comes from Danionella dracula, assembly GCA_900490495.1. Lineage (NCBI taxonomy): Eukaryota > Metazoa > Chordata > Actinopteri > Cypriniformes > Danionidae > Danionella > Danionella dracula. The sequence continues at coordinate 3,537,229 of UELW01000444.1, forward strand.
GGTGAATCTAAAAGAATACTACAACAAAATCGAGAATTCTGTAAAGACGAAATGGGGAGCTAAGCTCTTAGTTTTTTCTTTTCTATTTCTTAATTTGTTTCTTTAGGCTATAAATGTAAGGCCTGTAACAATCCAAGTTTATATTTCTGAATATATTTACAACTGGATGTGGAGGTGTGGGGCTTATGTTAATTAATGGGATGGGTTCCCAGAATTTGACGTCATTTACTGTAAGTTTCACTGCGAGTTTTACTGTGAGTTTCACATAGTATAAAGCATTCGTTATGATTAAAATATAACCCTTGGATGGATTTTTTTGTTTTAAGGGGGATTTACTCACACACATCAACAAGCCACATTTCTGCCCAAGCGTTCTACTCAAGGTTTCATCATGGTTCTTCGCTAAAATACAGATTTTGTGGTCTTCTTTTTGTACCACCTTGTATTTTTCTACAAACAGCATGGTTTGAAAGATTTCATTTATTATGCAGTTGGATATACCTCAATATATCTAAAATCTAAAACATCTGTAAATTAAACAGAATGCTTATTCATTAATATAAATTGCACCCACATAGTTTTGCACTCCATTTTTATATTTTTAATAATAAGTAACACCCATATATAAAGTCAGCATTGTAACCACTTCTCATGATATCCAGCCTTCCCTATTGCAAGTCTTCTGTCAGCTTGGCTAAGTGTCAAACCGCAGGATTTGGTCTGAAACCATGAGTGTTCACATCCAAACAACAAAACCAGAGGAGATACAGGAGCAATGTGAGGCATTGCAGCACTTGGCAGTTACGTAACCCTGAGATCTGTTTGCCCAATAAGGCTATGAATCCTCATCAGTGTTTATGAAATAAAAATAAATAGCAAGCTAATCCCTGAATATGTTACCAATAAAATTCTACTGGGGAATAAATTACAGCCAGTGTTACTGGAACTGACCACTGTTTCCTCTCTAAATGTCAAACAATCATTAAAATAGGCATTTTCCTTGAAAATAGTTTTAATCAGTGCCAAAGCACATTATTACAAGATAACATTTCTGTGTTTTTCACCATTTTGACCGTAGAAAGCTAAGAAAAGTTGATTTATTACAATCTTTACACATGAATACATCCCCAGCACTTCAAATTCAGCATCTCAGAAACCGAAATTCCCAACTAGCTGTTGTTCACCATCTATGATTTTTTTTAAGAGCAAAAATATTCAGAATTATACCCAATGATCAGCACTTTCTCTAATTTTAGTCATTAGCACAATCATACATCAGTGAACTCTATCATATTAGCAAAGGAAACTACAAAGAGATTACTCACCTGCTCATGATATTCAATCCCCATACTCAAGGTGTTGATAAGGATGGCGATCATAATCCCTCGATTAAAATACTTGCTGTCCACTATGCGTATCATTCGCTCCCTGAAGTCCTCCCAGTATTGAGCTAGGTGGTTGCGCTCTTCCAGTAACTTATGATGGGGTGCACGACTAGGTTTGAACTCATAGACCACATCTCCTTCAGATCTGCAGTAATCAGAATCCCCAAAATCCAGATCTATATTCTCCAGGGCCCTGGCACAATATGGGCAGCTCAGGACCTCCAGAAGTAATGGAGTGGGTACCACACCAGTCATCTGAAGCAGCGCACGGCTGTGGCCTACAGAATAGAAACATAATGTGCATCAGCAAACCAATAAAATGCATAATCTACTAAAAAAATACATGATCATTAAGTTTTGATAGCAAAAGATTTTATGTTAATTTTACTTTTTTTTAAAGTTTTATGATATTTTGAGGGAAGTCTTTAAAAAAATTTTTTAACAAAGAATCATCTGTCTGTTGGTTTGTTTTAGAATTCTCTGTGGCCTCGTCTCGAGTTTTCTCTTGATCTCATAGTCTAAACTAAACCTAATAGCTTTAATCAAGAATTTCTATGGCCGCATTCTTAATGTAATATGTTTGATGAGGACGCAATCATTCTCAGTGGCCCTCTCTAACCTGAGGTAATGAGCCGGATGAAGAGGACTCGAGCATTAATCATGTATTGCTGTTGGCAGTGGAACAGAATTTGAAGTAAACGAAGTCCATGCAATAAGTCTGCAAACTGGTTTTCACAAATAATTGAGTAAACAATAATTTAGTTTAAATAACTTGTTGGTTTAAATTATATCAATGATCAAATAGAATCTTTGAAAAGTACTAGCTTCTATGTTGTAAGAGAATACACACAAGTTTGCTACTGATGTGAGCAGTAACTAGTTACATTTATTTAATTAAATTTACTTGAGTATTGGTTTCAGGTTAACTAGTTCCTTTTGAGTACTTTTAAATGTGTACTTTTACTCAACAATATTTTAGTGAAATATCTGTACTTTTACTTAGTTACATCTAAGTATATCTTGGTTACATCTTTATAGATTTTAGTTCCTATGTTCCTAATACCATGGAAATAAATTCTATTTTTGAAAGCAAGTTTTTTTATTTTAGAAAGTCTCGTGAGACCCATATCCTTGTGCTCATTTAGGTTCATTAAGTTTATTTAAGATCAATAATTCAGTTTTATAAATCCTTTAGTCACTTATACAGCACTAAAACAGTATGACGAGCAAATAAAAGAAGAGTTAATTGAAAAAGAAACTACTTTGTTGATTTTTGTCTGTAAAATACGTTTGAGAAACTTTTTACAAGAATACATTTTTTATTTTTTGATACTCCACACCTCTGGTTTGTTATTTACTCAGTGTTTGTTTATTCTCTTCTTCTAACATTCTTCAAAATAAAACTTATTTTAAACACCCAACTTATTCTACTTTTAAGTACTAATCTATTAATTTTGTACCATGAGCACCTTTCACAGTCAAACACAAAGTGTGCTTTCACCGACTCCATACAAACTTTTCTGAGGATGTGCAGGTGTTCTAATTATGCACGACACTTTGGACAACACAAAAATGACGCGACTCAAGATTATTAAAAAGAGTATTTACTGTATCTTTGGGTCTCATACTATAAACCTGGATACCGTAAACCGCTGCAGCACAATTCAGTTTCTCACACCAAGACTCCATTCCCCACAACCCACTGCACAGACTTTAGCTTGTACATACTCATTAGTCTAATCACACACAGCTGTTCCATGTTAATTATCTCACAGGTGCAACTACTTCACTCATCAGCCCTTCCATTTACCTGCTCACGGAAACCCTGTACATTTACACCATGCTGTGAATCATTGAGTCAATAAACTCTGTGTGCCTCGATGTGGTAACATACCATGCATAGATTTCCTTTGATTCTACCATTGATTATTGTCTAGGTCGCTTACTGCCTGTACTTGACCATTGCTTCACAAATGATTCTCTTTAGATTGCTTTGGATTGCTCTTTTGGACTTTCACATCCAGGCCTCCATTCATTACAAATATTTATACGAATGGAACCATTATTTATTCACCATGGCTTCTTCCTACTGCTTTAAGTCAATATTTAATCAAAATATGTGCCTTTCTGACTACTGATGACTGGTACAAACTGAAAAAGTGGCTTTTGGGTGAATAAGAAATCCACCATCTATGTATGTTCTATTTAAACTATGAAATGTATATTCAGCTATGTAAACTAATAGCCTTTTGACAATAGTTTGGTTAAGACATTACTAATACACTTGCAAAGTTTGCATTTAACACCTCTCCATTTTCTGATCTTTGATCTGCCAAAATTTAAGTAAGTAAAATCCCTTAAATATTTTTTGTGTATATGAATTTATAGAATATGTAGGGCTCATTATACATTACATGAGTACACTATATTTCTCCCATGCCCCCAAATGTAATTGCGTCATTTGGAGTTTTTAGCAAAAGTATTAATTAAAGACATTAATTAAACATCTTGTATTTTTAAATGACAAAAGAAAGTTATTATGGACATATCATCTATATGATTGTGCTCCGGTAAATAAAATCCTCCTTAATAAGTGCACTAAAACCAACACAGACACAGGTCTAAAGAAAAATTAGTTCAGTGACATACAGTGACACAGAGTTCCATTCAAGGCAATAAAATATAAAGGTGGGTGGCGGGGGTTTTACATGCCTCAACAGGCTTCCTCTGGGTATGCTGTTTAATTCCGCAATCCAAAAACATATTTAAAGTGAATTGAAGACCTCAAAGGGAAATGTGGCCCTGAGATGGACTGGGGACTTGTTCAGGATGCACCCTGCATTCCAAACACTGTGACCTGGAGACTCTAACTAGAACTCTAAATAGGATTAAGTTAGTAAAGTTGCACACAATATAAGCTCAATTATAATATTCTGTATTCTCAATTATTTCCCCTCAAGCATTATAGAGTGAAACATAACTCCATATTTCTAAAGAAAAATACGACTCTCAAAATCTCAAATGCAGAATCTCAAAAATAACTGAATGTTTCTCTTCATCACTGGTGAAGGTAAACATAAATCAGGCATTCTTCAAGAAAAATGTAATTTGAAAGGACATGGTATATTTCTGGAACTACATTTATGATTGGCAGATCTAAGTCTTCAATAGAGAATATCTCAAAATGAACTGATCTGTGACCGATTATGAATCTAGAATATAACACGATGAATCAACAGTTGCTCCAGGATTTCTTCACAGCGTGTAGCGCTACATGAACTAGCTGTTCTTTCACCCCTTTAAAAACTCAGCTAATGAATTTAACATTTGATATATGGATTTTCTGTCACCTCCTTAAGGCCTGCTTCTGAATCACTTCTCAGAAAACACTTCCTCTTCCTGAATCAGGCACTCTGATCTGAGACCTTGATGGGAAGCGGAAACAATGACAAGGAAAACTTACCATGCTCTCCCATGAGCTCTTGCAGCTTCTCAAAACAATCGATTGCATCATATCCTGTACTTCCATCCGACTCGCTCTGCCCCTTTCCGGTGGAGCTGCTGCTTGTGTAGTTGAGGGATGGCAAAATAGTAGGATAGTTCATGCCCCCATTAAGTTGCCCGAGTGTAGGTACACCAACGTTAGTGGTGTTTCGCCCTTGCTGGGTCTCTTGAAAGTCACCTTGATAAATGCTGTGCACTGACTGAGTCCTGGAAGAAGGATTAGTCTGACAGGACACGGTCAGCTGGTGCCCTTTCCCTATAGATCTCATTTCAAGATCCTCGCCTGAGCCCATAGGAGCCGCAGGATGTGGGCTACCATTACTCAGGTGGCAATGCTGCTGTTGATGCTGCTGAATGAGGCTGTGCATGGCCCGCACCCAATGTCCTGCACCTCTGTGCCTGCTGTGACCATTGGCACCTCCTCTGGAGCCTCCCCCACCCAGTCCACTGTTAGGGTTGATCTTCTTCCGGCGCTTGCTCTGCCAGGCATGGTAGATGCGGGAGACTCTGCGTTTGACCTTGCGGTACAGGTGGCTGATGTAGCGTAGCATCTCTTCGTAGCAGCTTCCTGGTTCTGAGTAGCTGGCCAAGGTGCTGTCGTTAGAGAGGTATCTTGCACGCTGCTCCTGCATCAGCATATTCTCACGTTGCTTGGTTTCGGAGAACTGAGTGGCTATTACAACCAGGCACAGGTTTATCATGAAGAAGGAACCCACCTGAGACACAAATAAGTGAAGCTTTATGCTCAAATCCAATGATGCAATGTAAAAGTATGTTTTGGTGAAAAACAATGTTTCTGTAAATGTAAATGCAATGCTGTTGAATGTAATACATTTGCTTTAATTGAACAATTCCAAATGTTAAAAATAGATACTTTTATATAATAATAATAATAATAATAAATATCTAAATATATATCAAAATCTATATTGAGAAAATAAAATCTACACATTTTGAAAAAAGTGAAAAAGAAAAAGGTTTTATAGGAATTAATATATCTTTTCTGCTTGCTTTTGAATTGCAATTCCACCAGTGTCATAACGGTTCCCATTGTTATTAACAGTTTTCCTATTATTACATTTCTTTTTTTGGCAAAAACTAAATACTAAAGAACCAGAAGTTGTGAAATATTTAAAAATAGAGAACACTTACTATAATAAGCAATATAAAATATACAAAATTGTAAAAGGAGTGAGCATCCATGACGTAATACATGATGTCCACCCATCCTTCCAATGTAATGACCTGCAAAGACAAAAGAGGACCAGAGGTCAAATGTCAATACAGCATAAATTAACAAGACTACAGGGTTATTGTGGCCTTGTAAAAATGCATTTTACAGACCCTTTCTCACAGCCATTTGTGAGATTGCTGCTGGTTAAATACTTTAGGTTTTGGCAAGCTTAGATTGAGTGTTTATATTTGAACACATTGAAGACAGAGCCCTGCTTTAATGGATCCGATGTATATTTATAAGTTGAGCCTGCTATATTTAAAGAATGGAAATCTAGGCTGTTTTGTGCTGTACAGAAGATATAAAGATATAAATAGTAGAAGAAAAAAACGTGCCACGCAGTGATCACACAGGTCTAATCAATGCGTGTGTGTTATTTTGGACGTAAATGAGTCTGACAGTCATTACAATGAGTCTGTCCCTGATATATGGTTCCCATCCAGTGATGCTAATTAGAATTAGTACACCAAAGCTACTCTTATTTTTTGCAGCTCTCAGCTGTTTTAGGTTCCGATTTTGGTATTGCAAATAAAACACAATTCTTTAAATAAATCTGGCTTTGAAATAGCTGATTCAAAACACAGCCAGATTTGAATTTAGTAAATTCTGATGCTTGGCTCACATTCTTAGTAAATGTATTACACTTTTTGTATTTTCTCTGTAGTGCCATACCAGCACAAATCTGCCAATTGATTTTGGAATGGTTTCCTATTAAAATGAAGTGAACTGTCTTTATTTCACAATTTTAAAAAATAAACCTGCCTACATGCTGCATGACTCACTCAGTTCCGGATTGTATTGTATTACGTTTTCTATTTTTATTGACAATATGGAGACATAGAGCATATTTAACTATTAAATAAACTTCACTTGATTAAACATGAATCTTCCATCTAAAATGCTGAAATAATTAAGGTTGCAGATCAAATGGATTTGGTATTATTCTATATCGAAGAAACACTTTACATTTCTCTGAGAATATTCCTTTACATAATTCAAGCCAAGCCAAAACAAACTTTACAAAGCACTTAAAACATACAGAAAAAGGCAGAGGTGCTTCACATTTTAACATGTAAAAACCTAAATTCAGGGAACTAATGCTAAAAGTTCAAAATCAGTTTAAAACAATAAAACAGTAGGAACAAAAAAGTCCATTTAAACAAGATTCAGACAGGGTTAAAAAAACATTGAAACTAGAGAAATAAGAGCTGATTTAAAAATAGACAAAAAAATAGTAGTAAGACAATAATATTCGTGTTTCAGAATTATGGAACATGTTGTCATTTTCTGCTTCTAGTAACAGCACTTTTAGCATAGATCTTCCAATCGGATTAAACCAGATGCATTTTTATACCAGTAGCACAATGTTTCAAGATTTCTTGATATTTTTCTTCTTTTAAAACTTGACTCATACAAATGGCAATAAAAAAAAATGAAGTTTCAGGCCAGTACAGGCAGGAACTGCAGTATGCTGATCTGCAGTATTTTCATTTTCAGTTTTAATAATGTAGTAGTTTTGCTGCTGTAACATGCCCGCAGCTGGCACAGCGATATCACACTGTACTGGAAAATAGGCTTTACTTTTGGTCAAGAGTTTTAATAGAAACAAAATCCTACCAAAATTATGCTACTGTCACTTGAACAAACATGTTAAATCTAATGGTTTAATCTGATTCAATTATCTATGCTAAACTACGCCAAACTAAGGTTCAAAAGAATGGCTGAACATATTCAAAGTGGTTAAATACTTTTTTAGATCTCAGGAAGAGTTGGAGAATAAGCTAAACCCCCAAAAATGATGTACTTGTACTTTATGACCAAAAAATAGCTTAAGCCCTATTTGGACAGGACCCTTTTACAGGGGCTATTAGAGAAATGTCATGTCGGTTTTGTTCGTGATGTCTGTGTTTGTGGAGAATGTTTTTTTGTGTAAAATACTATTCTTGGGTGTTTTGAACACAATTAACTTGTCGTACAATCTCTGGCGTGCCAAATTTCAAGCTGATCTTTGCTACACAAATATCAGTAGTTTCAGGTAAGATCGTTTTCATTTCAATACTCATTGACATGACATTTTTTATGATTTATATTACTTGCAATAGAATTAACAAAAATAATACAATTAATGCCACTTTTTAAATATGTCATTCCTCTGTTGTTTATGACCGAACGCAGTTCATGCATTGTGATTACATGGTGTTTTCCAAAGCTCACAAGTCAAACTCAGATACTTGTATGTCTTGTCCAAATCAGCAAACAATGACAGATGTCCTCTGAGAAGAATTATAACTCAAACTTAGAAAACTAGTCCTATCCGTATAGGGCTTTAGTATGCTCCTCAAAAACATGAAGGTGAAGAACTGCACTATAAGATCCTTTGCTGAGAAAGGTGAAAACCCCTCAGGTCTTTTTTTACATTAGTATGAACTGTCATTATAACCCAGCCAATAGAAACACCACACGGCTGACCCACTTAAAACATCAGATGAATCGGGTCAACCTTCATTTCCACAAAATTGAGCACAGGTCTCTTTGTATGTCTGTACAAAGGGTCTAATCCATTCTTCCGCTAAGGGCATGACTATGCATGTTAAATAGGTCTGAACAGGGTCTGGCCGCCAGTTCGTCTGCGGAGAATCAACCATCCTGATGAGGATGGATTGAAAGCACTGATGAGTTAATATGCAGCGGGATGCTTTCTCTTCTGATTTAATTTCCAGAGCCTGCAAAAGCAGAGACCCCTTTCCCATCCATAATTCTCATCCCTTTACTGAGCTCTATCTAAGCAAGAGGCTGACATAACTAAACCAGACATTTGCTCAGAAGAACTTAATTATTTTCTGCGGTTGGAGCATAAGATTGCTCTGTCTTTTCAGGAAGAAAACTGAGCAACGAAACAGTAAAATCCTCATCTATCTTTGAAAAAACTAGGTTTGTTGACAGGGAAAAGAAAAATGATGACTACTTATGGATTCTCCTTCCCTATGTATTAAGTAGCATTCTAAAAAAGAACTGCCCTGGATTATACAAACCATTCTAACAAACACTTACCTGGAATATCGCAATCCAGGCATATCCAATGTTATCAAAGTTCACTGCACCTTTGTGCGGGTTGAGCTGGCCCGGCCTGCACACACTGTAATACTGGTTCCAGTTAATACAACTGCCGTCTCCTGTCCCATTGGGGCTGGTGTAGGCATGTCCCATTGCAGATGCATTCAAGGTACACTCGACACCCTCTTTAAGGGCCGGCACCTCACTGCAGCGCAGCATGCCGTTTTCTTTGTTGGAGGAACAAATGAAAGGACTGTCTTCCCCATCTTCATTCATGTAGTATGAACTCATGAATGACAGATTGTAGAGACTGTGGACACAAGGATAAACATCAGAAGTTAGTCATGTCTAAACTAGGTTTTAACTGAATTGTATTATTTGGGTAATTTATAAGAGAACGGACGGCAGGCCAAAGTGAGCCAAGTTTTTTTTCTGTCCATATGTGACCTGTATCTGATATTTTCATTATCGTCTAAGCAGCTCAATTCTGACTCCTTTTTTTCTGACCCAAGTCAATTCTTTTTGCAATGCAACCTCAGTCTGAACTGCTGGCTCACATTTATCGAAATTGTATATAATTGTATTGGTGACAGACGTCGTATTTCCGTACATGGCAGGAAGTTTAACAACAATCATGGCTGATGGCGAATCTGAAAGCAGTTGTTGAAAGAAAAGTGAAGTAACAGAACTAACAAATAGTTCTTCTTTCTCTTCTTATAGATATAATTTGGAAATGAACTTAAATAAAGCCACATGATTATCTCGAATCGGATTCTCCAATTTCCTGCAGACCTCACTGAAAGCAGAATCGCATTCATACTCAGGACAGACATCAGTTACATGGACAAACATCATTGTCCATGGGGATTCCTGTCTGACCTCATCTGTCAACCTGTCCATCACCAAAGCAAACAAGAAGGGACTCAAAGCCGATCCTTGATGTAGCCCCACCTCCACCTTGAACTCCTCCGTCTGACCTACAGCACATCTCACTGTTGTCATACACCTCTCATACATATCCTGAACTACTCTGACGTACTTCTCTGCCACTCCTGACATCCTCATACAGGACCATAGCTCCTCTCTCGGCACCCTGTCATACGCTTTCTCTAAGTCCACAAAGACGCAGTGCAGCTCCTTCTGACCATCTCTGTACTTCTCCATTAGCATTCTCAGAGCAAAAATTGCATCAGTAGTGATCTTCCTGGGCATGAAGCCATACTGCTGCTCGCAAATATCCACTTCGCTTCTTAGCCTAGCTTCTACTACTCTTTCCCAGAGTTTCATTGTGTGGCTCATCAACTTTATAACTCTGTAGTTTTTACAACTCTGCACATCACCCTTGTTCTTAAAGATTGGCACTAGGACACTTCTCCTCCATTCCTCAGGCATCTTCTCACTCTCTAGAATCCTGTTGAATAACCTAGATAGGAACTCCACTGCTGTCTCTCCTAGACACTTCCACACCTCCACAGGGATGTCATCTGGACCAACAGCCTTTCCACTCTTCATTCTCCTCAGAGGGTTCCTCACCTCATCCTTTCTATTATTTTCAACTTCCTGCTGTACAATGTTCACCTCTTCCACCCTTCTTTCCCTATCATTCTCCTCATTCATCAACTCCTCAAAATACTCCTTCCATCTTCTCTGCACACTGTCCTCACTTGTTAGAACCCTTCCATCTCTATCTTTAATCACCCTTATCTGTTCACCCTGTGCTGTGATTCCTGGTAGTCCTGTCTACTTTCTTCAGTCCTTTTGATGTCCCACTTCTTTTTAGCTAGCCTCTTCCTCTGGATGATGTCCTGTACTTCCTCATTCCACCACCATGTTTCCTTATCTTCTTTCCTTCTTCCTGGTGACAAACCTAGCACCTTCCTACCTGTCTCCCTGATCACTTCTGCTGTAGTTTCCCAGTCCTCTGGAAGCTCTTCCTGACCACCCAAAGCCTGTCTCAGCTTCTGTCGGAATTCCTCACAACCGTCTTCCTGTTTCAACTTCCACCACTTGGTCTTCTTTTCCATCTTTCCTCCCCTCTTCTTCCTGACCACCAGAAACATCCGATGCTGTCTGGCTACACTCTCTCCTACCACTACTTTGCAGTCAGTGATCTCTCTCAGATTGGCTCGTCTACTTAGGATGTAGTCCACCTGCGTACTCCTACCACCACTCTTGTAGGTAACTCTATGTTCCTCCCTCTTCTGGAAATAAATGTTAACTACAGCCATTTCCATCCTCTTGGCAAAGTCCACCACCATCTGTCCTTCTGGGTTCCTTTCCTTAACACCAAACCTGCCCATCACTTCCTCATCACCTCTGTTGCCCTCGCCAACATGACCGTTGAAGTCTGCTCCCACCACTACTCTCTCCCCTCTGGGAATACTCTCCATCACCTCATCTAACCCACTCCAGAATCTCTCCTTTTCTTCCAGCTTACAGCCTACTTAGATGTAAGGGTCCAAAAACAATATATCTTTGGTGTGTTTATCCTTATCGGCCTCCTCCTATGTTTCCTTCTCAATTATTTTCACTTTCAAAGCCTGATATACAATTGAATGGTTTCTAACTAAGCTAATTAATTTGAATAGTTTATAACTAAATGATATTTGTAGATCATTTAATTTGATGATTTTTTTTTTTTTTTTACAAAATTTGCCTGGTCATATTAAAGGAAGACAAAGCCACTCCCTCAGTTTTACCTGTTACCATAGCGACAGACCTGGGATAGTTGTGGATGCATTATCAGCATCTGCAATGGTTGGTAGGTCTCAAGGAGTTGGACTTTGTAGATCAAGTTATTTTTTTGATACACATATATACATATATATCTTTTTTGGCATGGAGGTGGTTAAATTACCATTAGTTGTTATATCGTTAATGCTAAATGCTTTCATTATGAAATGCTAAACCAGGTAAAAAAAAAAAAAAAAAAAAAAAAAAACTATAAAAATCGATCATTTTACACAATAAATAAAAACATTAGGAAACAACATTACTGGAAATGCTTTTAAACATGTCCCAATTATATTTTTCCTTACAGCACCAATTAAAGCCATTAATTGAACATACTTTCCAACTTCAAACCATTTAGATGATTGAACTCTAAATTCAGAGGTTCTCTCAATAAGATTTCACTCTTTCACTTTCTGCATGTACCATCACTGCTCAGCACCTCATTTAAACCAGGAAGAGTTACTGGGTTTACAAGACTGTCAGCTTCTGAAATGTAGTTGATGCCGACAGCTGTTTTCTGCCACTTTGTATCATATTAGCAGAGTGGATATGTTCCCAACAGAAAGCGGAAAGGATAAGTAGATGAAAGATAAGATAAGGAAAGGGCTGAGCTCACTCTTTCACATCGTTTGGCATGAAGCACCGATTCCGAAGAAGTCCAGCCCACAACTGCACACCAACAATGCCGAATATAAAGAAGACAAAAAAGCACAGCAGGAGGACGTTGCCTAACATAGGCAGAGTATCTAGTAGCAGAGTCACCAGTATCCTCATACCTGGAACACAGCAGAATAAAGATGTGTATTTAGCAATCATTAAAAAGCCAGAAAGTGGATAAAAAACACAAACGTTGTAAAAAAAAATTCCTTTATAAGTAGCATTAAATGGCATTAATCTGTTCCCATCAACCCATTTACTTAGTTCAGTAGGTGCACTTTGTCTATTGGTGCAGTAGGTTCTTATCATTCCATTGTAGCCAATACAACAAGATTGTCTACAACAAAGACAACATTTCATCACTAAACAAATGGCTTCCTAGTAAAGGCAGTTTTTAATACACCTAAATGCCGACTGAAATAAACTTATCAGCTTTTACTTCATTTTGCTTATTTTGCATTTTTGCTTATTTGAATGGTTTGATAACAAACTTGACACGAAATGAAATTTCATGGCCTGAAAATGTCAATTTTTCTACTATTTCAACAAAAAAAGGTTGGGTAATGACAATTTTAACCCAAATTGGTTCCACTTGAGATAATGCTAGCCATAGCAGGGAAATTACATATTTTAAGTGCCCTGCTGAGAGACCACAGGAAGTGCATGACTCTTACTCTGACTTAATGGAAAATTAAGACTTAAATCACTGAGCAAACCCTCATTTCCATTTTCCCTCACTACAGGGTTTCCACACTCACTGATAAAAGCTTTAAGCAGCCATCAGTATAGCAGAACAACTCCATGGCAATGTTTTTTTTTACCAATCTGTCCATATTAGCAACCACAAGACATTGTCCTGCAATCAACAACTTTACAATTGTATATATAGCCTGGCAAACTTTCCTCGTTAGTGATATGAAAGCTAAATCTGGAAAGAAAGTCAACACAAAGATTTTGCTGGACTCTACTTCTTACCAAACAAGGCAGAGCTTAAAAAATAAAAGATTTGCACTAGCTGATTAAGCTCATAACAGAGGCAAAATATTCCACAATTTCTTAAAATACTATAAGCAATAATTTTATGAACACTGCTTAAATAATTTTTAAAATGTACTCACAGGTACAAAGTGAAATTACAGCTGCCAACAGAAATGTGTATAAATACAATTAAACACACAAATACAAATACAGACATTTGCCATTTTAAACAGGTTTAAAGTACAATTGATATGAATTGTTAAAACATTAATAACATTACAGTACACATCTGTAAATGATTATAATAAAAATAATTTTTACCAATTTTGTTGTACAACCATCTAAAAACAACTATTTTCTACAACATACATTCATTTACAGTGAAGAGCTATAGTTATTTACACAGACCTTAAAATAACGTAGCAATATTATATATAGTATATTACTTATTTTTGTGCTTACTCAATGCTTGTCTTAAAGCATTCACAAATGTAATGAAGATAATGAAGTCCATAGCTTTGATGTAAGGTTTTGGTCACCATGGTCCAAATGTGCATGTGTTATGTTTTAGTGAGAAAATAATACACTTATTTTACTAATCGTGTAAATGAAACTATATCCTCTATTAGAGAAATTTCAACTTGTGTCCAACTTGCACCAAATTTGTTATTTAGACGCAACTAATCGTGTAGTCTAACTAATGGAGAGACTTTTAGACTCAGTAAAAAAAGGATCTTAAAGCATGAAACATCAGCGAACATCATGGTGCAAATAGCCTCAAGGAGGCACATCTGTGGGATACATGTGAGTAATGTTTCTGCAACATTCAGTGACTGTATCTAGCTGATGCAATTTAAATTTGATACGGGGAGGAGTGGGTTTTAATGGGCCATTCTGAGTGTGGACATCCTCTCAATGGCTTGCACCCCACCCACCAAAGACAGTATGGAGCCGCTGGAGTGGCAAGGACACTTTAATGAGGCCCCTAGAGATGTGCGGTCACATTGTAGAAGAAGAGGAACATGCACACTTGCTCTTGTGTAAACAGATAGAGAAATGATACAGCATCATTCTGCCAGGAACTATCAGATTGGCATTGGAATTATAGCTTTCAGGTGAAAGGTGGTATGGTGGCTGTAATAAAACTAATAGGGGCAAAAACACGCACTCAAAAGAAAATCTCCAGCTCACTCTCTGAATAGTAATATCATTTTATACTAAAAACACTCCTACTAGAAGCAACCCTCTGCAGAGACAAATAAATCACTGTATCTGGATGTCCATCTGGGTAAAAGCAGAGTCATTAAAGCTGATGTGGCAGAGCTGAGTTATACTCATAGTTTAAGCTTGCGTCCTTGTTTATTGGTGAAGGCACAGTTTAAGAAATCTGACATTTTTGGAACTTTCAGAGAACCAGAGCACACAATAACACAAATAGAAGGTAAAAGTATTTTTACTGTACTTCTACTACACCACCAGCTGCACAAAACAAGCTAATCATAGAAGCTTAAGGCTTATCGTGAGAGTGTGTTCAGCAATCAGACTGAAAATATGGTTCCAGTTCCTTACCCACAGAGAATACATTTATTCTCCACAAACTATAACATTCTAACATCTATGAAAAGCTTGCATAACCCTGCTTCCCCTCATGAAACTGTGTAATCTGAGAGGCGTTACCTTGATGTTTGGGTGCAGAGTTTTTTTTGTTTCAAGTTCGGTTTCTTTGCATGAATGAATGATGTTACGAATTAATGATTCACCAAAAATCCTGACTCTTTAAATCTCATAAATGAAATAAATATTTGTGATAATTTCATGTATTCTTAATTATTTTGACTCCAAACTATTCTTTTACATGTGAATCTACATCAAATGTACTTTTCATTCTTGAGGCACAGAGCTGTTTGGTTGTTAAATCCAGCACACCTGAGTCTAGTTAGTTGTCTCCCCTGCTCAATCACATCACGTGAATCGCAGAGATGATCTCTCCATCAGAAGCCACAGATCAGAAAGATGTTAAACCTTTCATGTTAGATAAAAGCCAACCAAACAAAGTCCTTGAGAGACAGGAAGCAGCGACAGCAGCAAAGAAAAAGAAAAAAGGTAACAGCAGCCTCGAGCAATTTAATACTGGGTTTTAAGAGCTTGTTTTTCTGTGTTGAATAAATTCACATCAATAAAATATACTTTTTACTAGAAACACTGTATTTTACCATGCCAGAAATTCCTCATCTGAGCCGTAAATGTCATATGACTAATCACTTAGCCAAGGTGACTTAAACGACTGAAGCCAAACTTACATATTTGTGAAATATTATAATAGCATTGAATAAATGTACATAATTTTAAAATATAATCCCTAGCAGTAAGGTACAAATTTCATCCAGGATTCATGCAAAGTCTAATTTATCTTCTTAAATTATATCCAATAAAATATTTGTCCATATGAGCCATGTTCTCTGTACAATATATTCCCTTTTCCTGATGCTTATTTGAATGTCTGTCACGTTATCTATTTCCCACCCACAATTCCAAAACATGAAAGTTGATTTTATTGGTGACTAAATCCTCCCCAATTGAATTAACGTTGAAGTGGTTGCAGAAAGTATAAACAGGTTTCACCTTACCATTCTAAAAGTGATAAAGGGAATTGCTGTGGCTAATGTTCTTCTTATGGCACTCCCTCAGTCCTGAAAAATGTTCTGTGTGTAATGCTACTCTCACACATAGAGTACTGTTCAGCAATCTAACAAACAAAAATGTCTGTCAGGTGTTTATTAGAGAACCGTTAAAACTTTCAAGATGTTGATAGTGCCCTAACATTTTCAAAATACAAAAGAAAAAAAAACTGTTTACTTTAGGTCTTGTGGAATAAAGATTGCTACACTAAAAAAAGTTCACCAGCTGATTTTTAAGAAGGGTCTGGCTGCAAACATGCAGTGATATAAATATTATATATTGATATATTCTAATCTCTCATTGTTCAACCAAGATATCAATCACTTGAGTTGCATGCAAGCTACTCTAGTACTTTCATTGAACAACATTACGGTTTGTTTTCGTAATGCTAAACTAGAGACAGTTGTGGTGATTTATTTAGTTAAATTTTGGTTGCTATACTGACATTTATAATTGTATTTTGATTAAAAAAATGTTTATTGTAAATTAAATTTTTTTTTTAAATACGATTATCAACCTTACAAGGCAGTCAACTTTGTGAAGTTCCATGAACGCAATCTCGGGAGGAGCGATCAGATAATTAGCAAACAATCTTCAGGGGTTTTCAATTCTTCTGTCTGCTCCCAGACATAAAACCGCAACTAATTTGATGATTAAATGCAAAACTCCCATCTCCACCCCTGTCTCCACATCTCAAGGTTCCCATGCCTGGGTCGCTTCTCTGCCCTGAGGCCCTTCCACGGACAGCTCACCCAGTATGCTTATCCTAATATCGCCACATACGGTTGTATTTTCTGGGCTAATTCTATGTAAGCGAACTTGTGAAATACTTTTAAGGAATTCTGTCCTTGACTACTTGTAACAATACTCTAGAAAACATCAGTTTCCACCAATAGAACATGGAATTGTACCATATGAAGAAGTAAAAATTGTTTTGCTTTTATTGCTGTATGTCACGATTTTTCAGTCAGGATATTGTTTTATATTGTGCTTTTATTTTGTAAAGAACATTCTGTCGTATTTACGCTACAGACTGCATGTGGGGTAGTGCATGAGTAACAGTGTGCACACTCCTCTAAGCTGTGTGTCTGCAGCCAGACTCTATTGAATTGTTCTAGGGTGACTCCTATAGTTAAACAGCAGTAAAAACGTGGAAAAAAACTCACAGGACAGAAAAAAACTGTCACTTGATAATTGATAACATTATACTATATAATATACATATTTTGATATGTTTCAATTCACCAGGCACATTAAACTTAATAACAACTCTAAGTTTCTATAGAACTACTCTACAGCTTTTGTCTAAATGTAGCGGTGTGGCAATGCTAAGGTCATCAACATCACTGGCTAAAAGGTTAGTCACTTTTTGTTAACAGGTCATTGTAAGCTCCAAAATGCTCCGAGAGAGAGGGGAGAAGTGTTTGATGGTGATGCCTACGCAGCAGCAACTGTAGCTGGAGCAGTCAGTTCCTAACTTGGAGATACAACATCCCCTTGTCCAGGCTGGAAGGTTAATTTACCTGCATGCTTTTGGACTTACTTTTATATGTTAGCCCAAGTATCAGTATTTTATTTTATGTTGATAAATTACACTTATGTGTTTTTTTCTTTTCATTTACTCGAGTGTCCCTTTCTCGATTGCCCCATAACAAAATGCTTTCATTTCCTATTGAACCAGTTCATAAAAAAAAAAAAAAAGTGTGAATGCAACTTACTGGGTACCCTGTTGATGGCTCTCAGTGGCCTGAGCACTCGCACAGTCCGGATGGCAGACAGACTGGCGTTATGACCGTCCAGCGAATACTCCATCATCCTGTAGGAAGTAGAGTAGTTAAAAAGTACAACTTTGACATTCTTCCAATATATGATAAGATTATTTAAAGAGAAGCCAAGCTACCAAGCTGGGAGATATTACAGTGGTTCTATTTTTAAACTAACAACTGGGATAAGAAGAGCAGGACATTTTTTGACCTGCAGTTGAGGTGATAGTAACTGAATTTAGGAGTGACAAATGGTAAAGAGGCACAATTTCTCACCCTGCCATGACAATGAAGAAGTCCAGGCGGTTCCATGTGTCGCCAAGATAACAATTTGATCCGAAAATCCCCAGAGCTATCATTTTGATGACCATCTCCACAGCAAAGAAGGCGAAGATGCAGTCATCAAAAGCCTGTGGGAAAACATCACATTCATTTGGATAATGGAGCAGGACTGACTTTTATGTAATGAGTCAGGAAATTAGATCACAGTGAATATAGTCTGATGTCTTGAGATGATCAAGGTTTCTGTGGTGTTCAATGTTTTCTTTTTCCACTAAAACAATTTCTATCAGATGCAAAAAATCTGTTTTAGTAACTAGTTTTTTTTTTGTAATTATTCTTTAATTAACCCCTCAAACTATAAATTACTTAACAAATCTTCCACCTCTTGCAATTATTTCTAGAGAGTTTACATCAAATTTTTTTTTCCCATTTTATAGACTCTGAACTCCTACATTCTTCCATGTCTAACAGCTTCGGTGTGAAAATACACTTTCAGTAACCATTTAAGCAGACACAAAACAGAGATTCATCGCCGTTCTAAGTCAACCCCATCTCGTAAATCCAGCTTGTGCTGATGTCAGGGTCCTCTAGACATAAAAATCTCTCACAGAGCCATATATACAGAGCCTGGTCACTTTTAATGGGAATGTAGGCAGGATTACTGAGAATGATGAAGCTACAGAACCAAAAGGTCTGATATCTGGCTGTCAATGCCCTCTAAACCTCCGGGTGGCACAGAACATTCACCATCGATTTATAATAAAGACTGTGTATACTGGAATCATTTTTCTAAGTGAAATTGTATTTTTTTAATGATGTATGTTTAAAGAGCACAAATAAGCATCACACATTTTAGAAAGACTTCACTGGGACTGTTCGACTATCATGAGATGATTTGCTTCTCACCTGCAAAATGATACACCACTCCGACTGGCACTTGAGGTCCTCGCAGGGCTGGAACATGCCCAGGGTCACACAGTTCAGCAGGATCACCAGCATGCTAACATGCTCGAACCATGTGCGCAAGAGTCAAGGCAAATACAGCATTTCATGTATTGATATGATATATAATATAGTGATACCATATAGAAATAATGTGTACATGCTAGATTTACATGCTAGGAAACCATATTGTTTTTTTGTTATTTTAAGAAAATGATAAAACATCTTGTGGTGAGGACATTTATCTAAGCTGGGAGTAGGCACTTCTATCTTTAAATTAAGAGGAGTTAGTGGAGGTTGCCTTGTGATGGACATCTTTCTACTGAGATCTTCATACTGAGATCTGAGACTGAGATTCTACTGAGATCACACTGAGATCTTCATGGGCATGTTTAGGTGTGAGATGGTTTAGGTTGAATAGAACATTCAGATCAAAAGAAAATAATCAACATTTGCTCAAAAAAGATTCAGCAAATGGGAAAGCACTGTACCCAAATCCACAGCATGTGAAACTGGACACAAGTGTGATGTGAGTCAGGAGTCAATCCCTTTACCTCTCTAATTCATCCTGTACATAGTACAACTAGGTCAACTCGAGAGGAAACCAAATCACCTTTTATAATTACGCTGATGACACTTAGACCTATTCAGCCCCCTCTCCAAATGACTACGACCCCATTAATTCTCTCAGCAAATGCCTTGATGAGAAGTCATTGCATTTGGAAACAAAGATGAGGTTTTCAATGTGATCCCTTGTCTCAGCTCTACTGTAAGTGTATTACAATTTTCAGAGGTTTCTGATCTTAAATTCAACAATCATCTTGAAGAAATTACTCCTATAAATAGATCATATTATCATCTATGGCCATTTTCACACGTACCCGGTTACTTTTACTGGGGTTTTTCTTACCCCGTTTACAAAAAAACACATCCACACAAGCATGGATGGAAAGAAATCCATTAAAATGCTCCTACAATGCTGGAAAGAGTGAGCCAATCCAGTAGAAGGCAGCAGAGACTCCTCAACCTGAATTTATATCGAACGATCAGAAAGCTTCTCTAAGCTCTGACTCACATCAGTGCTTCCTTTCAATGACTGGGAAATTCAGTGCATACAAAGAGAAGAACAATATCTTTTATAAATGAAAATTATCATACCCGTCTTTACCAACTATTAGAACTCTTAAAACTTCCTCATTTATCTGAAAACAGGCATTACCTCAAAACAGGTCCCTTTGCATCTGTGTCAGGTGAGCACATCAGTAGCATTAACAGATTATTGTTGTGGTTTGGCATGTCTGTTATGTGATTAAATTTGTTAGTAAATATGCATTATTAAAGTGTGCTTGTGTAGTCCTGTTCATCTCAGAAGATATGCTTTAGCACATAAAAAACGCAGCCCAATACCCATGTGAATTTTTTTCTTTGTTTCCTGTCAAGATCTAGAGAAACCAGTCTGTGCTTTTATCACCTGCAAACTGGACCCTAAACCCTAACCCTAACCCTAACCCTAACCCTAATCCCCTAACATGTCTTCTCAAAAAGAAAATTAGACAGCTTCTGCTTGTTTAGAATGGTTGCGAATGGGAACTAGAAAATGGAAGCATATCACATATGTCCTAAGATCTCTACATGACACCAAAACACAAAACAGATTTGCTTACTGTCTACAATGCTAAACAGATCAATAGGATCAAACCTGATAGAACTAAAGTTAAATCAGGAGTCTGTTTTCATTTCTATACTGCCTACAGGTGAAAGCAGCTTTCAGAATTAGCGCTCAGAATTAGATAGGATAAAACAGTAGCTCCATTTTATTTATTACTAAGAGTTAATGTAAATTAGCTTTTTGTGACTGTGCACATCTGTCTCAATAGTGCTGCACTATTAAACTTCTGTTTCTTTGATTACTTTTTAAATAACTTTTAATAAGTACATATTGGCAAGGATGCTATCAGAGACGAGTGTGTACATACACACTAATTGTTCTCCTGTTTCTCTTTGTTACTGTTTCCATTGTTCAAGAATAGTTCCTAGGGCTTCCAAAGTCTCCTCATCTCTGTGCTCGCCCTGTGATTCATCGTCATTATCAGCGTTGAAAAGGATATAAATATATTTTTCCCTCCATCCTACCAGAACATCGATAAATTAAACAACAATCACGGACACATCTTGGATGGAAGCTCTTGAAATGCTCTTCTCAAAGCTGCTATGCTGAAATATTTAGCGAGTACAACATGAGCAGGGTTATATCGGTATACGTTGAGGACTACTGGTTTAGCTGAGATGTCAGATGGCATAATAGCAGATTAAAATGAGTTCCAGAGAAGCTGTCAGCAAGCATCACCAACTAGCACCTTCACTGGCACTAAGCACAGCACTAACCATCACAGCTAACACGTCCATCATAAACAAAAATCACCAATATCTATGATAAACCTGCCCCATTCCATCTCAATCTTTCAAAGAATATCAGCTTTAACTCGTAAAAACACAATCAAGCTTCTTAGGGTTAAAATATCAGCCTTGTTTCATGCAAACACTTGAAAACTCATGTTTTATTCAGCTCTGCTCATTTAAATGGGCCAAATGACGGGCACTTGTGATGTTATACACAAATGAGAAATTTGAATTGTGCTCATTTCCATAATCTATCACAGAGCCAGAGGTGGGTTGTGTTTCCTCACAATGAGGCAGTGGCTGAAAGAAGGTGCTGATAATGACCCCTGAAGAATTTAGAAATCTATCTGTTGAAGATTCAAAAACAGTTGACAAGATAGTGGATAAAAACGTGTGAGGCTTTATTGTAATTTATAGATGGATATGGGTTTCCTAGCTGTCCGTATGTAGGATAAATCTGGTTATTTTATGATGCTGATGGGAGATTTAACACTGATGCTTCCTGGCAGAATTAGGACTTACCAGCCATGTCACTCACATTTTTTAATTTTTTTGAAAAAAATGTGTCGCGCCACAAACCTGACAGGCACAAAGCGCAACTTGTGAAGAATTGTGGCTGGATTAATGGGTGGGATAAATTGATAGAATTTTGGCTCAGGACCAGCTTTCAGTACTCATTTCTGGACACTACAATCTGGGGTTTCTTGCTGATTTTTCTGCAGAAATCTTTGGCGTAAGGCGGATGGAGATTCAACAAATATCAACTAGTAGCTAAAACTATCATAAAGATTTTTGCATCCTCATTGTACTTACTTTGAGAGCTTACTTCAACGTCTCTTAAAAGTTCCAAGAGATACTGTCCTTGAGGAACACATCCAAGTAACTAAGTGGGACACAACCACACTAGACTGGTTTCTTTATTACATTCTCTTCGTGTGAACATCTGCCATATGGCTGTTTTGCCAAATGTGTCTGTGTATCAGAAACAAGCCTTCAACGATTCTCCTCTTTGGAAGGCACAGCTGTACCGCCCAGATTGAATCCATCCCACATGCAAAAGCATGAGTCACCTGAAAATTACTTTGCCTGGAAATCCCACATCAGGGTCCCCAACATTCTGGGAGTTGGTATAAATTTAGATTTTCGCAGATATTTCAATGTAATGAGCTATAATTAACATAGGTATTCATTTAACTGCTAGCGTGGGATGTTGGCACGGCTGCACAGACCAGCAGGAGTTCAGATTGTCTGTTTCTGATCTAATTTATAGAGCAGCAAAATAAAAAATAAGATTATTGTAGACCTTAAATAGAGATTGTTGGAATTGCATAATTTTTTATACATCATATCAGGAAACTTTTTATGGAACTCTATCACTATATGAAAATATGGCAAAAAAAACTGAGCTGAACTGGGATACACCTTAAAGCTTTGTTCACACCAAAAATCAAAAAAGTAGATCAAATGCAAGTATCCTGTAAGTACAAAAACAGATGATACCAAAAGTCTGCTCAGACTGTGCACAAAACCAGATGGGAACAGGGAGGCGGGGCTTAAGTCATTGTTCTTCTTTCCTTTAAAAAGTCTCCCTCACTATCTTTCAATTCTTTCAGCACACTTCTATTACAAATATACATTAGTTCCTCAGTGGTACAATTGTAGCTTAGCTAACAGGGTATCGTTAAATTTCCAATGTGAGTAAAATACCTGAAGCTCACCAGACTCTCTGACCTCTTCACTGACTCTCTTAAGAGAAAGATGTCTGAGCCTTGAGCTTGTAAAATGATTGTGTGGTGTCATTCGCCACCAGATGTCCACATACTGTGACTTAAAGTTGCTCTACCAATTTCTTATGAGACTTTTCTCCAGTCAGCGCGTTATTACTCTAGAGCAAGGTCACACATATGAATACATGAATTGTTATCAGTCTGATTTCAGAGCTCATCACAGCACAGAGACAGCTCTACTGAAGATAGTCAATGACATCCGGTTAAACACAGTTTCAGGAAAAGTGACTGTCCTGGTTCTACTCGATCTGAGCGCTGCCTTCGACACAGTTGATCACAAAATCCTTCTTGATAGACTAGAAAACTATGTCGGTCTTTCAGGAACTGTGATAAAATAGTTCAGATCATACTTAGAAGGAAGA
The DNA here is from genome assembly GCA_900490495.1 of Danionella dracula. Classification (NCBI taxonomy): domain Eukaryota; kingdom Metazoa; phylum Chordata; class Actinopteri; order Cypriniformes; family Danionidae; genus Danionella; species Danionella dracula. The sequence goes on from UELW01000444.1 coordinate 3,560,989, forward strand.
GGCTTCTATGTAAATATAGGTGATTACATGTCAAAGTGGACTGCAGTGTCGTGTGGAGTCCTTCAAGGTTCAATCCTTGCTCCTTTACTATTTAACCTGTAAATGCTTCCACTGGGCCAAATTATGAGAAGGAACCACATATCATACCATAGTTATGCTGATGACACACAAATTTATCTAGCTATCTCCCCAAATGACTACAACCCCATAAATTCTATCTGCCAATGTTTTGATGAGATTAAAAACTGGATGGAAAACAACTTTCTTCCATTAAACAAGGACAAAACTGAAGTCATTGCATTCGGAAGCAAAAGCAAGCTTGTTAAGGTTAAAACGTATCTCAGTGCCAAGGGCCTAACAACTACAAATCAGGTCAGGAATCTTGGAGTGATTCTGGACTCTGATCTTAGTCTAAATAGCCACGTAAAAGCAATGACAAAATCTGCTTATTACCATCTTAGAAACATTGCAAGAATCAGATGCTTTGTTTCCAGGCAAGATTTAGAGAAACTGATTCATGCTTTCATCTCCACCAGGCTGAGCTACTGTAACGGCCTCTTAACCGGTCTTCCCAAAAAGACCATTAAACAGCTCCAGCTCGTTCAGAATGCAGCGGCTCGAATTCTAACCAAAACTAGAAAGTCAGAACACATTTCTCCAGTTCTTAAGTCTCTACACTGGCTGCCACTCTCCTTCAGAATAGATTTTAAAGTTCTGCTGCTCGTATATAAGTCCAAACATAACTTAGCACCTAAATACCTAACAGACATGATCAGTGAATACACTCCAAACAGGGAACTGAGATCCCTCGGTTCAAATAAATTAGATCTCCCCCTGGTAAATTCCAAACAGGGAAAATACTCCTTTAGTTACCATGCGGCCCACAGATGGAACCAACTTCCAGAGGAGATCAAAGGTGCAAACACTTTAGTCACACTTTTGTCGACTGAGCACCCACGCCCGAACAACTATTTTACCTCTGCACTTCAAATCTTAATCTTCGTTTTAATCGATTTTTTACATTTCAGTTTGATTTTATATGAATTTTTTATGCTTGATTTTATTCTTTTTATTCTTTAATTCCAATGTAAAGAACTTTGAATTACCCTATGTATGAACTGTGCTATACAAATAAACTTGCCTTGCCTTGTCTTGCCTTCTTGAGGAACCAGATTTGTGTCAAAGGTTCAGATTTTCAACTTCTGAATTGCAGGCCTCTCCCGTAAATCACAACATAGTGCTATACATGTACAACATCTGCCATTTTGCTTTTCAGCATGGATTAAAAGTGAGGTGCTTTACAGTGAGGTTAAAGCAAAACCAAAGGATTGCAAATATGATAATTTGTTTGGGTTTCTTTTACACAATTTAGCAATAAACAGTAGATACTCTTGAACAACTATCAGTTATAAGAGCCACAAATATATTTTTTTAAATTGGGACAAACTATCAAAACATATTCTATTTAATCAGCAGAGGATATTAAAACAGTTGAAAATGTTATTGATCTAGGGATGTGCTTGTTTTGTGATTCAAATGTCTTTTCAGAGGAAAAAAAGCAAAGCCTTTTCATTCAAAATCAACAAAATGCAACACTATAATTTCTTTAATAATGAACCAAATATTTGGAAATGTATTTTCTTGAGGGGCCTGATACAACTTTACCAAAGACAATCTTCAAAATGAAAAAAAAAAGAGCTCAAAGAAACGCTGGACATCTCACTACTCACTGTCACAGCTAACAATTGGGTTATTTGTGTGTTGCTGGCATAGAAGAAGAGAATTAATGAAGCCATCAGTTTGATTAAGCGTTACAGCCTGCCATCTAAACTAATGGACCACACTGACACCAGGGTGTGTGGGTACCTCAGATCCTGCTTACTCAACATAATACATGTCAAGATGCAGCTCTTTGCATTTATTATCAGAGATCAAATAAAACAAGTCAAGACAAGACAAGTCAGAAAAACGTTCACAGGGGTCACAGGGTTCAAGCCCCCAGGGACAGAGATACTATTGTTGTGTCCTATCTGTGTTATGAGCATTTTTCATATACATGTTCCCTACAGTGTATCAATGAAAACAAATGAGATTGTGCTGCACTTCAGAGAAGCATTTGCATTACAAATGTGCCAGACTGAAACTGTGTCTGGTCAAGGCCAGCCACTTAAAGCTTATAATTTATTGAATATAATTTGATTTAAGCAATAGCATGGAAATTAAAATGGGCCATTTTGAACTCTCAGAAATAAAGAACCATACCTGCCACTGGGGAAATGTCTTTGCAAACACATTTTTGTAATTCTTTTTGTAAAGGTACCGCACCAGTGGAATCCTTTAGACATTCAAAAATTATTTTTGTTCAATGGACATCAAAGATACACACTATTAGTCTAACTGTGCAATCAAATATATGCCAACTATAAGCAAACGACCAAAACCTCCTTAGTGTTCCTAAGTAGCCAAAACCTAAGCAGCCTAGCTGTCTAATTTTCCAAGTAAACGGATTAGACTCTATTGGCTATATGAATTTGCTACAAGCCATTCCAACAGCTTAGTGGGGTTCAGTTCAACTTAAATCATTTAGAACCCCTTACTGAGGTTAAAGTTTGAGATAGGTATTGAGTATTGCGAGTTTTATGTTACTCTGTTTTGACACTGGTTTTCTAAATAACAAAATAATTCTATTTATCACAAAAAAGGGCAAAACTATTTTAATACATTTTTTTCCATTTTAACCCCTTCAGACTTTAAGTTCATTACATTAGATATGACACTTTAATCCAGTTTTTTTTAATTTCTGTAGAATTTCAGTCCGATTAAAGCTGTGATTTTTGTGGTTTTTGGCACATATTATTGAAGAAAACCTTTTGAAAGCTATGCACTTGTGCAAATCTTTGATATAATTATAAAATAAGCATTATTATATGGGTATATATTAAAAATCAGGTTTGAAATTGTTTAATGTTTGGTAAAATATCAAAACCAAAAGCTTTCAATACACAAACTGTGAAAATGTTATTGAAAGCTTTGGAGTTTATTATTTTCCCTATAAAGGCAGCCTGTTTAAGAGATGACATGCTATAACTCATTCTAATACCTGCAGAACATATTAACTAGCTTCTTGGGCCATTTGTAAGTGGACCTCTGACTTGAATGACTTACTTGCAAGGGATTTTAGGGAGATTTACAACAGACAGCAGATTCCATATCTGAAAATGACTGATTCAGCATATAATTTATGGCCTATGACACTACAACGTGAGGAGGGAGTAAGTGCAGGTTGAAATACAATAAAGCTTTGCTGCTTCAGAATATAGCAGTCGGTTAGTGTAAGAGGCTTCCTTGAAATAAGATAATCTCGTTCTCATTTCCTGCACTCTCGATTCACCTCCAGTTAACATCATTAATCCAGTACATTAAATACATCTGAAGGTCCGACCTCTTTTATCATCTGTTTGCCAGATGTCACTGGTCACCACCACAGACTAGTACAGAAATCTGTTCAGACCTAAGCTGGTCTTTTTAACAGAGTATGATAAAGCACCAGATTGTACACGTTGAGTAGCTTTTAATGATGATAGACCTGGAAAAGTCGAAGGCTTATGAGGCAGTTGCAAGAAACCAGGCATTTATCATTGTCAGGAGGCCGAAATCCCATGACACCTTCAGCAGTACAGAGAACAGCATTGAGCAGCTGTACGGCAAGAAAACCTGCTGAGCACATCCAAACCTTCATCGTTCCTCTTAAGATACACATCATGCTGCTAAATACTTTCATACGCACAAACAACAAGGTGAATTGGTCCCGGGTGCAAAGACAAACTCAAATTCAATCAGTGCTGAACCAGAATTCACAAACGCTTTGTGTGCAAAAATATAGAGGGCAACATGTTCAAAAACGAATAACCAAGAAACCATGAAGTGAAGACAAGTTTCATAACATCAGTCACCGCTCCAGTACATTAATAATAATAGTATTGAGTACTATTATTATTATTAACATTCAGGTTACAACATAAATCAAGTTAATGTAATAGTGATACATATTTTGCAATTGCATAACAGAATTCCACAAAAATATCACTAAATTGATAACCCAATATCAGTATTTCAGTATTTCTTAATATAAAAACATCGCTGACAGTTTCCTACTCTTCACTTTCTCCTGTCATGTGGTCAAGATCACATGATTGGTGGTGGCTACCATTGTTTGTTTGGTGCACATGGTCCTTTGTCCTTTTCTGTTTCATATTGGCCTAATTTGTTTTCTTGTTGGAGCTTTCCGTTTGAACACTTGGTTTTCTATTAGTGTTTAATTAGTTTAATATCTTCCTTTAGTTTTCTGTTTTCTGGGCCATGCAATGTAATAATTTGATGTTTAATGCTCATTTCTTGTCAAGTGAATGCAAAGTTGATGATTAGACCAGACCTAGCAATAGCTTTAATTTTATGTTAAAATGACCTATGTTAAAATGAGCTTCAGGTGCAAACGTGCAATCCCTGTTTATAAACTAAATTACAAGAGTTCTTCTTACATTATTTTGGTCTTAAAGCAATAAACTACTGCAAGCCATTTAAGTATCACAATAACCAATTTCAAAACTACAAAATCTTTCCATGAAAACATACTTTTCTTCACATATAGCACCCTTTTTTGTGGCTTATCGTTCTATCAAAAAGCTGATGAATACACAGATATTATGCTAAAATATTTAAATTAATGTTTTACATGAAAAATTTCTCACATTTCTAATTTTTCTAGTTGATAATTGACACAATTACATCCAATGCTGAAGCTATGTGGTCACCTTCAGATATGTGCTGCTTTGCAGCTGCATACATCATGAGGAGAACCACATCCGTGTGAATGATCGAGAGATCAAACCAAGGTTAAAGCCGGACACTAAATGCACATATGACATGCGTGAGTACTGAGCAATCATTGGAACTGAGATGCATTGGAAATTCTAGCAGATTGTTGAATGGACAGCCAGCGACTAAATACAACTGCATTTAGTCTATGGTAACAAGGTGGTCACCCTCTTTTCTAAACCTATTTCGGTTTATAGAGGATACACACTAGAAATTAAACAAGCAGCATGTGGTGCTCCTTGAATGTGTCCTTGAGCAAAGATGCCATTTATCTGAACTGAACCACCATAGCCGCTGGCAACAAAGTGGATAATAAACTGGATTATTACTCCTGTGCCAAACCAGAGAACAAACACACACAGTGGGGACGCTAAACATTTTATTTTTAAATGAGTAAAACTGAAGTCTTCAGGTCCAATGGATTGTGATTGATACTGTAAGCATTAGACTAACAGTTAATAAAGAACTTGAAAAATATGACTATGCATTTTCAGGATCATTCAAAATGTCAACAATTTTCTGTTTACAAATTGTGCAATGACATTATAGCAACATCTGTTAACTCTGGAATCAAATTATAATAATTTCTTAACAATTAGTCCCCACACCTGCTGTTTTCAGCACAATTACTTACAATATAATGTAGAATATACATTCTGTCCCTGTTTTTATACCTTGAGCGCCATCCTTAATAGAATGAGGTTATTATTTTGTCTGAAAGATCATTTCAAGAAATCTTTCAGCAAAAGTATTTAGACTTGAGCGAGTGTTTAGAATATAATGTTCTTCTCACAAAGGAAAAAGTATTTTTGAGTGAGCGAAAATAATTTTTGATGTGCAGACAATTGTGCTCACAATGATGCTCGTATCAACATGCTCATAGAACACAAACAATCATAAAAAAATAATTTTCGACAGTGGGGGTTTTGCGTTCCATTTTATTCATTGTGTTTGATGTCATCCGTAATAACGCAGAAGGTTGTGATTGATTTCCAGGCCAGACAATCATAATATTGAAGACTACTCTCTGATTTGCCTGATTTGTGGCAGATTGTAACAGTGTTTCAAGCAAATGTGTGAACAAGGCATGTAAAGAGAGCATCCATGCATGTAAAATAAGATATTTTTTAAATGTAATTTTTAGCTAAACAGAGGAATTATACACTTTAATGTGCTTATTGGGCTATAATAACTGCTATCACCACTTCAGTCAATGATATTAGTGCAATAATTATCTGATTTGTCAACAAGGCACATTGAGCATATTTTATTTGCCGAGACAGTCTGTCAGGTTTGAAGATGATTTTTCTATGGCACCAACCTCTGCATTATAAACTTGCAAATATTCAGAGCAAATTACCTAAAAGTTGTATTATTTAAAAAAACATTTAGAATTTGAAGCTTTGAGGGTTTCACAACTCCTTCAGTTCTTTCATGTTAAAAGGTCACACATTTTTTAGTTTCCAACAGTATAAAAATAGGTTCCAAAATAAAAGGAATTAGTTTGTACATTTGGCATAAATATTTCCTTAAACATGCTGCTCAAAATTAATGAGATCAATTAATCTATGAATCAATCTTGCTTTTAAATAGATCTTTTCTAACAGCTGCTTTCAAAGCAGCTTCACAAAGTCCTATTGTAGATCAGGAAGGGTAAATAGGAATTCCCTCTGTAAGGTCCCTGGGAGCCTCGCTGACTGAGGCAGTTGCTAGTCACCTCCCAGACAAAACAGAAACTAACAAACGCAAAACAATGGTTAGAAAAAATTAACAGACAGCAAACAGGTGATCAGCATCAGCTGCAGGATGAGGGATAAATAATCGGGATAGGTTAGATAGGCACATTGAACCACATTGTTTTTTCAACAGTTTGTATGTTTATAGCGCTCAGACACCATATCCGTTTAGACAAATACCAAGAGCCGATTATTTGAATGCTAGATTAAACAGATATGTTTTTAATTTAGTTTAGAACAACATCTGGGAGTTTGTTCCAGAGTTTCGGGCTCTATTGTGAGAACTCTAGCTGCTGCGTTCTGGACTACCTGCAATTTGTGTAGCGCGGTGGCTGAGCAACTGGCTAACAGAGTGTTACAATAATCTGATGAGTCTCCATTTACATGAACAAACTGACTCCAGTTAAAGAGGTAAGAGTTAAACTGTCTTAGAGCCTGGTCCTGGATACTTGCATTTTTCTCTTGTCTCTCGAGGAGAATCCTGGGATGTATCGTATTGAAGGCTGCACTGAGATCTAGCAGAACTAGAAGAGAGACATTCCCTTGATGAATTTTGATGGCACAAAGGAGGACCAAGCAAGAATGATACATATTTTACCTTACACTTTTTTTTTTATCAAAAACTGTTTTGTGTAAAAATGTAATCCTATATTCTCTTTTAAAAGTATACATAAGAACTAACTACTATGTCCGATTTTTTTGTGCCATATCCTTTAGGACTTCTATTTATGTAGCCTGAAAGCAGATCCAGTATGCAACTTTATGCTACAAATTAGAAAGGTCATCAAGAACACAGACAGCCAAGATTGTCATCATACTCCTCCTTGTTAATTTTACTGAATAGACCTCATTTTACAGGGGTCTCGATGACACGGTTTCATAGTTTTCCGGTTGCTTGGTAACAGCAGGGACTGGGACAGGCCATCTGCGCTGTGACACAGCAACAGAGAAATGATTTACACAGGGACAGAGAGTGGAGTTACAGAGTGGTACTTTAACGTTAAAGTCCTAGATCGGCATCTGAGATACAGCCCTCCAACTGTATACTACAGCCACACGAGAGTGTAAGATAAAGTACATATGAAGTAGATAAGTGAAGACTAAAGTACATAAATGTAAATTGTAAAGAACACTTATGAATAACTCAGATCACACTGAATTGGCAATATAGATCATAAAAAGAAAAATTGTTTAAAAACAATAGCATATCACAACATTGAATTAAATAAAAAGGCAAGAATTGCTTGCAGCCACTTTTACTTTTGTCAAGAGCATGTTAAGATAAACCTTCTCAAGCGCTTCTTTTAGAAATAATTACAAATAAAATCCGTCTGAAACAGTGACACTGCTTCAAATGAAACACAGCTATGTGCAGTTAGCAAACGCAAAACATTTAAAATTATTAATCTGAAATCTACATTTATATTACTATTCATAATAATATTATTGCCATTTAAAGTAGCATTTCAGTATGCATGGGTTAAGGAAATGATCCAGAAACTTCTGCCTTGAAGGAACACAACAATGGTTTTTAAAATAAGGCACATTCTTCAACTACCCTTCAGAAAATAAACAGTATTTTACCATTTTGGAATCTGCTCAATTCTCTGGAACTGGCAATAGCACTTTAGCATAACTTAGAATAGATGACCAAATGACCATGACCATTGATGACCATTTTCAAAAAAGTAGTATTTTGGTAAGTGTTGGAGAATGAACCTATTTATAAAACAAAAATCCCACACTGGCCTGATAAGGACAAAGAATTTTGAAGTTCTGAAAAAGTTAAACATCTGCCCTGAGGCCTGGTTTAAGCACAGGAAGTAATCATTATAGGTTAACACACACCTAGGCAGGCGTACCTTCTCCACTGATTTCTCAGCAGGGGCTTTCAACCTCTGTTGGTTTTGTCCTTGGATGGCGTTCAGTTCAAGACAGTAAAACCATCGACCTCCAATTTCACGGGAATTCCAAGCCACACTTTCTCACTTTAGTCTGTGTTTTTATAATCCTGGTGCACATTATTGAACAAATGACATTTTCTATTCCATAAACTTCTTCTTTAGCTCTATTTTCTGTCATGGGAGTGGGACTTTTATGTCTCAAAAGTACCCTGAACATGTGCTTAAAAGAGCCAGCGTTCATTGGCTGAACGCGAGATCACGCACTACAACAAACCTGGAAAACATGGCAGAGCGGAACTTTTTTGTTTTTCACTCGCTACATATCCTACATCCAGATCTGTGAGCTCCTGTCCGTGCCCATTATTTTTGGCTTGCGGTGCGTACTCATGCATCAGTTCAGACTGATTATACACATAGTTGTCTGATGGCATTAAGATTCAAGAAGCCCCACCACAAACCCAGTCAACAGACAGAACAACTGAAAACAGAACACGGTCATAGTGACAGAGCAGATCATCCTTAACCATTTAATAAGATAAGAGACAGAAAAACATCTGAAAAATAAAATAATTGAAAGCTTTTATCTCACAATTTTGAGATTAAGCAAAATCTATAACATTGCGAGGGGGAAGGGTCAGGACTGTGTAATATAATAGTGCAATTAACCTTTTTATACTGTATGGATGACAGCTACAGCCAGTAAATGTTGCATCATAAAAGGTGTCCTTTGATCTCACTGTATTGTAAAATCTCACCTCCGATTTCTTCTTTTCATTGCAAGCAATGGAACACAGCTAAAATTACCCCTTTCTCATAAGAGAAGAAAAGCTTAGAGCATGGGGGAAAACAGAAAAAGTGAATAAGAGACTACAATCCGGTTCTTTTTCACTTTAGTTGCCTCCAGAGGAACATTAGTTGGCTTCAGAAAAAAACACAACCACACATCTGTTTCTTTCAAAACATGTCTAATATTCCATAAACATGAGATGGCCCAATGAAAATGTGTGTCTTAATTGATTTTGAGTCACCTACGTAGGGCCACTGACAATGTTGCATGAGCACCAGCACTCTATTAGATACATTGTATACACATCTGACTTCCACGCATATCTACAATAAGTGCCCATACTCATTATTGCCAACAATGATCTAAGTAAGAGCATTGTGCTGTATCCTACTGAATTAAACAATAGAAGCATTCTAAATTATTGGTACCTCATTCCCTCAGGCAGTTCTCCAAAAGTGGAATTTTTATTATTACAAGCAGGCCCCAAGTCTTGCCTGCTTTAATAATTTAATCAACAAATGATATCTACAGTGTAAACAACAGCGTCTGATATCTCCAACACAGTAATTTCATCTAACAGGCCTGTAATCATAGCACCCTAAGCACTCTCCTCCATAACACCCCTATCTTCGTTCATCTGTCACCGCTCTATTCAACAAGACAACAAAGACAGAGGGAGAACAACCTCCATAACCATATCAGAACACTACCAGCAACAAGTTCTAGGTTTTGATCAGTGATCACATTTTCCAATTTTAGTGGCCATGTGTTATGAATTAAAAAAGATCAAATAAAAATTGTGTTCATTGTATACTGTGACGAGATCAATTGAACAAAAAGCCATTGATATCAAGGGGATAACAATGAGCCACTTCAGACTGTAGCCTAAAGTTAACCAAATTCAAATTTTTTGCCCATACACGACCTGTATCTGATATTTTCAGGACAGTCTGAACATATCAATTCCTATTTTTTTAAATTGCTTTTATAAGTGCTCCTGATTTCGATACATATTTGAGTTTGCCATGATACCTAGTCGCTGAACAGCCAGGTCTAATTCATCAGGGTTTTACATCATCGAGCCTAACGCAGTTACTCACAGTTACTCACAGATACAAGTAACTGAAGAAGACTTTTTTGAGCTGAAATAGTTATACAGGAGAGCGCAAAGATGCATTTGATCCAAAAAAAATCGAATTTTACCAAAAAAATTGAATTGGGTATCAAGACATGGAGTCTTAATGAAGCCTTAGATACACTGCAGATGTTTTCACTTACTGTTTCATATATCTTATCACTCATCTACCTAATTGTTTGCAACTGTGTTCAACTTATTTTCTCTCAGGTGCAACAAACTTCACTCATCAGCACTGTCATTAACTAGGCCACATAAAATGGCAAAATGGTTGACAAATTTCATGTCAATCCCTACTATAATTCTATCATTTATCAGATTAGCCATAGCCCTATGGATATTGTGTTAGTAATGTCTATAGTTTCTATAGAAGTGTGAGTTGAATTGGTTGTTCAGCCATTTTCTTTGGCACACTAATGCCGTTGCTATAGTTACTCAGACTGGAAACAGTGGGTTAACTTAAAAATGTTTATTGATTTTCATATGAGGACTACAAAGCTTCTTATTTGGATGTTTCTGAAGAGCAACTTTCAAAACAGCAGCTTGTTGAATAAGAAAATGGCGTCAAGCAGCATCAGATTGCTCAGCTTTAGCAATACAACAATACAACTTCTCTGAGCTGCTGACGGGTGAAACACATATTAACTTTAGTGGAGTTTGAACTATTGATCTTTTCTGTTGCCCAGTTCCAATAAGGAAATGAAGATGCCCATAGGCCAATAGCTGCTGTACATGATACTGGCAACTCCTGCTGATTGTTTCACATTTCGTACCTTGAATTTCTAGCATGGTTTTATAATGCCATACCTACAGCAGAATTAGAGATTTGTGGCACAAAGATAAGCAACAAAACCCAGTGTTACCTTTACATAACTTATTTTAAAGCCAGTAAAAACCTCACTTTGTGCTCAAGAGTCCTTTTAAAAAGAAATCCATTTTGTGCAGTGAATTGAATTGCAGCCAGACAACAGATTTATCACATTTTGGATTGTACACTCAAAGTCTTTTCAAAAAAAGAACAGGCACAAGAGTGGTGTTAATATGTTGGGACATGAAAGTTCTCTCTATATTTGTCCCCTGTATGCACAGATGACAAAAAATGTAATCTGCAAGATTTGTGTGAGGGGGGAAAAAGCAATATGTAACATAATTTCAAAATGGTTCGGAGAATGAAAGAACAGATTATGCACAGTTAAATGAAGCATTTCAAAAGAAACACTGTGAAATAGTTTGTAGAAAAGTTATGAGCCTTCACATGATGGTCAACCAAATGCAAATGCAGCTGCCACTCTCAGATAAAATGCACAATAAACGTTTAAAATCAGCTAGCGCTTCTCAGAACTAACCAACATTTGGTGAAAAACATAGACCTAGACATAAACCCCACCCCCCAAATGAGAAAAAAATAACCTGCATAAGTAAGAGAAGAATGCCTGGGAAGAATTATAGAAGGTAAAAGGTGGTTAAATGCATCAAATTCTTTGTTAAATGAATAAAAGAAGGGGAAACAAATGATATCCTCTCATCCAATGACAGCCCACAATTTGTATTCCACTCCCTTCATTATCTCACTGAAAATAATTCAATCAATATATACATATATCTGTTCCCATTGGTTGTCATCACCTGCTCCAGCTCCAGTCTCCTGTGTGCTGTGTGCTTTTTGCTGTTGATTTCACCTAGTATATCTAACATTTGTAAAGAGAAATAACAATTCACTCATTTTATTGTCCAAGGAAGACAACTTTTTCAGGATTTTCTCATTTTATGTGATGCACCTATGTTGACATTACTGATTACAGTCAAAGTCCTGCCTCCGTAACTAACCACATTCAACATCATTTAAATAAAACATGTATTCATTTTTAAACAGTTACAAAGCCTTCTTCAAACTTTTACCCAGTAATATAAATATTTCAACAGATGCACTCAAGTCGATAAGCTGAGTTCTAGATCTGATTGGTTTGGAGGATCTGCAGTAACTTCCCCCTCTAGCACTGGTGCGGTGGATGGGAATCACACAGACACGCAATTAGTACGGCTCCTGGTTGCCATGGAGATATGTGACTGTGCATCTGCCTGAATGAGAAATTCCATTTCCACAGTCCGTTGAAACACCCACGCATCTTTTGAGCAGTTCGAAAGCTCTCTTGCGTATTTAAGCAGCCTGTCAGATCCTCAAAGTCAGTGTCGATGTAACTCCTAACTCCTGCATTCCTCCAAAATGAACAACTCTTTTTTTTCTAATTACTCAGTCACATATCCTCAAGGGAAAACATGATAACAGTTTGCAGTGACTCAAACTGTACTAATCATGAAGCGTGGCTTGGATTTTCTCTTCCAGTGAATGAACACATTCCTGATTTCCACATGAGGCATATTTGGCAGGTGCCTTCAAATCAACACTCACCATAACGTGTGGGAAAACTTCCCCCATGTAAATGATGAAACCAATACTGTAAACTCTGCCAGACATTCTCTCTCATTTTCCTTGTGTTTTAATGCTGTAATAGAATATGGTTTGCTTTATTTCAGGTGCTATCCAAACTGTAACTTTGCAAGGAGAAAAAAGCTTCTGAGGTGAAGTCCACAAAAGTCTTCAAGAGCACAAATCCCTGATGCTTACAGCAAAAAATAAAAATCTAACACGAGTAAAAATTTCATTGACCCTTCATAAGTATGAAACAGTTGACACACTGTGCCATCTTGCCTTGATGTCCAGAACAAGATCTCATCCTTTTATGCCTGTGGGGATGAATGACTTTTTGCTCTCAATCCCAGCAGTATGTCACACCAGAAGAAAAGAGGATGCTGGGACTAGCGTGGGCTTTCAAATAAAGGCATCTCTGTATGTCAACCTTTCGTGCTATGGAGACTGCTGTGGGACCCCACTTGAGCAGAAGTGTCAACTCTCCACTTATTGACTGAGCCACTCATATTCAGGAAACATGTCCAATTATGAAAATTAACCAAACACAAAAAGTGAAATAAACAAAACAAAACAAAAACCCCCAAGATACAAATGTAACAAAAGTACCAGTGAAGACAAAAAAACTAAGAAACACTTGAATGTTTTCTAAATATTTAGATCCTGAACATGTCATGCAAGCCGAATAAAAACATGGAGATATCCTGTATTTCCAAAAGTTCTTTTGTGGTTAGACATCTATTCTATCCACAAATTTAATCTACTGCAGCACATCTCTGCGTTCGTGAGCTTCAGAACCACGAGGGTTCCTGAGAGTTAATAAATAGCTCATGGCCTTTATCAAATATTTGTTTGCAAACCCCTGCAGTACATTATTGATGGGTTTTATCATGGTTTCTTTGCCTATCCAATTAATCTCAGGTTGTTAGTTCACTGCAGTAAACCATGTGATTACTTTGTAATGTGTTCACGAGTTTTCAACACAAAGCTTGTACTTTTCTCCTGGCTCAGTCTACCAGATTATATTGATACGTGCAGGATGCATTAAAGCTGGAAGATCCTCCGTGTTAGTGTTCAGTAACACTTGGTTGCATTCAGTACAGTAGCTGTGCAGTTGAAGGAGGTGATAGACTATTAGAAGATCATTACATAATTTGCCATGCTGTTATAAGAAACATTTTAGACTGCCTCAGATACATAAACTAAAAAAAAACTGCTGATTTGATTAACAAATGCTGATGAGGTAAACACTAAAAGACAGAGTAAACAAAATCCATTTTTGTTCTAAGCACATAGAAACAACTCAGTCTTTTACTTTTATCCTTATATTTGAATATTGAACATGTTATCAGAGCAGACAACTTAAAATAAATGTATTATGATAATTTAAAAGACTCCCTCAGCTTTTTTACATTTTTGTTGGCCTGCACAGTCATATGACTCCTTGTGAGTAGATGCATCACTATAAGAAACAAGCATTTGTGGTCATTGATTCGATTATAGTCAGATTACATTCTGTCAGACATGATCAAGAGTGAACAATAACAAGAGAATAATTGGTATCATGTGCTCATGACCCTATATGAAAAGTCAAATAGGTAACTTGGGGTTGGATATGTTTCATTGAATACGTGCAGTGATGGTACTATTTAACTCTTTGCTTACAGTATATACAAACTACTGTTATATCTTGTTCAATTGGTTCAATTGTATTACCATATAAAATTACATTCTTAATACTGCAGCGGTATCATAAAAGTTGGGGTAACACTTTAAAATATTGTTCCTTAGTTAACACAAAACTAAGAGGGAGGTACTGCAAAAATAATATTTAGCTATCTGTTAACTTTGCAGTTAACTATTAACTACTGTACTAGGGGCTGCCACAGAACCTGACAACACAAATTCTGTCTTTAACGGTCAGAAAAACTGCTAAGTCCAGCTGTTAATTAATTATAAAATGTGTCAGTCTATGTTTGACAGCAATGGGCAAGAGTCTGATTGGATTTCCCTCTCAGGCAAAGATTAAATCATGCCCGAACGCATACTATGGCATGTTCAGTGGTCTGATTGGTCAAATTCTTACAACAGAGGCTAAGACACATGAGTGTCACATCCTGAAGCTTACACAGACAGACACCATAACACATTCAAATTGACAGGGGTACCCCAGGCTCTGTTTTCTGATTACTCTATTGACAACACTCCCACTGCATGTCACTACAAATTGCATAGCCTCATTTGAAAAAGTTGCCTCAAAACAAAAAGTTTAAACTTCTGATGTGCAATGTGATTCAAAGTTTACATCTCAGTAGACTGATTATTGTTGTTATTGCTTCCAAAAATAAAGGATTTTAGTAACGAATGGTTTAATTCATATTGCTTTAGGAAAGGTGTTTAACTATGGAAGAATTAAGCTTTGAACCAATCAAAACTGAGTTCATGTCAAGTGTAAATGGTGGGCGAAAGTGGCCATATAATATACACGCCCTGTCTTTGGTTTAGTTTGAAATGAGACCTATAACACTTATTAGGATTCATAAGGAGGGGCAATATAAAATGAAATAAATGACTACAGTAGATATAAACTAAAAGGACATTTGTTATCATTAGGTTCTTCCTAACAAATAATTGTGGTTTGAGCAACAGTTTTCGCATTTGCATTTTAGTCCTTAGGCTTGTAAAATCTTTAGTCATTTAGAGATCTCAGACAAAGCATATTAAAATGAATCTAAAACAAACGCTTCAGTGCAGCATTTCAAGATACAAAATATCCTGCAAGGCTTATGCAAATGCATGACTGTGTGAAACCTACGTAAATTTAAAGTGCTTCAGCCTGCCTCTGATCGCACTGTACTCTAGAATCCTGACAGACACAGTTGTCCTCTGTAGCACCTACAAGGTGCCAGACGTTATGCAATACTGGCACTATGATTACTGCAGCCGGTAAGGAACACAACAGAAAATTGTTTTTGCATCTAACAAATCCCCCTCAAAAAAACAACGGTGGTCAAAAGTGCTCATCCAGCTTGTAAGGCTAATTATGGATTTGTGACAGAGCAACAGTGCCAATGCCACCTCCACACGCAGCAGCACAAAGCAAAGGCCCCGAGATCACCTGCAGAGACCTGGCATCTACTTAGATAACACTGCTCTGACACTGAGGGCCTCTGATTGGGCGAAGTGAGAGAAGTGTGCGAATGTGCTGAGTGTATGCTGTGCTGCTAACCCTGCTAATCTCTTTTGCTTTTGGATTTATCTTCTCTCTTGTTCAAAGGTTGGCCAAGGTTGTGTTTAAGTAATTTGTGCCATGTAATGCTACATTTGTTTTTATTGAAACCACCTCATTTTTGCACATTTATAAACTTTCTCAAAACCAGAAGAACATGTTGTGACATTTAATTGCAATTCAAGGATCTGTCTCCAACAAACCCAGGAATCCATTTTTTGGTACCTGAATATATTTGCTGTTCAGACACGGCTGCATGATTATCTAATTCCCTTTAAATTGGCTACAAGATTTTTTTTTATTCAACAACGTTTGCTCTAAAGATAATTCATAAACACGTTACCTTCATATTTATATAAATAGATGTTTAAATAACATCGCTGTCTGTGTTGTTTAACGTTGTTGGAAGGCTTTTGGCCATTGCATAAGGCGCAGCATCACCGAGCGCTAGCAATCCTAGAGCAGGTGCAGTGTGTGTATGTGTGTGTGTGTGTGTGTGTGCTTGAGTTTGTATCGTGACGTCTACTTTATCTGCCTTTTCTTGTGAGGGGCTCTAATGAAACAGGCTACTCTGAGGGAATACAAGTGCAGCGTGACAGATTCCTCTGCAGCTCACTTCTCTCCTATTTCTGATGTCACACAAGGATCATTCTAGACAGCTTTTGTGTTTCCTGCTCTCAATCCTAAACCATCTCCTGCCAAGTAGTAAACCCCCTCCCTGTGGTGTAAAATATCATCGAAGTGTAGAAAGGTCAGGTGTGTCAGAGCGCCCTGAACAGCTTGTGATTAATCAGAGTGGACACATTTGTGTGCATCTCACCTAACACAAATCAACCTTCCAAAGGCCTGCTCTTTCACACATGAAATGCTTCTCACCAGGCACACCCTAGCCTCATTTAGCCATCAGATTAACACCTTACCTTAAATTGATTATTATTTCATGAATGTCATTTTAAATCTGATCCCTTATTCATAATCCACATGCAAACAGGTTCACCATCGTCTGCCAAGAAAAGTGAACAGATTCAGAAATATGCAAAGACACTTAGCAATTAAAAATAAAAATACAAAAAATACATTTGGGGAAAATTAGCAGGGATGACTTAATCATAAAAAAGTACATGTATTATATTTTCCGGGTATATTATTTTGTCAAATAGGGTGGCACCATCTATTAAACAGGCTCTATTAGACTCTATTCAAATCCTTTAGAATAAAAGTTGGAACCCTCTAGAATAGCAATGTACCTTTTCTACGTTTCCACCACCAGCCTGCACAGTGGTAACAAGGCATGATGGATCCATGTTCTCATTCTGTTTAAGCCAAATTCTGACTCTACCATTTGACTGTCTCAACAGAAATCGAGACTCATCACACCAGGCAACAGTTTTCCAGTCTTCAACTGTCCCATTTTGGTGAGCTCGTTCAAATTGTAGCCTATTTTTGCTATTTGTAGTGGATATGAGTGGTACCCGGTGGGGTCTTCTGCTATTGTAGCCCATCTGCCTCATGCTTGTACGTGTACGCAAATGCTTTGCTGAATACCTCGGTTGTAACGAGTGGTTATTTCAGTCAAAGTTGCTCTTCTATCAGCTTAAATCAGTCGGCCTGTTCTCCTCTGACCTCTAGCATCAACAAGTCATTTTTTTGCCCACAGTACTGCTGCATACTGGATGTTTTTCCCTTTTCACACCATTCTTTGTAAACCCTAGAAAATCCCAGTAACTGAGCAGATTGTGAAATACTCAGACCGACCCTTCTGGCATCAACAACCATGCCACGCTCAAATTGCTTAAATTACCTTTCTTTCCCCCTCTGACATTCAGTTTGGAGTTCAGGAGATTGTCTTGACCAGGACCACACCCCCTGACTAGGTCCCACATTGAAGCAACTGCCATGTGATTGGTTGATTAGATAATTGCATTAATGAGAAATTGGACAGGTGTTCCTAATAATCCTTTAGATGAGTGTGTCAAAAAGAGTTTTGTGACTAACAGCAAAATTACCAAAGTGTAACAGTTCATTAAAACTTCCCTGAATGAGTAGAATCTTATGTTTTTGTCTTCAAATATGTTAGCTACAGCATCAGCCCAACATTTTTGGGTTTTAAAATAGCAAAACTGTGAACATTATATATTCCACAGCCAGGCAAACTAGAGCACAGGGAACACTTACTACAAAAAAAAATTTCCTTGCTATGGTTTATTGATCAGTTAATACAACTTCTACTATGAGCAAGCTGAGATAGACTTTATATGTGTAACAGATTGCATACGGTATCTCCCTTACTGTAAGTCACTTTGGAAAAAAGCATCTGCCAAATGCATAAATGTAAATGTAGAGCAATTCAAATGAACGAGCTTAACCTTGCAGCACAAGATGTCCTTCAGACGTCAATCAAAATATCTCTAAGCTGAAAGATGCATCGTGATATGAATGTATTTTTAATGTCTTGTTTGCTGAACCTAGACTCACATGTTCACACTCAAGGACGTGCACTGCAGTATTCATTACTCATCAGCTTTTCCTGCAGACAGCCTAATCATTTTCCACTCTTTTCCGCAGTTTTTATTATTTCAATTTCTGCTTAAAAGAATTTGAAAAAAGCTCAGGAGGGCCATTTTTTTTTCACAAAAAAGACTTCCTGAAAAATCTACAGGTGGCTTCAATTGCAGAGCTGTTCAAAAACTTGCAAGGTGTTAATAGTCTGCTGCTGGATAAATCCACATAGCCACTATCAAGCAGATCTACCTGGCTGTGAATCTTTTCCACGTTCCTTCTCAGAAGGTGAGATTTTCTCACTTCCTGTCCTCACATTGTTCTCCATGTAAGGACACAGCACAGACAGCTCGAAAAGGATGCAGCAGCTCCTCATCCAGAGCACTTGTTTATCTCAGCATGAGCTCTTCCAGAACTAATAGAGACAGGCATGCCTCTTGGCTTGGATTATATGTTTTCTCTCTTTATTAAAGGTAAAAGCAAATGCGGTTGATCTGGAGTGTGTGTGATCCCTAGAGAGTTGACTCATTACAGGCGCCTCTCTGGCATCCATCCACAGCACACGTGGTGACACACGCGAGTGATTTGTGGGAGACTCTCAGCAGTGTGACTCACACAAGAGGGCAGGTGAACTTCAAGGAGAACTCCCTCCTCTCCCAGCTGAAGCCCAGTCTCTTTTTGAACTTTTATCCGGACGTTGCCTTGGTTACGAGCTGCATAGACTGCTGGGAGGATTCGAATTCAGAGTGATTGAATCAAGGCAGATCTGGCAACTTCTAGAGTCCAATTAAGGCAGAATTCTTTGAGGATCCAGAGCTGTGGAGAATTCCCCAGTCACAATTAGAGCTGCTGGTGTCCGGTGCCTTACTGACAGACCTGTCAGACACAGCCGGGCTGAAAACACACAGCCCTCCCTAGCTACACAGACAAGAGACTAAGAGAGCTGCAGCAGCGCACACACCACTATATGTTCATTAAACACACCGTTACTGCATTATTAAAGTGGACATACTGTACCAGAGACTAAAACATTTTCAGCTCCTTTGATAATAATGAGTTCCAAGCACTAAACTATAAAGAGTAGAGGGAAGCTATATTTAATTTTAAAAGTGAAAGTGAGTTTGGTTTTATGAAGTTAATGAGTCTTAGTTATGAAAAATGTTATCTTGCATTAAATTGTTTTGATAAAAAATTTTTGTATAAAAATTGTATAAAAAAGTATAAATTGTATAAATTTCCATGCATGGACACATTAAGCAGGCATACATTTTTTGCTTTACTCAGTATATATGTATGTTTTTAGCTAAATTTTACAATTTGCCTTTTTAGTTTTTTTCAGCTGAGAAATAAGCACAGTCTATCATCAACGTTTGAATTGCCCTTTTCGGCCAAAGGCTCTTTTGAGGATTTAGCAACTGTCAAATTCAAAAGAAAGAATGATCTGTTCTGATTCTGTGTTTTGAAGCTCAGGGACGAATCTCACAGAAATAACTTTGAATCTATGTTTACTCTGAAGCTGGTTCCTTCAGTTTAACTTAGTTGTTCATAAGAATTTTGCGAAAGAAGTACCTCAGTTTTAAAATAAAGATGCATACATCATTTATGTGTAGTAAACAAAGATTTGTGTTTTTCCACCAACCACTTGCATTGAATATCCAATTTTCAAACCCATGTAACATTTGAAATAAATTGCAATTTTTGGTTTATTATTTTTGAAGACCATATGATTAATTAGTAGCTTTTTTAATCAATCACAAGAACTAATAAAACAAATATTTAACTTTTTTAAGACAAAGACATATCTAAATGCTTTATTAGTTACATTTTCATACCCAATGGTGATCATAGAAATTCTTGTTTAATATTTTGAATCATGTGTCTGGAAATAAGACTGGAATTCTGCATCTCGATATGTTTACCTGTTTTGTAATTTTGTATTTAAATATAGACAAGAGCAGAATGTTCTGAAAATGTGCTTGTCCACAAAACCTAACTTAAATTATGAGCTTTCTCTGATTTGACCCCACTCTGTGCCTCGGTGGAAAACAAAATGAGAGTAATATGACAAACAGAAATCCCTTTAGACTGCTCCACTGTAGCCCTTCTGAGCACAGCAGGAAGCAATGAGCAGAAGAGTGCTTTGACATTGTGCAGAGTGCCACACATGACTAAAGGATTTTCATGCTATTTTTCATACTACATCCCTGCATATGATCCAAGTTCAGCATCACATCAATGTCAAATCATTGCAATCTTCTTTCAGAAAGGAACCTACAGAACCACAACTCACAACCTGCCTGGATAATTAGATCAACATCAACAAAAACAACCACACATAAACAGCTCCAAGAGTGGAAATGATGTGTTGCGTTCCACAAACTATCAGAAAGCAAATGTTTTTAACTACCTGAGCATGAAATGGAGCTGTGAGTGTGTGAGGAGACATAGTAGCGGAGTCTGACCTCTTAATTACATTTCCTCGGCAGCAGAAACAGTGCTGTTTAAATGTTCCACTGTGCTGCACATTATTATATTAAACGAAGAGTACCTAGGGGTTTCCAGCCATTCCGTAGTTCAATTATTCACTCCATAATAAATGCACCTATAGAATCCTTTTTGCACAGTGAGCAACTTAACAAGGAAAAGCATAGCAATACGTTGACAAAATTTACCACTATTAAGTGCTGTTTTAGCCAAGTGTTCAAATCTATGACCTGAAACTGAGAGTAAAGAAGCATCATTTGTCATTTTTGAGTGAGCTGACACAGCACAGAGAACTGCATGTCTCACTGAGGACAAAAAAGAACAAATCTCATGATTCTCCGGCATCAGCATTTCACGTCATTTCTATTTTCCAATATTGACGTCTTTTATGGCAGGACTGGACTGCACTTTTTAATACCTGGATGAATAGGAAGTGCTTTCCTGCTTTTAGTCTGGAGATACAGGTCAACCCAAAACAGAATAGATCCTCCTTCAAATCCATAAGTTAAGTTTGTTACAAGATGAAACAGCGCTAGATGGAAAGAAAACTTTAAAGAGTCAAGTAGTGCATGGAGTTGGGTATGTCTTTAACCGTTTGTCTAGCATTTATGCAGTATGACATATCAAAAAAGTTCATTTGTATTTTTTATATTTATATTTTATTGTATCTTGTTTTATTCATTTTATCTCTTTTGTTTCATGTACATATGTTTTGTGAGTTCCTCTGTTCAGCGCTTTGGGAAGCCTAGCTTGAAAGGCTTGAAAAATTAAGTTTATTAATATTATTTAACCTTTTCAACTACTCAGAACCACTGATGGGTCAAACAGGCTTTTCGCTGAATAGAAAGCTCTGGATTCGCTGATAGCCAAATCAAGCCCCTGCATGTGTAACACTTGTGTAGAGGAGCAAAATTAGCCAATTTTAGCATTCCAATAGTTCATCAGGATGAGTTAAATTTCATAAATGAAATAAAACATGAAAAAAATGTAATGTTTATTCTGATGATGAAGCTGAAATAAAGAGTTTGACAGTTTCCATAAAACTTTCTCTGTGTTTGTTGGTAGAGTATGGAATGTGAGGCTCAAGCTTTATGCTGCAATTATAATGTTTCTACTCATGGTGGAAAACCGACTAATGCTTACAAAACATGCCGACACATTCTGACAGTTTAGATATCTAACCCTGATATCTAACTGCTGATTCATATCTAACTGGCAATAGCTGATGTAGGTATTCACAACAATTCACAAACTACATAATATGATCTACACTCCATAAAACATTACTTGAATCAACATACAATTGTTAAGCTAGGGGTTCTACAGAAATCTTTTCATCTTCCCAAAATTGACTCAACACACATTTTTCAATTGACTCAACAAATGACCTGTTGACCTATAGCCCTGTCCTAACAACAGAGATCACCTAATCACAGCCATTCACAGCAACACTTTTAGGTTTAACTTTCATAGAAATAGACTAGGGTTTAATTAAATCACACATTTTTAAACAAAATAATACAAACAAAATGCATGTGTTTTTTTTGTATGCTAAATAATATCAAAGTTCTGTGTACAAAGTTAATAAGCAGTTTGTTTTGTTTTGAAAATTGAGAGTTGGTACAAGCCCACACATAATCCCAAGCCCAATCCCCTCTCAATTACACTCCTGACTTCTAACAGCCAGCTGATTCCCATCAATTGAAAATACACAAATAGGACACCTAACCCAGTCATCTGGTTTAGTCAGTACTGTTTTTTGCCTGACTGAACTGTCACCATTCAAGACATCAAGATTTTGTGAGTTTTGACCACATCTGTGAAGTTTTTCTTTGTTAGCTCACCTAGCTTGTATTTTCCTCTATTTGTGTTTCATTAATGCTTACTATTTTTTGACGAATAATCATTGTCCAAAATCCTTACCTCGTTGTGATCCTGAGGATGCCTGAAATGAGGAAGGCCATACAGGGTGCTCCCAAATATCTACATAACATTGCTAAGCATTTAATATTTTAATTAATCTTTTGCCTGTAAATAAACAGAAATAGTGTACGTACACAAAATATGTTTGCTCTATTGTCAAGTTTAAGTTAAGTTTACCATTCCAAAGTGGTTTTCCACAAATCTAAAAGTATGCAATCTATCAATATCCCTCAAGATGCTCAAGATGAGGAGCTATCCCTCCAACTCAGAGAAATTCTTCAATCAGCTTACCAATTATGAATTAACCAAACTTCAGAGACTAGCCACTCTAAAGAATAAAATTATGAATCACAATCTGAGGTCACTGTTCTCAAAACTAAATCTAATCAATCCTTGTCTTGCTTTACTTCCATCCATCATTTGGCCCCAACCAAAAGCTTTGTCAATGTAAGAATTAATACTCTGTACACGCAAATAAAACCCAGTAGGAATGTTCCTCTGTCTTCTCTTATAAACTTCCAGGTTTTAAGCACTGATCTTCAGCTGACTGTTTTCAGTTATATAACTCTAAACTGAGCATGACACTTACTCCAAACTTGAGAGAGCTCTTGAAAAGTGAGTTTAAATAAGGAATTATAAACAACATTTGAGGACACACAATAACAAAGCGGTTTTGTGATAGAAGTTTGATGGCAGAAAGAACTTTATGGAATCCCCATTGTCCGTTGCTACTGGTGCAGACATTCATTTTTGAAAGTCTGACAGGATGCTTGAGGGAGGAATCCTTTATAAAGAGTAACACCCCAAACTCTACATAAACAATGGAATGAAACGTTTACAGTAAGAGAAGATTTACTATCTCATACCAAGACATTTCACACTTATAACACACTAACACGCTCTGATAATTTACCTAATTAGGAAGTCAATCCTCGCCATCATGCAAACACCCAGCTGCACTGGATGAAAAACAACAAACACGCATGTGTAAATACAGCCTGCATGCAGAGCAACTGGAAAACAAGCACTGTAGTCCATTTGTCAAGTGTTTTCTGAAGCCCTCCAGGTGGTCTCTCAGTAAACTGTGTGACAGACTCGACTAGTAAAGGTGCCAGCTTGAGACTTTCCTCCTGTGTGGCCCCTTGATTTTAAAGAAAGTCATAAATCTGAAGCTAAATATCCCTCATCCATCATTACCCCGTGACCATGAATAGGCCAAACAAGGATGAAAGTGTAAATGCATAATTAGACATTCTTGAGCTCTAATAGTGGTTGATTCTGACACATTGAGGCGCAACAGACTCAAACTTCTACTAATAACAAGGTAAAGTACAGGAAAGCACAGCCAGCATGCCATTAAATATGAGCAAATATGACAGCTGGATTAAACTAGCTCTCTGTGCCATAGGACATTTCTGTTCCTCACACCGTTTAGATAGGTTGTGATGTGGCTTTACTGGAGATTTCTTTATGCTCCATGAATAATCATTTAAACAAATGTCCAATGCTGTAACTGCTATAGTGTGCTGACTATTTCGTAAAAGAAAGTTCTTGAAAACATTTTTTTTTTTGCAGTGCAACTTTGATGTAGCACAGATTTAAAATGGTATGGAAAAATTATAGGGTTGAATTGGATTTGAGTGAATTTTACTTTTAAAAAGTTCACTGATAAAATATTACTTATAGAAAAAAAGGCTAAAGGGTTAAGCAGTAAGTGATCACATTAAAATAACACATAGTGCCCCATTAATAACGATCATTATTGTCATAACATTTACATTTATGCATTTGGCAGACGCTTTTGTCCAAAGCGACTTAGATTAGGAGAGAGACAATATGCAATTTGTTACACCCTCAAAGTCTATCTCAGCTTCTCATAATAGAATTGTATCAACTGATCAATAAACCAAAGCAGTGAGGAAGTAGAGGAAGAAGATAAAGACAGAGGAGGGAAAAAAGAAGGTAGTAGTTTTTTTTTTTTTAATTATTATAATAGGTGTTTTCAGTTGTTTTTTGAAAGCTGTTAGTGTTGCTGCTTTCCTGACTGGATCAGGGAGTTTGTTCCACCATCCAGGGACAGTGAAAGGGAAGGTTCTGCTGAGAGATCTTCTGCCCTTGTGGGATGGAACCACAAGTCGCTGTTCCTTCTCTGAGCGTTGGCTTCTGGAAGGCATGTAGGAGCGTATGAGCTCATGGAGGTAGACAGGGGCTGATCTGGAGATAGTTTTGTATGCCAGCGTTAGCGATTTGAATTTAACCCGAGCTGCAATGGGGAGCCAATGAAGAGTGATGAAGAGGGGAGTAACATGAGCTCGTTTAGGTTCCTTGAAGATAAGACGAGCTGCAGAGTTCTGGATCATCTGCAGAGGTTTGAGCGTATTTAATGGAAGTCCTGCTAGGAGAGCGTTGCAATAGTCTAGACGTGAAAGGACCAGAGCCTGAACCAGGAGTTGAGTTGCATGCTCAGTTAAGAAGGGCCTGATCTTTCGAATGTTGTGCAGTGCAAATCTACATGCTCGAGTTGTCTTTGTGATGTGGTCTTTGAAGGACAGCTGTTCATCCAAAATCACTCCTACATTTCTGACTGTAGGAGAAGGGGTGACTGTAGAGGATTGCAGCTGGATGGTGAGGTCGTGATGCACAGAGAGATGAGCTGGGATTACCAAAAGTTCTGTCTTGGCCATGTTGAGCTGTATGTGATGATTTTTCATCCAAGTAGAGATGTCGTTCAGGCAGTCAGTTATGCGGGTAGTTACTGACACGTCATCAGGGGGACGACAGATAACGTAGACAGTGATTTTGTTTTAATATTGCTTAAGATCTTGATTTTCAAAATTTTTAGATACGAGTTAAAAACAAGATTAAAATCCCAATTCACAAAAGTTAATATGACTCCTTTGGTTTATTTTTGATTTTATTTTTGACTACATTTCTCAATGGGATTGTTTAAAACATGAAGTAGCCTTATTAAAACAGCTTAATCCAAAATGGGCCATTTAAGTGCCTTTGCCTTTAAATGGCGATGATATCCTACTCACACTGCCACAAGACCAAAAAAGAGGTACAAAGAACAGAGAAAATGGCACATATTTGATCTATTTTATACTATTCAGTATATGAGGAATCCAGGGGATATTATACCAGAAACACGTGGATTGTTCAAATTTTATATGAAAGGTCTGAATGTAACAGTGTGGTCAAAGCTGAAGTAAGACTTTTCTAACTGTAATGCAAGACAGGGGAGTGTAAGAACTCTTCTTATCTTGATGGAGCAAGAATTCAAAATATGTAGTGTATAGGCTTTGTAGTTAGTCGGCAGCGAATGGATAAAGCAACAGAAAGTAATTGTATGGATTGTAACATCACAAGCAAACCAATCTAAGAACAGTTTGCTTAAATACGGTTTCAAGCTGAAATAACAAAAAAAGAGAATGCAGACCCAAAATCTATGACACTAAATTATGTTTTATTTAAAAAATCCAGGAAAAATAAAGATTGGTCATCTCATAAAGTCATCTCATGTGGCGGTAAAAGCTATGAAGCACATTAAATTAATGCAATAGTATGTTAATATCAAATGTAAGACATTGGTAAGAAGATGCCAGAGTTGAAATTGCAGAAAAAAACACAACAATGAGCAATATGTCCATAATGAATATAAAACATACAGAGGGGAAGCATTCAGAGGAAAAAATAAGAATAAAAGACAAACATAATAGCATAATGGGAATACAAACTAAGAGAGGCAGGGACACAGACAAGCTGGGAACGTATGGTGTGAGCCAGGTGAATGGAAGAACAATAACATACACATGCAACATGAACAACTACACAAACAACTGCCAATTAGGAAACAGAGAGAGAGAGAACAGGAAGGGAGATCACTTGACCAATTTAACACAAACAGAAAGAGTGCAGAGCAGAACGAAAAAAACAATCACTGACCTTGATCCAATCAGAACCAAAAGGTCAGAGACAAGACAAACCACATTCGTCTGCCATGTGATATCACTCAGAACAAATTATAGGCGACAGACCAGAAATTACATGAAAGAAGCCCACGGAAAGAAATGCCCATCAGCGGTCTCCAACATAAGTCAGAGGCCGGAGAATCCTTGAAAAAACTTTTTGAAGTGTTTTGAATTGATAAATAATGATGGATTTTTCCATTTTTCTGTAAGGGTGTGGGTTTTAAGTCAGCGTTGAGGCAACATGTGTTATTGCTTACACACATATGTTAAAAAATAAAAATTCTCCAAATCCTTACAAATACAGAGCAACATTAACCCAGACTTAAATACAATTCTCTAAATTTGACTGTGTAGATACAAAAATGAGCCACAAAATACAATACTCTGAAACACAGTCACTGCAGAATCCCTTTGAGGAAAACATGGCTCCCATGGCCATCAGGGCAGACAGAATTAGCAATGTGTTCCTCATAGCGTATATAATGACAGCTCATTAATTTTGCCCATTTCTGTGCAAAGTAAAGAGATGGCTGACACACGGTCAAGACAGGGAGAGTTAGCGGTGGACTGACTTCAGGGGCTTTGAACCGGAACAAACAAGATCAGGGCGGAAGAGAAAGTTTCCTGTCATATTAGCTAATACATATTTTGTGGTATGTACAGTACGTAGCTTATGCTCGTAGTAATGTAAATCATTAGCACAGCAGCTCTTAGCAAAGCACTTACACAGATAAGACGACTCCATGTGCCTCTTCAAACATATCGCTATCAGCAAGTTGGAAGCCATTTCAGCTAAAATAAGACATTTATTATGTGAGAGCGGGTTGTTTTGGGCCATTTTAAAAAGCTTTTTATCATATACAAGTGGATCATGGAAGACTGAGCTGGCAATTGTGAGCGCTTTTGTACAGCAATAATAAACCTCCATCTGGCCAAGTGGGAAGCCTAATGAGCATCAACATTTTTTTCATTACATCATTGACATAAGCTAATGGCAATTTAAATGGCAATTTAAACATCATCAAGTTACCACAAATGCCTACCATTACAAGTCTCTCCATGGGGTTGTCTAATGCTGCGCTACAGATCATAAGTCGCTGGCCAAACTTGAAAAATTTTGCTACTTCTCTGAAGTGCCAATCCTTCATTTGCAAGATCAAAAGAAAATACACAGCGCACAAACAAGATATTCTCAATGCAAATAATTGAAGAAATTACTTTGCATTATTATGTGATAAAAAAATTCTAAATGAATACTTTAAAAGAAGAAGAGTATTTTTTTTATAAGTTTGTATAACAAGAAACACTTAACCATCAATTTAGGAATCTTGTAAAATGTCAAACTTCCAGAGAAAAAGTGATGATTTTTACTAATATGGTAGAGAAAGTAGAATTTTAACCCAAACTTGAATTTATAAGTTAACATGTGGTTCTTGTGGCTAGAAAACTCATACATTTTTTTCTAAGTTTCCAAGGACACATAATAAAAGTTTGCTGCACAACATAAATCAAACCCCTGTCTTCTTTTGTTACACAGGAAAGAAAAGAATGAATAATTTAAATAATGTAGCTAAGGTTTTCCACCAAACACGCTTCAACAGGGTCCAATACAGTTTGTTGCTTGGGGAGACTTTTGGGTACAAAGACCAACTTGTTTGGTTCAAAGAAGCCAAAACTTTGAGGTTTAAACATTTCAAAGAATGTGAAGGATATCTAGTACACCGTAAAGTTAGCAGGCATTAAGCCATTTTCTGGTTTTAACAGTATAAAATCACTTTTAAAGGTTCTTACCATATTCATGCTACGTGAGGGTAATGACTGAGCGTGCCTCCACAATATATTAACCAGAGCCAATGTTTATCAAGTTATCTTGAGAAATAGACAATGAGAATGCCTAGGTTTGGGGAGGTATTGCTTTTCTACATTGCTTTTTATATTAAGGCAAAGTTTAAAGATGTTAGATTTCCAACTAGTATAATAAAGATTATCTAACATGCTATACTGAATTCACTTTAATAATGTTATGATTATGAAATATTTCAACATGATTAGAGAACATTGCTATCTCAAAGCTTATTGAAAATCTGAACACATCAGTATGACATACGCAGAAAAGTAGATGTGTATGTGGGCATTAGTAGCATTAATATCAAATAAGTGGATCTCACATGATTAATTCATGTCTATTCCATGTTGTATAACACGAGCTTAGATATCCTATATTTTCATTATCAAGGGAGTGAGCAGAATTGGTCAGTTGGTATTTAATTTTCTTTAAATATGATACCTATGTCTAAATCTACCTCTCAGTTTCAACTTCATGCCAAAATGGTGTTAACAACATGATATAAATTCCATTTTATTACATAAATTTTATATAAAGTCAGCATACAAATAGACACAATTGCTCTATACTAAATTAAATTGCGTTCTCTTCAGGAAACTCAATTTTTAAATGTAGAGAGCTGTAGATAATTTAAAAAATGCTGGTCATGCCAAAACAAACAGCAGGAGCTACAGTATAACAAGGTAATAGTGGTCTGACGTCTTGGTTTTGGTGTTTTCAAATGTCAACATCTGCTCTTAGAGACAAGCCCCATAAACTACATGAATGAGGATACTACACTTGCATCTTGTTGCTAAGAGACAGGACGAGGTGGAGGTTTAGGCATACACAAGACGGGATTGGGAATGTACAACAAACGATTTGGACGAAAACTAAAATGAATGCAAATTTTAATTCTATGGGTTTTCCCATAACTGCTATCATTTTAGTGAACTATTTTTTCATTACGGTGTCCCAGTGTTATAAGCTAAACGCTGAGAGATTTGGCAGACTAAATTTGAGTCTTTGAAGAAACAAACAGCACATTATCACGTCTATTGTAAATATGATCAGGAAAGCAGGAACGCCACTTGGGCCCTTAAATCAGGAAGGGATTTACAGCACGTTGGTGTTCGCACTACCTGTGCCAATGGACAAGGTAGAAATAAATTGGTTCAAATGGGATTTTCTTTTCCATCTCTCCCAGCCCAATTCCCCTTTGCTTCCTCACCACACCATCTCATAACGGAGATCATTAATACTATATGATATTGACTCAGCAAAGCCTTTGCTTTTGGGATAAAGTGCTTCTGTACGTTCTCTAGAAGTGTCAGGCTTGAGCGGGTCTGTTGCTTGGCAACCAGGTGGTACCTAGTAAGAGCTTCTCCTATGAGAAATCCCCTCATACTACAACGCAGCGAAAGCCCAAAGTGCCGCCCACGGGCCTCTCCCCTTTTACATTACATGAAACCAAATAACACTTAATTTCAGGAAAACAATTCAAACGTTTGGACAGAAACTTGTATGGGATTATCTGTATTTTATGTCTTGGCATTTAAAGCGATTTGTAAAAGATTGAAATGAAATATGCGAACGGAAATCCTCAGCTGAAAGAGAACAGGCCTTACAAGCCCCAGTTAAACTAACGGTCCACATTGCCATGACAACCTCAGTGTGGTGGACAAAGACCTTGCCGTTAGCACCAGTTTTTGAAATGCAGTTTTTATTTATTCATCAGTTTCTGCTTTCAACGCACACTAAAGATGCAGAGCGCACACACGAATGATTGACACCCAAACAGAAGCTGCAGCTCACTTTTAACATATAGACTGGTTGAGACAGAAGTAAAGATGAAGGATATAGTGGACAAAAATAATATTGTTCTACTAAAGAAACCAGAAATCCAAGGAAATGTTTATGAAATGATATAATGCTATCAACTTAAAGTGCTGTATGTGATGTCATGGAAGTTCATCAGATTTGCAATAATGTCAATTATGTATTTCAATGAACCCTGACTCAGAGAAAAGATTAACTAAACAATCACCCCACCCCTTGTTTCTCTACAAAGCCACATTGTAAGATGACATTTTGAAAATTTACAGCAACAAAAAAATCCTCCCCCACTTCAGCTATAACAGTCTATAAAACTGGATGTTAAGCAGAATATGTAAAAAAAATTATAGAAAAAAAATTGAAATAATATTTGGAAAATATAATTTTTTTGGCTTAATATTTTACATTAGCGTTAACACAATTATTCCTTATTTTTCTGTAATAGCTAATGAATCTCAGAGCCTTAATTGAAATGAAGTCATTTTAAATAAATGGCCACAAAAAAAACTGAATTTAATGAACAGAAATTCAGCAAATTTAGAAGAAAAATTCAGCAACTGGTCAAACTCATCTCTTATTTACAACCATACGTTAACGCCTATTCCAGACAAAAAAACAATACATTATTTTTTTTAAATTAACAAAACTGCATTTTTTATACAATAATATAGATGTAAACCTTCAGAAGAAATCTTGTTTCAAACTGTTATTAGTCATTTTAATCACAGAAGCTAACAAAGGAAGGCTTTTGTGTGAAACTAAATGCAACAAGAGCAGTGTAACAAATAGCATATTGTCAACCATTGTTTTGTGGTCCTTGTGTCCAGTTGTCATGATGACAACTGGACACATTTCAAACTCACATCAACACCTGATCTGCAGCTTTTAACACACCGTCATTTGTGTGTGGTCTCAATTCAGAGTGTGAGACGGCAGCTGAATATACAATAGGGAAGCGTTTCAGTCAAGGGAGAATAGGGGCTCAACAGCATGACGGGATATGGGAGTGCATACTTCAAAAGTGGTTCTTGTCACAGCTGACTTTTTAAGCTATAGGCTTACCGAGACTCAAACACAGACCCAGGCCATCAAACCACAAAATGTAGCAGTACTATTGAGACATAAATGGCTCTGCACTTACTTTTCAGCTTTCATGGATGGGATATTTTTCCATTCCTTTCACAAGGCTGGTATATATCAGTGGGTCCCTGCTGGACCCCTCACCCCAGGGAGGTCTGATCCCACCTAAACAGAAACCTCCTACCAGACACTCAAATATCAACCTTCCAATGTTCCCCTCGCACAAACACTTCACAGAGCCAGGTGGATATGAGCTTCACCGGAGGAGCCCATATATGGAAGCTTTCAAAATCAATTGCCACTTACATTTTCAATTATGCCCTTTGCCGCCCTGTCTTTTGTTTATAACCTTCTGTTGGCAATAAATCACATCAGTCTATTGCACCACACCCTACAAGACCAAATCAATAACAGCTGAGATCAACAACAACTTGGACACTGACATGTAAAATATTTCATGCCAGATGGTGACTGGGTACGCAGAGCAGACTTAGCCTTGTGCTCGACTCATAAATGAATTAAAATTTCAGCAGGCTATTAAATACTTAGTTGTGTACCCTTAATTAAGGACTGCATATTCATAATTTCTAAGCCTTGGTTTATAAATATTAATCGCAACACATTCCTTCACGAGAGTAAAAATAATTGGTATGTCCATCAGTAGATCAACTTGGTTTTGGTAGTAAAAAGTTGTGCAAACAAAGGCTGCAGTGCAACGTTGTAAATCAATGTTTGTTACAAAAGAGAAGCTAATTAGGTTTGGAACAGAGCTGAGTGACATTGGCAAAATAAAAACATGTTTAAAAAAAATCACCCATAAAAAAAGTGTTAGACTAACAAAAAGAAAG
This sequence comes from Danionella dracula, assembly GCA_900490495.1. NCBI lineage: Eukaryota > Metazoa > Chordata > Actinopteri > Cypriniformes > Danionidae > Danionella > Danionella dracula. Next base: position 3,593,549 of record UELW01000444.1, read on the forward strand.
TATTAAGTTGATTTGGCAAACTCAGCATTGCTTAAAACCCTGAACTAAAATAAAATAAGTCTTTAGTTTGTAAAGTAAAAAGATATTCAAAAATCTAATGTAGTGCTTTAAACAGTTCCTCATCCATTTTTAAAATGTCACTGATAACACCTTTTCACAAGTTTTGGTCATCCCTTAGGTGTGATTTAGTTGTTTTGAACATGAATCAGCACTTATAAAGCAAATCAACATCTTACTTTTACAAAAAAAGTCTGCCACAAACAACTACACAAGTCTGTTGCCAAGATCCACTTCTTCCTACACTCAACCAAATGTCTGTTGTTTAACAAAGATTTTTCTATTTTTCCAAAGTCTGATGTTCTAGCATTATGAAAACAATCTGAAGCTGAACTATTTTTGTCACTCAAACCCCAACATATGAAACCCACCTAAACTACTTTTGGGGGGTAGACTGCCACCTGCTGCACCATTTGGAATCTTGAAGTAAAATCTGAACAACACATCCAGATATTGGCACGGGGCGATATTCTGTCACTGTTAAGCCTGAAACCAATTATAATTATCTAGATCCAAACATAGAGCATCATAAAACTGCCAGAAAAAGCTTTTGCCACCACCAAGGAAGAGTTTAAACAACCGTTACTTTTGAGTGACCTCTGAAACACGTGTGATGTGGAGATCTAAAACAGTTGATACATTTACATCACATGTACTGGCTTTCCTTTAAAGGCTCAGACCTCTAATTTCTTTACATCTGAGCTCATAAAACATCAAGAAAACCGTGACAGCAGATTTGATCATACATTTTCGTTCCACTCTTTTGCTCTAAAGAGTCTGCAAGACCTAAGTATATACTGAAATCAGGCCGAACTGATATTAATCCTCAAACTCTTGTCTAATCAGCATGTTTTGACAGTGACGGACTCATTTGCTGCATATGCCTATAAATCATTCAGCTTTCTCCTCTATGGGTATATTTAAGGATCACACAAGTATCAACTGGCAAAGGATTCAACTGATCCTAGATAACTTCCTCAAATATTCACCTTGATATCCTCCTGTAAAACACAAATAAGATGACAAACCTACATCAGAAATGGACTGCATGAATGTGACTGCTGTTGTTTGTGTGTCGCAAAAAGGGTTTCTAAAACAAAGGTTGCTGAGAGACTGTGATGTCTCTTTGAATCACAGCACATTTCTGAGATACTAAAAAAAAAAGAACTGTTGCGATTTTTTTAAATTCACTCTTGTTCTCAATACATAAATACTACAAGCAATCACAATTACGCAAGTTATCTATGTTATTTGTACAAATCTATTTATTTTACTTAGCAAGTGGTTATTCAGCTCACGTACCATAGCTGCGTAAAAAGCTAATCCCAGCGCTCAAAAAAATATTTGTTGGATTTACTTAAAAACCTTGGTCAAAGGAATTCCACGTAAGCATTTTAAGAAATGCTAACTGTAAATTATTCTGTTGAAAGCTTAAAAAGGATAGGTAAACATGGATTTTATATTTGAGTAGCTACATTATTTTTTGTTATTTCTGTGGTCGCTGACATTACGGGATTTATATATTTTTAAATGTAATTAACTGTTAATCCACATTAGGCCTTGGTGAAGCTGCTTTGAAGCAATAGCTAAAAAGTGATTTATAAAAACATTTTAATTGATTGACTTTATCAACACAAATAAATCCACTTTTGTTTCAGGTGATATGTTTTTGATGCTTCTTTATTTGAATATCTTAAATAAGCAAAATTATTTTTAAATGAAATCTGACCACTCTCATTTGTAGAGTGCGTGGTGCATGACTGGTATTTAGGGTTACCAGTGTTAAGTATTTTGGTCTGTTTTGTTTGGTATCACTTGGTTGGTGATTGTTCAAAATATTTTCATAAGATTTTTATGTAAGCCTCTAGACAATGCTAAGCCTCACTATGAATCTTAATAACATACTATACGACATGCTTCCATTGAATGGAAATTCTACAATTTTCGCTGATCAGAAAGACATTAAACCAGCAGATATACAATCTTGGCTTTTGTTTATTTACTGGAAAACGTTAGTGGAAAATGAAATTAATCGATGTGGTTGTTATCATTTCTTAGCTAATTTGCATCATGACTGATGAATGTAATAAAAATCATGGACGTACTGTAGAAGCTCAATAGATTAATCTTGACAATAAAATTGAATAAATGTAAATGTCATCCAGTTTTACTCAAGCGCTCTCACATAAACAGTCATTCTTAATTACCGTATAGTCAGAGCTCACTTAAAAGGATACTTACAAGTGATTGTAAAATGTAATCATTTACTCAATTGCTTTGTCTCCCTAAGCTTACATGTAGTGTGAATAAAAAAGAAGAATGCATTGGGGAAAAGCTTAGTCTCCCTTTGCTGTTCTCTTATGGTATGAGTGAGCAGGGTTAGTGTAAACAACTTCAGGCTTCAAAAGCAGAGTATGTGCACATAATTTACACCCCTTGCCATTCCTTCACCAACAGTCTGTCTTCTGTGCAACACTATAGAATATCTTCTGAAAGAAACTGAAACTTGGTTGTATATAATGATGATCTGCACCCAGCTGGCTTTCAAGACTTGTCATATAGACTGCACAGATTGACAGGTGGACTGCTTTGAGGTTTTAGAGAATAAACTATTCCTTTCCTCAATACATTGACTTGACAGTCAGTCAGCTGTCAAATCTTTGAATGTTATCATTGCAGTCCAGCACAACTCAGCAACCCTGCAACATGAACAACGCACAAAACCTACACCGATCCACAGAACCTCATGTATGATGCCACTATCAACGGGAGGCTTGCAAATCAGAGGAAAGCCTTGTGTATTATGACTAAAACATGGTTTTGTTCTTTTTTATGCAGAAGCTTGAAGTAATACAATAAGAGAAGCACTTAAAGCCAGTCATATGAGATGACTTGGCAGGGATTCCAAACACCAACCAAGTTGTGCCATTTGCATCAACAATATGTCAGTTTACTGATTAATGTACACCACTGAAAATAATTTCATGCACTCAAAACACTTGCCCGAAGGAGGGAAAGCTCATGGATGACTAATCAAAATAAAAATGACCCATGCTTTGATTTAACATCCGTGCTCATTTTCTGCTGAAGCTGCCTATCAAAGCACTAGTGATGTTGCATTAAAGCTAACCAACAACAAGCACAAAAACAGATGAGAGCTTAATTTTTTACGGTAAAAGGTTTACTAAGCTGACATTTCCCATTTTTAAAGTGTGTTTTTACACAGTAAAAGGAATAATGCATTATCATTCTCTAATTTTCAGAAAAGCAATTCATCCAATCCCAAAGGTGATTATAAAAATCCTATTATATAAAACTATATAAAAGGAACGGAAGCGTCCCTTTGTAGGTATTATATGCATTTAAGTGCTATTCTGTGAAAAATGTAAACAGCTAAAAAGGAGATTTAAATCAAAGAAGCAAAGTAGCCTGCTAAATGGACAGGGAAATAATACAAATCGCACTGAGGTTTTCCACTTCCTCCAAATATCCCACAAAGTGCTTTCTACATCCAAGTAGGCCAGATGATAACAAATCCATTAAGTGCACACGCACTAATCATGAGTCTAATTGCTCTCTTCAAAGCTGCCAGTCAAAAAGTGATGAAATACATAATGCACTGTAAACCACAAAACAGTAGGTCCATCATAAATTTAATCTGCAGATGATCACATACCCCCTGGGTATAATTGGTTTTATGTCTAAGCAACATAAAAGCAAACCACAAACTGAAAGGAAATAAATACATGAGTATGCGGAGTGTTGCAGTTAATCTTGTGTCCATCTTCATCACAAAGGTAAATGTGCAATTTGCCAGAGTGTAATGTGAGCCAGACACAGTCAAATAAAAGCTTCAACCTCTACAAAAAGACAGCTCTTCATTGCAATGCTGTGAAAAAGGATGCATCTTCAGAAAGATTTCACCAGAGCGAGAACAAGACTGGCTCTTATTTGTTGAGAAGGCCTGTCAAAATACACACAGAAAGCTGCAAGCTGCCACAGCAACCAGCCAGTAATTCGGCACACACCTACACATCTTAACTGATACCAACTATTCAATTACTGAGCTGGCTTATTGGGGCAAATGTCAAAACAGCATAATCCACTACATAATCAAACTCTCTTGAGAAAAGGATATGGGCTGCAAACCATCCTGAGACACCAGCTCCGAGGACGAGTGGTCTGTTTGATACAGAAGAACACCACAGGTGCCAGTGCAGGGTACGGAGGCTGCTCCTCTTCATCAGAAACCAAATCCGGAGTAGGGTCCTGGGCCCCAGACTCCTGAGTCTGGGAGCTTTCATGGGCAGGGATCCATGTGCTGCTTTTTTCCTCCACATCTCTGATCTCTTCGCTGGGACTGGGCACCCGGTACAGGGCTGAAATAGGAACTCTTACCTCTCCTCTCTCCAAGTATTGAAAGTGTTCTTTCCCCTCGCCATCAGTCATGATAGAGCGTCTGACAATGGTATCCTACCATTAAATGAAAAATATGTCAAACAAGAATTGCTATATGTTTCTTTAAAATGACCAGTAGCTATTACTGTATTTTTATTTTTATATACAGAAAAGGGGGACTTAAAAATATTTTAGTCCTACAGATTGTGTCTATAACTAGAATACTGAGGATTTTATAAAAAAAAAAAACGTTATTGTAACAAAAAACTGGGTTCTATACATTCTATGGTATTGGATTTAACCAGTTGTGTAATTGCATTTGTTGATTCATTTAAATGAATACAACTGAATATCAAGTGATATATTTTTATATAAACATTTGAAGATTTGTCAGCGCTTCACTATCTTAATCTATGTTTTTAAAGGTTCAGTTTTTAATCACTTTGATTTTTTTTATATGACACTTTTATGCTTGATTTTATTAAATGTACTTTCTTTTTATTCTTTGTTTGCAATGTAAAGCACTTTGAATTACCCTGTGTACGAAATGTGCTATACAAATAAACTTGCCTTGTCTTGACTTGCATGTTGTCAGCATTGCACATAATATTTAGTTTGCCATTAAAAAGCAAAAAACTATGTTTAAATTTACATCATTAAGGAAGCCCATTCTAAAAAAAAGTCAACTTTTGGAAGGGGTTTGGACATAAAGCTGTGCGTAAACGATGTGAACACACATACAAGAAACCCAGTCATTTTCAGCAAAATCCCAAAAGTTTGAAGTTTTTTTCTTAATTATTTTAATTTTTTTCTCTCATTTAAAACGTTTGCTGGCCTATCTATAAGTGGGCAAAGCGGGCCAGGGTTTTATAATCAAAGGTATTTTAATAAATGCAAACACGAGACCACCGTTTATAACATTATTAAACATATTTTGTGCTTTTTGATGGCAAACTAAATATTATGTGTGATGCTGATAACGTGCTGACTAATATCTTCAAATATTTATATAAAAGTAAATTACTTTATATTCAGGTTGTTATTAGTAATAATATTCTCAGAACATTTTAGAAAGTTTTTGAGTAATGAAAGTTCTGTAATGGTGAAAGAACACGTTTTTTGTGAGTGAAGTGTGTTCTGAATGTTGACCAAAACGTTCTCAGAACATTAAAAATATATATATTTGTCACGTTTTTTATCATTTGTAAAAACAATTTTCTTAACCTGAGTTATTTGTAAAAAAGAGGTGGAGCAAACATTCAAAGAGCATTCTATAACGTCCTTTTACAATTAACATTTTGAACATTTTATTTCAATATTTTAAGCTAAAGTTCCCAGAATTATTGGAAAAAAAATTTGGGAGACAGGATTTCAGACATCACATTTCTCCTTCAACGTATTTTCTTTAATTATCTTTATATTTCTATCAATAAAGTTGTTACATGAATATTGTGAACTATAACCAACCAAATGCTTGACTTGTAAAAGTTTCACAACGTTAAAAATCTAACAAGACCTTTTGTTGGCTTGGTCTCAAATGTTGAATGTTAAATATGCTTGCCATATGAACTGTGCATTAAATGAAAAATAGCTGCTCTTCGAATACCTACTGGAAACGTTAATTTGATTTAAATATATATATATCATTATCACACACATCAAAGAAACAAAAAAAAATTGAATGCTTTTGCCTTCATTTTAGCAAGAATTATTGAAACTAGTTTTTAAATTGGGTTTAGATTATCCAAATATTTCATAATTACAACATAATTAGTTAGTACCTCTATAAATAATATAAAAGGGAAACAACAACGCACCTCTGCTGGGGAAAGTACTCTCAAATAGTCCAACATTTCAGATTGTTCAGTGTTTTAAGCACCCTTTTACTAACAGATATTGAAACGTAAACAACTTCGAGAACAAAACGAACAAGTTACCTTACAGATAAGGAATCGGAGGTTCCCATAAGCATCTCCTTTACTTTCAATGTACCGCAGAAAAATCCTTTCTCGTGAGAGACTCGCTCTGATCCATTTGTCTCTTTCAAATGCTGTTTCTGGCTCAAAGGTGGGCAAGTCCGTCAAATTTCTTTAATATGGGCAAACCTTGAGTGTTTTATCCCAAGAGAAGCAAGAGTGTCTCAAACGTGAAGCGAAAAAAGCCATTTTCCAAAGAAAAACCGCGCAAGGGTTTGGCGCATCTCTGTCGGTCTGGATTCTCCCTTGATGTGACACGCCAAACTTCTAGCGAGGAGAGCGCGCGAGCACGTGACTCTTCCTCTGGCTTCACCCGCATTACTTCACACCTGGTACACTTTCAGTAATTAGGCTCAGAGCGATACTTGTCAATAAAACAAAGAGAAAATAATATTACAAGCACAATGCAAGAGAAGCACGAGCATATACACCACATAATTAATGTGGTAGCTGCTAGGCTTTCATCTCAAAATGCGATTTGCTAGTCAAACATTGCTACAGAAATTTCCACAAGAAAACAGCATAAACGCGTTTGACAAACCCGCCATTACATGCTAATAAACAACCTAATTAAAAAAACGCCAGGAACGGATGTGTCTTCTTCTTCTTCTTCTCAATCTTAAAAAAACAATCACTGCAGTCTATAGATGACATATTTTTACACGTTTTAGGATTTAATCACATAAGTACAATTATTTTCTTATTATTGGTTCTTACAAGGTAAATAGGTTTAAACTGGTTAATACTTAATTTTATTAAGATCTTTTTTTATATTCTCAACTGTTGGAAAGACTAACACCCTTGCAAGTTTAAGGGCTAATTATGTTTTTAAATGGTTTGTAAACTGGTCAAACAACAGTGTGCCTGGTATTTTGACAAATCAGACTTGAAAGAGCGTTAAAACAACACTGAAAGTTTCATAAATCTATATATTTTTTTGGTTTTGTTTTATTAAAATCAGTGAACAAAAGACCACATTTGTCTTCCACCAGAGTGGCTAGCCAGTAGCACACAGCCTCACCTTTGCTATCATTACATCTTAAAGAAAGCCCATAAATTAAAAAAGTAAACTTTTGGAAGGGGTTTGGACATAAAGCTTTGCATAAACAATGTGAACACACTTAAAACAAACCCAGTTATTTTTAAATGTGGCATTACAATTCAGCTGTTTTCAGACCAATCAGTTTATGACGTGTAAGTGGTCTGTGATGTAAACATCTTTGGCTAATGTTGATTGACATGCGTGTATAACCGTACCTCACCACACCTGCCATGTTGTAAATTTTGCATAATGTCTGACATTGTTTACATAGAGTAGGAGCAATCTCCTGGAGGTATCACTGTTGCTCTATTTCAGGCATTGTGTCTTGCACTTGTCGTAGCTAAAACCCGTTTCGTTTGAAACTGGACAGGTGTAGCAAAACCATTTCCTTATCCCCAAAGAACAGTTAACAGGTGAATATAGAAGATCTGAAATGTTTTTTCATTGTTTTTTTTCAAATGTTTAAGTTAACCAATATGCACCAGTACTTATAGTACTATAGTATTTACTCTTTAAAGTGCCACCACTTTTCAGAGTGCTGTTAACCTACAATAGTATGCTCATGAATTTTTGGGTTAAGGTTAGGAATGAATGTTTGTAGATAAAAACACCTTGACAAAGTTGTTTACTGTATTTGATATTTGTTCTATGGCATGGTCTGGTTACATTTTTGTAATATGTTTCAACCATATTTGTAGCCTTGTTATTTTTAGGTATATATTAAAATAACATTGATTTTCTTCATTCATTGATGTAATTACTAGCAAACAGGCAGCTAACAACATTTTGTCACACTGTTGTTAGCTGCCTGTTTGCTAGTAATTACATCAAATTAGATCAATTTTGCACTCATTTGAAATCATTGTAAGAACATAATATATTACTTGATTTATTACTGTAGGAGATTTGACCATAGTTTACCCCTTTTTAAACTGCTTTATGATGGATAGCCACATTAACATCAGGAATCTCTGTATTTTATGTTTTGAACTCCATGAAAGAATTCTCTTGTTGTCCACTTAAAGCAGTGACAAAAACTTGCCACATTTAGGTGAGCCATAATAAAAACACAAAAAAGGGCATAATGGGCAACCTTTAAGATAGCCTTGAGGAGTAAAAAATGATGTTCTGTACAAAATGTGAAGTTCAACATTTTGATCTGATCCTAATCTGAAAAAGGCTGTATAAAATTCTTTCTGTACATAAAACAAATATTTTAAATTTTAAATTTTATTTTTTCTTTGTGTCATTGAGTGTACAATTGTATCTTACTGTGAAAGATTATACAGATTCTTCACTGCATACAGTGAAATGTAACATGGGAGAAGGATTTAATTGCTAAAATTTTTATTTAATAAAAAATAAACACATTTTTGCAAAGTAAACAAATTAGTAAAAGTAAAAATGATTCAGTTCAAGAGCTCTTTATGGATTTTATTGGAGGCAGCTATGAAAAGATCGAGCTTAAAAGGTGGCCCTTTGGGATGTCAGATGCATTGAAATAATTCCATATTTTTGGTAAATTGTGACAAATATAATTGGATCATAGAACTATATTGTCCCCATGGGCAAAGCAAAAACAGTACACCTCACAAGGCCTTCAAACGAAGGAATGAAAAATGTTCTTGAAACATCAGAAACATATTCAATGTTAATGCTGAAAAATGAAAATTGTTTCATAAATATCAGGAGCATGTCATTAAAAATTGTTGCATGCTTCCTTTCAGCTCTCTAAATTGTGCCATTGTTTCAGTATGAATCAATATTGCCTCCAAATGGATTAGACAAGCTGCAGCTTTACCATATTCTCAAACAAATCCCTGAGAAAAGTGTTTCTCTTTATACAGTATTACTGTTTCCATGGTATCTTGACTCTCAGTAAATGAAGTGTCATTTTGAAGAAAACTGCATTCAATAGATCAATTATTTCCCAGAGATAATCAATACAGAGCTCTTAGAAGAATGACCTCTTAATCTTGGGGTAAGCATATGGTCCACTCTGATAGCAGCTCTCGGTTTTTTTGGATTTAGTTTTGCACATGTGCTCTACAACAGTGCAATGAAATATATACAGTTCAGACTGAACACATTATTAACAATCAGTGGGCAATTGTTACTAACACTTTCCTTCAAAGCTATATTTATCTTGTAATTCAATACAGAATAACAAGTAGATGAACTATCATTTAACACGCACATCCCTGAAACTAACAATACAATTATTAATATAAAACAAAAAATTAATTCAAAATAATAATAATGTAGTAATTTTGTGTATATAAATGTTTTTTAACAAAAATATACTGGAAAAAATTATGAGGATTTACTGTTACTTTTAATTAATGGTCAAATAGCAATAAAATAAAGTGAAAATTTTTATTGTACATTATGGGAATTCACAGTTTTTATACAGGGCTTTTCTTTTTCAGAATCAGAATCAGCTTTATTGCCATGTGTGTGTGTAATTTCCTGTGGTACAATGGACCCATCAGTGCAAACAGCATAAGTACAATATAAACCACATAAATACAGTAAAGTGGAACACAACTAACAAGCATTGAACATAAGGCTATGAGGTAGAGTGTTTTGAAGGATTGATGAAATCCAAACAGTTGAACAAAAGTCTATAAAGTGAAGCGTGCTTAAGTGCAAAATGCAATGAAATGAAATGTGCGAGAGTCCAGGTGCAGGTAACAAATGGCGGGGAGCTAAGAATTCAGCGGCTGGACAGCTTGGGGAGAGAAGCTCTGTTTGTGCCGTACAGTCCTGGTGTTAGTGGCTCTGAAGCGGCGCGCCAGAGAACAAGAGCTCAAAAAGGTGGAGGCTGGGGTAAGTGGGGTCCAGAATGATTTTGTTGGCTCTCTTTCTCACTCTGGGCGTGTACAGGTCCTGGAGGGAGGGTAGGGAAGCACCAATGATCTTTTCAGAATAGTCCTCTGAATCTATAGACATCTACTTTAGTGGCGTAGCTAAACCAGACAATGATGGAGGAGCAGAGAATATATATATATATATATATATATATATATATATATATATATATATATTTATTTATGTTTTTTTTTAATAAAAATGTATAATACTGGTGTTTGACTTTAAAATTATAGTGTAATTATACAGGAAGGAACTGCTACTTTCAATAGAATTCTACCATAAAATAGTGATCAGTATATTTATAGTTAAATAACAGTTACTGTTAGGCAACATTGCTGCCAGTCATTGTACCATTTTTATATGTATTGTTTTTTACAGTGTATATATAATATAGCTAATGACTTCAAAGACTGGTTCAAACAGCACATCTTTAAATATATAGTAATAAATGAAAGACCAAAGCCGAAATGTCTAGAAAACAGGTGTGGGTCTTAAGTTACAGAGTAAAGGATTTGATGATAGATGAGGCTGAGCGCTTTTCACAGTTTGGTGAGGATCCAACAGTTGTGCTGTGTCAACTAAACCCTCTGATATCAGTGCTAAGAGAGGCAGATACCATCTCACTGAGAAGGAGCAGTACCAACCTGTCACTCATCTCCTGGGAGGTTTATCCATGAAGCTACATTTGCTCTTTCCGTCACATCACTTATATCACTGCAAATCATTTAACTGTATACATAAATACAGTGTCAAGTGAGGAAAAACCTGTAAGCAAACTAGAACCTTCAAGACACATCATGCAGATTTGATTTTTCTGATCTTCCTGGTGGCTTTAATCCGCTAGGAGAGAGACTTTTGATCTCTCAGACAGATCAACGGTAAAGATGCAAGGCTTACAATTGTGGGCTTAGTGATTACACGCAGCATTTCAAGGAGAAAAGTCAGGAAACAGCCAAGCATTCACGGGTAGGAAAACAGTAGTAATGAGACTGACCTTCATTTAAAGCACATGCCAAGGATTCGATTCCCCTCCAGTTGATCTTTCTATTTCACAGTCAATATTTTGTATTATAACGGATCCATATTTCTAGTCAAGACCTTTCAGAGATATGGTTTCTCAATTTGTTGTGCAATTTCTTTTCAACTGATTTCTATCCATCTCAAAGCATGCACTCTCACAACAGAAAGTCATATTTTGCTTCTATGACAAAGTTGTGTCTGGACTTTAGTCACACTTGGCTCCTTCAGTCAGTTTAAGATGTCATATCTGTGGGATCTTCAGAATAGCAGCTGTACATTCCAATGTATAAAGCTGCTTTAACCCAGACTACGCCTGTCATTATTGCAAGGGCCATCTGGACATTTTCTTCTTTCAAGAATATGGTAGACTTAACCCTTCCTTTCAAGACAACCAACCTCCTATTAAATCAACTGATAGATGAAAAACGTAATCCAGAGAATATCAATTCTTTTGTATATAATAGGTTTTGGTTAACAGAGATTATCTGTTATAGATTCCTGTCTTTTTTAACCCCTTCAGACCTTAATTATTTACTCAGCATCAGAAGGTTGCCTATGACCATGTATTTTCTTTTTTAGCCATGCATAGGAGACAAAATATTGTCAAGAATCATCATAGTAATAGTAATTTACCAATAGTATTGAAAATATTCTTTAAATTGAGAGAATTGTCCTGTGAAAAAATAAGACAAAAAACAAGTGCTGATATGTAATGTCCTGTGATATTGATGCAGGGTTAAATAATAAACAAATAAAATAAAAAAAAACAAGTGCTGGTGTGTTATTTCGATTGAAATTGATGCAGGGTAAAATAAAAAATAAAAACCAAGCAAAAAAAAAGTGTTGACATGTAATGTCCACTGAGATTAATGGAGCTAAATTCATAAGTCAAAACTTTAGTCACATTTAAATGTGTGTTTACTGGCTGTTCGGACATCACTGCACATATGAAATTCTATTTTTCTTTTATTCTATGAATTTAATGAGCTTAATGAGTGTGTTTCCTTGTGGTATTTTAGACCAACAACTAATTTCTTTTCTTTTTTTGATAAATTGAACTGTACCTGTCATTATGTAATTTAACTGAAATGCAAATACAGCACATTATACTCTATTGGCATTATATACAGTGATTTTCTGTGCTGTTGTAATGTCAAACATAATGAGAAACAACAATCAATTGAATTTTTTCTTTTAAATCCAAACACTTCCATATTTTTAAAGGCAGTTGTGGTTTGGTGGATAAGGAGATCGACTTGCGATCAGCAGGTCACCGGATCAATCCCTAGATCCACCGAGTTGAAGGTGGTGTGAGTGATGAAACACTAGCTCTCCATCTTCAACAACCACAGCAGTGGTGCCCTTGAGCAATGCATCAGTTTCCGACTGCTCCCGGGGCGCCACAGCCATGGCTGCCAACTGCTCCGGGTGTGTTTATGGTGTGTTTGTTCACTGGGATTGGTTAAATGAAGAGCACAAATTCCAGGTATGATTCATTCATCTTCATGTCGGCTTTATTCCCTTTCGGGGTCGCCACAGCGGAATGAACCGCCAACTCTCTGGCATTTTGTTTTACGCAGCGGATGCCCTTCACAGCCGCAACCCATCGCTGGGAAACATTCACACACACATTCACACATTAACACCATGGGCAATCGTTCTTATTCAATTCACTTATACTGCATGTCTTTGGACTTGTGGGGAAACCGGAGCACCCGGAGAAAACCCACGCGATCACGGGGAGAACATGCAAACTACACACAGAAATGCCAACCTGCTCCAGCCGATCCTAGAACCAGTGACCTTCTTGCTGTGAGACGACCGTGCTACCCACTGCGCCACCGTGACGCTCTTCAGGTATGAGTAACTCCATATACACTTTTTCATCCACTTAGTTATTTACATCGTTTCAAAAAAATCTATCAAAATAAATTCTGTTAAGATATAGTTCATCTCAATCTGTGATTCCTAAATTATTCGGTTCAGCTGAACAAATCATGTCCTATCTTACCTCATTAAGTCCCTGAAAGATATAACAAACGATAGTATGCTTACCATTTCCACTCACTGAATGTTGAATTTGTAAAAAAAAAATTGGCATAAAATTTAGGTAAAACAGAAATAAAGGATTACTTGGTTGTTATATGGCATGTGAAGTTTACAGAACCGATTAAACACTGCAAACACTTTGATAAAGAGTAAGAAAAAAAAAACCTGAATGTTTTTGTTCTGTTCAGAACTTCCATGATGGCCTCGGGTCGAAAAATATATCTACCAGATCTGATCTAAAAAGAGACAATAGTTTTATCTGTGGGCTTAGTGATTTGGTTCAACCTTTTGATGATGAGATGGCTGGAAATTTTCATGTATTCATTGGTGTAAAAAACAGTGTTAATGAGAATGGCCTTCAGCGATTCACTAACAAGCTGAGGTTGGAATAACACAGTAGAACAACAAGAGAGGCTGGTATTTATCCTTCCTCCCGTCAGCATTTATGCACTCATTTTAAGTATACATTAAAAATAGAAATGTTAAATACTAGAATATTTAGAATGCAGTTAGCAAACGTCCAAAAAGTATTCACATTGCTGGAGATGTTTGAATGGATAAGTCAGTGATTTTTGTAGTCAATACAAAATTGCTATATAAACTGTGGTCTGCTTTTCATCAAAATGACACACAGTCCATAGTTTGATTTTCTTTTTAGTGTATTTATATTCCTTTATCCCTTATCTTTGAGTATTCTAAATATTAACATCTTTTTCAGTTAAACTTGCACAAAAACTGTACACACTGACAGCATCACAAGCTTAGGTACAGTACGCCTGTTAGACATGATGTAATCTGCACAGAGGAGCTCCAACTCTTGATCTTTGACTTTAATAGCTAATTTCTCCGAAGTACATGAGGGGCAAAGGGAAATGTTCCTCTGCGGAGAAATATTTATACACCTCATAAAGACTGCTTGGTGTGTTTTGGCACTGCTAGAGTTATCATGAATCTTACCTTGGGGTTCTGGTGAGGCTGTTGCAAACTGATAAGAGCCTAAGAAGCCATGAGATACCCAAACTATCACCCACTACAGTGATTGAGCTAAATGATCAAATATCCCATGTAGCTTAAATACACTTTTTATTATTTTTGTATTATTTTTTTTATTGTAAAAAACAGTACAAACAAACTAAGTTCATAAAGGGCGTACAGAGTATAACAAGATAATTCATAAAATGCCACAACTATAGCATTGATAGGAAAACTAGTATTCACAGTTGTAGATTGAAAGGACCTTGCTGGCTTACCAAAAAGAAAAAAGAAAACAGAAATAAAAAAAAATAAAATGTAAAAAAAAAAAATACAATGAAGGATTCCAGATCTTGAAAACACAAAATGTTTGATTGCAAGTTCTTCAATTAAAACACAACATTTTGATTTCTGAGTCAGCTCTTAAAAGAAGGTGATGAATCAGATTTCCAACTCTGAAGAATCTATTGTTTTTTTTTTATTTGTTATAAATGAACATGTATAGTGACGTTGCTTTTGAAAATTTGTCTGAGATTTCAGAGGTGTCTATCTTGAATTTACAAGTTGATCTGGTGTCAAATGTCTGCTCAAGATTGTTTATCCGTTACTCTTGGGATTAAAAATACTCGTGAGCTTCTTGATCGAATCAAGAAAAAGTTCACCATTGAACCATTAAAAATTTGGGAAGGTTTATTCTTCAAAATGAAACCCCTCACAATAAAAATATATATTTTTAATTGTCGTCAGGATGCACGCAATGTTAAAAGTAATTTATATATACAGTGATACCAAAATTAATCTGTGAATTGTTCATTTGTCGAAGCAAACTTTACATGTAAAACCCCTAATCCATTCCAAGCCACACAGAATTAACAAACAAAAATTTTAAATAGCGTGGACAAACCAGAAAAAAATAAACTAGAATTCTTCAATCCTTAAGTACACATTGTCAATTTAATGAATAATAAAAAAATAATAAAAACAGAATAAAATTAATGAAAAATAATAAACTATACCTTTTGAGTTAGGCGATGTGGCAAAGTGTCAGAGGAGGTGGTAGAAAAGGAGAGCAAATGAGAGCCACAGCGATAAAAATACGCTTTTCCAAAACAAAAATACAAAAACACTAAAATATTTATGAATTAAAAATATTTAAGACACCAACATGACACCGAGAGCACTCATGAAGAGAAAGATAGCTCTTCTGGGAAGACATCATGCGGCATCAGGCGACCAATAGGAGAGCAGGATGCTACACACAAACACACTGCCTTTCGTATCTTGAATTTTCCGTAACGTGAATCACTTGTATCTTGAGGTAACACTGTGCTAATTTAGTTGTAACTGGGGAAAAACGGTTTAAAATAATTAAGAATGAAAAAGATATAAAAAAAGAAGAATTTTCAAAAGTTTGTGAATTAATGAAATTTGAACATGTATATTGATAACCTGCTTGGTCACATTTGATGCATAGGATGGTCACTGTTTATATTACAACTTTCTTAATCAATTTCATTCAAAAGAAAAACAAAAGCAGATATAATGTACTGCTCAAGCATGAACAATGCAAAATTACCCTGTACCTAGCAATCAATGTTGAAGTGAGCAAAAAGAGTTAGAGCAAATCAATGGTCACAGACCAAGATAACAGACAGTGAACCAGAACAGATTAAACTACATAAACTGACAAGAAACATAACTGGAACTAAGGAGCATGAATGGAACTGAAAACACAGATGAATGACACAGATCATGAGCTTTCTTTCTCCTCTGGTTTCATTGCAGTTGGTGTACCTGCCAAAAAGTTTTTCCAAGATATAAAAGACAATTTTATTAACTAAAACTAATAGAAAAACACTACATATCAATCAATCAAAATGTTAAAAAATTAAATCTGATACAAAACTGGCCTCAGACTCAGTCCCTCACAACAATTAGTTACTGCATTAAAGGTTAATCCAGAGCGTAAGCATAGCTTGCTTCTGAAAACCAACCATTAATATTTGACAAAATGTGAAAGGCAGCTTGCAGTCTCAAAAGGAACATCCTCGTGCTCTTATATAAGCAAAAAAAAGTCAAGTAACAGTAGTAGCTTTCACTTCTGTATCTTTCATCAATAAAACATTTTTAAAGTAGTCACATTTTAAAGAACAAAAATTCATTGTATCACAACTTCAACAAAAAAGGACTCAAATCTGTATTCGCAGTGAATGTCCTAGTAAACCTGGATCTATAAACCTCATAAATCTCATCAGAATAATGCGCACAGAAGCCTGTCAGCAGTTGCTGTCTGCCAGCAGTGAATGATGCCCGAATCTTGGACCAGCAATGAATCTGGTGACCAGAAAAAAGAACACTACATCCCTCCTTAAAAACACTTTACAATATAACACTGCAGCTGACTCAAAGCTTGCAGTAATTTCTGAAGCAGCTTCTGAACTCACTCACTAGACAAAAGCTTCTAGTGCATGTCTGCAACACTCACTAGAGATCAAAAGCTTCCACGACAACCGCAGGATCCCGCATCAGCCAGTAAAAATCCTCTGCTGATGGAGATACAGAGAAAACGTTCATGCAAATTGTCTCGTTATGGTGCCTCAGCAAAGCTGTGATTACCAGAGGAGATGAACATGCAGAGAAGCTGACACATTAAATTATGTGCATTTTTGAGTAAATAACAGGCCCTAAGTCCCAGCCCTGCTCTTGCACTGTAACAAGAAGAGAAAGAGTGTCAAAATTAGTAAATCAATCAAAAATGTACTCTATTTAAAAACTCCAGAAGGTTTTCATGAGTGTGTTGCCATAACAGTCATTACTAGCTGGATTCATCAGCCTTTTCAGGGGTGATCTGCCGTCCTGACTTTTTTCCTCAAAAGGAACAGAGAACAAAACAATATACTAATCCTCACAGACACACAGAGCTTTCTGATAAACACCCAGTATAGTGAGTGATCTCAGCAGATCTGAAAAGCTCCAGACTTCTGCTCTATACAGCTCAGTGTCTAAAAGCAATACACGGAAAGTGAAAAATAAAGCAACTCAAGCAAATGATGCAATGCTTTTGCAATAGTGAGTCACACATGCTCTGAGATGATCACATGCTTTACAATGGAACGCTAAACATGCAGCTAAAACTGGGTTTATATATCAAAACATCAGAAAGAAAATGTTATTAGTACGAGCTTACAGTTTCAAGATATCTCACTGTCATGTTTACAGCCATTGTTAAAATGGCAGTTTAACTGGTGACATCTTTATATACAGTCCTCAGAGACTTTTTTTTTTAACTCTGGCAGTCAACTAAAGCTCACAAGATGAGACTTGAACATATACTGACAAAGCCGTTCAAGTTGTGGTTGTACTGGCCTTTTCTAAGCGAGGTGGAGACAATGATCGTGTGTGCTGAATGCATCTGTGGTGTTGGCAGAGTTATGTGGGCATCTGCTCTTGCGGTTGGTGGATCAGCTGTTGACTCAGTGGACTGACCCTGTTTGTGGGACTCATGCCCAAGAGCAGCCAACAACCGCCATCACAGGCAGATCACACACAGCTTATCTGAGTATTAACACCTACTGTATGTATCTACAGCCCATTACAGCCCAGAAATTCTGAATCTTTTCTAGCAATGCTTCATCATTTAAAATAAGAATGTTTTAGACATTTGTATTTTTAAGTAAACGTCACCCAGGATTTTCTCAAAAATTGTGTTCCCTATTGTTTACTACCTCAAACTATTCTGGATTTTTTTTTCTTCTAAATTTAATACTAATACAATCCAGGACAAACATTAGGCAATAACTGAGCCCTGTTCTGATCATGTTGTTTTTATCAGAGGCTTAAAAATTTTTTTTTTAGCTTTAGCGTAATGTTAACATTAGAGGACTGTCTCCAGAGCTCAATAGCTTGATAACTACAGAAAAGCACATCGTTCATATTAAAAAATTAACTGTAGTGTATTCATGATTTCTAAATCTAGAGTGAAAGTATAAAACTTACTTTGACATTGGGAACATTTACTCCGCCGCGTGATTCCATTCCCATAGTAGGCTCAGTATATTTACTCACTAAACATGGGCATTTATGAGTGTTATTAGGCACTAGAAATGATCATCTTCAAAAACTTAACATATTCAACATCCACTGAACTGTATGAGCTCACATTGAAATAAGCTAATGCTATTAACATTAACACTTTAAAATTGATCACCATCGAAGCAAGTTAAAACTTCACCACAATCTCTTCAATGTAAGATATTTGCATGAATAAAAACAGGTGAAGGAAAATGTGAAACTCCTTGTTTTCTTTTAATGTGGAATTATACAAGAAAAGTGGTCATCACTCCTTGATCTCTTCTTTTATGCTCATCAATCCTCGCGCCCGGCAGCTGCATCATTCGAGTGTCTCTTGGTTTAAATCTAGCAGAGCTCCTCCAACAACAGTCTGTGTTAAAAATTGGTGTTAGGGTTTGTGTTTTACTGCAATGGTTACTAAAGTCTTGCAAAGATATATAGAGTGAACAAACAGACCAGGGCTACTTGCGCGTATATCGAAAAATATGCAAAACCTGCCAGCCAATCATAATCAAGTATTTAGACAGACCATGGCATGGCAGACCACGTAACAACATATAACATTACAACTAAGCCTAACAGGTATATAACATTTTTGATCTGTAATCAATTTTCGCCAATGATGTCCTTGATGTCTTTAAATTACTGCTGCTTTTCACAGTCAATTATATATGTCCTCATTTTACTCTTTATTGTATATGTAAGTTCTTCCCTTACCTTGACTTCTTAAATGATTTCAAACCATTGCTAGCAGGATTTTTCTTACATTTAGTATCTGAAATAAAATGTTAATTAAAAACTTTATTGTCATTTTCCTCCTTCAACAAAATGTTTTTTCACCTCAAAACAGTTTGGCGGGTTGCATGCATGCCTAGAAACTCAAGCCAAATTTCAGTGTTTATGATAACATAAAGCAAACAAACATGCCTTTTTTGGACACGACAGACATATTTAAATTGCTTCTCACCGTTTACAGACAGACAGACAGACAGACAGAGACAGACAGAGACAGAGAGACAGAGAGAGAGAGAGAGAGAGAGAGAGAGAGAGAGAGAAATAATAAGTAATTCATATTTAATTGTATTAAATGAAAATGAAAATTATTATTAAATGAATTATTACATTTTATTAAATTAAAAACTATATAATAAACGACTGTGTTGTATGCAGTTTAACCCAAAAAAATATTTTAGATTTTCATTTAACACAGCTGCTTGTGCATGAGCAGCACGTCAATTCTTGATGATTAGACAGACATAACGAGCTCCGATCTTTTTCACCTTCCTGAAAATCTGAACTCAGCTTTCAGACTGTCTGAGAGACGCCTGCAGTCACAGGGGGATTGCTGAGAAAACAGGAATTTCTTTCTATAAACATACATGAGCGTCTGGAAGATTTGAAGGAAAGATTTCAAGCTGTTGTTTAACTGACAGCTTTTATCTTCTGCATCATCGATGAGTTGTGACAACTTCCAAAATAGATTTCTTAAGATCTACAATATTGAAGTATATAATAAATATTGCCGTCAAAGCAGTGATGTAGGCGTTTCTATTAGTTAACGCTTGCCTGACATGAATTTGGAAGATGAAAACAATGAATTACGACAAAAATGTAAATGTTTTTTTTTATTCCGGAAGCATTCATTGTACATGATGCACTTGTAAAAGCAGAGAATAGAGCATGAAGAGTGTGGGGCTGTTTCTGAGCGTTCAAACCACAGCCAGAGCTTCAGGTACAGTAGAATAACTCTTAACAACTCTACTATAACTAGTGCGCACTGAACAGGGGAGTTGCTTAGCAACTTCTGTACTTGATTTATTTCTTTCAATATATTTATAACATATTAATTTAGCCGGTTTCATTTTGGTTTTATGTATGTACATGAACATAAAAAACCTACAATCAAAGATTGCGCAAAGTGGGTTTTATGCAGTATCAGATTGTGTTGTACAAAAAAATGTATATACAAGCAACAGTTCACAAGCAAAATGAACTTATTCTGAAGAAGACCCAGACTCGATAGGTTCGTGTGTGTTTGTTTGTTTGGGTTTTTCCAATAATCTTCTTTTACACTTATCCCTGCTATCATTTGTTAATCTCTTAGATAGTTTAGGTTTTAGTGCTGTTTACCACAATGTCTACTTTCAGGTTAGTTCTCTTAAACAATGGTTTGTTGCAAAAAACAATGAAAACCAAACAAACAAACAAATGGGAACCACTTAAAATAATTTTAAATACTAAATATTATTAAGGAACAATACAGGCTTGGTTAACTGATTAGATTGGGTGTTGTTTTTGGATTCTTCAGGTTTTATAGGTTTAGGTTTATTAGATTTCATAAAAATATTTTGAACCTAATTAAACTAGTTTGGTAATGATTGGAGTTCTCACACCTCTCAGTGGTTTCCTAAGGAACAAAGCAAGAAGAAACTTTTTTTTTAGGTTAGCATTATGTGTCAGTTTTAAGTTTTTGTCAATATAATTAATTGTCTCACATATAATTTCTCACAGACTTGTCAAAACAGTGTGTATTGAAAATATAATGACTACAATAAGTATGGCTAATAAATAAAACATAAATTAAAAAGAAATATCAAAATCAAAGTTTTCAAAAACGTTTTGTTGTAACTAGTCTACAAAACTTTTTATGGATTTGGAATATTACAGGAAAGATTTGCACATATTAAGAACACCAATTCTTGTTAAAACTTGTGAAGAAGCATGATCTTCATTTGAGGTCTGCTTAAAAGTTTTTCTATAAAACTGCCTTTGAATTGGGATATTACTATATAAACTGTGCTTTTAAAACATCCAGTATGTAATTAGTAAGAACAAAAAAGGACCTCTTTGGAGTAAAAATGAGCTTGATTTTCACTTTCAGTCATCCCCTGCTCTCAAACTCTGTCCCTGAATAAAGACTGTGATGGCGGAAATGCTCAGGGACGTCACAGACAATACAAGGACCATTCGTCACCAAGCCAATCCACCTACACACTGATATCTACAGCTAACTTGCCTTCAGCATTCAGCTACACACAGACATGCCAAAACGTTAGGATGCCAACAAATCTTGCAGCTGCTAAGAAATGTCATCAATTAAATATTTCATCAGATCATGATGACAGTGTTCACAAGAGACAGAAATAAGCATGAGTTAGCGGATTTCCTTTGGAGAATATTCCTCTTCTTCCTTCTCAACTCTGCAGCTGATTTTTATTTAACTATTTCTTTTTACACCAATCAGACCCAATATGGGTCAGGCAGCCCCATCCCATGCATGCTCCCACCCCTGCAGATCCAGCAGCACGTGAGCACAGTATTTGCTGGATGCTTAAAGCCTCTTCTACTCTCCCAACTGACATGAAGATTCATCTTTTATTTAAACTCCAACTGAGGATGAAAATGTGAATATATTCCGCATGCTCCCACATCGTTACTGCAAGTATTTACATACAAATCCACTGGAGAAATGAGTCGGCTTCTTCTACATTCTACATAGATGTGGATGTTTCAAGATGCTTTCTGATGTTAGAGAGAACAGTGTTTCCATGGTGTGTGCTTGCAGCAGGATTCTTCAGACTGTCAGATATGAGAAGCCGGTGAGTGGGTGAGCTGGGGTTCAGGCTCTGTTAACACCACCTCTTGCTGCAATTGTGGAATACTGAAAAATCTCTGTCCATAAGAAACCTCTCCAAGTAGAGCTCAGTGGAGCAGATGGTGCATAAAAGACCTTTATTACATTTCCCATCAGCACCGATGATAGGAGTTGACGGATACATCGCTATCTATATCCCTGAGGAGCAGTATATGTGCAATTTTCAATCTCTGCTGAGATCAAACATCAATATTATTCTATTTACAACAACTGAGCAAAGTGATGAGGGGGTCAAACTTTCTGTCAGAGAAACTGGCCTTGATTAGGTCATGCCACAATCAAAGAGTTAGTTACACTGCAAACTAGGATAACAATAAATAGTATATAAATATAAGTAGTAGGGCTTAACAATTAATCATATTTGCAATTATACGCAATTTTCAAATTGCAGAAGTCACATTTACACTATCACATGATTAAACTCAGTCATGTAAGTGTAATAATTGTATGTTATTTTTTATGTTAATTACAGCTCATTTCAATGCCTAAAATATGGTAAAGCCATTTTCTGTTTTAAGTATATTCCTTTCATCTTGTATACTGTTTACACCAGGTTTTTTATGCATTCAGTGAAGTTCATCAAATCATTCATTATAGGTCCACTGTGATTGTAGATGTTAAAATCTCATTTTATTTATATGGATTGTTATGTCCCTGGATTTCATTGTATTTTTTTTACTTTATGTAAATATTGATACATTTAGACTTCTATAATTCATTACATCTTATTGTTGGAAAAAATAGAACAGAAAATTAATTGGATTGTAAATTGCTATTGCAACATTGTTTAAAAATAATCCCAATACAATTTTCCTCCACAATCATTCAGCCCTAATAAATAGTAGAAAAGAGAATTAGTGAATGCCAATTCCACACAGGCTGATATGATTCTTTTCAGTATTTTTTTGAAAAGTAATATTCCATTTCTCAATTTACTGTTTCGTAGGATCAATTAGAAAGCTTCTGCTTGCTGCTGTGCTGATGATGTTGGTCTTCATCTTGCACAACTTAGCATTTTTTTTGCCACAGATTCTGGTTGTGTTGATTTGATTCTGTTGGACCTTCTGTAACAGCACATAGTAGTCCAGTAGATTCTTCTGTCTCATCTGGAAAATTGGGTTGGTATTTGGGATACTGCTATAGAGTGATTTAGATCCTACATGACAAAGAAGAGCTTTTTGCCTTCGTGGTAGAACTACTGTGTTCTCTGTAGGGTCCCTGAAGTGCAAAGTTCTAAAGGGTTCTATTCTGGGGACTCTCCTCTACCTATATTTACTTCCTCACGACAATTTAAAGAAAGCATCACATTTCTTGTTATTTTTATACTCAAATCAATTTGCATTTGAAGTAGGGAAATGTTTATTCTTTGGATCAGCTTTTAAAGTTCATTGAAGAAATAAAGGCATGGATGTCACAAAATGTTTTGTTTTTCAATGATAAGAAGACGGAGGTTATGTTGTTTGGGTCTACTGATTCCTCCAGAATAACTGTTGCCTGGGGGTTACTTAATCCATTTCTGAAACCTACAGCAATTCATCTGGGGTGAAACTGGACAGGCTCTTACATTTAAGGCACAGATTAGTTCAGTTTCCAGTAATCCAGGTATTTTCAGTCAAGAGAGCTGACCAAAGTCAAACCACTTGTCTCAGCATAATTTTGAGATTTTAATACATGCATTTATTACCACTTATTTAGATTACTGTAATGAACTTTACGCTGGCCTTAGCCAGAAGTTGCTTGACCGACATCAACTAGTTCAAAACACTGCTGCTACTTTTAACAGATGTAAAAAAAAAAAAACATGAGATCATTACCTCGCTTTTAGCATCATTAAAATCCCAGTTTGTTTTCACATTGATATTAAAATGATTTTATTTGTTTTTAGAAGCCTTCATGGTCTTGCCGTGCTTTGCTGACCTTCTTCAACTGCATGCTCCCTCAGGTCAGCAGAGCTTTCACTATTAGTGGTCCCAAAGACAAACAGGAAGCTTAGAGGTAAATGTGTCTTTTCAGTCACGGCCCTTAAATGTGGAATAGGTTCCTTTTGCAAATCAGACAGGTAGACCAGCTGTCATTTTTATATCTTTAATTAAAACTCATTGTTACACCTAGGCTTTTAACTTGGTTTGACATGTTGCCTTTTACCTAAATCACTTTCTCTTACATACTTATTTAACATTTTACTAGTTATTTGTCTTGTCACTTAATTTTTTTATCTATTTATGTTTTATCGTTTTATTAATTTCTGGGTCAATGTATGCATGTAGCAGAGAACTGCCCTCATTTTTTGTGTGAGTTTTTTTTTTATCATTCGTGTACAGCACTTTGATCAACTTTGTTGTTTATAAATAAATGTGCTATATAATTAAAGATGTGTTGTATTGTATTGTATTGTATTGTATTGTGTTAAGTGACTCAGTCGTGTCACATTCAAAATGCAGCCTCATTTTTAATAGTGTTGTTCCCATCTGTAGACACTCGTTATGGTTGAATGAGGTGTTCACTACTAGGTTAGCATTTGTTTCAAGAGATATGTAAAAGGTAAGAGCTTTCAAATATTTAACAAAAAAGTTTCATATTCAAAGGGGCCATTCTAGACAAACTCCACTCTTTTATTCCAGGTTACAGTATTGAATTTACATTTTATTATGTATTGTGTTTATAGATCAAAAAAGTCAAAGTGAAATATCTCCACCCTGTAACCAATCAGATTAACCCCCTTTGCAACCTGTTTATATGCAGGGATAAGATTTATTGTACACAATCCGCTGGATGGAAAATGCTACACCTGACCTTGCGGTATACATGAATTACTCATATTTTGTATGCTACACATAATTTAGCAAGAAGGGCTGATCTAGAAGGGTCCAACATTTATTCTAAAGGTTTTTTAAAAGACTAAATAAGGTACATTTATTGTTTCAAGTGAATTTGGAGTCTACAACACATTTATTAAATAGATAGATACCAGGTAAATAGATATAATAGGTATCTATTTTGCACACTTGGCTTCTTTTTTTCTATGACATATCTTCAAATGGCATGACCATATCTTATGGGTAATTATTTGGCATGCAATGCTAATATATAATTGGTAGAAGGTATAGCCATGTTAGAGTAATGCTTTGTTGGCCCAGAAACAACAGGCTCCTTGCAAACTTCTATTGACTATTCTACTGATATTTATAAAACCTACAAATATTTTGGTACCTGAGCAATTAAAATTTTTAAATCCTTGTTTATGCTTCCTCGGTTCCTTTCTGAGACATATTTTAAATTGCAGATGATCTCAGTGTTAAAATGTGAAATGTAAATGTGCCTTATTTGAAAAATCCTTAACCTTTCCACTAATTTTCATCTGAAAAATACAACCATCCATCCATTTTCTTGTCGGTTTTGTCCCTTTCGGGTTGCCACAGAGGAATGAACCACCAACTCATCTGGTATGTGTTTTATGCAGCGGATGCACTTCCAGCCGCAACCCACCAAGAAACATCCACACACACTGATTCATATTCATACACTATGGACAATTGTTTTTAACCCAATTCATTGCATGTCTTTGGACTTGTGGCGGAAACCGGAGCCCTCAAAGAAAACCCACGCGATCACGGGGAGAACATGCAAACTCTACACAGAACTGTCAACTGACTCAGCTGACGCTCAAAGCAGTGACCCTCTTGCTGTGAGACCATGCTACCCACTGAGCCACTGTGACGCCCTCAATTGAAATTTGCGGAACCTGATATGCAAATCTGATTAATAAGTTATCCAAAAGCAACAAGGATAAAACAAAGTGACACTACCAGCATTATTTGGTTTCCAGTTAAACATAATTTGATGCTTTTATTCACAAAACTGTATAAACATAACAGCAGGTGGGTGCAAATCTGACATCACAGCAGCAGTCTGACGTTTGATTTTCAGCTTTTAATAGTGTTAGCTGAGGTCACACAGAATCCCAGTGTTAGCATTCCATCAACAAGCCGTCTTTTATTCATGACTCGGAGCGCACTCAAGCTGAAGCTGCTATTTGGAGTGTGTTTGAGTAGCTGCTGTGCACTGAATTCATAAATCATTTGTGTAGGACACCTGTCAGAGACCAGAGAATGCCTGATATATTTGGACAGAGTCAAAAGTTTATTTAGTTAAAATTTCTTAGGAAGAAAAGTGGGCATTAATTGATTCCATGTTGAAGCCAGTGTCACTGCACTGAGTTCTATGCTATGACCTTACATAATATGACACACACACACACAGTGAGTGGTGCTTGCAAGAAGCCAAAGGCTGCGAGCCAGACGCTGAGGATTGGTCATGGCACACTGCGAGTACACCGCTATAACACGTCTCTCTCAATAAATAATGCAAATGAATGGAATCACATGCACTACATCCATTATGCATCATCACTTCCATCTGGAATAGAGGATCGTTTATCTGATAAAGCAGGGGAAATAACAACACCTGCAACACTTGCGCATTAAGTATAACTGATCGCACGAGAGAGCCTGATTCCCTGGCAATGCCTCATGCTCATCAGGCTCAGTTAACACTGTGCTGTGGAGTGTGTGTGTGTGTGCGTGTTTGCGTGTGTGTGTGTATTTGCAGGAAGGGGAGTGTTGGAGTTGAAATGTCCACTTCTGCTCTGATGTGTGACCTTGCACTCATTCACCATAATTAAGTCTCTTACCAATTAGTTTACGTCAAAGAATGGCACTCATGCCTTTAACAGAGCTAATGTGATGCTAATTATTCATTTATCATTAAGATCACCTTTTATTGTAGCTTTAAAAAGATTGAACATTCATTGTTTTTAACTTCTACGCTATGAATATATGTTTTAGATCAAACACCTCATTACACATTTTGTGATTATATGATTTCAGCGTTATACAGCATGGTGCTACAATTAAAGTGCGAATGGTTCAAGGCTGAACAGGGGCCTTGCTAGGTAGAGTTTAGATGTTCTCTGTGTACACACCTTTTCAACAAATCATTAAACATTTTACCGGTTAAAGTGAAGAATTTAAAAATGACGGCTGGTTGTGATTTACATGCAACCTGTCCATAACGTAGCTGCTCTTTCACGCAATTAGACACCACCAAAATCTCAAAATTCAGAACAGAATTTAAATTGGCCTCTACATTAAACTGATATTGCAAATTATAATTGTGATTTGATTTAAGCGCAGCGAATAGACTTTGCATTCAAACAAATGCATGATGTATTTATATTGCATATACATTAATGTAAATAGGACTTATAACACAATAACATTAAAGTGAAACTCATATTGCACTAGCTAGCCCCAGAGACCCAAGGAGCCGCAGCACTCAACACAAGCGTGAGTGAGGAGCAAGTGGTCCATGTAACTATTAACATTTTGAAAAAAAAAAAAAACAAAATTCAATTTTTCCATTTCTCAAATTAATAAAACAGCGTGTTTTATGTTTACCTTACCTCATTTCAAATTAATTCTAGCAGGTTTCTTGTATTTATTTCTGGACTCTGAGCTTTACTATTAGAGTGGGGGTGGGAAGAAATTATGATTTTTGCATTGTTTTCTTTTACCATTTTTAAGATATTTTTTTTGGAAAAGATGGTTAAAAATTTGATTTGGCTTTCACGAATAAATGAGATTTTGAAATGCACACTGTTTATTTTCTCAGCATAATTTAACCATTGATAAAAAAAAATCATGAATATATCCATTTGTGTGAAATTAGCATCTAGCATTCTCTCAAAGAGCTCGGTTCAATTCAATTAGGTGACTTCATTGTTTTATGGTGTTCAATTAATCATTTACAGCTTCAACCTTTTTATTTATTATTCTCAGGTTAGGTTCAGTAAGTCGAATCTACCTTAAGTCCTAAGCATTTAGTTGCTTGATATTGAAGCAGCAGATTGTTCTCTCAAAGCTTTGGAACTGGCCGTCTAAAAAAAAACAATTTAGATCAAATACTTCATAGTCGGTAATTGCAAACAATACAATTTTTAATGTATTCCTTTTTTATATATTACAACACAATATTCATTATAAAGTAAACCATAACAGTAAAACAGAATACAGTTTGTTGTTGGTCCTCAAAGCATAAGTTTTTTCTCTACTCAAAGTTCTGGTTGTCCATCATCAGCTGCTTCTCTGGTGCCGGGGATGAGTTCTGGTGCCTGCATCTTCCTTTGTCTGAATGCAAACTGAGTGTCTTCATCTTTTATACCAACTTAAGAGTTCATTGGCTTATGCTCCATGTTGTAGATGCATGGGCACTAGGTACGTCAAGTTCATGGGTTGCTCACTAGAGTCCAACAGGCAGTCTCACAGATGTCCATTTTGACTTTTTCCTTGTATAGCTGACCTTTCCACTGTATCTAATTATACAATTCTAGCCACAAAACTTTAACATGCTTTGAATCAGTACTATAATATCTTTAAAATAGGTAAAAAATTAAGTTCATAAAGGAAGGAGAATAGGTACAGTGACACACCTTAATATACAATGGAATTGGATTCCAGAGCTTTGGGGCAAAAGCAGAAAGGGCTCGGCCAACCCAGCATTTCTAGAATAAGGCTTTAACCAAATCCATTGACATAATGTGAATAGATGGAACGTATCTGGAACTTAATAGCATCAGTCGTATCTTCTTTCATTCAATTCACAATTATGAATATCAAATTATGAACTAAATACTTATAATTAGAATTTTGCACAAGTCAGACCCCCAGAGCATAGCAAAGCTTTACAGAAAATGATTTTTTTTAAAGAATATATCTTCTTTTTTTTTTACAAGAAATTTTATTTATTCTTTCGTGATGATACACTGGAGCATGCTTGTTTATCTTCAGATCGTATTTATTCATACACAGATGCCAAAAATACTTAATATCTCTCTTGTTTGTCCTTTGTTTCACTTCTCTACGATTTTCAATGATTCTAACTAGGACTTGGATGACAGTAGGATGCAAAAAATAAGAGCTGCACAGTGAATCATTGAACCTGAACAGCGTAGAGCACGATAAATTATCCTGAGTCACAAGGACAGTCGCCCTGGAGCGGCCCGTGTGTCTTGCTCAATGGCACATGATGAGAGTTTCATGGATTGTCCCTTGCGGTGTTTCAACCTTAGAGCTTTAGCAATGTCCCATTCCAAGCAGTCTAGGAATGCATTGCATTGTCACAATGGGAAGTGAAAAGACATGGAATACTGCTCTCTTTCCATTGTTTAACATACTGGGTTGATTAACAAAATCATTTTGGCAGCTGCTAAAATGGCAATTGGTGCAGGGCTGTTGCAGCACTCAACACAAACACAAAAAGAGTGTAACCTCTGTAGACCTGAATCTCAACGCCAGCCGGATTTACATAGTATGTATGCTGCTAAACTGCAGTAGCTGCGGAAATGAAGGTAGAGAACAGAGTGTATATTTCCAAATGAGGCCATGGAGGGGGAGGAAAGAGTATGACAGAGCAACGCTGATTACACCAACATGCAGAATTCAAAGTGCTGAGGTTCCACAGAGAATCTCTGAAAAGCAAAGTCAGTACAGATCTTGTAGGTTTCATATCAGTTCTGCTTTAGGTCACAGAATAAAAAGAAGATTTCAGTTACCTAATGCAGAAAATAGTGAAATTGAAATGCTTGACTTCTTCTTTTTGTTTCCTAATCCTATAGTTGTACCTCTTTGCTGCAAGGCAGTCAGTGCAGAAGCTCATTGGCATTTCTGGTGAGCGCTTTGAAGTGGGATCTGTTGAATTCACAGGGGAGAATTCATTGCTGGGTTGAACCACTGTTTTTGCTTCCCACTGAAACATGTGCTGCAATTGCCATTCAATTCCTCTTTTTGAGAAAAAGCTGTTGGTAAAGATTTTTTTTCAGGTTGTAACTAGTATGGGAGGGGGAGGTTGGAATAGTCTGATAAGTTAGTTGCTATGCAACAAGACGGTTCTGTATGAAAGCATTAATATCCTCTATGTCACGAAACCTGGTGCTCTGAAAACACTGCACACTAACACAGTTGTTTTCAATGTTTTCCCCAAGATTGAATCTTAAACAAGTCTAAATAAAAAGCAGCAATTGAAAAAGGATAGCTCTAGGCACTGCTGAGCAATGCCACAGAGGAAACTCAGACTGAAAAGTTTAACAATGTAATTTGATTTCCCTTCAATCTTACAAACTGACCAAGACATTTTATACTTACCCTTATAAGGACTGGCCTTGGTCAGTGTGAAAGTAAAGCTTGAAAACAAATTTCAAAGATTCAATATTCATGTTAAGTTCAAATTCAAATTCCATATAATTTTCAGGTTTGTTAAATTACAATTGTCAACAAATAAAACAACCCAATTCAAAATCAGATTTTTGGCATATATTTAGCTCCCTAAAAATGCACTGCCTGTCAGCTGATGTTACCTGGATTGTTAGCTCGCTGCTTTACAGGATCTGGACTCAGGTTTTGCGCCTACTTCGTCGTGATCCTCCTCTGCTGCTATCTTTCTGGTGTGTTTCTGTTGTCTTAGTTCCCTCCAATCTCATCGTCATCTGAGCTCGTGTCTCCTAGTTAACATCTCAATTCGTAAACCTGGCATAAAAAAGAAGGCAAGGTAAATTCTGCATTTGTGTAAGGTGATGTTAACTAAAAAACTCTTGACACAACAACTTTGCTAAATGGCTATATTAGCTGCCGTATTTCATTTACTTCCACAGTGTTGAGAATAACAGGTTGCACTAACAACATTCTTACTGATCTTGTCTGTTTTCAGATCATTTCAGGCATTTTACTTTGTTGAGGTACAAAATACTATTTTATAATTCATGTTTATAATTCAATGTCACATTATTCGGAGTTGTTTTCCATTGATGGTAAAACAATATATTGGAAACCATTTAAGCCATTAGTAGGACTGTTTGTATAAATCTGCAATGATTCACTTATAAAGCAGTGGGTTCTAAAACAAGTATTAATACAAAATACATATCAATTCCACAATATAGCACTAGAGAATCAGTTTAAAAAATGTTTTAAGATTCTACAAGAGCCATTGCATTCCCCTAAAGCAACTGAAGGAGGGAAAAAGCATTCATTTCACCTGAGTGTTAACATGTCAAAAATGTAAAAAGATCTATTTTCTTTGTCAACTGCAATACCTTTTACACACATCCCTGATACTGAACCCTCTTCATCACCTGCAGTGAATAAACAACTGTATACAACATCTTTGAAATACCCATCAAATGAGTCATACACAAAAGACCTCAACACAAACTCTCAGCATCAAAACTCTCTGCACTTCCTCCAGACTCACCTTCTTTTCTGCAGGGAACAGGACATGTCAAAGCCATGACCCTGCTACTGACTGACTCAAACCAAGCCGTTATGCAAGAACTACACTTGCTAGCTTGATGTTTCAAAAGAATTTGAACATCTATCATTCCAAGGCCAGTAAGACTGAGCCTCCAGAGATAAATGTGGTACGCTGAACTGCACTGTGTGCTGTTGAATTGAGTTCTAGTCATTAACTGAGCACAAAACAAAAACAATGTTTCAATTATAGTTACTTTCCTACATTGCCTTCATTTCATCAAATCTCTACTCTTTAATGTGCTGTTTCTATTACAATGACAAAAACACTCCCTGTTTCAAGAGTTTTTAATAGTTTCTTATAGAAACATTATGTAAAGAATCTAACATCTCTACAGCCTAACAGTCACTAGAGCCTCGTTATTGAGGTTGCCAGTTTCCACTGACCGAGCTGCAAGCTCTGATCAGAAATGAATGCTTGTGTAACTGAGTGCTAATTGTAAGTTCTCCTAAAGAAACAGATAACTTCTCTTCGCAACTCTTTAATATGTGGCACTCGCATTTAATGCTGAAATTCAGTTGACAAGGGTGACCCCTCATGCATGCATATCAAATGCGGAAGCTACAAAGTGACAAAACAGAGTTTCAACAAATACAGAGGTCTAACAAGGGAATGCTACATTAAGAAAACAGCATAATATCTGTTAATAACATACTAACGTTTAAAAGATGTATCATTATTTATGCATCCATTGTGACAAAAGACGTGTGTAAGAAACACTTTGAATATGGAGAAAACCTGAAAACAGAGAATCTAACATTGCTGGTTTTCTCCAATATCTAAATTATTCCACTTTTAGTGGAAGATAACTTTTTTACTGGCTACTTGTTTTTGCTAACATAAGCATTTGAGGTGGCTGCTGTATCTGTTTTGTACACTTTTCCAGCCATGTGATTCATTAGTTTATGCACAAATGCCCCAAAAAGCAATATAATCCATGCACCTAAGGTTTCTTTTGCTTGTTATTTTGCTTGTTATCCTAACGCTGAACGGCAACCGTCATCTCATTCAGGTGGACAGCCTCCTCAAGATGTAAAGTGTCTAGAAAAGCATTGAATAAAAGTCATGAATTAGTATAATTAATAATCACAAGAATCTTGAAATTACTGTAAATCATATAATATGTTATAAGACCCCTCCATGGTTGTTCATGCTGACAAGGGCTGCATCAGTTACTGGAATTAATCGATTTAATTGATTACAAACAAATTTTCTGAATAGAAAAAGATGTGAATCGAAGTTTTACTTAATAAAAATATCAAATTCCAGTTTGTATAATCTACTTTTGGTTCACTGTTTACGAGCATCAACAAGAATGGTGAGTTATTAATACATGGCAGAGCCAGAGTGTAGATAAAAAGCAAGCCTGTGAAGGCTCCCAGAAAATGTGGCATAAGTTTTCTCAGATGCGGGATCATTTCAAGTGTTCAGCACAAGCACTGAAGACGAGCTCACATTTGCTCAACATGCACGTCAGAATGTAAATCACTGCAAATTCATGTTGGAAAGTGTTTATTTTCTTTAGTTTTTCTCTTCCGTGATCTTACAGCCTATTTTAAAATAAAGATTAGAAATCCTTTAGCAGTTAGATGTAAATGTTTATTTTAATGTTAACTGATTGATTGTGCTGTACAGTACAGCAGGCTCACGATGAAAGTTATAATCTATAAAAAAAAAACACAACTTTCAATATTTTTTATTGAAATATGGGAGATGGAGGAAATTAAATATATAATTATATAGTGTACAGAATCTAGAACAGAAATCTGTCACTTTATTCAATGTCCTAAAATGCTAACTTTTTTGTCATGAAAAAAAAAGTTCTCCTGAGATCTTTCAGTATTTTTGACGCACAATAATTTAGTGAAATCTACTATGTATGTAATAAACATTTTTTTGCAGAATTTTTTTTGCAGAAAATTCAACAATCTCAAAGAATCATGTCAACTTGTTAGAAATTATAATCTGGTGTATACTTCATATCACTAAGGTCACTAAGACTTGTGGAGATGAAAAAGCTCCATAATTGCACTGACTTTGCAGAAAAAAGGGACGTTAACCTTACTGTGTTACATGTTACACCCTAAAGAATCACATAATCTTGAGTGAGGTTGGCATCTGATGTTCCCTTTAAAGTCCATGTTGTAAACCTCTAGAGAGAAATGAATGAAGCCCAGCTGAGTCCAGGTACTATAGATGAAATGATTTGTTTACGGTGGCTTTTCAGAAACAGTGCACGGTGTAGAAAAGAGAACATGGGAACTGTAGATGCTGACAGGGTTGGTTTTCACCAGGGACAAGGCTGAAAGCATTACTGCTGCGAGAGAGCACACGACAATCTACACACTCCAAAACACAGAACACCAAACAATGCAGTTCTTCAGCAAAGCAGCATGTTCAATGTAGATTACGCTGATGCGATTCGTTTTCTAAACCAAGGTAAACTGCTGCTGCACCATGGGGTCTGTTTGGAAGCTTCACAAACTCACTTGACTGAAGTCGTTTAATAGCTGCTACAGCGCAATGCACACAGTTCTCAAACCTGCAGATCTGCCTGAGAGCCGAGAGCCAAACCCAGAGCAGATGCTGTCTGAACTCTGAAAGCAGGCTTCAAAGTTGACAGGCCATGTTTGGTGTACCCTGCACTTCCTGAAATAAACATCACACTGCCTGTGGGATTCTACCATGCGCTTCTTGGAATAATCTTGGAATAAATAAACACTAATGCAATTAATATTAAATCTGTGGGCATCTCCATAAAATGCATAATGCATGATAATGAATGTATTAGGAAACAAATATAGTATGCGTATACACAGCATAATAAAACTTAACATTTAAAATATAAAATTTCAGAAAACATGAAATTCACATTCAATTTTGTGTAATAGATTTGTATTGAAAGAAAGGTTTCCTTTAAAACTAAGAATCGCCTTTAAAATTCTGTAAACAATATTTTTTTTAAGTTGCTAAAACAAGTTGAGTCATCCAACACTATTATACTATTGTGACATGTAACATTTTTTAATCTTTTAAGTATATTTGAGGAAATTAAAAAGTATGTATTGAGAAAAACAGCTTTATCTTTAATTCACATTAAAAGAATAAAATGTTTCCCTTCCTCCAGAATTTGAACCCCTTCAGACCTGAATTATTATAGACTTATAATTATTATTTTAAGTCTCAAAAACATACAAACAATACCTTTTCATGTTCTTAAGTCAAAACTTAATATTAGTTGCAGTCAACCTTTTCGATTGTTGTTTGTTTAACTAATTTCAGCGAAAATCAGATATAAGCATATGTGTATCTTAAATAAAATACAGAGGTGATATAAAAATGTAAACTAACAAAACAAGAGGTGCATACCTGTATGTTCAATCCATGCGCAAAAATAATACACAACATACTCAGAACACATAAAAATTACTTATCAAATAGATAAAACAATAAGACATTTTTGCTTATATTTAGTTCAAAATATAAGTCACATGTTTCGTCTGAGGCATTCTATTTTTATTTCCCTGGTGAACAACAAACTTACTCTTAAACAACATGCCTTTATCACTCATTTCAATTAAGATTAAATTGGCTAAATTAACATGCATAATCATCCCTGTTTAGAGCAACTCTCTGCGGTAGTGATTTTCTGAGGTTAACCACAGGTCACAGGTCAGAAATCATTACTGAGGAACTCAAATTATTCCCAGCTATTATTCAAGTAATTCTATGAGGTTAAAAGCACTTCTGGGCTGTGCCCCTAAAGATGAATGTCATCACAATGACCATAAATTAAAAGCACAGACTTTAAGTTAATCTCGAATCAAATAAATGAAGTCACAGCCACCTAAACAGAATACAAAACTAAAAAGCCTCTTGTCTATATTTGGTTACATGTAAAACTACTTGAATATTTAACAAACAATTAACGTGTTTCAAAATACTGTACCACAAACAGCCGAAAGTTTCCAGATTGTGTGAGAAGATTTTTAGCTTTCTGATGTGATTTTTATGAAATCTTTTTTCAAACGAAGGCTTCTGTTTATTGCTGCTTTAACCATGCTGTTTGCTGCATATACACATAAGCAAAAAAAAGTTATAAACTGAAGACAATTATTGGAAATAGATGCATGGATACAAATAGCTGTTGTTTGACACTGAAATAATGATGAATTCATTTAGAAATGAAATGTGCAAAGTAAATAAGACACAGACACAAAATACAATTAAATAAACAAAAACAACAATAAAATAAAATAAAACATAAAAATAAAATAACATAATAACATTTAAACATCAATAAAAAAATAAAACAAGTGTTCTTCATTTCCTATGCGATATCAATCAATCCCGGAAATTGAGCAGGCATCAATTCCAGTAATAGCAGAAACAAAAGCCCATTGTGAGCTCTCTTCAGAAAAAGCATTCCTTTATTAGTAACCTTATGGGAAAACCATAAAAGCCTGAGTAGGAAAGATTTATCTTGCAAGAATTAGGGCGTAGCTCGAAAAGCAATGGCCTGGATGCCTGGCATGAAGTGGGCATCAGCAATCAGACACGTGCATGAGCATCATCTGAGACACACATCATCAGTCTGACACACATGCAGCCATTACGCTGTCACTGAGCCGCACTCCAGATAATGGACACACTGAATTAATGACCAGCCCTCAGAATAAATGCCATTTGGTTTTTGACCATGATTGGAGTTTGCAGGAAAAGATATCAATCAAGAGCTGTTTGACATGACGTATATCCAGCTTTGTGTTTTCCACTCGGAGACACAGCGACCTGGTATTTTAAGATGCATATCAGGAACTGACTAATGTACAGGACACTGAGATGAGATCAGTACATAAAAATCTCTAAGTCCGCCGTCTATTGAACACTATTATATATTCATGAGCTTTTAGACTTTTATGAAGTGGAGCCATAAAGGCATCTAGTGCTTGTATCTTCCACTCCAGTTTTGTCAAAGCACCTTCTTTACACACTGAGTGCACACACTTCAAGCCAGGAAAAAATGGAAAACAGACAATTCGCAGCAAAGAACAGATTCGAGGTTAAATGCAGTTCATGAGTGTGCACGGTAAAAACGCATGAATGTTTGTTATAAGTGAGGCTAACAATTGTTTAAAATCATATTAGGTTACTTATCCAATCGTATTACATTAGGAGGAGTCACAGCAAATGACATTTTACATCTTGAATTTCAAAACCAAAGTAAATTAAACTGCATTCACATTTACTTTTTTTGGCATGTTGGTATAAATTGTTGGATTTTTAGCAACTATGCACAGTTCATCATGAGTTTTCAGTCTCAAGTTTAAATTTCTGATGTTTCTTTTTAAGAGGATCAGATACATATACATTTTTGAGAGCTGTCAATACTGTCAAGGTTGCTTGTAAAAGTTTTTAAGAGCTCATCTGTCACAGGCAACAGTTTAATTTCAACGAGAAGAGCCGTGTCACTAACCCATGTGCCAGAACGTTGCCCAGCTTTTTAGGCACCTCATGACTAAATAACACTTGTCTTTTTTAAAACAAGATCTTGTTACAGACCACCAACAAATCCCACAGCCCTCGACCACTGACCTTTTCCAACCATTTGTTGTGGTGTGTACAGGTGGTGGATGTTTTGGTGTGAGTGACAAATGTCAACCCAAGAGGAGTTAAGTCAATCAGATGGACACTGCTGGTCGAAAGCTGAGGAACAGAAATGTAGCATTAGTAACCCAGAGGTTTCCAATATGTACCAGTTTCATAATAAACGATTAAACTGGAGCACTCGTAAAGGAAGTGTCCCAGTGACCGATTTTCCATCTTTACTATAAGACAGAATAAAACCATGGGCTGGGTATGAACCAAAAAATAATCATGCCCCTTGGATATAACTGAAAAAGAATTTATTTAGGCCTAAAAACAAAAATGCAGGCCCAAAAGAGGGCTCATAAGTAGTACAGGCATCTTGTTGCTATAAATAGTGTCTGGATGGAAGTACGTTGACCTGGTCCCAGAGAGGTAAAATTGGCAACATGGGGACACTTCAAACTGGGACATTGCTGAGCCAAAAGGTGTCAGAGGGCATAACTAGGTTAACAAATCTTTTACTGCAGTGCAGAACTGTAACTGAGCAAAGCCTGAACTCAAATTCAATAATGGCATTCATATATTTGTGAATTGACTTCTAGCTCAGTTGTCTCTCTGTGAGGTTTCCACCTTTGCTCTATTATATTCTTTATTACAAACTGTGAAGTATGACTTTACTTACCTAGCCAATCACGTAAAAGGAACGAATGCAACTGTCGATTCAATCAGTACGGGTACAGGTGAGGAAACCGTTCGTTCACTAACGATAACGGATTGATTTGCGATTTGTCTTTGGAGTGTGTACTGACACCTAACGGCGTGGGTGAATTAGCACCGCCAGTAACGTTCACGCTAGAAAAACACATTCAACTTCTACATCCAGTTTCTTACTTTTCGTTAACGTTAGCAGATCGAATTATAAAAAATTGGCAAAATAATTATTGCTATTTCGTATAGGTTTCTGAATAATAACAACAACAACAACAACAAATAAAAAAACGCATTTTAAACGAAAAATAAAGAAAAATACCAAACCTGGAAACAGGCTTTATTTCAAGTCCGGGATCGCCACCTATTGGAACAATATTTTACAAACGCGTTTTATGAACAGTTTTGGTCGTTGTTGTTTGCCGTACCAAAAGCGTCTTTACGCTTCCATAGCAGCGAGAGATGTTGAAAACGGAAATACTTTTCATTTAGTTGACCTGCAAATATAAGAAAAATTTGGGTTATGTTCATCATTTACCGGATGTTTTAGTGCTGAAAACGGTGTTAAAATGACTTCAAACAATCCAGCCGTTTTTCTTCTAATGGTAAATGGTCAAATCGAATCAGCCGAGGTGATTTATTTTACATGTTACTTATAATTGAGAGGAAAATGTGTTAATAACGTGGTTATTGTGGTTACTTACGTGTTGTTCAATGTCTGAAGTTTCCAGAATATGACGAACTCTACTGCAAGTATTGTTTTGTTTATGGACACGACTGGGCACCCACATCAGTGAGTAATGATAGCCTAAACCTGCTGCTTGAGAGATAACGTTAACACATAATAAAAGTGTTTTAGACATTTTAATGATCAATCTTCATTATTTTAATGATGATTTTTTTATTGATTCAGTTTTGCACTTGACTTTTGACTGTGCTAAATGTAAACGTGAATTTCCCTTCAATCTAAAGGGCTTGGAAGAGGGCATTTCTCAAATAACATCAAAAGGTCGATCTTCTCAAAGTTTGGTGTGGAATTTCCCATTGGACATCACATTCAAGAGCACAAACCCTTTTGGCTGTAAGTGAATTTAGGTTTGAAATTACGAATTGTATGCTGGGATGAAGTAAACTGCATTTAGGTACTTTGTAAAACACAAAGTAAAAAAAACATAATGCATCTAATTAAATGGAAATATATTCTTTCAAATTTACAAGTCGAATAGTTTACAAACATATCATAATATCAATCATCAAACAACTATTTTAAAATGCTTTAGGTTCCATTTTCCCTGGATCCTTACAGGTATTCCCATTTATTTTGTTTTTCCTCGCTTTAGGTTTGTATTCTGCTGAAAACATACAACACAAAAACTTTTGTGGAAGAAAGTGCAAAATACTGAAAGTTTGAAGCAGATGAGCTAAAAAAATAAAAATACTAAGAGGTTTTCACCATTAAAATATGCTAGTTTCACATCTTTAGGAGTTCAGTCGTCATGTCTTAAACTGGCATATTGAACAATTAAGGAACATCTGTTGTCGTAGTGTTTACAGTTAAATGTTCAGTAACGATAAAATATAAAATATCGCTGATCCAGCCAGAATATTCATATATTCTGCATTACAGCCCAGAAATAATCGTCACACTTTATGCCTCACCTTTCAATCACATGAGTCCTCGTGTAGTCTTTAACGAAAGCCCATCACTAGAAACTTCTAGAAAAGTCTAGAGGGGAACTCCAGACTAGAGCATGTTCGTCTGGGGTAGATTTCACTTTCCCTAACACACATAGTTGAATAAAAGATACTCTGACAACATTGTTCACTTGATAATCAAGCCTCAAGACTGCTATTTAAAAGTACCCCTAGATTTTTGATCAGAGGCTTCTTGGGAAAGACCATCGCTCCAACAACATACTCTTGAATGAGGTCAGAAGAAAGATATTTTGGGTGAAAAAGTGGCCAGATATGAAGTGACACACACCCAGAAATTGTGCTGTGCATTTAACCAATCTTAGTGAACAAACACACTGTGAACACACACTCAGAGCAGTGGACAGCCATGGTTACGGCACCCAGGGAGCAGTCGGGAAACTGGTCCCTTGCTCAAGGGCACCACAGTTGTGGTTGTTGAAGATGGGAGAGCAAGTAATTCATCACTCACACCACCTTCAACTTCTTGGGATCGAACATGTGACCTTTCGATCACATGTCGGCTTTCCACACGACCACAACTGCCTCAAGCTTACATTAGTTTCCTTTGAAGTATTATCCTTTTTTGTCTGTGCTAGGGCCCCAGATTGTTGTCAGTGTTTACGGGCCGGACACATTTGGGAATGACGTTGTGAGAGGTTATGGAGCTGTGCACATCCCCTTCACACCTGGAAGGTGAGTAGCTTGGTACTGGTATTATAAGCTGTCATCGGAACAATCAAAGATGAAATAGCTTCATATGTGCTTTTTTCTCTTAGACACACTAAGACAATTCCTATGTTTGTTCCCGAATCTACATCAAGGCTCCAGAAGTTCACAAGGTTGTAACATATACATTATGATGTGTACACAATAGTTATTTAAAATAATTTTCATGATAACAAGATCCATTTGTTGTGTGTTGCTTCGAATGTATTTCTAAAGGGTTGTTAAGGTTTGTGAGTTTAAATGCAGTTTAAATTGAGCACAAAGTTTAAAAGTATTTTGTTGATGAACTCTCCATCTGTTATTTCCTGTTCAGTTGGCTGATGGGAAGGCGCCCTGAGTTCACAGATCCCAAGGTAGTTGCTCAGGGAGAAGGAAGAGAAGGCAAGTTTTCGTTCATGTTTTTTACCAAGTGAGAATAAGTTTTTAATGTTGCTTTGAAATATGATAATTTATTTAACTCTCTTTTTACAGTCACAAGGGTTCGCTCGCAAGGTTTTGTGACACTTCAGTTCAACATTGTAACTAAGGACATGAAAAAGCTGGGATACGACACATCATCAACGCAGGTTTCACCTCCAGGACAGACTGGAACAGCGTAGCAGCTTCAAGGGAGTTCTTTCAGCGTCATTTTGATATTATACAGTACATGCAATGTTATACAATCTTTGTATGTTTTCTAATAAAGTCACTTTTTATTTATAAAAGTTTAGATTTTTCTTGTGGTCATTAACTCACCAGGTAAAGGTCCTCCATGTTGCCCAGATGTTTTAAAGCATCCTCCTGACCGGTTTTAAATAGTAGTTTACGTGTTAACCCCTACACACCTGAATTATTTTCCAGTTTTCAGAGAAAGGAAAAAATAAAAAAAAAAAATTAAATGTCAGCTGTCTGATGAAGAATGAATTTTTTTTACATTATTAAATTCAAGGAATGCTGATGTTTGTTTAGTTGGCTATTTTGATCAATCTCTTTCACAATCTTAAAATTAATTCTAAATGCATCAGTTACAGGACTAAAAATATACCCCATTTGCATCAAGAAGTTAAGGTACTAAGAAGGTACTTTATGTTAAGGAAAAAAAAATATATATATAACCCAGAGTGTTTTCGTACAATAACCAAAGGCTTCATAATCACTCAGAAATTACCACCAGACCTGTTCACATACGGTTTCTGAGAATATTCATGCTTGACCACCGGCACTGTATACAACACGCACACAAGTGCTCATAAACAGCTTGGATATGTTTTCGGAATGTTTTTAGCGTTTCTCCTGGTGCTCATGTATTATTAAAATGAAGTGATCCAATATCATGACTTATAAAACGATGTATAGATTTTTATATTTTAGGATTTCTACAAGCTTTATGAGATCAAATTTAGGGCTTTTTCACACTGTTAAGAATCCAGTTTAAGACCTATATCATAAGATCTAAACGCATACAAAATGTTTTAGCAAAATAAACACCACTATTGAAATGCTGTGTTTTAAACACTAAACATAACTTTTATGTTTTTGAGTATTTGCAAAGGCTTCAAACTCTGGCAACCCGAACCTTGCCTTTTACAAAGTTGAACATTTATACATGTTTTTTCAATCTCTGGCAACCCATACCATCACATTGTCAATTTTTAACATTGATAAGATTTTGAGCATTGAGTTTACGAGCATTTACTCTAGCAACCCTAACAATCACTTTTGTGATTTTAAGCATTTATACCCATAAATGAATCAAATGAGCTTTATATAAACATCCGAAAAATAAGACCTGTGAAAAAAAATTGTGATGTAGAACATGGAATTGAAGACTTTTTAACAGCTACAATTTGGGCTTTTGAATTTTAGACTTTTTAAGACTAGCAATATTATGGTAGGTCAGTTCCATGTATGTCTTCTCTTGTGGCCAATAAATCTGATCAAAATCAGATAAAAACAAACAGATCCAGCTTCAAAGTTTTTAAAGGTCATCCCATACAAAAATCCTCCAGTATTATCAGTGTTAAAAAGGCACAAAGAGGTCATTGATACACTTTATTTGTTTCAGCACTGCAGCTACAGATCCTTTTTCACTTGCTGCTTTTTAGATGGTAATAAAACATCACTCTTCCTGTGACTCTCCTACAAATCCATTACACAGAAAAAAAGATACACAACAATATGTTACAATAGAACAGATGATAAATTATATAATACAGTTATAATGCCGACAGGGTGAGCACATCATCTATAAAAAGCAGCCTGCTCCCAGTAATATGACAGTTTGGTAACTACAGACACGCAGATAACATGAGGCGGGAAAAATGTTATGCATGTTCACAAAGTTAGTTCTCCACAATAAACGTATAAAGAGTACATAAAAAAGAGGTAATACTCAGAAACACCAAAACAGGATGACCGAGACAAAAAGAGTAAGATATCGAAAGCATTTCAATGTAATCTGCATAATCAATGGGGTGATGTTTAGACTTTTCCGGCAGTATTAGAGCCTGTTTAAACGATCACGTCAAATACACCTTAAAGCTGTCTTCCACACCCACTCATACTGAAATCTCCCAAAAATCCTGTCTGCCTGAAGATTATTGATCGCATTGCAAACAGGGTCTTCTACAAAGTTCTATATGAGCATCACTAACATTATATTTCCAGCAGAGGGCACTAGTTCAGTTATTTAAAAAAATGTGATCAGAAAATGACAGCAACTTAGTATAAAACAAGAAGCGATGGTATTTAGTCGGTAGGTACATGTAGCCATTTTGTGCTAAACTGGTTGAATCAGGAAGTGACTGACACAAACATCAAAATATGTAGTTGTTTGTTTAAATATGTTGCTACATTTACCAGGAAACAAGTAAAAAAAAAAAAATGGGTGTTTGCATAACAGTTATTTATTCAAAGCTAAGGAATTTACTTTCAAATCAACTCTGTGTCAGTCAAGAAACGATGAGCCAAAGTCCATCTCTCTCGTAATTTGAAACTGTAAAAAGTGGCCCCTTGAAGGCTCTACAGAATTAAGTTTTTGTCATTTTCAGAATTTTGGACTTGAAAGTTACAAGCTCTCAAAAAATGGGCTTCAAGATTGCCATTAATTCACCCCTCAATTCAACAGTCATTTTTGTGCCAGGAAGTCTTTTTCCTTACATGATGAGCTCACAGCAAACTTAGCAAGCATCAAGCCATTTCCTGGTGTTGGGTGTTTAAAAATCACTTTGAAGGTTCTTATCACTCATTGTAGGTTAGAATAATGGCTGAGCGTGGGGCCATTAACCGAGGCAAATGTTTATCAGGTTATCTTGAAAAATAGACAGTGACAGTGCCTAGGTTCGGGGAGGATTTAACATCTTACTACATAGTTTTTTATTGTCATTTAATGTACCTACACTGGAGAGTCCCCTTGTACCACAACAAATTCCTTGTATGTGCACATGCAGTTGGCAATAAAACATTTTTCTGATTCTGATTTGAGAGTCAGATGCTGATTTTATATTAAGGCAAAGTTTGAAGAAAAGAAAAGAAAAAAAAGATTTTCTTTAAACTCATTACTTTCTGTAAGAATGTCAGAATGTTGTTTTCTTTTGGTTGCATTTACTTTTCATGGTGGCTTTAGTTGTTTCCTTGGAGAATGACATTTGTCTGGTGCCAAGAGTGTGTATGGAAATAAGTCCCCTTCAATCTTACTTCCAGATAAGAACATTACATTACTTACTTATCAGCATGTGAACACAAATCTAAACAAAAGTGACCAGTTGGCTAGATATGGAGTGATCCACACCTGGAATCCCATACCAACAGAACCTCAGTTGTGGTTGTAGAAGATGGAAGAGCAAGTGCTTCATCACTCACACCACTTTTAAGGTTGGTGATCAAATGGGATTTCGATATCCACCTACATTTACCAACAACTTAAAGATTATGACTCCCTGAAAATTTCATGTAATGGTTAACATAGATGTGTGTCTAGTTTTCATCTTTAAAAATAAAGGATCGACTCAGATCTGCTGAAACAAGTCTTTTCGAAAAGGGACGTAGCTATGTACAAAACACACTAAGCAAAGGTGTTGCCCCAAACATAGTTGCTATTGTTTGTGATTGGGTCGCATCCTGCCAAGGAAATTTATTTTTCTTTTGTGAGGGATTCGCATTTACATTCTCTGCCAAGAGAACAGGTCGTAAGGGAGCAATGGTTAAGCCTCATCTGTTCACCTGTACCTCAGTAGCACAATGCCACCAATTCATTGATTTCTTGACATTTACACAAGGACTGCTTCACGAATCTATATGCGTTCAACTCAGGTTCACCAAGAAAGTTATTAATT
The DNA here is from genome assembly GCA_900490495.1 of Danionella dracula. Taxonomy (NCBI): domain Eukaryota; kingdom Metazoa; phylum Chordata; class Actinopteri; order Cypriniformes; family Danionidae; genus Danionella; species Danionella dracula. The sequence continues at coordinate 3,638,054 of UELW01000444.1, forward strand.
AACAATGGGACAGCTCCCACTTTATTTGGGCCAGCATCTTCCTACCAGTAAAAACAGGTAAGCGTGATGCTAACAGTTGATGTATTATTTCTGAAGCGCTAGGCACTGTATCAAACAACAGCAGACTTGAGTCGAACTGCCAATCACTGCAGATTGCATCACTTAAAGGAGTTTTGTATGGACAAGTTGCAAAGGGATTTTTTTTTAACTTTGCATTGACGTCAGCCTGTCAATTGAAACACCAAAACACAAATATTCAATAGATAAGCACCACAATACTGTTTTTTTAAATGTAATTAAACGTGCCTTTTGTATAAAATCGCATTTGTAACTTTCATATTTTGACAAAATGGTGACAAAATACAGACACTAAATTGTAAGTTCTAATGTCTTATGAAGTGATCAGGCTTTTATCTGTCTCTTTTAAGTCCCATACATATGTTTAAACATGTACTAAAAGCCTCAGTGATTTGATCATCATATGAAAATCCTCTCGGAGTTTCATAACACAAACACCAATCATCTCAAAAAACAACTTGGCAAACACCAGGCTCCTCTCGAGGTTCAAGAACTGAATGGAAGTAGTGATTAGAGATCGCTACTGATTGCAAATTTATTAGCAACCAATGAAAACTTACAAACACCCTTCCCTTTACTCCTTTAAACCATGCCAACACAGTCTTGCATAAATAAAAACATTACTGAATTGATCACATTTCATAATGTTAAAAGGCTAAGCAGGCCCATTCTAATCATTAATATTAATTAGATGTTGAAATGATGTGCAAATAGAGAGCTGTACAGAATTGTTTAAAAAAAAAAAAAAAAAAATCCTCTAGCAGTTTAAAAGCAGTTCTTTATAGAAAAGTTGAGCCACAACACTGAGTTAGCAAACCAACTTCCTAATATGATAACTAAAAACAAAATTCTCAACTTCAGTATGAAGTTCATCTTTCTTTATATCTGATTTAAAAACATTCACACAAACAGTTTCACTCCAAAGCTCATGAAATAATGAAAGCTCATGCTGAACTGTGGCCGAACTGTTGAAAAAGGAGATACCAGAGCATGTGCAAAATCCCTGCTCAAAACCATTCCCAGGTAAATCGAAAGAAAGCCCCCAAAGCAGTCTACTCAAAAGCATTGAAGATACACATAGTGTATATGCACTGCACACAACATACAGGCTGCTTCGATTAAAGGTGTTTGCTTCAACTAGAGTGCTGCTTTGAGACACAAAATTAGAAAATTAAGACACACCTATACTCCTACTTTCAAGCGCCTGATATGACAAGTAAGCCTTTGAAAAAGTTAAAAACATGACCCCTTGAAGTGGGAGAAGAAATCTCCAAGACACTGTAATCGCTGATGGATTCTTTTTAAGGAAGCTTCAAACAACAACCAAACCGAATTGCTGTAAGGTACCAAGCCTGGCAGGAGAGGAAGTAAAACTGTAAACTGACTATTCCCAAGTGTCTTAAAATAGCCCAAAGATTTGGGGAGAGTCAACTATGTAAGAAGAAGGAAAAGAATTGTGAGGGATTTGGGATGGCAGCTTTAATTGTTCCTCACAATAAGAAAGGGTTGGTGGTGGTGACAGCTTGTGCTGCTGTGCCTGTTGGTGGCAGGCCTCCACTCATGAGTGGCTGAGGCATGGAAAGGGAAGCTGGGATGCCAATGGCTGGCACCATCTGGCCGACAGGTCCAATAGGAGCCAAGCCGGTCATGGGTACCATTGAGACAGGGCCACCAGGAGGCATCGAGGAAAGAGGCAGGGGCTCGTTGCTTCTCTGCGCCATGCTACTGAACCCCTGAGCACCACTCATACCCATCAGAGGACTTACTCTCATCTGATTTAGAGTGGGTGGCTGAGGCTGGTTCACCTGGAAGGGGTTGACCTGAGCTGCCAGAGCAGGTGCAGACGCTGCTCCTGCGGCTGAAATGAGAGGTTTAACAAAAGTACAAAATGTTAGCTATAATGCCATATTTTCAAGTCAACTATTCAACCAATTACTCTAGCTTGAGGAACTACATTACACTTTTTGAAAACATAACATTGTAAGCACCGTCACAACCCTCTCCACTTCTTGCAAAGTAAATGCTACAAAATGTAATAATTGCAAGTTTAACTTTATATGGCAGGCGATAGTTTATTGTAGACATATATCCATATCAAAAATTAGTTATCCACCCAACAGTTGCAGTATAGTCTGCTATAGTACTATAATAAAATCAGCTGTGATAAGATCAAGATGGACACTGTTTCCAGTGTCTAATTTGAAAAATAAATCATATGGAAAAATTTATATATAAAAAAAAAAGACATATGGCATCTGACATCACACAAATATGTAGAGGAGTCAGAAGTTGTTTTGAGCAGCCACCCAAATAGTCTTAAACAAATGATCATTTTCGTCAAAAAGACTTTAAAAATGTAATAGTTTAGGTCTAGTTTGAGTCCACAAATCAAGAAAAATTTTCACCAAAAAATAGAAGGTTTTAGTCTAGAACCAGTCAATGTAAATTCATATTGAATTGATTAAACATGTATTATAATAAGTACATTTTAGAGATTGTGTAAATACATTTATTTCTTGATTTAATGCTCGCTTTCACATTATGAGATTGTTCATGGGCTTTGAAATAAATGAAAAAATACAATGATACACATGCATGATCCAAAGATTATGCAAAACAATGTGTTTACACAATGGAATTTATCTTCCTTACTTTAAAAAAAGCCAAGAGCAAAAACACTCTTAATTTGGCAACTGTGGCTTTATTTTTTACAATGATCTAAAATGCTATAAAAAAATATGTACGCCAAACATATGAGCATTGAAGCACAAATATGTAAATACATATTTAAAATCATGAAGTGCTTTTAGAAAATTTTGAAATATTGTAATTGAAGGTATGAAAAATAAAATCAAGACAATTCTTATGCATGTCACAGATGAGTTAGGACTATATATTCATGTTTTACAACCTTACCCAATAAGCTAAAATAACATTGAAAATGTTTTCTTAAAGATCTGATGCCTCTTAAGTTGTTGAGGAATATTTTATAAGCTTTTGGACTTCCATAAAAATATTTTGTCCTATTTTATGATTTATTTCAGGTATCAAGAGATCAATCAGACAATATTTTTTGTTTACCAGCAGCGAGGAAGGGGTTGGACACTGGAGGCTGCTGCAGGGGTTTGCTGACCAAAGAATCTAGATTGACGAGAGCAGCATTGGGACCCAGAAACGATTCTGGAGTTTTTCTGCTGCCCGATACTTCAAACAGATCTGACTCTATGGACAAGCTGGTCTGCGATGGCAATGCAGAGCTTCCTCTCCCATCACCTGTAAAAACACTTAATCAACTATTTCTGAAAAAAAAAAAAGAGATCTCACTCGTTCACAATGTAGCATGGTGGTGTGCACTTACCAGTTAGTGCTGACGAGCGAAGACTATCAAAATCAGAGAGGTCCTCCCGGGGTGTACCGTTTGGTGAAGTGAATAGATCAAAACCACCAACTGCTGAGTGAACAAAAAGAGGTGTTCCATATTTCATTATTTTTAGAACATGTATTCTATGAATACAATTTCTGCCTTCCCTTAAGTGTTTCAACAGCTCACCTGTGGCAGGGGCTCTAGGTCGAGTGGCAGGTGTAGGCCCCCAGGGATCGGCAGTTGCAGGAGCAGAGGTCGGCCCCCAGGGGTCAGTGCTCTTCAGAGGAGTGGCAGAGGAAGAGGCACTGGGAAGACCCCAGGGATCCACAGGAGCAGCTGGTTTAGGGGCTGCACCTGCAAGATACACATCTCAACATCTTTCTCCATTCATTCTTTTGTGGATTTATAATCAGTTAAAGACATTTATTTTCACTGCCAAATGTGACATTTTTAGGCCTTTCCACACATGTCATGTCTACATAATGTTGGCTAGCATTTACACAATTAAAAACAAACCCAAGAAAAGAAAAACTTGCTAATGAAACAAGCAAACTCTTCATACACATGACCAAACAGTGTTCTTTCTGGGTCTAATAAGTAGCACCTATTCCTCTTCTTACAGACTGGCTGACAACAGCACTACCAACTGCCCCATGAACACACAGCTTCAGTTCTTGCGCCAACCAGTGAAACTCCCCAGATTCCTCCTCTGTTTTTAATGAAGAATCTACCCTCAGTCTTTTCCTATACCTTTGTTGATCCTGGACAAGAACCAGAAGCCTTTTCACAAGCCTTATATATTTGGGATGCAACTGATTGTAATGATCTTAAGTTTAATGTACAAGCTAATTATTTGTCTTTTCATATTGTTACTATGCATCATTCCTGATGTGAAAAGGCCTTTAATTATAAAACAGCTTCTGGATAAACTAAATTAGCTTCTACCTGAAATAAAACATTAATACTACTGCATTACCGATTTCAGATAAATCGAATATTAAGACCAGTTTGACAGGATTCATAAGGTAAAATTTAAGGCTTTTAAAGACTGCAAACAATGAACCCTAACAGTCACTACGTTTAGGACCATTTTCTACATTTCTGGCAACCCCAACAAGCACCTTTTTGCTTCTTTGAGCATTTATCTCTGGCAACTCTTACAATCACGCTATATTTCAAACATTTATTAATTCTACATCAATATCTGGCAACCCTAACCATCATTTTTTTGAGTGTAACCCTTTTACAACAAAGCGGTCACCAGCGACGGAAGTGACCAGGGGACTTCAAACTACCGTAGCTCTGATTATTTTAGCAGATTCTGAAAGCTGAGAAACAGTTATTTCGACTGATATTACATTTCAACTTTTAAAAATTGTTTTACACTACTTTTAACTTTTTATTTTATGCAGCATACGTTGACAGAGGACGCGCACACGCATGCACGCACACACACACACACAAAATTTCAAAGTCTGTCCAAATTTAATCTGCTCTAGATTTCCACAAGTTTTTTTTTTATAATCAGTGTTGCTGATATGCCAATGAAACACTTTCAGTTTCCCCTCTAAACTGCAAAATTTCAGTGCATCTTACATTTTAATCTCTGTGACACAGTTTTGGGATGAAAAGTGTTGATTACACAACAAGTTTGAGTCTAAACATTAAGTCTTGTTGTTTTATTCTTTCTGGAATGCACAATTACCGACAGTCTTATTGCTAGGATGCATTGAAGAGCTACAGGTCTCTAAAGAGCACAAAAAAGGAAACACTAAGAAAATAGCATTCCATTTAACAGGAAATACTGAGCAGTATGCCAATTTTTGCAATTAAAATGCTACTGGTACACTCCAAATCAAAACTTCAGCTAGAGCTTCATATCAAGAAAACACCTGGTAATATGATACTTAACTTAATAAATGTCATTAACGGAGATGCAAAATAGACAAACCCTTAACAAAATATATTTTTGCAACTTTTTTTTATAGTTTTGCAACTATACATTTATGGAATTTCATGGGAATGGGAGACTATGAACTTAAGAGAATTAATAGAATTTCAAATGTCTTTATTGTTTGTGTATACCATATGACTGCCATGGGTCTGGCGTTGCTGCAGCGGCTCCTGGTGCCCAAGGATTGGCTCCTTGATCACTCTCAAGCACAGGGTCCATCAGATCCATTAAAGATGACTGTGGAAGCTGTACACAAAGTGAATGAAATTAGCGCTAACAGCTCATCAAAAAAGGTGAACTTGGACCAACGTGAACAATTATACTCACATGGGTAAATAGGCAGAGGCCGCAAGAAGAGAAAAGAAATATTCGCATAATTTAGATGATTCAATAAATCTCTATTACTATTTTTATCTAAATGTAGCTTTGATCTAACATTTTATGCAATACCTTACGGCATGCATAATATGTAGGAATGACAAAATCCAGTGCACATTTTAGTTGCGACCCTGCTCTAGCATACATACTTTTCTAGCAACAGACAAGACAATGCTTAATTATCCTTAATTAGAGCAACGGGCGTTTCTTGATGGTACAACCAAAAAAAAAAAACAGCAGGGTTTAGGACCTCCAGTACCAGATTTTGTGAACCTTGATTTATAGCATAACACAATAAACACAAACATAGTTCATTTTGAAGGGTTTTTTAACCATACTGAAGATTGTTGTACCTCAAACAGTTAAAGTAATTTATTATACAATATTATATATACAAGCAAGACAGATTGTCAAAACTGTCAAAGTTATTGAACATGCCGGGATGGGAGATTGGCAAACTTGAACCGATTGTAGCTTAGTATTGACATAGTAATAAACATTTGCTCCTACCTCTTTCTTTTTCTTGATCACTTTCCCTGTAGAGTTTTTACGACTTTCTTCCAGAGCCATCTGAAGCCGTAGGTCATCCCCACGACGCATTCTCTCTTCCTGAACCATCACAAACAAAGATAAAGTAAACCAGCACATCCATTGAGAAGCACATCCTGGATAGCATCAACAACAAACAGATATTAAACATTTACACGTCAAAGAAAAACATCTTGCATTGATGATCTTGCATCTTGGTCTTAATGCTAACATATAGTGAGACATAGATTGCTCCTGTTTCATTAACCACAGTTTAGCATATTGTGCAGAGTAGAAGAGCACAATAATGCTCGTTTAGTGTTTCTTTACATCTTTCAATGCAAAAGCTTATAATGATTCAAAGACATGGTACTTCTGACCCTTCTTTACAATACAGCTCATTAATAAATGGCCCTTCCTCAAAGAATCTAATTTAAAAGGCTGCAAATTTCTAGCTGAGAGGACAAATAGTTAAAAATGAGGCTGAAAGGTAGAAAACCTAGAACATTTGACAGTAGAAAATGTTATGTTCACTAACATTTCTCTATTACAAAGCGATATGAGTGTCACTCACTGACTGTGGATCAGTTTATTCTGACATGAACCCAATACTTTATTTAAAAGTTAATAACAGCATAAGTATTCATTCTAAGCTTAACAAAAGAGGAGTAAGGCACTATTGAAGGGGGTACCCCCTAACAGGTGAAACACAGAGAAACAGTTACACCATGTTCACATAAAGACTGATGTGACCACTTATTTTAATTCAATGAGTAGAAGTGATTAGGAAAAATGCACACAAAAACAAAACTACTGAGGATTTTTAGAAATATTTGTGTGAAGGTATCACAACTATACATGTAAAAAGTAATCAATGTGCTATAAAAGATCATGAACATGTTGGATGTTTATTACATATAACTCACTCTTACTCAAAACCATTTACTAAAATGCTAGCTGTGTTCTGATGTTAAGTAGATTAAATTACTGTACCTGCTCAGCAGCCTCTCGACTCATGGCAAGGGCTAGCTGCAACTGTAACTCCTCTTCTCCACTTGTTTGAGGTCTAGCTTGCTCCAACTCTGATGAATTGGGAGATGTGGCTAAAATGGAGAAAAATACAAACATATCAGTCAATCAAGAAGTTTCTCTCACTTCTTAAAGGGGCATCTTAAAAACAAACCATTTGCTACTCATTAGTAAACAAAAACAAATCATCCAATGTTCTGCTTTAACAGAAGTGCCTTGATCTCGAACGTTGTAATTTACAGAAAGAGTTCTTAGAAAACAGAATGGAAGAAAACAAAATATATCTTTGAAGGAGGGAAAACTCAAACAGAATGTGGATTACATGATTGCAGCCGAAACATTAGATGAGGGGACTAATTTAAATTTTAAAACATATAGAGCCACATAAAGCATCTACAGACCACTTCCGAACAAACATCTACCTAAATATAGATCATTAGTCTAGGTCGTTTTATTGCATGCAGCATCAGTCAATAGATTGCTCTCTTGTTATCCATAAGATCTAGGACAGCCATTAAGCAAACTCCTGATGATTCACTTCAGTTATGAAAAGAAACTTGGGCCCCAGAGACTCTCAGTGCCTTCAAAAAAATAAGCTTCCTGCTTTCACATCCCCAAGGGTTTGAAAATTGCAACCGCTGTGCTTGACTTTGTGGGAAAAGCAGTAGAGTGGGGGAATATTTGTGATGCGAGTCCAGACCTTTAGAGATCAAATGACATCACAAATGCCCCCAGTACATACTTTGCAAGACTAACTATGCTAAATGTAAATTAGCCTCTTAAGTAAACTAATAAAGCATATGTTTACTATTGACTACAAAAGAGGAAGTTAAAAAATGCTTTAAAATGTTGGGATGTTAATAATACATTGGGTTTGGTTGCTAAGATTAGAACTTTTGTGGTAAATAATACTCTGGAACAAAGTTAATTGGCACTGAACATGTCCTCTATAGGGTTAAGGAGAAAACATGGAAACAGTAACATAATAGGTCTAGATTTATAAGTAGGAGCAAAAAATACAGGATGGATTCATCCCTCCCATTCATAAAACAGGCTGGCAGTGATAGCATTTCTAAACCAGGATTTTTTTCCGTCTACAACTGTAAAGACTAGTTTGACTAAAAAGTGAAAGGTAGCATATCAGGTTAAAACAGAAAATGTCAAATATTAATTTTGAGACTGACACTAAAATATCGGCTGCACTGCTGCTTTTAGTGATTGAAATTAACGCAGTTATTCTCTATAAGTTAATAACAATTAGTCTCTTCAAATCAAGACCAGTTTATCAGTACTTGTGCTACATTTTTTACACATTACCCCCCCAAAAAACAGATACAAAACCATCAATGCTGTAGTTCAGTTAGTTCTCATGGTTTATAGATTAGAACATGTTTGGCCTTGTTACAATATCTGGCACAAAACAACATTTTAAAAAGTTGTTTCCATATTTATTTAAGGCCAATACACCACATACAAAACCAACACCGAAAAGGCTCTCAACTGGTCTGAGGTCTACAGAAATCTCAAAGGTTTAAACTGTTAAAACAGTCATAAAATCCCTCGAAAAATAATTTATATTTATTTAAATATTTTTAAATGTAAAAGTTAATTTTACTTTCTTTTTTTACAAACAATCAACAGATTTAATTCTAAGGAAATATATTGTTACTTTAGCACTTAATGTTTAAGAGATAGAAAAAGGTGACAAACAACCAACAACATTTGTGGAGTTGCTCAGTTTTTCCAAATCTTATCATTAAGTTTAGACAGATCTTGGTGCATTAATAGATTTTGGTTTATTATTTACTGATCCTGTAAAATGCTTTTCAAGAAGCAGACTTGGTTAAACTCGTGGTTTTAAAGCAGCAAAGTATACCAAAAACAGCATCTTTACATATCCATGTCTTACAGTCACAGGAAAAGAATAATAGCCATCATTCATCAACAAACAACCAAAAACTGTTATTATCTTCTAAGTTGTCTGTGTCTGTATGTCTGCTTTAATGGTTTAATTGTACTGCACATACTTTTTAGTGAGCAGTCCTTATTATCTCAAAGAGTTTACAAAGCAAAAGCTTTCGCAATGTGCCAGAAACACATAATAGAAATGTTTGCAGAACAAGCAGCAGCTTAAACATCGTCTCTGGTACCTTAAAAGATTGTTATGACAACAAGTCTACACTCAACAGCTACGACAAACACATACTTTCCATTGATGCTCTTTCTAAACCTAGTTTCTCAAGATTAAAATAGACTTAATAACAGAACAGAAATGCTTTTCTGACTAAATAATTTGCTTAGGTAAATTGACATTTAAAATTTCTTGCTGACAAGGTTAGGTTTTACTGTTTATCATAAGATCAGGTCTTTGAAGTTTCAGTTAAAAATGAGCAAACTGCTTCAGTTGTGACCAAAAACATTGTTTAAGAGTTATTTAGTTTTAAGAAGGTGAAGCCTCAAACAGAAGCTAAAAGAAAATTTCCAGATGAAATATTTGATCAAGAAAAGTTCTAACTAGTATTGGTGGACTGGGTTGCTAATTTACAAAGAAACCACTGTTGAAGCCATTGTTCTAAATTGTCTGGGGTTCGGTTAATGAACCAGGCAAAGAGACGGGTCAAAATATAATACTGATAAACTTCTTTTACTGTCAAATTCTTCTAAACTGCATCTTTTGGAAAGCCAAATTGGGTTGCATTTGGGTAATTTTTATAAAATATTTAGAGCAGAAGCCTACTTTAGCGTTTCCTTTCAGACTATTCTAATTTTTGTTAAACCACAAGTTGTAAGACTTACATAAAAGTGAGCAGGAAATAGAGCAGAGATATTAGCCGTTTCCTCCATTAAGAACAGGGTAGAGAAAAAAGCCTCTGGGAGTTGAGGAATTCTCTCTTCCTGTAAAGAGATCAGGGATTGGGGAGGGCCATGGACAACATGCAGCTGTCTTACAGACCCACAGCATATAAGCGGTTTCCTGGTCTGCAGTTTAAACATTTCCTTCATGCAGTGGGAGCTGCAGGTGTGCAGAGAATCTCAATATAACTCAACAGCTTTTAGCCTTTTACAACCTTAGTAACACAGCTTTCACCGTTGCCAATAACTGTGACATTTCACACAAAGAGAAAAGATCAAGGAATAAATCAACACGCTAGTGACCTTCTAGCTAGAACTTATCATCAAGAACAAGTTACTCTTGCAGTGACTGAAATGCTTTTATTCTGAAATTAGTCTAATTACACTTAACAAATGTTTGAATCAACATAGAAAATATTTGTTAAAACCCTTTGGTTTAAAATGAGTTATGGTAAGGCTTTAAATTAACTTTTATTAAATTGAGATTTTTTTTAATTTACATAATTTTATATTTTAACTTTGATTTGTGACTAGCATATTTCAAGCAGACATTTTTCCATTTTGAATCTATATCAGGGCTGGGTCAAAAATATTCTATAAATAAAATTCTCCAATTTTAATCGATCTTCAGTTTAACGCAACTATATCGATTCTTAATGTGCATGCACATATTTATGACTTCTTGTGAAAGTGTTAATTTAAAATAAAAATGGTTTAAAATAAACAACTGTGTGCACCTTGCTATTAATGTAGATGTGTATTTCAGTAATAAACTTAAGTAGGAAAGTTTCCGTTACCTGTATTCGTATCAAAATATGGATCCCATGTCTGCAAAACTAACATTTTTAAAGAAATATTGATAACTAATCGATATCGAATCGAAATCAAAATCGAAACTATAAACAGAAGAATCGATTGGAAATGGTCACAATACCCAGCCCTAATCTATATAATCTCAACTCATGTCCCTTTATGTTCTGGGTGCCTACATAGTTTTGTAACAATTATATTGCATATAGAGCATAGACATTTGTGGCCAACATGAACAGATGCGACTTCCCTGGCTTTACAGGTTGAGTCTAAAAATTGGTTTAGTGATTCTTACCGCAATCCATTTTAGCTGTTCGTTATTGAGAGAACACTTAAAATACTGCTCATATCAGTATTTATTATGAAGTTAAAGGGCCAAAAAAATAGCCAAGTCAGCTGTCAGATGGAAATAACAGGTGATTACTTGACTTTTTAGAGAAAACATTCATATTTAAAAAAAAAATTTCAATACATGGTGTTCCTGCTTTGCTCGTTTTACAGAAATACTTTACATTATGAGCACATAGATCAAAAAACATTTGGCAAAACTATATATTACTGGGCCCTGAAAAGCATAGAATCCTGAAAATGAGTCCAGCACACAACTTTTGTTTAAGATGTAACTTCAAGTGAACAACTACAACAAACTCAAATAGGATGACGTCAAAACAGACATCTTTAAAAAAATATATATATATAATCTACTTGAGACACATAATCCTGGCTTCATACTTTGAACTGTCCCAAGGTTTTACGTGTCTTGAATCATCATTGTATTCTGGAAGATGAAGGGTCCATGTGTAAGACAGGACCTATTTATCAAATATAGCCCTACATGCAGACACAAATATTTCAGCAGTATCATGCGTTTCGCTAAATAGTAATTATGCAAAACTTACACCCATGATACGATGCAGGTGAGCCTTCAGATTTTCCGTACTCCTCCGAGTAGCTTGTGGAGAGGTTGGGCTGGCTGGAACCACGACCAAAGCCAACCTGATTGTTGCTGCCCACACTGGTGGCAACTTGAGCCATGCGCTCCTTAGTCTTCAGGGCTTGAGATCGCTCACTTTTCAGACGATCATCATCCTTCAGAAGCACAACCAACTGCTTTGACTTCTCTCTGACATTGATGCCCTGGTCTTTACCATCACGATCAATATATTGGAAATCTTTGAGAGTCTGTATGGCAAAGATGTTCTCTTTGCACTGCAGAGCCACTCGCTCCGAGCCAGTTTTGATCAGGTAATCCAATAGAGTCAGAGCCTTGTACACATGCCTCCAGTTCTTTCCATGGTCATTCAGTCTCCTCCAAATCATGCTCATTATCTCTGAAAAGGCCACCACATTGTAAGTGAGGTCCGCAATCTCTGACATCAGCGAACTGGAGGGGCCCCATGGGTCATTAGATGTCGCTTCTCTGACTTTCTTTTCTGGCTCAGAATAATTGTTTACAACATTTTTCATCTGTCGACGAATTGTTGAGCTTGGCATTGTGGCGTGTGGTAAATTTGTTTTTGAAATTGTTAAAAAAGAAACAAACAATTGAGGAGTATAAAAAAGTAAAAAGTTTGAGCACACGCTTTGAAAATATTTTCCTTTTACTCTGCGTCTGTTAAAAGCATTTCCACTGAGTGAAAGACGCCAGCTCGATGAATTCCTCCATTACCTGAAACATAAAACCAACATGTTATTTAGATGGGTTAGTGATGGTTTAAACATGACCATAGTAATATAGACTATATGGTGATGGTGTACTAAAATATAGTGGGCATATCTGTCAATAATGATTCTTTCCATTTACAGTAAAATTATTCTAAGCAAATGATTAACATACTCTTAATGATGCATTTCCTTGCTGCGCTTGAATTATTTTTCTTTACCAGACTGCAGTATTCTCAGAAGGATCACTAATGCTTAGAATTAAACACAAAAGTATTTTCAACAATAGTCACTCCATGGAATAAAAGATAATTAGGCATTGCCTCTTGCGCAGGAAGTCACTGTAATGTGTAAAGAGCTTTCTATTACTCATCTTGACTGTAACCTGTGTGTAACCTGTAACAAGTATCATGTGTGAAGACATCTTATTTTACTGGAACACTTGTTCTGTGATCTCCAAGAGAATACTAAAAAAACTTCTTATCAAGAGAACACATAAAATGGCACAAATACATGCCCATCCCATAAATTAATTAAAAGCTACTGAAATGTGACTCCTGATCTCCTGCAGAGGAAACAACAGAGGGCTGTCTCAAGCAACCCCTGACTCCCACTCCCTGAAGCCCACCCTAGACACGAAGCTTAATGAAACATCTGCTGCTTTAATGACTGATTCAGATTCAACACATCAGAGGAAGAGAGAGGGGCAACTGTATCACTACCGGAACCAGCCCCAGTGCTTTTCCCTGTGATGGGGGCCCAGGAAGCCTGCACACAGGGCTGTCTCTGTGTGAGGATCCAGGGCAAGTAGAGGCCTTTTCCATACCAAATGAACAGGTCTGGTAAACTCCTGGTAGTATCAAGGAGTCTCTGTGATGAGAATTGAAACTTCGCCAGAGGAAGAGGATAAGTCCTGTGAGTAACCACTCTATTCTGCTCTGCAATGACATTAGAATGACCAGAACAACAATAAATTAAAGGCATGAAGTCTTTCCAAAAATGTAACCCTCACATAATACTGAGAAAGGACAGCAATTTGGAGTTGGCAAATTACATTTAGGCAACACTTCTCAACACCGAAGTGGGCTTTCAACATATTTTGGCATTTAACAGCAGTATCGTTAGACCTTTGTTTTGAGAAGCCTTGAAAAATTTCTTTGCCAGGAATACCAAAGAGAACGTCAAAGAGATTGGAGCTAACAGGCCAATAATAAAGTAATATAGCTTTTATTCTTTATACCCTGTTCACACAAAACAGGTAATTTAATTATTTTAATTGGGATGATAACTGGTTTCAAGGTTTACTGTAGTTTTAAAAAATCATGGTTTCAAAACCATGAAGTTGCTGATAAAAGAAGCAATATGATTTCTTATCTAAGTGAGCACCATACAGCACTCTTCGCTAAACTTAAAGCTCCCTTGAAATTACCTTGATATTTTTTGCAGTATTATTTGATTTTACACACAAAAGTAGTTGTTTTGTTAAATCTAGTATAAGGGCTGGGTGATAAAATGATTTTATTGATTAACTCCAGTGTGTGGTTCACATCAATTTGTTTGAATGAAAATCGGGGTTCTCTTTAAAGTAAAATACTAAAAAAAAATTTGCTCTGCCCTCCCCACTCACAGTTTATTAGCATGCAGAGAGGAACAGCACAGCATGGCCGTGTTTCAATCTCTTATTTAGTGCAAAATTAAGCTGCTTCAACACAAAATCAATATTCTTGCATAAGTTTCAAAAGGAACTAAAACTGCCCTTGATTACGTCCCGGCAGCAGAAGCAGAATTATGAGACTATATTTGACTGTAAGCCAATAAAGAGCAAACATTGATCTCTGAAATGAGCCTCAGATATCGCATACTTTTTGCTTTGATTTGTGCTTGCGTTTTTTCCATTTAGAAGGATTTGTTTTTGAAAATGTTATTTATGTTGATTATTGTTGAGCTTTATGCTCACACAAGTGACTTTTAATTATTTTGCCTGATGTTCAACGTAAAAAAAAAATATTCTATATGACTTCCAAAATAAAACATGCTGTGTTCAATTAGAAAACACATTTTTTCACCCAGACATTTAAAAATAACATTGTAAAACAGTAACTATAATAAAGTGAAACCCGTTGTTACTATGAGGAATCTTTATAGCAGTTATCCTGGTTTATAGCATTTTATGGGTTATTGGAAATATATTTGCAGGGAATGTTTATTATTTGCGTCACAGTTTAGCAAAGCAAAGTTAGAAGCTCAAGACAGATCGACGAATGCGCAGTGCAAACACGTCTCTGGCAAGTCTGGTCGGGTTCATTTACATACCTATGTTTAAAACAAGTTGCTGAACTGCTCTAGAGGAAAAACTTTTTTTTAAGTTAATATAATGAATAGCGATATTCTACATTACAGGAAGATATACCACTCCCTTTTGAGTGCAGAACATTGTTTTATTGTTTGTTTGTTTTTTCGTGGTGCTTATACTAAATATTTTTAATTTTGAAGATTTTTGGGCAGGATATATTAAAAAAATTAAATTTTCAAAATCCCACTCTCAGTTGAGATTGTTGATGCATGGTGGTGAGTATGACAAAGCAATATCAGTCCCATAAGATATTCATTCAGTTGCATCAATGGAAAGATAAATTTATGATCAAATAAAAAATGTGACCAATACAATAACAACAGTGATTCTGAGCATGTTTCTCTGTAACTTTTGAATACAGCTGGTCCAAAGCTATGGTGAACTCAATATTATGCTGAGGTATGAGGTATTCAATAGTGCTTTCACACCTACCTATTTTAAATTTGTCAAATCAAACAACTGTTACTTTAGTGCCTTTACAAATTTCCTTAGATACAATTAAAAAAAGAAAATTATTAAATCCTATTCAATACACACTTTAAAACCTGCCATATGATTAGCTAAAAAAAAACTGGAATTTTAAACCAACTCATTAAGACTTTATCTTCAGGACCAGAGGAATTCAGAAAAAATTTACTTTCAGGGTAACGCTCTGCCAGTACAGCAGCAAATATTATTTATTCTATAAAAAAACAACACTGACTGAAAGCCAAGCATCCACAGTATCTGGTGCATACATGAACCTGAATTGACTGAAGAATGCTTGTATTTACATGTACAAACTATTAAGTCACTGGTCAATAAATACATTATCTATAGTCAAAAATTCAAAGTCAAATTCCATGACATGGACTCTGGGTTTAACGCATTGAGATCAATTCTGCTTCATCAAAGACAAGGACATAAAATCTTCAAACTACAATTTTAACATACCAACGAGAACATTACTATGATTTGAGAAACTATGACGTTATTCGTAGTTGACATGCAAATAAGAATTATGTTTGCATTGCCATTCTTTCAGTTTTAACTTTGGCCATTACTCACATTTACATTGCCCCTGTAACTTTCTAAGATGGTGTGAAACTAACATTTTCAAGAAATACAGTGTCAAATGTAATAAAAGTCAACCTTTATAAGCTTAAACTTGTTCAAATGTTTATCTCCTTCTAAGCCATAGCAAATGTTAGTAAGCTGAGAGCAAATGTTACTTTTAAGTCATAACATCATCAATCAGAAAGTATGTTTATTGACTGGATAGAAACACTGGCTTGCTTTGCCAAAATGGGTGTGCTACCATTGTATCACGTGGACTATGGAGGGGTCTTATAGCATATCAAATTTGGAATGCAAAGCAGTCTCTGCACACTACCAGTACTCATAGAAGTGATTAGTGAACTCAAACAGTTGTGTTTTTTTAAATTATGGTGTTGAGTTCACAGAGAATTCAACCTGATAGATTTACATTTAAGGACATTTCCACAAACAAACAATGGTAGGCAGGGTCCCAAATGTGCTTATATCCCTCATCTCTCTCCATTAAAAAAATAGAAAATTGGACAATAATGTTGTTCTACATTTTAAATTGAATTTAGATTTTAAAGCAGACAAATAAATTCCACTTCCAATTCTTAATTGGAAAAAAATTACTCTCAAAGAGCAAAAATATGTATAACCAACAGTACACAAAACAATATGACCTTGCTTTGTGCATACACACAAACACACACCTCATCACACAGCAAGCAAAGGCCACCCCAATCCAAGAAAATCAGCATGCAATGAATACTAACTCTGCATGAGAAAAAATCTCTAAGAACAAGTTAAACACTGCAGTGAAGGACACCCAGATCTAAATCAATTCATACAAGAGAGCGTACATGGCAAGTGTCAGCATGTCATATCTCTAAGAATCCACTGCGGAAGTGTAATAGAAATGTGTTAGGTTATAGCAAATGGAGCATTGAGTGGGTAAAAACCCACTTCCAAATATTGGGGTGGGCAAATCTGAGCGTAAAAGAACACACCAATTGAATCATGCAAAACATCAAGCCTGTGTTGTAAAACTGAAAAAGGTCAGATGTTTTTCAAATGCGGTGCTTGTGATAATCATGGCCAATCCAGCAGGTTCTGCCACTTTAAGATTGTTTTAACTAACCGTCCAAACCTGGTAGTTAAAAACGTCATACCATTGAATTAATATAATATATTCACCAAGTTTATAAGCTCTAAATTAGATCTACTTAGTTTAACACGTGACTTGACTCAACTTTTGTTTCGAAATGAATGGAGAAAGATGGTTTTAGGGGCCTTCTTGGGGTATCTGCGATAAAAAATAAATGAATGGAAAAAGCAAGATCAGAGGCTGAAATGTGTGAAATATTCAGGTTGTGGTGATAAAACTGTTCTGCCTCAGCAGACTGTCCACAAACAAACTGGTCAAACCACAAAAACTAAAGCAAAGGGTATGTGACAACGCAGTTCTCACAGACACACCTAAAACAAAACTAATCTATGCAGAACATGTATGAAAATAAAAGAAAGTGTTAAAATAATTAATTACATTATACAACTCAATAGCTTGATTTACTCAAAAATGTAAATGCTAAATGTATAATTTGTAAGAAATGAGAAGCCCATTATCATCCGATAACAATCACATTTCGAAAATCATGCAAGAAGGTGTTGCGTTTAACGTCCAACTTTGTACTTATAGGTGTTTTTAGGCGTCACTTCAAAAATAACATTCACTTAACTATAGTTTCCACAGATTGAATCTGAGACATAACATCAGCTAACAAGCTAACGTTAAACTATTCTTAAACGTTAACGTTGCTTAAGTTTGAAGTTAACAATTATTGTTTCATACTGTGGAAATGTGGTTCTTCCCTTCAATTGTTAGTGCAATTGGTTAAGTTACAACTGTGAACTTTTTTGGATTCTCCGAGACGTAAACTCTTGTGGAAAAGTCTGTTTAAGTAACGCTATTAGCCGCTAGGGCTAGCTAACTTGGCTAACTGTAACGTTAGCTACGCTGCGAATTAACTTGTTTGTTATCAAACCTGACACTGAACGAATTTCAGACCCCATTTAAACGAATGTAACACAGTCATTCGTCCTTACTTGGCCGCGTAAATATTATTCCCTCCCTAAACACAACTTTCTAGCCGAATAGTGTCTGGTGCTCGCCAGGGATGTCGCCACTTTAAAGCCGCGATATAAAACAAAATCGAGAACTTACCAAGCCTCCTGTGCCGCTGATGAGCGGGGGTAAAACCTGGCATATGGAGAAACTGCCCGTTTGACGGACCTTAAAAACTTTATCTTCACAGTCAAAATAAAAGCGAGATACAGTGTTTGTGTAGTTTGTAAGAGAGACACAAGGCGATCAACATGGCGCTCTGGAGCACATTCATCCTCCCCAGGACAGGAGGAGCGAGCCAAGCCAAAGGGTGTGACCAACTCACTAGGCTTCGTTCTCAAAAGTCTATTAATTTCAATACTTACAGACAAAACGAGCCTCTCGGCGACCACGGAAACCAACCCAAACACTTATTGAATTCGTTAAACCAGAAACTAGTTTTCATTTAAAATAAAAAAGACATAACCTGGCTTGGTGTGTCTATTCCAACACCATATCCGATCAAATGTAGCCCCCGTGTGGGCTAATGCTGCCTGTGAATGCTCTTCATGGTACAATTTACAAAGCATGCAACAGCATACGCCCAATAACCCCAATCGAACTCAATAATACACTTTAAACAATTTTAAAGTTTAAATGAAAGTTTATATTACTCTACTTTTCCTAAGGAAAGGAAGCGGAAGTTGACAGTGACGCGGTTAGAAGTCAATTGTATGTCAAATGACTTAGCTATTACTTTATCTACGCTAAACAAAAGAAAAAAGTTATTTGCCAGTGGATCAAAATTAGACCGCAGACATTTTTAAGCTATTTACTATTAGTTACGTGCACTGTCACAAATGAACCAGTAAGAGGCAGCAGAGCGTGTAATTTGACTGAAACAGCAGCCTGGTTTTCTGGCCCCTTCGTGACCTGTTTTATTTCTCTGTGGTGCAAAACCCCAGTCAATGTGCAACAACAATGTATACAAATAAATAAAAATGTTGGAAAATGTATTAATCTTTGGGAAAGTCCCACATACACAAACAAAGAAATGCTCCCAAATTAAACCAACTTTTATTCATGATTTTATATGTAAATCTCCCCAAACCCAAAACAAAAAAGGACATCATTAAATAGTAAAACTTTATATGTGTTATGTTTTTTTATACTGATATAATGTATTCCTTCAAATTACTTTTCATTCTAACTTTATCATTAGAAACGTCTGGCAATTGATTTTTTAATTATTATTATTGTTTTATGTGAATGTTATAGTGTCTCTGGTTATATATACATATTGTATGTAACCAGTATTTTATGTTATATATATATATATATATATATATATGATATGATGTATATGATATGTGTGTGTATTTGTATATGTATATGTGCTCCCATAAACTACCTTTTAAACGCATAAATGCAAGCGCCTTTTAGATAACATCTTACGTTAACGGGTAATGTGCTGCTTTATGCTAAGCTTAAAGGTTAAACTAAACGCAAAAATTTGCTTTATTATTTATATAAATAGAAAAACTAATAGAAAAACAGTCTTTGTATAGTTTACTCAAAAAGCAGGTGGCTTCAGTGGAACTTTGAAAGATCGTGTTTTTAGTTTCCCTGGCAAGGCAAAAATAAAATTACAGCTTTTCCAAAAGTATGGGAGTTGTCACTGCTAACAACTACCACTTGATATCCCTGATAAACTCTGTTTGCTTATACCCACGTTGATATCAAGGTATGTTTAAATAAGGGCCAAATAAAAATCCACAGTTTATGCTATTCTCATTTGTGTGATACTTGCTTTGGTGGAGAAATAAACATTGGTTTAATTTTCCAGTTGGAAATTTCTAAGAAGGTACTTTAATTGATGAAGCTGACTGGTGAAATTATGATTATTTAACTAACCTGTTCAAGAGCAGTATAAGTGCTGTTCCTTTAGTGGCTGGTTGAGAAACAGCACCACCATCTGCATAAAATGAGTTGTTCCTGTGACTCATTCAGCTCTTTAGGGATGTTTGCTCATGCTAAAACACATGTTCTTTGAATCAGGAATTTCAAATTAGCTGAATTAAAAAGCGGTTTCTAGACAATATCAAACCTAGCAATTCATGAGACTCCCTTGTCACACAAATTCAGACAAACTTGACTGTAAACAACAGATGTCCAAAAAAAACGCCTAATAAACACATGTTTTTCTTTACTGGTAATACGCATGTCCGGCCCTCTGATGAAGAGAAGTTTTCAAGAAGCTATTCTTCTTGTCATCCTCTCATCATTTTTTCAACTTTCCTGTTTCTCACATAGCTGTATTTCCTTCTGTTAAAGCACACTGAGACAGGAACTGCCACCCCTGCCTCCCTCCCACATGCTTTTCTGCATCTGCTCTCTCTCTCTCTCTCTCTCTCTCTCTCTCTCTCTCTCTCTCTCTCTCTCTCTCTCTCTTTTTCTCATAGACCCACAGACATCAGGAAGCAGTGTCTTGAGACGTTCTGGTTCACTGTGGATGTTCCCTGCATTCAATTTGTTGTTTAGGAGGTCAGCATTCAGTGGTGGGACATCTACCCACATCATCGTCTGGGATCTGGCTTTATCTCCAGTTCAGGATGGAAGCAGTAGCGCTCTACAATTTTTGTGCCACGGAAAATGATGAGCTAAGCTTTCAGAAGGGAGATATTCTCAAGGCAAGAGTTTTGTTTACACTTTTTTCTGTTTTTTTTTTTTTTACTTGTATTTTGGTCAAGCTTACAAGCTCTTCCTCCTCTAGATAACAAACATGGAAGATGATCCAAACTGGTACACAGCAGAGTTGGCGAACAGGAAGGGCTATGTACCGAAAAACTACATTAACGTACGGCCGCATGCGTAAGTACAATTTTTAGATTTTAGACTTGTCCTAATGACCTTGAAGCTAAGTTAAAACAAACTTTTCATGAATGAGACCATAGGGGAGTCCAATGTACCTAAAGAGCATCAAGATTAAAGCATTTTCCATAGCCAAATCCTCAAAAGATTTCCAACAAATATCTGCATGATGGATTTGTATTTGCTCATTTCCCCATCCATGGTTCAGATCAAAGAGGGCAAGTATGTCAGAAACAAGACAGATTGAGTCTTTAAACCTTAATCCTAAAGAACATCCATGGAAAAGCTGAAGGTTAAAATAGCTACACATCAGCCTCAAAACTTGGGCAGGATCTTCAAAAAGAAATGG
This sequence comes from Danionella dracula, assembly GCA_900490495.1. NCBI lineage: Eukaryota > Metazoa > Chordata > Actinopteri > Cypriniformes > Danionidae > Danionella > Danionella dracula. The sequence goes on from UELW01000444.1 coordinate 3,659,404, forward strand.
AGTGAAATCCCTCCTGAGATGTGAGCAAATCTGGTTACTAACTACAAGATTCATCTCACCACCAACAAGGGTTTTTACACCAAGCCAATAGTCTCCAGCTGCAGACTAGCTCCTGCGTCAGAGTGATGGGGCAGAGTCAATGGGCTTGTGAATGACGCTGTGACCTGAATTCGATGTTCATTTAGATTTTAGTGGATGTTCAAATGACTGTGTTTCATTTCTCCCACTTGAGCCCTAACCCTTAGCCCTTCCCCTTTCTCTTGACATGGAGTCCATGGAGTACTAAACTTAGGTAAACAACACTGTTCCCGCATGTCACAGTGAATGCTGGGAAATTCTTCTTGAGCCCTCTATTTGGAAGTGTGGGTCCAACAACACCTTGACTGAAGTGTTATAGACTTTTTTGCTATTGCCATTTTTCTTTGTTCAAAACAGAAGAGCATTGGGACACCCATTCCCCTTACGTTAACGAGCAAAATGAAGGGTTAGAGGTATGGATTAAAGATAAAGGGTAGAATCTGAATGCAGCCTTAGATGTAAGGAGAAGGTTAAATGACTTGAATGTAAGTTAAGGTAATGCTGGAGATGTGTTGTTGTGTAGACAGCATAAACGTGTTTGTTTGGTTTCAGGTGGAATTTGATGGAGTTATAGGAGCTTTTTACTGATGCTGCAGCTTTTCCTCACAGAGCGGCATATGGTTAATAGGGACAGAGAAAGGGATTGTTCTGCACTTCTCTGTGCTAAAGCATTTCTTCTATAGATTTACAGAACTACACAAGCTCAAAACATATTTAATAATATATTTGATCACACAACATATGTACAAAACCACAACAATAAGCTGATAATGTTGCTGACACACTCATCTGACAGACGCAAAAAAACTTATAAACAAGAACTGATTGAGCCTCAGATAAATCAGGAAGATTTGAGAGTTAAACAGATATTGGTAAAAAACGGGTGAGATAAATTTTGGTTAAAAGACATTGTTCTTGTCTTTGTATGCATTAAATTTCCCATTCACTGAAAGGCAGCATTGATCTACCTTGGAGCTGAGAGAAGCTTTCTGATTGGTCGATATAATATACATTCAGGGCTGTTGACTCTGCTGCCCTTTACTGGATTGACTAACTTTTTACAGCATTTTATAAGCTTTCTACCATTATTGTTTTTTTTTCTATCCGTGCTCATTCATTCATTCATCTTCATGTCGGCTTTCTTCCCTTTCGGGGTCGCCACAGCGGAATGAACCGCCAACTCTCTGGTATATGTTTTACGCAGCGGATGCCCTTCCAGCCACAACCCATCGCTGGGAAAATCCATGCTCATGTGGATGCAATTTTTTGTAAACTCTGTTTTTAAAAATACCTTAAGTACCCTAAATAGGTTATGTGTGGACATGGCCTGAAAGTTGTAGGCTGCAGCAGGATGTCTCAACCAAACTCTAATAAAGATATTTTGTAAAAGGGTCAAATTCTACCACAGTTGTTTCAGATTTTTTTGGAAGCTATCCTTAATCTAGAAGTAACCCATCTATTAGGTTTTGATACATGTCCTTTTAAAAATACTCAATACACTGAAAGAAAAACTGAGAGCTTCACTGTATTCTCTCAATTTTTAAACATCATTGGATCTACATTTATACACATGAAAAACTTCTGTTTTATCCACAGATGGTTTGTGGGTCGTGTCTCCAGGAATGTGGCAGAGAATCGCCTGTGCCAGAGAGAGTGTGGAAGCTTTTTGGTCAGAGATAGTGAGAGCGCCCCCGGAGAATTTTCCATGTCCGTAAGGTACATTTCTAAAACTTCTCTGCTTCATACTCTGTACTCTAATTTTATTGTATGCCTCAAAAAGGATAACTAGGGATCAAAACCCATCTGACCTACTTAGCAAAAAGAACCAATATCCAGCTAAAGAAAGTTTTAGCAGGAAGCTGTCTGAAAACGAGAGCGCTGGAAAGCTATTATGCTGAAACAGAGATTCATTTAAAATTCATCAACTGAGCTGAGATCAAATAATTATTCTGTCCAGCTCAATTTCATCCTCTCATGGAGGAAGATTTGGGTAGAGGATTCGAACTGCCCGAGACCCAGTAATTACAGTCCTGTGCTTCGAGTAGGTGTGTGCTCAAACAGGAAGCTTTGGTGGACAGATCTGATAAAAATAAAATATATGTCATCCTTCAATGGTCACTTAAAATGTGCCCGGCAAGAGTAAAAGTCTGTAACCTATTCAGACTTTCCTTTTATAAAAAGTGCAAAAGATTCCATTATGTTACATAAGCGTGCAATATATACTTGCGACTGTTTATGAAGAAAAATTTAAAACGAAATAGGTAGATAGTTTTCTATGTTGAACTTGGTCTTTTATGTGATTCAACTTGCTCAGCTTTGTAACATTTGTATCATTTTGTGAGGTCTAAATCAAGTCTGTATTTGGTTGGTTTGGTAGCAGAATCCGTACAAACCCAGTACCTTCAAAATGAGCACAAAAACACGAGCATAGACTTAATCATTGAGCGATTGACCAATGAAGTGTGGAAATATAACCACCCAGTTGTCAACATTGAATCTACAGCAGAAAATTTAAGACATAAGAGAAGAAATTCTCACAAGGGAACCTAGAAAACTAGTGACTACGCAGACAAAGCACAGATGTATAAATGCCACTGATAACGTAGGCTTTATGCAGACAAAGCACAGACTTCAGGAAAAATAAAATAAAAAATACATAACACAACAAAAAAGGTTAAAAGATACGCCATTAAAAAACACGGTTATTACCTCATTAAAAATAGGTCTGTTTAATTTTGCCCTTTAAATGATCCGGACTTACTGCTGATCCCGCTCCTCTAAGTAGCATAATAGACTGGTCTACTCTGAATAAAAACAGCCTTAACCACTTGCTCTGGGCTTGGGAAGATGGTTCATGTTGACAAACATGGACAGAATTCTAAACTTTGTGGCATCACAAACAAAGTAATCGGAGGAAAGTCAGATGTGTGGAAGGAGTGATGATTTGTTTTAATTATCCACTATTTAACAATTCCTGAATGTATTTGAGCATTAAAGTGCACACTGATAAGTTAACGTTGTGTTTAGTTGCCAGGAAAAGTCCATTTCATTCAAGGATCCTTTCAAATTGGGTGTGTTTGATGCTGAAAATTCAATTCAAAGCTACAGACAGAAATACTTAGAACAACACAAAATGAAATACTTCATTTTTTTTAAATTAATGCACATTTCACCTCATTTCAACCTGGCTAATGGAAAGAGGCCAGAGGAAACCCTAGATGAGCTGATTATTTTATATTTCATAGCTCTCAGCTTCCTGCAGATTTCATTTTTCATAGAAGACTGAATTTTAAAGAAGATTTCCGAGGATTTTGAGCAGGATCAAATGACTAAACCTGACAGCTTCCACTTGAGTTTTAAGCTATTTATAGAAATGCAATTTACAGCTATCTAGAGCATAACACTTGTTACAAGACCATTTCAGGACATTTTCAATGTTAATAAAACTAAAATATTATTAGAGGAGCCGGATAGCCATGAAACACTTAGTTTGCAATCAAGTTATTTTTTGGCACAATTTAGAAGGATTCGATGTACGCAATCGCTGTCTTTTTAAGTCTTTAAGTCTTTTTAATGCAAGAACTCAAACAGAAGGCATTTACGATTAAGGTCATCTGGTACTCTGCAGGCAGTATGCTAAACACAGCAGATACCTTAAATAAAGTCACTACTCTAACTTCACGTCAACTCATCTATGAAATTTCTCTCTCTCTAAACCATCTGCTTGATCTTACAAATGGGACAGAATCGTACAGCTCTGTATTCTTTATATACTGCAAATAATAGCCTTAGTTCTATTCCTCCATTTTTGCATAAATTGACTTAAAGTCTAATTATGTTATGATCAAAGGGATCTTTTCCTCAAGCTCACATTTGTCCACTGCAAGCCACATTGAAGGGGATTTATCTTAGCTGAGTTACCACACATTTTTTAAGCTTACACAACTCAAGCAAGCAAATTGATATAGGGTTACCTCATAAATGCTTTCTCGCTCATTTATTTGTTTAGTTTTATTGCAAATGCTGACAAAGCAGAGATTATGTTCTTTAAACCAATCATCTTTAGTGAATGTAAAGAATGCCAACGAGCAGGTTTTCCCATATTTGCTGCTAAATCTGAAACTGGTTGACATTCATCAAACTATAAAACCATTAAAGTTTCAATCTGTGTGATTCAAATGAAACATATTAACCTAAGAACAAATTACAAACGACTGTGCTATGTTTTGTGTCATTGTGGTTTCACCTGAAACACACTTTAAACCGCAACATTTAGAAAAGGAAAAGCTTTGTATATAGGTCATTGCTAATGACGTTGATGGCTATGAGATGTGGCCGAATCTGCTGACAAACTGTTCATGCACATCTATATTTAAGAACATCTTCTGTCCTCCTCAAGCCATCAGATGGCATAAATCATGTGATTTACTCTGATGGGTTTTTGGCTAGTCAGTCATCTGATAGCTGATTTGTCTAAAAATACATTTGAGTAAATGAATCCTGAATAAACATATATAAATAGGTTATGATAGTAATATCACTTTGAATATTAGATAGGTCAAATTTTTGTAGCTTTTAGACATATAACTGTTTCTGTTGTGTTCATTCAGTCTTTACTTAGCACTGCAGGATGTAGCCTCAACCCAATGACTCAGGGGTATTTTGAGGAAGCACATTTTTGGTGAAATGTTGCAAGCATTTAGGTTTAGTTCTTTGCAAACTTTTTCCAAATGTAGACTTTTAATTTACTGGTTTAATTGTAACATTAGGGTTTTTCCACTTACCTTTAAAAATGATGAGTGATTTGCCTAATGCGAGTAAAAGAACAATGTTTTTGTTATATTTAAAATACTGAACCATGTCTTATATTTACAAATTATTTTAAGAACAGCTCTTAGCACTGTAAACCGTACAAAAATATCAGGAAGGACACAAGAGGTTTTTTTAGACTTTAAGTCTAATTAAGAAATTAAGAAAAAATATGAATTACACAGAACTTATGTTTACACATATTTAAAGGAAACAAATTAGCTACTCAGAAAGTGGAATATCTTGAGTCTTTATTTGCAACAGTATCAATGAATGTGAATAAAAGATACAAAATAATAATAATTATTATTTTTTTATTTATTTATTTTTCAAAATTAGAACATTGTGACAAAGTTCAATATTGTAAGCTTTCTCTGGCTCAGTTGAAAAAAATCTACAAAGGTGAAAATGCATTGAAAGTATTTTAGCATGCTTCAAAATAATTGGGAAGATTATATGGTTCAGAAAAGTTTTGCTAGTTTACATAAAATTTGTTGTCTTGACATTAGCAAAGTAAATATGTTTTTGAAAGGATTTTGTTGGTCCTTTAGGAAAAACTTTGTAATTAAAGAAGTCATGTGTTCACAGATTCATACTCAACTAACATAAAGTATGTCTTATTAATTCACATGAGTCAACTAATAAATAAATTGGACTAAAATTCCATTATTGTTACATTTCAGGTTAGTTTTATGTCTGTGCATAATCTAAATTCATGTTTGTTATTTTTTTGTGTGATATCCGACCAGTTATGGGGATCATGTGCAGCACTTCAAGGTGTTAAAGAACATGGACGGTTATTACTTTGTTTGGGAGGAGGTCTTTCCTTCCTTAAATCAGCTGGTGGAGTTCTATAAGACCAACAGCATTGCAAAGGAAAGAACTGTTTTTCTCAGAGATGGGGAACATGTGCTTAAGGTAAGCTCACATTGATTACAATGCTTTTTTTTATCTTATTGGCAAAGGGTAAAACATCTGTAATTAAATACTGAGTTTCAGTTTGTAATGTGATACCAGAACATAAATTCAAAATACTATGAACATCTCTTAGGTGTAATCAAAACTGTCAGACAGATCATGTCAGTGGTGTCAAACTTGAAGTAAATGTGTGAAATGCAAGGGCAGGAGCACTGACACTGACCTTTGTCTGTTATTGTTTCCCATCAGAGGCCTCATCACGCACATGCCCTGTTTGACTTCAACCCAGAGCACAACTCCCAGCTGCACTTCCTGCGGGGTGATGTCATTGACTTGCTGGACTGCTCAGATTCTCAGCGGTGGAAAGGTCGCTGTCGAGGCCGTGTGGGCTTCTTCCCTCCTGAGTATGTTCAGCCCATGTATCACTGACTCTGAAGGACAACCACACTTTCTGTACAGATCAGTTTAGATGATTGCCAGCTCCCTTCCCTGGCTTTCTATTTTGGAGCAAAAGAATCTGAGTGAGAAAAAGAGTGTTTTAGCTTTAAACTAAATCTCAATCAGGCTGTTTACATTAAAATAGCACTTTCAGCATCTTGAAAAAATTCATTATAACACATTGTTTAGACTGGAAGTAAACCTAAGGAAAACAGTTTTTATATGTTTAATATCTCACCGCACTTTGCTTACTAACTTAGATTTAGAATATATGAACTATGATTTGTTTATTTATTATTGCAAATTGTTCTGTATATATGATCTTGTAAACATTTTATTTCAGCATTATGCTGTAAATTCAATCTGAATATTAAAAAGTGTGATGGGTCAACAACATTCCGTTTAAGATAAATATGCATTCGGTTTCTATTTCCATGAGTCCACATTTCAATAAGATGAAATTCCAAATAGTGTGAAAATTTTAACATAAAAAAACAACAAATCTAGAAAACGAAGAATCAAGTAAAACATTTTTTTTTTGTTTTAAAAAGAAAAAATATATAGTTTGACCCCTTTTCTTACCAAACCAACTTTTCGACACTGGATGGGGATTGAAACCTGTTTTAAAACCATCAAAAACGACAAAGACATATAAATATTTATAACTATTATATAATGTACTTGTAGGGTAGGCACTACCAAGTACCAAATTTCAAGTAACATTTTTCATGAAAGGCCTACTTGTTTCTTCATGGTGTGAAATATACGTTTTTTTTTTTACTTACTAACATTATTTGAAATGTTTTTGGGAATGCCAAGCAATTTCAGGAAACATTCTGATTGCTTTTGAGGTATTATGTAATGCATTATCAGGGATTGGCTGACAACACATGCAGTAATGTTCTTGACCCCACATTGCTCGTCATAGTTTAGTACTGCCTGTGATAAGTCATGTGATAACTTGTTTACATTGTACACATTGATGTAAAAATTACAGCTTTAGATTTATACATTTCCTTTTTGTAGATGCTCAAGATTTATTGAACATGTTAACCCATAAAAAGAAAGTTTTGAATATACTGAAATGAACTCTATTTTTTCGCTATTTTACCTTTATGCCTTTTCTAAACCAGATATACCTTTCTTTTTGGAAAATGTTGCTAGGTTCTATGGAACTTACTTTGGTTCCGTGTAAACCTAATTAAAACGTAAAAGTGTATTTGGAATTTAGGCTGTGTTCTCAAAGCCTCGTCAGAGACAGCGCTGTTAAGCGCCACCTGAAATCTTAACTGTAAAATTTCATTGGTTGGTAAAGACCACGTGATTGAGAGGCGCGCGCGCTTACCTGCCACCTGCACTACAAAGGCGACCAGTTTTTCTACAGTTGGCGAAGAGGAATGACGTTGAGCAGCGTAGCCGTAGATTAGTTTTTATAAATCCTAGAGCTTCAATGCAATCAAACGTACAGCTGCTATCAAGTGATGGCACTTTCACAAGTTCAGTGCCTTGATAACCATCACATTAATTTGCGTACTACTGAGTCCAAACCGGAGTTTTTGTACAGCGAAGGACAGAGACTCGCTTTAGAAACACTTCTTAAGGCTGGACAGGACGCTTTTGAGGACTACCTCAAAACTAACAACATCCGCGCTTTTCTGTCGGACCTTGAGCTCGAGAGGATTCTCAACAATGTGGAGGCATTTTCACCCGGTTCTCTCGATAACAGCTCTGATGGATACGGGGAAAGTGAAGAGGGAGCGCTTTCCCTTCAGTACTGGCCCCAGCGCTCGGACCGCTCGACTCCACGGCTGGATATCGGGTGGCCTGACCGGGCGTCCTATCGGGGGGTGACCCGGGTTCAGGTGCACACTCAGCCACCATATGAAGGCCAGCCACATATAAAAGAGGTCGTGAGAAAAATGATAAGCCAGGCTCAGAGGGTAAGACATTCTTGGAATTAAACCATAAGTTGTTTGAATACGAGTCTGACTCATATTGATGAATCTGATCAAAGTGCAGCGAACATAGACACGTGTACAGAAGTAATAAAACGGGGATGGCATACTGTAGTCTTGCTTTGTCACAGCATGCCGGCATTTCCCAAAGTTCTGTGTCTGTAGGTGCAATATAATACATAAAATACATGCCATTGAATTAACAAAATTTATTTAAAATTTATTAAAGAATTATTAAGATTATCTGCTTTTTTAGCGCCTTGTTTTTTGAGGTTTCAACAAAATCAATTACACAAAACAACAACTTTGTTACTTCCAAGTCACCCACTCTGACAGTACCAAGTGAGTTGAGCAAAAAAGAAGAAAGAAGAAAAAATGGCATCAACCTCTTAACAGTTGCACCCTTTACCCACCAACTAAGCACCTATTTCTGCAGGCCAAGTGAGATGAATTTATTCCGTTGACAGAAAATATAGATATACAATCCTTTATACGAACAGAAGAGCAATTACAAAAGAAAAATAAAATTATACTAATAAATAAATAATAAAATAATAATTGTTGTCTAAGGACACTTGTTTATCAAATAGACATACAAAGGTACAGAAGATTATCTGCTTCGAGAGGAAGAATAGGACTTTGCTAACCCTGAGTAACAGCCCGTCTTGTGACAGTTCACTTCTTGTGAATGGTTTTGGTCAAATAAATTAACTCTTGTCACTGGCATACAAGTCTCATGTAGCCAGAGCTGTAGTAAGGTCGGGGGGTTTTGGCAGCTGATTTTATTGGTCAAGACACCCCCATGAGTAGACTGACATGACAAACAACCAATCCCAAGTCGTTGTGGAGTGTGGAAATGTTACCACTACTGACCGACATGCAACTAGTTATATAAATATAAAAAAAATCACATAAAAAATAATATAAAAAATCCACAGAAGATGAATGATACTATGACAATGGAGTAAATCGGCAACATATACATATGTTATGTCTGAGACTAGCTATTCCATGTTCTCCAACGTCCGACTTCAGGATTGTCGAAGTGTAACCAACTTTCTATATCAACCTCTTTAGATATTTAACTAGCATTCTGTAGGCGTGATATCTGAGGAGGAGACTACTGGCATACCAACATAACAGCAAACCTGACAGAACAGCTATATACAGCTAACCCTACATTGACTTTCATTTAAAAAAGGTTTAACATCCTGGTATTTATTAAATTTGCATACATTTTACATTCAGATACATTTTTTTGCTCTGAGTAAGTAAGCCCACGCGATCACAGGGAGAACATGCAAACTCCACACAGAAAGGCTCCACATGGCCGAGGCTTGAACCAGGACCTTGCTGTGAATTTTATCTATATACTTTAGCAAAATCTTGATCTGGACAGAAAATATTTGCTAAATGACATTAAACATTAAATAAACAAGCTTAACATACGATGATGAAGAATAGGTCAGAATACGATGTTTCATTTCAGATGGATCCGTATGACTTTGAAATAAGAAAGTTGATTTGTTACATTTATTAATTGTTCTTTTTTTAATGTTAGTAATAACATAATTATTTCAAATGAACCTGTGAATATATCATATTGCTATTGCCTTTTATTAACAGACACTTTTTTTCAGGTTATTGCAATTGTCATGGACTTATTCACAGATATTGACATATTCAAAGATCTGCTTGATGCGAGCTACAGCCGGAAAGTCGCTGTGTACATAATACTGGAAACTACTGGTGTAAAGCACTTCATGAGCATGTGTGAGAACGCAGTGATGCATGCTGGACACCTGAAGGCATGTCACAAATTATTTCTATTATAACTTTAGATTTACATTTCAGAGCATTATTATTCATTCTCCAGCTTTCAAAAACCAGCTGATGTTAAATGCCTTATTGGAAGTGATTGTTCTTGTTAAGAGTACTACTCTAAACCAGAAAGTCCAAAACAGAAAGATCCCAGCTGCCATAGGCAAGAGCTTTTACCGTACGACTTGAGAATGCTTTCTCTTTTCTGAGAAGCAGACAAATGATTAAAACTACTAGCCTCAATTGATGGCGAGGTGTTTATTATTATTACGTTTATTATTATAACATTTTGTACCTAGAACAAAAGACTACAGGTTTAAAAATATTTTTAAGTACCAATTTTAGCAGGTTTTTTTTTAGATCTGAAATTTTTGTTTTACATCCCGCCTAAGATAATTTAGTGTTGTTACATGTGACACAGTCAAAAGTGTTTGAAAATATAGAGGAAGAAAAATGTATCAAAGCTTGCACTCCCTCTGAATAGTTTGGCAGCTCTTTCTCAATAGTTTTGTTTTCCCTCAATAAATATTTACATTGTGTTTATGTGTTTTACCTTGCCTTGCAAAACAAATTTGCATTACCTGACTTTTTTATCTCTTTTCCAAAACAGGCCTATTATTCCTTGCAAAAATAAACATTTATTGTTTACACTGTAGCTTTAAGATGGGCATGAAAAATCTAAATAATCGGGTTCCTGTCACACTACTTTGCTTAAATATTTTATTGTTGTGTATGTAATGTTAACACAACAATTTGGTGACTTACTCTGAAAATGTAATTAGCGAAATCTTTTGTACATTCGAATGCAATACATCCGTCTCATCAAACAGCTACAGTTTAAACAGGAAGTGTTTATTTTTGCGAGAAATAATAGGTGTTTTGCCATGAGAATGAAAAATTGTGAGGTAACCCAAATGGTTTATAGGGTAATGTCATTTTTTGCAAGATAATTTAAATATTTTTTGCAAGGCAAAACAAAAGATCAAACAACAACTGTTATGTCATTATTACAACTTAATTATCTTGTGATCATGACATAGCAACTGTTGTCATGATCATGACATATAAGTTTAATTGCCTGCTTTTCTTTGGTGACTTGAAAGGTCTTATTCACACATCAACATTAACATTGTCCACTGTGAATTTCTATCAGAATTTGCGAGTGCGCTGCATTAGAGGGTCACAATTTTTCAGCCGATCCTCCAAAAGAGTGTTTGGGAGCCAAAATCAGAAGTTCATGTTTATTGATGGGGACAAATCAGTCGCAGGATCGTATAGGTAAGCCTGATTGTCCCTCTATAAAGAGGTTAGATATAGATTTTTTGTCTCAGCAAAAAAACACTCACATTTATCAATAAATGTTTTCTACTTAGTTTCACATGGTCTGCCTCAAGACTGGACAGAAACCTCATCACTGTTCTCAGTGGCCAAGTAGTCGAAACATTTGAAACATTGTTTCAGGACATGTATGTTGTGTCTAATGGAGTGTGCTTAAGTAAGATGCATTTGAGCACTGAGCCTGAACCTGAGGAACTCCCTCAGGTGGTACCAACACTCCTGCTTTCACCCACTGATGCACTCAAACTGAATAACCCAAAATACACCCTGGTCTCTAACTGCGAGTTCAATACCAACAGACGTGTATCTGACCCAATAAATGCAAATAACAGCACTTCTAACAATCAGAACGAGGTTCTGAAACAAATCAAAGAAACAGAGGTGTTGTCTAATATTCACCCGGGGCTACTCAACCTTCAAAAGGCAAATATGATCAACTATATCCCAACCTGGCCTGATCCTGAGCCCCAGAGTGATGTCATTGGATTCATCAATGTAAGAGACTCAAGCAAGCCAATGCAAGCTCACCTAACACGTTCAGAACTTTTTGAATCCTCACAAGCTATTCGATTCAAGAATCTTTTTCTTGAAACAAAAGAGTATTTATCTCCAAGTCAGACTGATAGTTCCAAGCCCACCTCCCAAGCACAGCCTGATCCTGAAAGCCAAACTCCAGCAGAAGAATGCAAGTATTCTGATCAAAATAAAATGTTACAACATCATCAAACAAGTGAAGATCTTCTCTCACATTCGGAAAAGCAAGATACTGTCCATGTTTTGCCATGTAAAGAAGAAAGTAAAGAGGAACCAAGTGTGACAGAAAAAGATTTTGAGGAAGACGTATCCAAGCCTTGTCAAAGCACAAAAGCACTTTCTGATGTAGTTTTATCAGCTTCTCAAGATGGTACCATCTCAGATAAAAAGCTAATTCCCAAAAGTCTCCTACCTCTTCAAAACTTGAAACTTGAAACTACAGAGATTTTGGAAGAGAAATCCAGAAAAGTGCCTGATATGATTATGCTAAATGAGTCATTAAGATCTTCACTTATCTATGGTGATGTTTACAAGACAACAAAACCAGAGACTAATCAAAATAGCCCTAATTGCACAGTGATGTCTAGCTGCGACTCCAGCAGCTGTTCATTATCCGATGAGTACTATGAATGCTCGAGTCCAGTGGCTGACTTAATTTCTGAAGAAGTAGCACTTGACAAAGCACCAGAGTACTTGCAAAATTCTGTCATTCAGCAAAAAGACATAATTTTGAGTTCATCCTTAACTCAAGACTGCATATATTTTGATCATAATGTTTATACTCCTCAACTTTTGAAAACCTCTTGCAGTACTATATTAAATGTCCTAGCTGAAGAGTTAAATACATCAACTTTAGATACTAGCTTTGACCAAGAACGTGAAAAAACAGCAACAAATGAATGCCTAGGGAACGCGGACGAAAACTGTCCACTTTCACAGAATTCTAACGGTTATCAGAATCTCTCCTCTACTTCAGAGGAATACTTTGAGTGTAGTGAGACTTTGGGTTTGAAATCAGAGATAGAGTCTATGCTGCTAAGCCCATCACCAATCAAACATAACAAACCACCGCAACAACAAAATCTCTTGTTGGAAGCTGAGAAACTTACTGAGTTGTGCTGTCATAACATGAAGAGAGATTATGAAACACTGCATTCTGGAATGGAGCTAGACCTGATGGCAGATTATGTTGGGACTGATTTAGAAGACTTAGAAGATTTTCAGAATCATGAAAAGAATAAATCTGAAGTTACATCAGATCAAGTTTTAGATCATCATCAGTTGTTGAGTGGTGCTTTGAAAGGCTGTGAGACAAGGGGATCTTCAACATCTTTGGAAGTAAAGAACAAAGCGGACTTTGAAGAAAAAATGGCAATAGAGGACTTAAAATCTGAGAGAACTCATTTATGTAATTATTTGAAAACAAATGCAAGCGTTCATTTAATGTACAAGAACAAATCAGGCATTGCACAGATAAATAAGTCAAATCAGTGTTGTGTAAATTGTGCATTAGGAGAGCAGTCTGTAGAGTTACAATCTGAGATAAAACCAGACTTAAACTTCAGACATTCAGAGGAGAATGTTGTCTCACATTTGGGAACAGAGAGTAAAAGTAGGAGCGTAGTAGTGCTAGATGAAGAGAAGCGAGTGGTTAATAATTCCAGGAACACGTTGACTGATTCAGACTTTGGATCAAAAAAGCACCACGGCCTCAGAGCTGATGACTATGAGAATAACCAACATAATTGTGAGGTCACTCCGGTTACAATAAAGAGTAACTCAGAGGTGGACAATCATCAAGAGCAATTTGAGTCAACTGAACTGTTGACGACAGAGGATTCTGGTTTCCTAGAGACGAACCAGAACCTTGCTGATCCCTTAAGATCAAAAGGGGAACAACCGAAAAAAATACAACTGAGCAAAGTGGAATCAATTTCAGCAAAAAGTGAAAAAAATAAAGAGAAAAAGTTAAGGAAACAAGTTCATGATCTAACTCTCAAGAATGCATGTGATCAAACAGCTCAGCTTGTGCGGAAACAAGAAGGGGAACGTAATTATAGAATTCAAATGAACAAAAACTTGCCAGAGGCGAGACCGAAGATAGAGTGTCTTGCAAGGAAGGTAAGTACATATTCCAGAAGAATGAAGAAATAATAATCTATTTGCAAAAGTAAATGGATGACAGTCTTTAGATTGACGATCTGTTTTTCACCCATTCTAGCAACCATATCAAGCAACATGCAGAATCCCTATTCAGAGAAGAAGGTTAACAAAGATTCATGTCACCAAACCAGACCATTGTCATAATTTCTTTGGGCTTCGAACTCCTAAAGATGGAATCCATAAACACATTGGTAAACCCATGGGACAAAAAAACTTTGGCATTGCATTATCACCATCTATAGAGAAATCCTATAACAGAGGAAATACACCTCTAAGGACAACAAAAATACCACAGAGATCCACTTTAACAAAAACTCCAACAAAACACCCTCAGAAGCTGCACCCAGACCCAGCCAGTCAAATGCTTCTGGGGAATGTCTGCTTTGAAAGCAATTGCTAAAGAAGCGCTATATAAAAACTGATTGATTGATTGATCCATAACTAAACAATACAGGTGAGGATTTCATTTGTTGGATGATTGATTGGTAGCTTGATAACTATGTATCTGGCTGCACGAGTACAACTGCCAATACCAAGTTATGAGCCAAATTCATGGACATTAACTGCTTTTAATGTATTGCTTCTTATTCTATTTCCCGCTAATGTTTGGTGAGATGTTATTATTGTGATGTCGAGAAAGAAAATATGTTTTCATATTTGCATTTTTAAATGAAAACTTAATTTTTCATTTTATTTGCTGAACTATAGGATTTTACATTTATGAGATATTTTATGTTTCAGATGTGTATTTTCAGACATTTATTTCAGTATATTTATGTAGTTCTTGACTTTTCCTATGATTTTTTTCTGTAAATTTTTTTTGTTTTAATTAAATTGAACAGTGAACCATGTTTGGCGCTGTTTGCCAAACAGTGTTTTTAAAGGAATGCATTTTGGAAAAACAACTGATATTTTCCTAATCAAAACCATTTGCTGAAAGATGGTAATAAGATGGTAATAAGAAAAGATTTAGAACTTCCAGCATTTTCTTTATCACATATCAACTACAAGAATGGCCTTATTTTAACTGATTTTAGTATTTGGTCTGAATAACTTTAAATGTACTAAACATTCATACTTTTTTATCTTTATTTTTCTATACTTATGTTTTATTTTATTTTTCACAAGGTAGCACACTGTGGCAAGTTCATAATAAAATTACATTATGCTAATTTTCGATGCAACTAAACTTGTTTTAATAATTTTTTCCTAGGCAATCTCTCAGAATTTTTGATAATTCATCAAGATAATATAAAAAATGTGTTCACAGCAGCCAAACAGGCATGCTACCAAAATAGAAATGTGTGACAAAGCAACTTTACAACAAACCTAAAATTACTTTACTTTACAGTATTACAATGTGTGCAGTTAATAATGTGCAGTGTGAAAAACATTTGGACAGCTGTACGAAATACCAGACATTTCAGATTATTCTTAAAGATAAAATGGGTATTTTTGTTGAAATTAATAATAATCATGCCATTTTAATTTCAAATTCAATTTATATACCCCTTTCTAGAAACTCAAAGATGCTTTACAATTATCAGTGCATTATTCTTTCACTCCACATTCACACTCTGGTGGTGATAAGCTACCTTGGTAGCCCTCAGCTGCCCTGCGGCAGTCTGACAGGACGTGGCTTCCATTCTGTGCCTATGGCCCTCTGCCCACCACCAAACACATCCCTCCAGTCACACTCATCCATACAGGGCAATGTGGGTGAAGTGGCTTCCCCAGGGCCACAACGGCAGAATGGACCAAGCAGGGATCGAACTGCCAACCTTCCGGTTACAGAACGACCAACTCCACCTCTGCATCATCTTTGATTTGCACCATCTAAAGATTTGTGAAAAAAAATATTTAAGAAAGGGATTATTTTTATTCTATGACATTGTCAGCTTGCATTCAAAATCCTCAGAAATGTAATGTATTTGATATGGAAGCAAGCACTGTGCCACAAACAAGTATCTTGATTGAATTAAGAGGCACCTCAGGCATCAAGCACCTATTATTGGATAAAACCTATGCACTGTACTGATCTTGGCAGTTCCCTGCATCATGTAAACAAGGGTCTATGTTTATTTTGGAAGTACAACCTTTAGAAGCAAAATTTGACTAGTTAAATTACTCAAAAACATAAGACAAAGGGACCTTGAACTCTTGGTTGGTCAAATTGTACTTATACAGAGAAGTTCCCCCTCAATTTTTTTTGTAACTTCTTTTAAGCCTTTCCGTGAAGCTGATGGCAAGATTCCCTGAATACATATTTAGCCGAAAGACCAATTTTGTTAAAGCAATAGCAGTCATTTTATAGCACACGAAAAAGGAAAAAGTTATTTAAATTCACTCTATGATGCAATATTTTCCGTAAAAAGTTTTCTTTAACAAAAAAAAAGATTAGTATTAGCCTCTACCTAATAATGCCTTATTTTTTCTTTTACAATTCACAGAGGCTGTTGTATCTTGATTGTCCTCTGTTGAATAATTACATATGATAAGTTAACCCTGCAAACAAGCAGTTAAAAGTATTTTCTTTAATGGTACACAAATATATCAGACAGCCTGAAAAGGAAAAAACATGAACCATTAGCCGCTGCACAGTTCGACAGTCTTCAATTGGTTTATTTATTTTCAACAGTTGTGAACAAATACAAAATCCTGAAATATTAGTATAAATACCCTGGAATCATTTTGAAATAAGTTTTCAGAGGCAAGTCATTTTTTAATTTTGGCCACCAAGACCAAAAATGTATAAAGCAAATAATTCTGCACCCTCATTAATGACAAAAACTAAAATATAAGCAATAATGTCAACGTGTTAGTAGGAGAATCAAGCAAGAAATAACATTCAGTGAAGTGCATTATGCTTTCATCTCATCATCAGCCTGAAGTTTTAGAAATCTAAGCAAGTATTTGTTTCTATATAATCTAGAACAAAAAAACTGGTTTAACATCAGTACTATCACAACAACACAAAACAACTAGTGGCACAATAATTACACAATTCACGAGGCACTGACATTGATATGTCACAGCGTGGAAGTTGTGTACACAAACTGTTGGCCACGTGGTGGAGTGACAAATTGAACATGATTGAAAACAGCAAGACAGACTTAATTCTGACACCCAGAGGTCCTTTTATAAATAAATCATACCATTCAAACAATTGCCAATATTTGACATCAAGAGGTGAAACATTCCTGTACTTCAATCCTTCGAATGATATCATAGAAGTATTTTAGGACACTAACTTTAAACAGCATCCCGGTTCTTTGAGCGCAGAAAAACAGGTAAAATTGGTCTGAGAAGTACAAGCACAAGCAAATGGGACAAAACTCTTAATTCAACTGTACACCAAGCAGCTAATCATCCATACCAATATTGCGGAACAGGTAAGACATGGATTCTCCATTATGGATACGACGAATAGCTTCTGACAGGATCATGCTGATATCCACAGTTTTGATCTTGGGACACTGGAGTTTTTGTTTTTCATGAGGAATGGTATTGGTGACGACAACCTATTGAGAGACATCATACAATCAGCATTCATAGATATTGATCCTTTTGAGACTGATTTTGAAATGATGGCAGTTTGACCACCTCATCAATGGCCGACTCCTCTATAAGCCGAGGGGCGTCTGAGGAAAGGATTCCATGAGTGGCCATGACAAAGATCTTATAGGCACCTCTTTCTTTTAGAGTATCAGCAGCTGCTAGGAAACTGTCCACATCATCAATGATGTCATCCTAAAAAGAACAGAAAAAAGGTTTGATTTACCAAAAATAAGCAAGGATTCATATAATCTCTTAACTCACCACTATGATTGCAATTCGTCCACCTACATCTCCTACTACAGTTATCGGTGGCTTTTCTTTGGGTATCAGCACTAGACAAAAAAAGAAAAGAAAACAGATGAAGTGAGACGAAGAATATGGAAATTATTAGCTGTTAAGCTTTGTTCGTATTGAAAAGCAAAATCAGCATATGCTGAACTGAGGTGAATGCAAACAAAATCTGTTAACAAAAATCTGGCAGATCACACACTAAAACAGGCAGGTACAGGAAAGGTCTCCATTCTCCTCTACTTCAAATACATCTCCCTCTGCATTTTTCACTTCTTTCATCACACTCAATAACAAATACATCAGTTACTAATCAGTACAACAATAGTTTTACAGCTTAAGCTAACAGAGTGTCATTACATTCTCAATGTGAGCAGAAAACTTGAAGTTAATTCTCTTCCCTGAATCTCCTTCGAACAAGATCCATTTGAGTCTTGTGTTCTGAGAAACAACGGTTTACACTTTTTTTGTTGAGATTTCCCTTCAGACAACGCATCTTTAGTCTAGAACAAGCTGATTGATTGAAGAAAACAAATTTCTGCTGCCTTTTCAACGTCTGAATTTTCTGCTTCTCCCGCAACCCAGACTGCTTGGTATCACAACAATCAGTATCTGCTCCGCTTGTCTGTTTTTCCTGCATATTGATGTATTTTCATTGACTTTACATATAGATGTCTGTCACTTTGGCTTTACCGTGTGAATAAAGCATTAGGTTTTATTCTTACATGGAATCTCTAAACTTGGATGGATGGCACCAATGTTTTTCACAGTAGGAGGAGAATGACGCCCGTCGACCAGGTCTGAATCGGCATCCTGCGCTTCACCATGGATAACAGCGATGCCCAGACGCAATCTTTCAGCAAATGACTGGGCCCTGTGAAAGGAACCATTGAATATTCCATTGTAACTTGTAAATGAGGTGCAATTTTTACGACATTAATCAATGCCACACAAGATTTACGAGTGTAGAAATCAGAGTAACAAGTAATACAGGAAACATTTTGTTTACTGTTTGATTGTTTTATTCAAGGCAGGATTTTGTTAGATGTTGATCTTGTAAACAGTGCTCTGCCACTAATGACCATATTTTTTTCCTTTTCATACACATCCACTAATATTGTGTTGGTTTGGCGTATACAAACATTTAATGTATGCCACTCCATTATCCAGGAAAGAATTTAAAATGTTTTCACATTTCTTCTAAGCAGACATTATGATTACAGGGACACTATAACAATGCAAGACAATATGATAACCTTGCGATTAAAACCTTTCATTTTAGGTCATACGTTATAGAAGAGCTAGTTCACATCATTAAACGTTTTTTCCAAAAAGATCTATTGAGTTTTGACTTGAAAGATGACCCTGAGAGGGCCATTTGTATAGCTGGTGGAAGGCTGTTCTACAATATCAAGGCAGTTTACATTTCAGTCTTGATCTTGTGACCACTAGCAACCTCTGTAGTGACCATCCGAGCGCTCTGGTGGTTTAGCTCCTTTTTATCAGATGCGATTAATATAATTCTAGAACCCATTCTATGAGCCCAATGTTACAATGTTATGTTAATGCACAATGTTACGGGTTTCCCACTCTTCTTTGCTACACTTAAAACAAATAACCACAAAAGTGGTGTACTCTACCTTTTGGCAGAAGCTGGAGATTTGGCGACAATAACTGCATTTCTATAGTCAAGAATCTAAATGAAAAGGGATAAATAAAATGTTAATGCTAATTATTAACAGCTTTTATAAAATCACAAACATGTATAGACCCAAACGAATATCAAACATATAACATCTTCATACAATTCAGTTTAATAAACAGCACAACTCTTATGTATAAAATACTTCAAAACAAACCGCCAAATCCCAAAAACTACCATTAATTCATTAACATTTTCCCTGAATTAACTAGGAAAAAGTGTCATTACACATTGATATAATTCTACAATGCACAAAAAGCATTAACATTATTCCTTAATAAACACAAAGTACATATAACTACGCATTTTAAGATAAACATAATACTTTCCCAAAACAGCCAAGCCTCATTCATGACTTAAACATAAACAAGTGATTGTGTGTTTTTAAAACAGATCCCTTTGTTGTAACCTACATTTGTAACCTATATTTTTCAACCAAAAGCTATGACTTCACCAACAGGAAGAGCAACAACAGTATTGACAATAATTCCGGATCTCATGCAATTGAGATTAACACAAGCATTAAAAAGTACCCACTTCTTCCTGGATGTACTGCAGCAGGAATGGCGAGGCTCTGAGATTATCCACTGGAATGTTAAAGAAACCCTGAATCTCCTTTTGATGCAAATCCATGGTGATGAGATGAGTCAAACCTGATCAATGCCATTGGAAAGAGCATACAAGTTAGGGGGAGATAATGGCCAGCATTCAGAACCACACATAAATCATTGCAATGTGGATGGAATCATTTACCGGCTTTACACATCATCGAAGCAAGCAGTTTTGAGACAATGGAGCCTCTCTTCCTCATTTTACACTGTTTGCTGTATGGGAAATAGGGGATGACACCGATTATATTCCTGGCACAGGACGTCCTGCAAGCGTACACCATAATGAGCAGCTCCATGATTGTGGTGTTGACATCCCTGCAGATCAACAGGAGAAAAGCCTGTAAGCTTGAGATTCAGGAAATGCCATTCATATGCAGCTTCATCGCTGAAGTCAAATGAGTACATTAGCCTGATTTGAATACTGTCAAAAACCTGCTACACCAGGTTGCTAAAGATGTCAGGTTGGATGTAAAGAACGCTATTCAAAGATCACAACTTAACATCAAGTAATCAAATGCCATAAATTACATTTTAACACATTTAAAAATCAATACTAAGCCAAAAGGATAAAACATACATTAACTTAATTTTAAAGGAACAACACTTTTTTTAAAACAGGCTCATTTTACATCTCAGCTCGAGTTATTAACTAGTTTATAACCATCTCAAAATCCGATAAGCCATTCTCAAGAAGTGGCCTTAGAGCCTTCTAGCATAGCTTAGCATAGAAATTTGATTCAGATGGCACCAGTAGAATTGTAGTCCAAGAGATAGTAACAGAATGATCAAAGTGCTACAATTGTTTTTCCTATTTAAACCTCAACTCTAGTAGTTGCATTCTGTAGTAAGGAAAATGTTGAATCTTTCTGAGCATCGAGTAAGGAACAATGTTACTTACAACAATTGCAACTGTGCTTAAATAAAGCCCTCAGCAATATTAATGTTGCATTTTTTGTCACAATTTTACTAACAATGCAACCAATAGAAGCCAGAGTTTTATTTAAACATTGTTAATTGCTCAAGAAACATGATCACAACCCGTTTGCGTCATAGCCCTGTGACCGCTGCTGTGTATTCAAAGTTTTTAATTGTTAGAAAATTTTAACTAGAAAAGTTAAAATTTCATTTTCCTCTGGTCTTACAACACATCTACAGAAGATTCATGGTTTAAATAAGGAGAGAAGGAGAAAAAAAACAGCTGAAAATTCTGTTACTACTTCTGGGACTACAACGCTACTGGTGCCATCTGAATCAACAGTCTATGCTAAGCTAAGCTAGAAGGTCCTATAGCCATATCTGGATATGGGTTGATCAGATACCAAGATGGTAATTCACTCGCTATAAACGAGATGCGAGGCGAGATGTAAAATATGTCACTATTCAAAAAAGAATTGTGTTTCTTTAACAGGACCAGTATTTGTATATCTTATAGCATTGTGTCTAATGACTATAAATATACATACATAAAACATAAAAAGGAAATTTGATAACATAAAAGTGGTCAAAGATATATCTTTATTCAATATTTAAGAATTCAACTGTTTTATTTGCAAAGAAAATACAGCCACATTTTTTGTTTAATTTGCAAAGGAAGTCAAAATATCAGAAAAGGCTCTTCTACCATCGCTAAATGTAACAAATATAATATAGCCACATTTTTTTTTATTTGCAAAATAAGTCAAAATATCAGAAAAGCCGTGACTACCATCACTAAATGTAACAAATATAATATAGTCACATTTTTTGTTTAATTTGCAAAGAAAGTCAAAATATCAGAAAAGCCGTGTCTACCATCACTAAATGTAACAAATATACTTGCATAATTTTACTTAAAGTAACACCCCCTTTACAAACATACTCGTCATCACCTCTACAATTAACAAGTAAAGTTTTTCCATTATGGAATTTGATCCGTCGATTCTGATAAGACACTTTTTGGATATCTGAGCATAGAGCATTGAATGGGATTAGACCAGAAGCATCACTCAATAGTAGTTGGGTAGATTTTAAAAGTGCTTTTTCATTTTTTAAAATTGAGCATTTCTTTAAGTTGTGAAATGTTTAAAAGAAAGACCAGGAGGAGAAAGATAAACATTTTAGATCTTTAAATTAAGTCATCAAATGATTGAACTCAAATTTTGTAAGACATTCTGGTTTATATAAATAATGATCACAATTTATTGCGTGTAAGTTTTTCTACAACAAAACTAAATGAAACAGTCTTATTATAAAAAGCAACATTATTTACTAGCTTTGTTTTCTTTTCTATTTGAAATGTTGTGATGCTCAGTTACAATATTTCTCAGCCCTCTTACTTGGAGACTGTCTGGATGATGAAAACATCTTTGCCCCGCACAGACTCTTCAATCTGGACGCGCGTCTCTGTTAAAAAAGAAATGTTTCTTTAATTTTTGAATAGTGTGCAGTAAATATTTGATTGCTCATTTGATAGTGCAGGGAATGTTTGCTATAGTGGCCAGAAAAGCATGTGGGATGTGCCGCTCTACTTTCAGTTCACAAAACACAAGCAGAACCCAGAACAAAGACTGTCAGTTAGATTAGGAAACAGTAGCTCAGAATCTGGCTGTGTTTTTACTGCTCTCTCTAGTGTGGCATAGAAAGAATGAACAACCTCCAGAGATACTGTTGAAAAACTGATACTGATGAGGTTTCATAACAGAACCTTTACCTCTGTTGGCCTCCTGGTAGACTTGCACCTTCCCCAGCTCCACTCCTAACCGCCTGCACATTAGAGAATGTTTGAAATATGGTGCAATATAGTGGCTTAAATGTCAATGTCAGAACAATTCAGAACAGTTTTGCTTTCATGTTCCACTCAGTGACATTCATGAAAGGTATTGCTTTAGAAGATTAAATTGTTTCAGTATATTTGTTGTTTAGTTTGAGCATTGTGGGATTTTTCAACAAAGGAACTGAAATATATTAAGAATAACAGAAACATGGAAAATCTTACACATTCTCTATCATTAGGCCCAAGGATTTTAGTATGTGAATGAACCTAAAATACAGTTTCCTAAATTGAATGTTGGTATTTTAATTGACAAAAACAAACACACATAGATCAAGTCGATGGCGAAGGACAAATGTAATGACAAAAATCTACATTTTACATTATACCTCTGGTAGCTACTTGTTTTATTTTACTTCTTTTGAAATCCCACAAAGCCCGCTGTTAGCACATTGGTTTGAACTAGAAAAAAGTTTAAAAAAATGAAATAGGGAAAATTTGAATTTTTCACCTACTTAATATTTAAACTGATATAATTCTTAAACCCTATCTCATTCCCTTCATTACTTTGCTTTCTTTTTACCTTAGGTCTGTATAAATGAATACCTTGTATTTTTAAATATCTCATTATTACTGACCATATTCCTATGTACAGTGGAACTGTTTTGCTAATAAATAAAAGGAAAAATCACTGACTTAATTAACACGTTCATTTCTTAAAAAAACAACAACACCAACCCCATCCTGTCAACACAACATAACAGCTAAAACAGGAAGTGCATTTACAACCATGATTTTAGCAGAAGTACCTAGGCAGCTGACCGTGCATGGAGTCTAGTATGTATCCAGAGGGGGTGAATTCTTGGTATATACTTCTTTCTGATCCCAAAAGTATTCTACGTCCATTTGAAATGCATCTTCTGTCTAGTTGGAATATGGGTAGTGTGCGTCTCACTTGTACACGCTAAATTTACAATATTGCCTGCATCATGTAACCAACCTGCATCAGTTCTTTGCATCTTGGAACTTTAAAATATGAATTGTATCTGCATTTCAGATTAACGTGGCTATTAGGAAACCATTCAGATACTTCATACACACATTGAATCCGAACTGTGGGGCTCACTTACAACAATTTATTTCAGTACACACATACACACATTTATCTTAAGCCTAGGATTTGGTTTTGGTAGTAGTATCAATCCTGGCCCTCAAGTTTTTTTTTTTTACCCCACCTTTCAGATATAGCATCCTAATTTACATAATGTCAAAAATATTTTTTTTATTTTCCAAAGCACCTGTATTACATGGAAAAAAATCTCTGCATAAGTTCTATGGAGTTATTTGCTGTCAAAGTGTTCTTACTCTGCAATCCTCCTTCCCAGCTCTCTGCTGGAGGGGTTGGAGTTGGCGGTGAAGATGACCAGTCCTGTAGGACCACTCATGTCCTGCGTTGGTTTGTGCTCTACCTCTAGGGACTCAGGCAGTGGCTCCCTGGGCACCCAGGCACTGCTGAGCCCTTCCTATCAAGAGGACCACAGGCACACTGTTAGTTTAACAGGAAACACTTCCTGCAACACAAGGGGAAGACAGCGTGTTTATACACAATAACCATGTGTTCAAATACTGGGAGGCAAATTTAACATTAGATAACTAACGTTAACAGCTGACACATCGCTCCCGCTTCTGCGGCTGCGCGACCGTGAATCACGATTCGTGACTGACTAGTTCACCTGCTTGTCGTGCCAATGGATATGAAACGAACACAATAACGCCTCAATACAATGAGATCTTGCAGAATACAGCAGCGAGTCGCTAATAAAACATTTATACTATCGCTATAAGTAGTTAGCTATATTTACACGTTATAAATCTAGAGCAGAAACGCTAACGAGCTTTTATTTAATAATTAATTATTTGAAAAATAAATAAAATGTAAAATATTTAAACTCGTAAGATACTGTAAATAAAATAAAAAAGCGATTCTTACCAGTTTTACTCGTTTTTTCCAATCGTTTCGTCTGATTAGGTGTAACACATGCAACAATGTGAACTTTGCTAACCATAAGAAATTAACAAGATGGCGGCACAAGATGGCACATTATTTCAAAATAAAAGCCCGTCATGATCAGTGAACCGAAAGCCCGCCACATGTCTCTATAAACCACACGTCTTACGACTTTTTCAACAACTCTTCTCCGCACATTCGTAACGGATTTGTTCTCTTTACTGGTCAATTAGAATTAAAACAAATTTGACACGCTATTCGGTATTCACTAACAATAACTGTTTTGATTAAAACACTTTTCGCCACCTTCGTTATAGAATAATTTACAAGCACGGTTGACACCATTAATAATGAATTATATTATATTTCTAGTAAAAATAATATATTTCAAGAATTTGTAATTTTATTAAAATACAAATGGCCAAATTGATTCAAATTGTGTGCCATTTAACTTTGTATACCTCCATCACCTTTTCTAAAAAAAGAAATTTGGAACCCTGAACCCTGTTTATGGGGAGATCTGCACTATTTAAATGCAACTTAAACAAAAGGCACTAAATGCATTTAAAACAATGCCAAGCAAGAGTGTTGCCCTCCAGGAATTTAGTTTGAAAATACTACCATCTAGTGGACTAATAAATTCAAGAAAACCACTTAAGTTGAACAAAAACATCATTCTTACACTTGGAAATTGGGAAATACCACTAACAATTTATGCAAAGTAGAGTTTGGAAATGGTCTATATACGTCATCATTTCCACAAATAGAGAATTGAAACTGCTTGGTAATGAAAGACAAACACATATATGAAAACTTAAGTTTATTTATTTCCAAATGCAGACGTTTTTTAAAGTACTAACAGATATTGCAGGATTGGGATTAACATAGAACATAATAAACTAAACAACAACTTTTACTTTGGTTTGAGTACATCTTTTAAACACAGTAATGTTAGAAATATTCTTAGAAAATATGTTTTGTTCTTTAAATAAAAGTGTTAGCAAAACGCAACTGAAATACAATCAAACCCAGCGCATATTAGTGCAATCCTCAATAAAAGCACTGCCTGTAATCAACATGATTAAGAAATTTAAACCTCTCTCTGCTTCAGTCATAAAGAGCAGAAATAATGGTGAAGAGGGAACGCAGCTGCTGCAGACAGAGAGATCCCCAGGCTGTCCCCTACAGTCGCTGTAGACATAGCAAACTCTCTCTCATGTTCCGCACTCTGTCCAGAAATACAGCAAAGTACTGCATTAAAAATCATTGCTTGATGTATTTTAAAACAAAACGGCCTTGAGGAATAACATACCTCTTTACTGATGTAGAAGAAAGTATTTACATATGCTGCTCCTCCAAGCAGACCCTCAAAAGCAATAATTACAAACACCACGGATGTGTTTGGCAAGAACTGGTAATACACAGCAAACACCAGCAGAACGGCATTCGCACACTAAAAATTATTAATCGAGAAAGAAAGTCGTTAGAGTGCAATGGGTATGCTGTTGTGTGGTGCAGAGTTGAGTATCACCTGCAGGAGGGACATGAGAAAAACTTTCCTGATCCTAAAACAGAAGAGAGATGTGCGGGAGACAAACACACCAATCTGGTAAACCGTCTGGTACCTGGAGATGAGTGAAAAATAACATGGCATGAATTTGCACACACAAACACACATTTGAGGCCCTCACATCTATAAGAGATTATTGGCACTTGTAACAAAATATCTGTATATTTAGATACATCATTATGTACTGTATTTTGCTGTGGTTGTTTTGACTTTGTTGTGTTCTAATCATTTACATTACAGATTGTTAGTCATCTGTTTGACTATAATAATTTTTTTCTGTAGCTGTTATCAGATATAAAAAACTTGTTCATGACAGGTTGTGACATAGAAGCCATGCTTATTAGTTTCATGTTAAATGTCACACCTCTGCCCATCAGCTTGTAATGAAAAGTAAAAAAGTGAATGTGACCAGTTGGCCAGATATGGAATGACCCATACCAGGAATTTGTGTGTTTCTGTTCAGCTGGGCTTGCTACACAAAGGAATATATATTATATATAGTAATTTTAGTATTTACTTGTGCATGTGTGCATCTAGATGATGAACTCTGCCTATAGACTAAAAAAAAATTGCTAAGTTTTATTTATTTTTTACTTAAATGATGGGTGACCAAAATAAAAATTTAATGGCTTTTTCTTCTACATTTCTCCATCTTTCTTTCGCTTTGTAGTTAGCGGTGAACAAGAAGGTTTTTTTAACGTTGCTTGAGTTATTTTTATTGTGAATAATTTTTTTGGATTTGAACAGATATTGCACTTGATCACTTTCCTCTTGTCATTATCTCAGAAAGACTTAAAAAGGTGTGCGTCAGACCATCTTGTGAATTTTCCTTTGCCTGCCTTTTTTGCACCATGGTCAGTCTTTTTTCTAATAATTGTATTGCTAATTTTTTGTTTCTGCAAAAATAGCATTGTAACTTATGCATTACCCAGCATGTAACTTATTCTTTATTATAGATAAAAGGAAGAGTAATAAGTTACCCTACTGTGTTACTTTAAGACGTATAAACTACTGCAAACACTGTCAGTCAGTCGAACTTCCTCTAACAACCATCAAACTTTCTGGTTCTACTTCTTTTCTTGGCTCTTAAGGTCCCCACTCGTAGTTCAGTAATACAAATATAAAAGTGTGCTCTGTATTATGTTTGAGTTATTTTCAGTTAACAATAACAAGAACAGAACATACGCTTTATAGTGTCTAAAGGACTGCACACATATTCACATGATACTCATGCATAAATACTGCCCACATTTCACACCTTGTGACTACACAAACAACATGTAAGAAACAGAACTGCTTCAAACTGCAGTTTGAAGGTTTATTTTATGGGCCAGCGTTATCAGAGTAGAACAATCGATTACTTTCAGTAACAACCCTTTTACCATGTCTTGTCATTCACATTCATTGCACCCCCTTCCTCTCCTGGGGTGAGTTTCTCTATATGCTAATATACGTATTTAATGAAGACAATGCATCCTTCTATTTCACAAAACCACTACAGGTATCACTAATTGGTCGAATAAGTGTTTTTCCGATCCCAAGCCACCTCATCCCTTATTATATGGTAGGTGGCTTTGGAGCCCCTGGCTCACACATAGAAGGCACAGGAACTCTTTATATGGGAACTCTTTATATGCCTCCTGCCGATACTTGGATAACGATATTACCATCTAAACGTGATTCCCTCTATAACTTAACTTAACTTAAACTTAAATCTCACTCTCTTCTAGTCTCTGGGGGGTGGGGGTCGGGTGTAGGCTCAAATTCTAAACTGTAGCACTCACAGACCTACATAAAAAAAACAACTTCAAATATTTGAATTTTTTGCCTTTTGTTCAGCATTCTCTGCAATGCTTTTCTATTTTTTTTAATACAGTACAACACCCTGTGCAACAGAAATGTTAGCAGTACTCCACTAGATAAATGAAGGTTGCTTTGTTTTTCAAACTAATGAGAGTGTTTATTATTGATAGAATTTTATTGTTTATAGAGCCTCGCTAAGATTATTATCTAGGTTTATTTATATTTTAAAAAGACTAATCTGGGGCCATCTACACATGAGGGTCAAAGGCACACACTCATATTTTTTACATCATGTCAAAAATTATTTTTTACTTTTCCAAAGCATCTGTATTATATGGAAAAAATCTCTGCATAAGATCTATGGAGTTATTTACTGTCAAAGTGTTCTTACGCTGCAATCCTCCTTCCCAGCTCTCTGCTGGAGGGGTTGGAGTTGGCGGTGAAGATGACCAGTCCTGTAGGACCACTCATGTCCTGAGTTGGAATTCCTTTGTTTTAATTATGCTTTTGGTGGAAATTTGAAAGTTATGAATCCAGTGGGCAGTTACTGATTTCAGGTTGCAAAATTAGTATTTTACACTACTGCAAATGTTACTGTAATATATTTTTCTAGTAATGTGCGTTCACTAACTGAGCTCTTCTGTCCTGACAGCTCTGGGCTTATGAACTTCTGATTTTCTTTTAGTCCATGAATTTTATTGTGCTTAATGTCACATTCCTTGTTTCATCAATGATCTGTTTTATTCTTCAATTTGAATTGACGATGTGTATGAAAATCTGCTGTATAAATAAAATGTCCTTTCCTAATGAGTGACTCCTAGCTTAAAATCAAATGAAATAATTAAGGTCCCACTTCCTTACTGCTTTCTTAGTATTACAGAAAGACCTACCAGCGGTATTGTTCAGCGTGCGAGAGGCTGGAATCTGGAAAGTAGAGCAGCTCCAACTAACAGAAGAGAGATCCATATCAACTCAGTTTCATGGCTGTTTCTCTTTTTCCCACTTTTAACTGAAATCTTAACACAAAACACTTACCAGCCCTTGGTTAATGAAATACTCTGCAAAGTAAACCAAACCAAGAGGAAAAATAAACCTCAGGAGACCCTGAAAAAAATCAGAAAGACATAGTACTATAGACATAGTATTTAACCAAACGCAACAAAATGAGTGTTCAGCATTAAAGACCCATCGAAATATTAGGAAAACCACATAACGTAGGCTTGTGAAGGACTTTAAAACCCAACAAGCTTCGTAACAACTTCATTATGTATCCTATTTATGTAGATTATGTAGATTTTATAGGTTCTGAAATTTTTGTTGTTGTTTGCATTTCATCAGATTAACACCTGCTTTGTGAAACGTATGTTTAGATAAACTTAAATATAAAGATACAAAAATATTAACACCCAGATTATTGATATTTATTGTATTATTCCATTCATGAAATTAAACACAACGATCTTCACAATGAACAATTAATGGGAACTATAGTGAGTCTGATGGGCCTTATTCTCTTATATTCCCTGGAAAATATATTAATTCTGACACTGAACATGGAATACTCTAATATGGCAATAAAGATCAACCAAACAATTATATTCAATTAGCAACAGGAATATGAAAAGAAAACTCTATTCAAAGCAAGCCTGACCTTGATAATGTGCAATTTTTCTGTACAGCTCAAGGGTCCAACCTGCTTGTCCTCTGTCAGAGAAAGAGAGTGGTTCATACAGTAATCTGACCAATGCTTAAACAGATAATTACCAAATGAAGCTAACTTTACAAGTACAAAAAAAATCCAAGATCCAACCTTGATCTTCCTGGATCGGCTCACTGTCTGAATCATCTGTATCAGTGTCTTCCGCCATTAAAGCCTGTCTTTCCTGAGAGTTCCCACCTATGGAGACTCTCTGTCCAACCTCTTGACATCTCCACTGTGTGAATGAAGATGGAAACACCAGGAGAAAGAAATAGCTGAAAGAAAATATACATTCTCTTCTTATGTTGACCCAATAAACAGAGATAACCATAAAATGTGAAAGTTCGGCTGACCTAACAGCCAAAACAACAGGAACCAGCAGCATGATTTGTAACGTAAGCTGTGGAGTCAGGCCAGCCTGTGTAAAAGCAGAGTAGAGGAATGCTCCAGCGACTCCAGCAGCCCCTGTGCCAGAACCCCAGCCACTCAAAACATCCCTACCAAAGATATAAACCCATAAAAAGTGAACTAAGTTACTTTTAAAATTCACTGTAACAACAGAGTATGGGGTTATTTTTGAAGCGATATTATTTGTCTGCTTGTGTGGAGATTTGTGCAGCATCTACAAACATGTGTCTCAATATGTACCATGTCCATCTTGATTTAAGCATTTATTTTGATCTGTATGTGTGCCTCGATCTACAAATAAGTAATCCAAACAAACCCTACTATTAGCACACCTAAAACTATTAAAAAAAAAATTTAGTATTCACATCAAAGTTTCAAGACGAACTGAAACTGTTGAGTTAGTTCTGTCCCTGCAAAGATGTAGGTAGGACTGCAGGTGACTGACAGCTGAGTCATGATGTGAGAAATTCTATAATTTCTTTATTTCTTTTTTTTTCTCAGGAGGCCTTGCTGGACAAAAAATTAACCCTACAAATGTTTCTGAATTTTTTTCAATGCTCCTGAATACAATTCACCCTAACATTTCTAAGCATTTAACCTAAACATTCACAGACCAAATAGCTCCAGCAAATGTTACCCTTAAGGAATAGATTTTTTTTTCTTCTTTTTACTTTTTAAGCTTTTCACAATAAAAATTCTTAAAAAGTCAATGTCCGGAATTTTTTTTTTACCCCTAAAATGTTCCAAATGTAAGAAATTTGAAGGCTTTCGTTTTTTTCTCAATTTCAAATAGTTTTTTTAACTTAATTTCAACTGAACTAAAGAAATGAAGCTGAAATTTCCCACGGCTCCAAAACCCTCTTAAAACTCATTGAGATCAGCCCATAATTTTTACTACCAGTTATATTTTCACACACTTCACTAAAGATATGTTAATTTTTCATAAGGGGCTGAGCACCCCTAAGCCCTAGAATCCTAGAATCACACATGCAACCTGCTAACTTTGAAGCTTGTTGTTCATCTGGGAAATACCTAACTGTTCTTGTGACCAGCCTGTTTTTTGTTTGTTTATTTGTTTTAAATAGTTTAGTTTAAGTCTGTCACAGTAAAAAGCAGATCATGTTTTCTGTTGTGGAAAAAAAAAGTTGCTTTCTTATGGCTAGCTAGTCCCTCTGCATAAGTAAAGATATTTTATGACATGCAAGATTTTTTGTGCAATTCAGATTAATTAAACATATCCACAAATCTCCTCCCAGGAAACACAAACAATATTGCTATAAAATAAACCCATAATGAATTAAGAAATGGTTTGAAATATTTCTGTTCGGTCAAACTGATACACAATATGCACTGAAATTATGTGTTTAACATAAGATTAATAAAAAAAAACCTCTCTGCTCACCAGACATAATTATATTTCTAAAAAGTATAGTGGAAAAGTATGACTTCATAATCTATTAAACAACATCACAGGAATAAAAATACAAACGTAAAGTGACAGATTACAAATTTGTGAAAGGTAATGCAAATATTTTTAATGGCTATATGGAAATATGTTAAATATAAACTTTAAATTTCATGAAATATACAACTTTTATCGCATTATTTCTATCCTGTAATTCAAAGAATTCAATAAAAGTATCTGTTTTTAAAAAATGGTCTGAAAAGTTTTTCCCGTTATTGTTATAAATTGGATATTTGCAATGAAATTAATTAAGCACGGTTGTGTGATTTACACATAAAATGTCATTCCAGTGGAACAATAGGACATCAGTATAAACAAAATGTATAGCACAGCAAAAGTTGAAAGTGCTTTTAAAACATGGAGAAATGAAGAAGTCTCCAGGAAGCTCTACCTGCTGAAAAACACTGAGAGGGAGAGGAAGGAAAGTTCTCCCAGTCCTGAACTGACACTAGCGAAGATGACGCCTGAGAAAAAAAAACAAGTCAACATTGCTCAGATTGCATTCACCAGATTCAGCAGAGGAAAACATGCAAACGCTCGTTACCCAAGATGCTCATCCATATAGTTGAGGAGAAAGACACCATCAAGAAGCTGACAACTGCCGTAATGAAACACACTAAAACACGGAAACTGTTCAAAATAACAAAAAATAAAATTTCAGGTGAATACTTCTTCTATCAAAACATTGCATGCTTTGCACTGGTCTGGTTTCACTTTTCAGCTGGTTCAATATTGGTAGTTCAATTTAAAACAAAAAATGATTGTTAGCTTTACCCATAAGGCACTTTGTGTATATATAAAGGAGCTGTGAACTTGATTAACAGTGTGGGCAAGATATCCGCCAGAAGAACAGCCTGGAGAGAGAAAAGAAACAGTTTATTCCATGAACAAATATTTACATTCATAAGAAGATACATGAAGAACAAGTTGGCGCAATGTAAGACTTACTGCAGTAGATACTGGATTGCAGTCATAGCGGCTGCTGTTTGTGATCTCTATGTGGGTCCTGTTTGGCACTGGAGTCTGATAGATTAATATAAAACAACTGTTCTAAAAACACTTACACTTCAGGAGGGAAAAGTTTAGGTTGACAACAAACTGATATTAAAATCTAACATAATTTACAGCACACGTACAGTCTGAGGACAAGAAGATGCATGATGTAAACAGATCAAATTGACAAAATAAAAAAAAAGTCAAAGGCCTTTGCTGTAAAATTATTAAAATATGTTTTATCCCCATCTATTTCTGATGTCCAAATGTAAAAAGAAGAAAACTTATCTCTTGATATCACTTAATATGTCATTTCATCAAAAAGTCCTAGAATTAATCTGTCTTTTAGCCAACGAGTTATATATATATAGTTCTTTTCATTATTTATTTAATTCACAAAAAATACTCTGGCCTGAAACCTATAGACATTTAATTTACAATTTTAAAGAGAAGACAACTGGTTAGATATAGAACTTTTGAAGAACTCTATATATTATATTATATACCATTGATGAACTAACTATTCAATAATCTAAAATAAATATATAAAATAACATTGATTTACTTTCTTACAGGTAGTGTGGAGTTTTGCCCTTCCTGTTTTTGTAAGATGTCATGTGCTGCACTCAGCATCACCACGTAGGCAAAATTATTACACAGTCCCAGTAACCTAAAAACAAAGCCCAGGAAAATTATTATTATTTCTCGTTAATTTGTGATTTCCATAAACGTTCTCTAAAGATGACAGAAGTATTACAAACCAAAACCCAACACAATTCCTCCAGCGTTGACAACGACCTAAAGACGCACAGACTGTCACATCCCCGTTGAAATGTATTTATGTAAATTAAACATTAAATTGACATTAAAGCACATTACCTTCTGGGTCCGGATCGGAGTTAACCGATCGCTCCATTGTAATTGCTCGTATTAAAACTGTTACGCAAGATAGTTTTTATCCTTTGTATCAGTTAGGAGAAATCGAACAACAGTCAATAATTCCGGGTTGAAAAAGACAAATAATTTAAATAGTATATTAGCAAGTAGCGCTTAAGTGTCAAATAAACAGAAGGGCAAAGACCCAATAAACCTCGCCGTGTTTCATACTCTCAAATGTTTATTTACCAAGTTCAGCCAGCAATCACGCCTGGTGTTGCACGGAAATATGGCCGACCAACAACATAGTCGAGATACAACATTAGTTCCTACAAAAACTAAAGGAAAATGGAGGATCGGTGGTAAATATATGTATCAATAAATAAAAAAATAAAAACTTGCATCAAATACTAATTAAATACACGCATGCATACTCAACCAATTAAAGGGCCTGGATGTGAACCACAAATTTAAATTAATTTAAGGAATATTTTTAAAAATACAGATGTACAACCATTTTTGGTCTGATTTTGATCATAAACTTTGAAAATAAAAAAGTGAAAAATTAAAAAAATAATCATTACGGATAGGATTAATCAGACAGCACTTTTGGCATTAACACTTTATCTTCAAGCTCTTGCTATGTGTCTAAATATTCTCCATAAAATTGGATTCTATGCTGTTTTGTTCCGCTATCTGGAATTTAAGAAATACAAATTTGTATTTCTAATCATTTACACGTTGTTGTATTTCTTTATTTGAACAAATTCAGTCCAACAAAATAGCCAGGGAGGGGACAAATATTGGGTCTAATCACCAGGCACAATATATAAGACCAACAGCAAGAAATACATAAGACACATTTAAGCACATTTTAGACAGTTCCTTAATCGCAAGATTGCATATGATATTACAGACCTTAAAAGGATTAATAAATGACACACTACCATTTTCTCCAGTGTATTTAATATTAAAACAACAACAATATACCACTGAAGGTACACGTGCTTTGTGCAACTCAAGATACAGTTAAAATATGTGCTACAAGTACAAGACCAACACATCTCTACATCAGAACACATGGGCGTGTTAATAAAACGGAGAATCTTCAAGGGAATACATCTAAATACTGTTATTATAGTAACATTATTACTCTTTTTTTTGTTTCATAATCTCTTAGTTTCATCATGAACACAAATCTGAAAGATTAAGGGAACGAGTGTAATGGTATTCAGAGCTTTGTTGGTTTTTAAGGAATAAAAATGTAGAAGGCTTTTCAGTGATTAGTAGGCGTGGTTGGCCACATACAGAGACTCTCCGGCAGCAGCACCCTTATCTCCACTTGACACGTACTTCCCAACACAGGCCTGGCTGTTGTTCTGCAGATAGAAATTCATATAAGGTACAAAAAATACAGAATATTTACATTTAAAATAGCAGCATTCATAATAAAGTATTCTAGCAAACTGAAGAACACCAAGAAACCAAGAACAGGAAGCTAGTTAAAAAGGAGTACTAATGACAAGAACGCAAGCTTTTATAAGGCTGAATTTAGAAGCTACTAAATTACAATAAAATCGAATCATGGCGTTAGATTTGGAATGCCTTAATCGAGATAAAATAATTTAAATGATATTTATAACCTATTGTGTTTTCATATTCTATGTGTATTGTTCCATTAAATTAAATTGTAATAGCAATGTTTATATTGATATTAAGAGCTAAACAGAGTGTGCAGCACTTAAAAAAAAAGACTAGAGCAAAAGAAGACCTAAATTAAAGACACGTACAAGAGCTCTCTTAACAAACTCCTCCTGGCAGGCTTTGCCATTCTCTTTCTTGCCACCCCAGGCTTTGAGTGCAGAGGCCTGCAGGGCGCGACCGTAGGAGAAGGTCAGGGCCCAGGGTCTGTGAAGGGGACACTGGTTCATAGCGTTCAGGTTGAGTGTGGCTTCCTCCTCACTCTGGCCTCCAGACAGGAAGGTGACGCCTGGATCAGCAAAAGGTGTTGGTGTTAGCATGCCAGTAATTACATACTCAAGCATGGTTTGTGATAAGATAAAAACTCATGGAGAGAGAAACTGGAGTTATTTACTAACCAGGTACAGCTGGAGGTACAGTGCGGCGAAGAGCTGTGACCGTTGCCATGGCGACCTCCTGAGGGGAGTTCTTCTGAGAGCATGAATGCCCTGCGGTGACCATGTTGGGTTTGAGCAGGGTGCCCTCCAGGTACACATGATGGTCAGACAGGGCCTTGTAGACAGCGGCCAGAACTTTCTCTGTCACATACTGGCACCTCTTGAGGTCATGATCACCATCAGGCAGAATCTCAGGCTCCACAATGGGAACGATACCATGCTAAATAAAAGGCGATATAAGGTCAGAGATTGAAGCATAAAGGTCAGCCTAGAGGAATGAAAGACACTCTTGATGATTGTATATTTGTCTATAATTTCTTATTAAGAAGAAAATTGCATCTCTCACCATTTGGCAGATGCTAGCATAACGTGCAAGAACATTGGCGTTCTCCTTGATGGCCAGACTAGAGGGAGTAGTTGGCGTGATCTTCAACACACACCTCCACTTGGCAAAGTCTGCTCCATCCTTCTTATACTGAGCACAACGCTCATAGAGTCCATCCAGACCTGTAACCACAATAACAAAGGTAAATAAACTGATACACTCTGATGAGTCAATTCAATCAAAGTCCATCTTATCTTACAATATAATGAGTGTATACAAAGCAATAAAACACCATGTGTCTTTTTATAACCCAACAAATGTGTTTAATCAATGATAGTCATGGCATCTTCACCTTGTGTGGTGGTCTCTCCATTAGTGCCTGCCAGAGGAACCACACCCTTATCCACTTTAATTCCAACTACCATGCCCCTTTCCTTAAGGAGGTCAGGGAAGGGTTTGCCATCATCTGCCTTCTGGTACAGGGTCTCATGGAAGAGGATGACACCACCAATGCAGGGCTTGACGCGGTCGTCTGCAGTGAACAGAAGCTGGCGGTACAGTCTCCTGTTCTCCTCTGTGTTCTCAGCATTGATGCTCTGGAAGCGTTTCGCAACACTGCCTGCATGGGACCAGCAAATCAAGATGAGTCTACTGCATTACATAAATTATTATTGTGGTCTTTACTGTTTCAAGATTTATGTATTGGCGTTAACAAGTTAAAACATAATTTCAAATTGAAAAACAAAATAACAATAACACAACAAATTTTTTTTTGAAAACAAATAAACTTTTCAGAAAACACAATGACATTTCAACTAACTGGAAAGCAATTGTACCATTTGAGAACCGACAACTTGGTACTTGGACTATTTGTGTAAGCTAAAAATAAGGTTATAATTAGTGAAATGGATTTAATTATTTTCCCACATGATCTTCACATGGGAATCATATTGTGCTGTATTTACATGCTCCAAGCGTTCTCTGTCACTCAATCCCTTTCCAGTTGGTCGAATTGTCTTTTTGTTGTCTGAATTGTTAACAAATTTTCAAATTTGTCCTTGTGCTTTCTGTATTTTTAATTTGTTTTCAAATTTGTCATTGTGTTTTCTGAATTGTTACTTTGTTCTCTTATTTGTTGGAGTGTTATTAGAAGTGATATTTTATTTCTCGATTTGTAACTGTGTTTTTTAACTAGTTATTTAGCCATTTTTTAATCGTGAATTATTTTGCACCTCTCAGCCACTGTAAATTTATTGGCCAAAATAAATTTAATTTTTAAAAATATTGCTAAATGCAAGTTGGACCCTAATTTGAAAAGTAAATATACATTTAAAAGAATAAATTATGGCTGGAATATAAATGATGGTCTTTGCAGGAATATCTGTTAGTTATCATTAATTACTAGTAGCTTGTAAGGACTGTAGTAGCTAAAAAAAGGGAAGTGATTATCGTGAAGATAACCTGTAGACTCATCAGCGGCAAGAATGCCTTTTCCAGGGGCCACAATCCTCTGAGCAATGTCGCTCAGCTCCTTCTTCTGGTCTGGAGTGAGGAATGGGTAAGCGTGAGGCATCTTGACTCTAGGAGAAATACAGCAGGAGACACGTCTAGGTTCTGTGAAATTATTACACACAACATTATGTAACATTGAATCCTGAAATGAAAAAAAAATCTTGGCAAGCCTCCAAATAAGGGTGCGCACTAATCCCAACAATTCGTCCTAAAGATCCATTAGAGATTCTTTCTACCGAATTTGGTAAACTGGTTGATGATGCAACGTGTCCTTGTGATACAGGCGTGGATGCCCTTGTGCGCCTCATCTAACAGTACACCGCGTTAACTTTGCATGATAGCGGAAAAAACGAAGATGGAAATCAATTATGTAATATTTCACTTATATTTAGACTTTATGTTAAAGAAAAGAAAAGCTCACCAATTAAATGAAGGTTATTTTCAGCTTTAGTCCTCCCGACTCACAGTTCGACCACGATAATGAATAAGTTGCAATAAAAGAAGGAAGCTGTAAACCAAGAATGTCGACGAGCCAATCACAACACGAGTCTTTTTCCCCGAACGGGGTGTTATTGGCTACTTAGCTTTGGGAGGCGTGATTTGCAGTGACGCAAAAATAAAGGAGTGGTTTTATTACAATTGGAGGCGGGGCTAATGTTCTGATACGTGACTGAATTCACATGCAGCACACAGGCGAAGCCAGACTCTGGAAAAAGGAATGGGTTGGGTTAAATAAAATGGGTGCATGTTTATAATTATGCGAATGTTTCTAAATCGAATCAGTGTAATGGGTATTGCACCAAACCACCGAGTTTAAGACATTTTTTGGAAGATGGTGATTGTTTCTCTGTCAGCTGGAACAAACAGCTTCAGAAGAGCCTCTTAACATTCCATCAGCAAACCTCTAACACCCTCTGCTCAAGTTGCATGCATCCAAATGCCAGATTAAATATAGATTTTAAAAAATCTTAATGGCTAAAAGCCAATAGTTAGACTTTTTTATAAATCTTAATTACTGCCCCCAAAAATCTATATTTAATTTAATTTAGCATTATTTACCATGGCATAGATTGTCAGTGATATGGTATTAGTATATGATAACTATCAGTTTGGCATTAAACATGCAGCGATTTTTAAAGCTATAGTTCATACATTAATTTCTTATGTTCAATTTAACCACAACCATGAACGTATATGACCGTAAAAAGATGAAAGAGACTTTATTACAAAACATAACATTATAAATAACTATACAATATATATATATATATATATATATATATATATATATATATATATTTTATTTTATTGTTAATTGCCTGGAAAAAATGCTACAGTACAAAATAACTAAATCAAGCTCTTTGATAATGCGGTTTCCTTACCGTGAAGCTGAAAATGAGAGCAAGAGCTACTCCCCAGATGCAGGCAGAGGAGGTCCTGGACAGTCTGTGACACCAGTCTTTGGCCAGATGAGCTGTATTTATTCTGATTGTGTGACCTTTGACATTCCGTGGGTTTGGCTAACCTTAGCAGCAGGCAAACCCACGATGCAACCGGAGAAGGCCGATGTGACATTCATGTGCGGTGGCATGCAGCAAAGAAAGGTTAAAAAGAAAGCCTCACAGTCGCCTAGACATGGCATATGATCAGTGTGACAGCAACAGCACACGCATGAGCACAAACTTTATATAATGTTACTTCAAAATGTCCTCTAACGATATATCAAATGTTGTGTTTCACAATAATATCCGAACATCAGCTCTTTAGCTCTCTAAACATCCTCCTCCCATGAGATGGCTATTGACAGGAAAGGGATCTACTGTTATGAAGCTTTCCACCATGACCTTCATCTCTCAAAGGTCTGCTCTATGAGAATATAATCACAGAGAGCTGTCGTGCCAGTTCAAGAATAGAGAAAAAGAAGATCACTTACTGATGGTGCATTTAATGCCATCTAGTACGGTGATGCCCACTTGTATTTTTTTTGTTTGATTCAAAACTTCTAATCTGGTCGTGCCACACCAATGGCAAAAATATTATTGATTTTCTCTCCCTATTTTCTTTTGCTTTGACTATTTAATCTGTATAATTTGAAATATAATACTAATGCATTTTATGACATTGAATTGAGTACTGAAGGTATAAAGAAAGTGTTCCTTTTAGTTCATTCAAAAGGTAAAGAAACTCATGAAATTTCCTAAAATGTCGCCCGGCGGTGGAGTGGTTAGCCCTGCTGCCTCTCAAAAAGAAAGTCACTGGTTCGAGGTTAGATGGGGCCTACTACTGAGGAACGTTTGAATGCTCTTTCTCAGCTTGCTTGGTTTTTCTACCACAAACCAGTAAAATGCTTCTGCTGAACTAAAGACTTTAAATTGCCTTCGATGAGAAAGTGACATTCCAAGTATTTTATTAAACACACTAAAGAAATCGAGGGTATGACTAAATGTTAATTGCATTGATGATAGATTTATTTCTCCCAAATTTGAAAAGCTATTCAGAAACCATTTAGTTACATTTAACTGTATAAAAACCAAGTCACCTTTAAATAAATTCTGTAATCTAAATTCCCTTTCTACGTTTTGTTATATAGCATTTTGTGGGAAATGTTTGGTTTGTTGCTTTAACTCCCCATACATTAGCTAAATGCAGTTAAATAAAATAATCGTATTTTCAATTTTTTTCCCATTTGATTACTTTGAATTAAAGATTTAGAAAATTAACAAAACAGTAACATAAGCCAAATGTTAGTGTTTGTATTTTTGTTCAAGGAAAAATTATTGTTATTACCAATCAATTGATTAACTTTATAAGAATTATTTTCTCTGAATTGCAACATATTTACTTTCTGAATTGAATTAAATGCAGAAAATCTGTAATTTCTACAAGATTAATATGCTTAAAAATGTATCCATATTTTCAGCACTCCTCTCTAATCTGATTTTGTGTGTTAGAGTATAATTAAACTCACAATAATAAAGCAGCAGTGATAGTAAATGTGATAGTACAATCAGTGATAGTAAAAGTGGTACATTTTCCCAGTTTACAGAATTTACACTTTTCACACTGTTAAAAAAAATCAGTGGTAATACAAAAATACAAAAAATCATAATGTTTTCATTTATACTGTGGGTATTTTAGCAATTGAGTTTAAAGATTGTACTTGAGAACGATTCTGTAAACTAAAGCTTTATTACAAAAAAATCTACATTTTTACAAAGACAGTATTGAAATATTAAACGAACCACGTAGAAACAGCAGCACCAGTAAAAGATGAGAGCATTTGTTAGAACACCTATACTGTACTCACTTGTACCATATTGCACACGATGTCTTTCCATGTCCATATATTTCACGTAAAGAAGAAATGAGTACCGTTTGTGTCCCATCCT
This sequence comes from Danionella dracula, assembly GCA_900490495.1. Lineage (NCBI taxonomy): Eukaryota > Metazoa > Chordata > Actinopteri > Cypriniformes > Danionidae > Danionella > Danionella dracula. The sequence continues at coordinate 3,700,552 of UELW01000444.1, forward strand.
CTCTGGTATCCTGTTTCAGCCAGTGATCATGAAATCAACACTGCTTCAGAAGCTTTTGGATGACAATTTAAGCAAACTACATTTTATATGGAATTCTAGGTATATTCATCTACTACTATTAATTCATTTAGATGACCATTCTATATATAGTTATACTAAAGTGTAGTGAAAAAGCTACAGAAACAGGACATAAAAGATACAGATTTTACTGATTGATCAACAAATGCTTCTGAGTACAAAAACAAAATGATAAAACAGTTCATCTGCAGCGTTACCACAAAACTGTAAAAAAAATATACAATATAATTTAAAGCAATACAAAATATATGAAACTGCTGTAGCCAGTAAACCAGAAACAATTGTAAAACAGAGCAACATTTAAATAATTCATGGCACTAATATGCTTCCAGGCATGTAGCCTGAAAGCTAGCTTCAGTAAACTTTAAGAATAACGAAACTCAACTCAGTCTAACAGAAACATTTCTCACTCTCATTCAGCCTTTCACTAAAAGATTGTACTGGAAACAAAAAGGCCAATAAATGTTTTTGTGATACAATTCTACAACTTGATTTTAGACACCCTTCCCCTATAACTCTTGAATAGGTTTAATTGATTTCATGTTTTTATGAAGCATCATTTTAAGTCCTGCTTCTCCCTATAGAAGGTGTTTTTTGGGCTGGATTTCCTCCTGCTTTTTATTTAACCTTGATTTCGAAGCAGCAGCAGTTAAAGGAGTCACACTCTGGCGGTTGACAGGTACAGGCACAATCTAACGTCACACACTGCAATAAAACACAAAACAAGGAAAATATGCGGATTGTCTGCTATCTTAATGGTGTATAATATATAAATATACACGAGACTGAAAACAACTGAGACTTTATTGAACACAGTGATGCCTGCAGTAAAACTGATTTGAAAGTCTTTTTATGAATGCATCCCTGTAAAATACTTAAAATAACATAATTATTATTATAAATAAATAAATATAAAATTTAAAAAATATATGTTATTTAAGAAATGCAGCCAAAAATCTGAGAATTTCCTGTGTTTTACTGATCACAAAAAATATTGTTAAGTTTTGTTTTACTACAAACGAAAAAGAAAATAACATGAAAGTAAATACTGGGGAAATGTGTTGTTAAAGGAATCATGTCATGACTGGCAACTAGGCAACCATTCAAATCACTTAAAAATTTGTTGTCTTATTAGTTAAAGACAGTGAGAGAAAAAAAGCTAGAAAAAAATCAGCTAACAAAATGAAAAACTAACAGACGTCCTTTAAAGAATTCATTTGTAAAAGGATGTGCAGCGGAATATAAAAGTGACAACTATTAAAAACTACGTTTCTGTTTGATAAAAATGTATTTCTATAGGGCTGATTGGGATGACATCATAAGCTGAAAAAGAAGCTATGGAAAACAGTCCATGGTCGGCATATTGTTTTGTCAGATATTTAATGGTTCTCACAGCCAGTTTTGTTTGGAAAAACTAACAGCTCAATTAGCATGTACTGTAGTCTATCGCTAAAATGGAAAATACATAATGATATAAATTTAATTTTCTTTCATGTCTTTCACATACCAGTGGCTTCGATTGATAAAATTGTCGTCTAAAGATGCTATCAGGCATTGGTGCTGTTTTTTTCAAATTTAAACTAACAATGTTTTTCTGGAGTTTTCTGGAACATCTAAATAGGAGTTTTTTTTCCCTTCAAATGGAAAAATATACTTCTTTAAGTTCACCCTGTCTAACTAAAGCAACACCGAGCTTTTAGTTTAAAAACAAAAACAAAAAACCAAGTGACTTACATTAGGAGAAGGACAGGAGGAATCCAGACAAGAGCGAAGCGATGGTGGACGACAATCGCATGACTCAGCACACGCTAAACAGTATTCACAAGGAGAGAAACCCACGCAGCAGTCCAAACACCGAAGATCACATTTTGCCTGTAAATGAAGACACTCTGCTTACACAATGATATTATCTCCTCAATTTGAAAAACTAAACAAAGTAGAGATTCGAACTGTCTTCCAGACAGGTGTTTGAGACAGTGGCCGGTGGACTTTTCACCTATCTTTACAAACAAAACTACAGGAAGAGTAAATGTACCTTGAGGCAGTGATGGCACCACAGTACAGCAGCAAGGAAGATCATGTAGAGTCCCACAGAGATCATCAGGATAGCAGGCAGTGGGATGGAGAGAGCCCACGGAGGAACACCCTGACTCACAGAGAAGGAGACACATCAGAGGATTTCTGCTTCTCTGACATGGAGCAACAATAGGATTAATGCCAAGAAGTGCTGGCCAAAATGGCAAAATTAAAAATAGGTAAAACATTTTATTGATATTAATAATAATAACAATAATAAAAACCAAACAAAAAAAACTTGAAATCATGAAAACATTTTTGCAGGGTAATACCACAGAGGGAGACGACAACAAAAGCAAACATGTAACTTAAGACCTCCAATATACCTGCATTTAGTGTAATTTAAAACAAGTTAAACTTAAAAACATAGTCTGCACACGTGGTCTTACTTACTTGACATGTTTAAAAACAAAGGCATTTCACTAACACGGTAAAAATAATTAAGGAGCATAGTTACCATTTTGAGGTCCCCGCATTCATACTTTAATTAAGCAGGTATGCGTTAACTATAGTTTTCGTAATTTTTTTTTGAAGCCGAATTCATATTGAAAAGCAATTTTCTTTGTGGCGAAGTTCGCAAACGTTGTCGTAGCAACTAAGAGTCGGTCGACCCAACTTCCTCTGGAGCTACGGCTACTCGGGAGGACCAAACACTATGATCAGAAAAACAGATTTTTTATTGAACTCTAAAATGAACTATTAAATAAACACATGCATTGTTTAATAGCTTGGCTTCAGATAAAAAAAAAATCGAATTAAGTCTACGTAACTCTAATCTAACCTCTAACATAAAATCTAACATCTAACATAATCTTTTTCATTTTTAAGAGGCGTTTGTAGTATGTCATAAACATGTTTTCGGTAAAACCCGCATGGTGGCGCTCTAACACCGCTCTTTTTGGCTTCAAACGCTGTTGAAACAAAACATTTTCGATTTTTTTGTTAGACAGGTGACTTTTCTTGAAATGTTCACGAGTGAACGCTCCTGTTCGATGAAGATGATAAGTCACGCACACCAAAAAGGGTAAATATACATAACAGGCACCACGATGGCCTCTACTTGACAAAAATGTCACAATTAACTTATTCTACCAAATTTTTCAAAAAATTACATTGTATTGGTTCACTCTCTTTGATTCTATTAATTGGTAAAAAGCTTGGTTAATACCTCAAAAATACTTAATTCCTAATAAAAGAGAGTCAACTACATCATAACAAAACAAGTAGACCGTTTAAAGCTCATTTTGTGGAATGTATGATGAAACTCTGACTCGTTTATTTTTCATTGTCCTAAAACCACAGTTTGTGTGGAAATCTACATATTTATTTAAATAACCACATTGATTCACTCACAACTCAAGTTTTACAAATGATTTTTTTATTCACAAGCAGAAAATAACCTGCATTTCCTCCCTTTTTATTAGATACAAAACATGTTTTATTTTGTATTGTTTTATTACACATTTACCAATGTTAAAAATAGAGAAAAGTAAATAAATGTTAAAAATAAAGAAAAGTGATAGATTTTGGGGGATTATTATAAAGACCGTAATGGGAATTTTAATAAGAAAGTAATCTGTAGCTGTGTAATATGCTCATATTGGTGTAATGTCTCTACTGTCATTTTGTTTATAATTTTATTTCTTTTTTTTGTAGACTGATTGTTTATTTTATTCCTATGTTTAAATAGTTCCGTCTTTTCATTCAACAGTCTGTTATTCTGGTATAAATCTGTATTGACACTACAAGAAATAACTTTATTGTATTGACACTGTAAACAATTAAAAAGAAAACAGTAAATATTCGGCACTTGAAGAAACCATTATTAGAAATTAGAAGTTATTGCAACACTAGCCCAGTGACATAAAGTTAAAGCAGGTATCAACAGTTGCTTGAAAATCCTGGGGACATGTTTCTTCAGAATTATAATAAAATCTCTATTTCTTGTATTGTATATAGATGGTACCATTGTCCATCACTGAAATCTGGACCCTCAGACGCAATCACAAATCACCATTTTCAATTATTTTGTAGGATTAGAATAGGATTTTAGAATCATAGACTGTAGAGGTGTCACTCCTTCTGGTGTGTGGTTATAACCCAATAATTCACTCCACAAAGTTCTTTCTGTACTGAAGAGATAAGGATATGTTTGTGTGTATGTATGTATGTATGTATGTATGTATGTATGTATGTACAAATGCAAACACAAACAAAGTTACATTCATTAAATTCAATAAATAAACAAATAACTACTAAATGAAACTACTGAAAGAAAAAATAAAGCTAAATTACCACAATGACACTGAATGTTCTGAATGTTCACAACTACATAAAATGGCTAAACAAAGAACAATTTTGATGTAAAACATAATATCAATCTAATGTTGTGCAATTACCAGTTATCACAAGGTTCTTAGAGTCATGAAAAACAAAATGCTTCTCACTGAAACAAGCATCTCTTACAGAATCTTGGCAGCCTTTTACTCTACTTTAAATCCTCAACACTTTCACACATGTTTTTACTTTTTTCCCTTGGATAATAAATACAAAATTCATACATACATACACACATATGTGTGTGAACATGTGCACTCACAAAAAAAATCATAAAAGTCATTTTATTGAACAGCTGAGCATTAAAATTTAAAATAAAGTTTTAGCATCAGGTATACAAAATATAGATTTTTTACTCAAGAACTACTATTTTTTAATTCAAGTTACAACAGTTTTCTGAATAATAATAACAACAGAAATCTAAAGTCTGTGTTATAGATGAACACTAAGTAGGTTTCTTTACAATGATTGTTCAAAAGCTGTTGATGGTGAAAAAATGAAAAACAAAAGCTTTTAGATGCCTCTAAGTCATTTTATTTTTATGATAATCAAAAGATGATTTGAGCGGATCGGCTTTTACTAAACCAATTAAAACTGGCTTGAGCTAGATTTTTAGCCAGAACTGGTTTGAAAGTATGCAACATCAAATAAAACAAACGTGTATTATGTGACTGTAAAATATTTAAACCACGCTTTGTGAAATATTTCCCTGTTGATTTGCCTGCTTTTGTTTCATGGTTTTCATCACTTCATGCATGAGCTAATGCTCTTCAGAAGGCAGTGTCATGGTTGAATACACTCTATCTCCAGACAGACCGGTCTGAAAGACAAAAGATATGTTGTTCTTTTGTGCTTTAATGCATTATTCTTGGAATGGGTGGCTAAATAATGGTGAAGTCTGAAAAGATTTTAAAACTTCTTTTTTTATTAGATAACTATCTGCACACAAGAATACTAAAATCATATTGGTTAAAAAGTGAAATATACAAAAATAATAATGACTGTTTTCACATGCACACATTTATGAAAGTTCTAATGTTAAATAGTGGTACAGAAAAATCTATGAAAAATAATGACAAGTGAGTCAATACATTAATTATTTCTATTTGGAATTACTAAATGTATCAATTTAAACAGAAAAATAATATTTAATGTCTTTAGTTAACTGTAGAAATCAAGTGCAAAGCTAAACATAAAGATTTTTATGTCCTACAGGGCATATGAGTAACTCAGGGATACATTGACAGATCAAAAGGGTTTAAAACAGAACCTGGATGACTGCTGGAAGAGAGAGCAGAATGATACAGGTAACAGAGAGAGGAGAAAGTGAATCAGCCCCATCAAAGATTGAAGGGGTGTTGTAGAGATTGCTAGAGAAGAAACTGGTGAAGGGAACTGTGCTGAGGAAGACGGTGCTGTTGGGCTTCAGAAAAGGCCAGACACTAACTCGAGGAACAGACCAAACCCCGGTCTGGACCCAGGTGCTGCCAAATCTGCAGAGCAGGGGACTTCCGATATCACCCTGAGGGAGAAACAGATCTGTTAAAGGAAGTTCTAAACAGAAAAATTATTCTGCAGGAGAGTAACCCAAAAATTGTTCAAATACCTGCAGAAAATCCACAATCTCTGTGCAGATGTTATTAGGGGATGTGCTCACTGAAGAGTCACACTCCACAATGGCAGTCGGGAACTCTTTAAACGAGAGCCTCTCTTAAAACAGAAGTGAGAGAAATTATTGCATTAACTTGTGGCCATTTTGGTTGTTTGGGGAAGAGGTTCTGTAAACTCACCTGAGTTGAAAGGCAGAACCATACATTGAGAACCAGGGCCAAAGTTTGATTGAACCACCTGAGGCTGTATTGGGAAAATGGAATACATTGGAAGAGATAGCTGCAGTAGTGCGATCCCATCCCCATAATCTTTGTCGAAAATGATATTGGTCACACTGGACATCACAGTGCTGGTAGAACAGTCCCACCAGTTGGCACGATTGAACGTCACAGTAAATCCATTAAGGTTATCGACTCTGAAGAACCAGAAAGTCAGTTGTTGAACAAAAATTTTACTGAATTTCAAAGAAAAGATGTGTTTCTTGAGGGATTACCCATTAAAGCAGCTAGCAGAGGTCATGACATACTGGAAAGCCACCAGAGTTCCTACACACAAAGGGTAACCTCCTTGAGATATATATGCTACCCATGGATACAAACTCGCAAGACCTCCACACGGAGTTGCTGTTGGCAAAACAAACAGAGTAGAAGTTCATCAAAGATTGTTTCATTGAATTGGCTTTCTTGAAGATTGCGAGCCAACACACTTGGGGAAGAAGTAGGACAGGTTGCATTCTCTTCTGGAGCAGGGGTGGTGGATTGAAACTTGACAAAACCAGCATTGCCAACATTCTGAGTGATCCATGTCTGGTACTGGGAAACTCTAGCATAAACACCAGGATAATTTGGATCAGCACAACCCTGACCAAAACTCACAACACCAGCCTGGATCCAAGAACGGCCCTGCTGGATGACCATTGGACCTCCAGAGTCACCCTATACCATAGTAGAGACAATTTCTGTTTCAGAAGCTCTTAGAAAGGGAATTATTGCAAAATTGCAGTTTAATACCTGGCATGAATCCTTCCCACCTTCCAGCGGCCCAGCACACATCATGTTGTCTGTTATGGATCCACTATAAAGACAGTTACACTTACTGTTTCCAACCAATGGCACTTGAACTTCCTGGAGGATTTGAGGGAACGGGAGTGGAACTGGAAAACAGTGAATACAAAATGTTTTAGAAGGAATGCAGAGTTTTTCAACATTATTTTGGGGCCATTTTTATCTCGACAGGGTAGTGAAGGAAGAAGTGGGAGGGAGGTTGAGAGAGAGAGGAGAGAGAAAGGGCAGGACAAAGAAAGGTTCAATGAGTCCCAGGATTCACGTTGCCAGATTTAGCAACACTGACCAGCAGGCTATAGTGTTTAAGATGAAACAAATAATTTCTTTACAATTCAACAAGAGTCTTTCTCTGCAACCTGCATTGAACATCTGATTCCTCACCATCAGTGTCAGGTCTATTGACTTGAGTGTCAGAGCAGGGGGAGATCTTAGGTGAAGTTAGAGTAAGTTGTTGGTCAAAACAATGGACGCCACTGACAGATATCCAACGAAGGTCAAAGTGAGACCCTTTTCAAATTCAATGACAAAAAAAAAACTATATTCTTTAAAAAAACACTAGAATTCCAGTTTGAAAATCTAATTTAAGATAAATGTTTTAAATGCACTGGAAATCACCTGTTTGGTTCAAGTTGTAAATGTATGTACATTAGCAGGAATGAGTCTGTCCAGCAAACATTGAGAGCGTATCTGCTTTACATCTCTAGGTATAGACCCATTTATAGAAGTGTAATGGATTCACACCTAGAAATCTGTATAAGACCTTTGATGGATGACTGTGGACATTGAAAACTTTTAATAACTTGAACACCAGTCAAACATCTGGATGTTATAAACATTAAATATCCAGCATCTTGACTCGCTTAGATGTTCAAATCGATTTAAATATCTAGGGAGCCCAGATATCTGCAGATTTTAAAAATCAATTAATATGCAAATATCAGTTTAAATAACTTTCAAATGTAAAATAAATGTGGCTCACAGACTGAATGTCTCATAAATGAGCCCTATTAAAGCCTATTAAACAGGTTTAATGTTTAAAGATCTCACCCTCGTCCGCAACAATAGCATCGGTCGTGGTGCAGACATACACTTGGCGACTAGGTTTCGAGTTTATCGCATGTACTTTGCTAAACCTTCACTCAAATATCTTTCCTGTGTCCATTTTGTTCTGTGGTGTCAAATAAAGCAATATGAACAAGATTCACAAGTTGGAATATGTAATTATATTCAGTTTTGGCATACTGGTCTGTAGAAGAGCTCCAAGCTCGGATCTCAAAATGATAACCCAAATTCAATGGGTTGAGGATGGCATTTAAGCTGAAGAGCTGTCGCTGAAGGACAGAAAGAGAGTTTAAATATTATCTATCTCTAATCTTATTAGGCTAATTACTTGTACCTGTTCCTCACAAATTTAGTTAAACAAACGTCAAATAATTTCTAGCCAGGATACAATTGTTCTAACCGAAATAATAGTGACAAATTCCAATTCCAGCTTTCATACAATTCAGTTTTTGCAAGCATCATTTCAGGTTCTACAGACAGTTTTTGAATGTTCACTATCCACATCACTTACCGCCTGTTTCAACATTTCCCCAGCCAGTGACCCACATGTCGTCAGTGTTGAAACTGCTTCCTTCAGCTGCCAGGCAGACTGGCTGAATGTAGTTTGTGAAGCTCACTGGCAAGGAGAGTTGCAGCAGAGCCATGTCATTGTCATTAGTTCCAGAGTTGTATGCTGGATGAACTATGACTTGCAATACCATCCTTGACACCTCGTTTGGATTGGACAGATCCTGGCTCTGTCGACCCAGGTAAACAGTGTAGAGCGAAGGATTGGGGTTGCTAAAGAAGCAAAACAAACAAGTCTGATACCACTTTTAGTAGAAGAAAGCTGCCTAGTTCTTTTACATTTCTGCATTTCCCAGACTTTTCTACAAAGCAATTTACAAATGGAGGAAAACAACGGATCATGTACCTAAAGCAATGAGCAGCTGACAGCACCCATTGATTGTTGATGAGTGAGCCGCCACAGAAATGACTGCCACCCTCCTGAAGGCTGGCTTGCCATGGCCAGGCACCAGCAGATGCATTCGTCCCCCCTACAATCTTAGTGCTGAGCGGTGCAGAGCCACATGCTTCAGGTAGATAGAAAAAAGGGGGGAAATTATTATTAATACTACTTTTAATGAGCAAAGCCAAAACCTCAATTTGAAGTATGGCGATAGGAACAACTTGCCTGGAGGAGGAGGAGGCGGACTAGCAGGCTGGCCACTACAGCCTTATGAGAAAAAAACAAGATGTTTACAAAAAAGCCATAGCTTAGGTTCATTATACATGCTAACAAAGTTAATTATATTAGCACAGCTACATGACTACAGGGTAGACTGTAAAATTCGAATGAGTTCAGTTTACCTTAAAAAACTTTGGAAACTGATTGCCTTGTTTATTCAAAGCAAACTTAGGAGAAAATTCTAAGTATGTTTAATAATTATCTATAGGTAAATTGAATTAATTAGGTTTGAGTACATTTGCCGATAAATGTGAATTTATATATGCATGCTCACAGACATGTTTTGAAAGTTATTTGCTTAAGTTTCATTAGTAATCTCAAATATGTATTCAAACATTTTAACAATTTAAGTAAACTCAACATTTGAGTAAAAGCAGGTAAATGTAACAGCATTTCTCGAGTAAAGCATACTATTTGAGTTTACAGTGTACGGTAAAGTTATCATCAACCCAACAAACTTTCAGAAGATGGACAATGAAATTGAAACACATGCTAATTTAGTATTTAAAAATAACTTGACATGACTATAAATAGTTTAAAAAAAAGTTTTCAAGTACTGACATATCATCGTTATTTCTAAGGCATTCTTTTAAACTTATTTACCCTTAACTTACAGTCCCACATAAGTTCCCACAATTACATTGTCACTGTCATTATGTTTTAAGTATTTTTAATGACATAAAGGGTGATTCCAGTTTGTTTTTGCCATTTAAAAATCCTCTAGAGATAAAATAATACACAGAATACCTTGTTTCAGTGAGAGATTTTGTCACTGATATACCATCATTAAGAGCAAAGATTAAATATTGAACTGTTTTAATCCTTGCATAAGAAACAACTTATAATAGGTAAAAAAAAATCAGGTGTGATTGAAGCACAAAATATGTCTGTGTGTGTGGTTGTGTGTGTGTGTGCATGCATGCACACAATTAATTTTCTGTGGTACAATGGAGCAGTCAGTGCAAACAACAGAAGTACGATATAAAAAGTAAAGTTCCAAACAACTAACAAATAACAATTAACACAAGGTTATGAGCCTTGAGTTCAGAAGTCAGATAGCTTGGGGATAGCTTCATTATTACCAAATCTGATACTAATAATCAAAATAGACTTGTGAATCCAAGAAAAATGGGTATGTACTCTGTACACAAGGATAATGCATCATTAAATGGTAACTCACAATTGAATTTAACTAAAAATGATTGTCATTAATTTGTAATGTTTAAAGTTTCATTGATGAAACAGATTAAAACAACATCACATAACAACCAACATCAATTCACCTCTATACAAATATGTTGAAGGTCATTTGTGTGTCAGCTGATATTACTAAATAATTACAATCTAAAATCTTTGAGTTTCACAACCCTGTACAAAGTGATTCAAAAAGAATACCACAACTTCAAGAAAATCAAGAACTCTGGAAGAAAAAGACGTTGATTTAAGGATGTTCTGAAGTTACATTTGGTTCATTGATCTCTGATTTGGATTCATTACCCAAAATTCCATCGTGTTTCTTTGATTAAATGTAGATTTTAAAAGTTGTAGTATTCTTTTTGAATCACCCTGTATATTGGTTATATATTGTATTAGGTATAGCTTGTATAAAGTATGTACAACACATTTTCAATGTTATAAAAAATGACACACAACTTACAAACAAACAAACAAACAAACAAACCACTTAAGCTTAAAACAAAATCGGAAAACATGTCTATTCATTAAACTTAGCTACATTGCCAATGCTTAATAAAGAGACATGTATATAGAAAAAAACAACAAAAATCTAATTTAAATTGTCGCTGGCAAATGAATAATCATAATATTAACACATCAATTAATTTTTTTGTTTTATTTATTTTGATATCTATCTATTTAAAGATCTGACTAAGAATGCATGAGGATGAAGGTATTTACCTGTGGTTAGAAGAGCAACTACACAAACCAAACCCAGCTTCCAGAACATGTTGATCATCCTGATGAGAGCGGTGGCTCTGAATTTATATACAGCTCACAGTGGGATGTTCAACACCTTTCCCTCGACACACCCTCAAAAGCAAGCTGATTTTCAAAGTCTGGAGATGAACGGAATATAATCAGCCAAAACACCGATGATTTACTGATAAACGTGAATAGCTACATTTCAATATTGTGGCATGTGTAGTTTAAAGTAAAGCAATTAAAGTAAATCCAAGAGAATCGAAGAGAAGTTGTTCCTCATTTTTGTCATTGAAACAGCACGCGATAGATAAACATGCAGACCCTCATATTGACGTTAAAACAAGCTGTATATAAAATAAACACAGTACAGAGAAGAGCTCCTTCTTAAGAAAGGATCTTTGAGAGACTTTTTCTGTAGCTTCACATAATACTGTCAAAATGATGTGTTATTGAATTAAATCACTCACATCAGATGATTTACAAAAAATAGATACACTTTTTTTTGCACTTATTTTATATGCTGAAATTTTATCCTGTTTAGCATAGGTTTGTTATATTGTTTAAGAAATTTCCTTAGCATTTGTATCTCTTGTACCTTTCCAATAATACCACTGATATAAATGTGCTATACTATAATTGATCAAAATATAAGTTTTTAAAAGGGAATGGTCTCTTGCATTTTCCTTTCAATCGAATGGAAATTTTAAAGCATTACGAGGCGCTGATTTTCAATTTACCTAAAGTGTATATTATTTTCATTCTTGAGTGAACTATTTGTTCTAAACATAGATTTTTTCCAATAAATCTTTTTGCTCACATGTTTGTTGGACAGTGAAACCGGTTTCCCAAGAAATTTCTATACCATACAATCTTAGATCAGTGAATGTGACGTTATCACAATAGCTGCTGAAACAAGGTGTGTTGCCTTCTTTCATTGTTATTTCGCTTAGATTTGTATGACTTCAACAGAACTGTCTTTGTCCATTGAGTGTACCAAAGTGCAATGCTGAAAAAGGCTTGCAATGCCAATGAGACAGAAGCTTTCATATCAGAAAACCATTGTTATATAAGGATGAGTCAAGTTTTTTTCTCGTTGTTGCTATTGAAATGAAGAAAAAAAAACTCAAACTGATTATTTAAAAAAAAAAGCTATTGCACCTCATCAATCCTCAACCCCCATCTCTTCATTTTTTTCCTGCTTAATTCAATCCCTGTTTGCAGTTTCTTTGGCCATTTGCTTTGGTGACTTTTATTCTGTCTGTCTATTTTGTATGCTTACTCAATACTTTTCCAGTCTCATATGACTTTCTGTTTTGTAGAAAAGAATTTATGAGAATAACAACTGTTGTGCTCAAACAACATTTACTGCAGTCCTGGATGAATATATGATGAGACGATAAAGTCCTGAACAGCGAATTATTCCATTATTTAACAAACGAGGGTTGTATATACAGCTGAAAACCAAAAATTAGAAATTGAGAAAAAAATTCCATAAAAAGTGCAACTCAAAAGAAACAAAACCGGTGTGCCCAAAAGATGGTATTAACAACAACAGCAACACAAAAATGATTAAAAACGTTTTATTTTTGTGTACTCACTCTTTTTGAGAGCATAATTTTTCGATTGAGTTATCCATAATGTGTATATACTTGAGTTCACTGTCCTTTCATCTCATGTTCAGTGAGATATATAAACATTCACAATGCACGTTCAAACTAATAATAAAATAGTACCTGAAAACAGTCCAGATTCTGGTTAATGTGTTTTCTAGCAGGTGGTGTTTTTGTAAATCAAGTACTTGTGATGTTTTTTGAGTGTTTCATCGTTAAAACTCTTGAATTAGGGTTTTCATTGCAAAATGTTCAACTCCAACATTTAACTAAACTTAAAATAAGATGTATATATTTAACATCAATGTATATTTTCACATTTTATTTTGTTTTGGTAGAGTATATACATTTTTTTTAAAAAAAGGTGTCAATTAATTATAATGTGTCTGTTATTTTTTTTTTCTTAAGGGTAGTCTTGAGGACGTGGAGCATCGGAGGCTGAAGATAAAATGGAAGCACAGGATAGCTGTGGATGAACTCCAGTTGCTGATGAGGTGTTGCAAAGAACTGATTTTGTTGCCAGAATGAACCCGCAGCATCATCCTTATGAAGAACTCAGGTAGAGTTTTGAGTTTTTCTGGAGAGTTTTCATTCTGAGGAACATTCCATGCTCTATGCTATTTCTCAACATACTTTTGTTCTTTATTTTACGTTATCATTTTAATTGTCTCTAGATTCAACGAATCCGCTTTGGAAATTATAAAATGTTGTTTATATTTCAAAAACATTTCAGAAAAAAAATATTTTAAACAAGACCAAACACTAACAACAAAGTAAAATATAGTACATTATTTGAAATGTGCAAGTGACAAAAAAATAAAGTTTTTTAAAATTTTAAATAATGTTTTGCTCTTGTTCATTGTAGTTTGTCCCTGATTTGCATTTATCATATTATATTAAAAGGGCAACAACTAGAAGAGTAATTTTATTTAAGCCATTTAAATGAATAATTATGGGGAATATTAGTAAAACAAGTATTTATTCTTTTAAACTGACAGACTAACTGTTAAATTATGGTTTATTCTTGCAAACTTGCATATCATTCATTTATATAATACATTTAATTAAAAAAAAATTATGGGGAACAAATCCATAAAATAGTGACTAAAACTTCGCGAAAAATTCTATAAGTTTTCAAGTTAAAAAAATTATTGCTTGGCATCTGTAGCTTCGAGCTAGATGTTTACCTTTTTAAACTATTTTTTCAGCTTAGGGTCCCTGAACAGGTTGCCAAGTTATTGTTGGACAAACTCTGATGTGATTTATTTATTGTTAGATAGCCCTCTACTTTGGCATTTTGCTGTGAGCCTAGAGCAAGGCTGGCCAATGAAGGCGAAGATTACCAAGTGATTAGAAGATTGGGTGAAAGTGGTGTGAAATACCAATAGTCACTGTTTCCAAACCATCGACAATCTCACCTGGGGTGCAACTGTTTTCTGATTTTGTGAGTACTGTACTTAGATGGGTTAAATGCAACTTCTTGGTATAGGCCAATCTTTTAAATGAAAGGATATGATCTGACTGGTTCACAAATATCTTGTGAATTTTAAATAGCAGCCATCTTTTTTTCACAATTTTTAATCCACCTTTTGCACAGTACTCTGGCTCTATAAAAACAGGTTTTATAAAACTAAAGCTCTATAAAAAATAATAACATGTGGGTTGTTTGCCATTGCAGTTACATTTCAGCATGCAATTACAATTACATTTCTCCAAAGTTTTGAAAAAGCTGCATGTTCGTTCTGAAGATGGTTTATTTAGAGACAAAAAAAGCTTGTTTTAATGGTTAGGAAACTATAATCCATGTGACACTCTCAATTTATTTTCAGGTTATGTAGATTGGCAGTTATTAAGGGAGTGGGAAGTACACTGGAGGTATGTTTCATAGATAACCCACATTCAGACCAAATATTTATCTGTATAATTGAACTCAACATTCATGTAAGTTGAAGGTACAGATTCATAATTGAAAAAAAGCCCCCGTAAATAGCTTTTTCCTTTCACAACTAGAGGTCACCCTTGTATCATAAAACATTATCTTTTAGGATTTCTAGTGATTCCACCTACATTTGTTCTTGATATCAAATTCTCGATTCATGTATGAATCTGGCCAACAAACTTGTTTGATTAAACAATTTGAAATCAGGTAAAAATTCTAGTGGAACTCTTGTAAATAATTTCTGTTGTAGGTTCTTCCTTTCACAACAAGAGGTCCCCATTGCACTGTACAGACATTATTGAATTTACATTATCTCAAGTACAAATAATATCAGAAAAAGATGGTGGTGTATATGAACATAACTTTATGCAGCCTATCTAAAAACATACAAATAAAATCTGATTGGCTGATTGGAAAGCTATTGAGTTTAGGTTTTACGCAAACTCAAGCTACTCAGAATACTGAAGCTGTTTTGTTCATGCAAATCTACTAATTGATTTACAGATCATTTTATTTAAGTTTTGTCAATAGAAGAAAATAAGCATAAAAAACTGATGGTACTATATATAGGTAAATAAGTACTATGCATATTTTACTATTTTACAGTACAATAGGGCTGTAATGTAGTGAAATGTTTTAGCTGTACCAGTTTTTTTCCAACTACAACTTCTCTTTTTAACCCGAGACTGCTACTGTAACCTTATATACTGCACAGCTTTATATTTTTATAAATAGTTTTATACATGCACAGCATGAAGCAACAACATAATAGTCAAATTGTAAAAATATTTCCAGCACTTATTCAATATATCCATCCATCTTCATGTCGGCTTTATTCCCTTTCGGGGTCGCCACAGCGGAATGAACCGCCAACTCTCTGGCATATGTTTTACGCAGCGGATGCCCTTCCCTGCCGCAACCCATCGCTGGGAAACATTCACACACACATTCACACTTTAACACTATGGGCAATCGTTCTTATTCAATTCACTTATTCCGCATGTCTTTGGTCTTGTGGGGAAACCAGAGAACCCGGAGAAAACCCACGCGATCACGAGGAGAACATGCAAACTCCACACAGAAATGCCACCTGCCCCAGCCGAGCCTAGAACCAGCGACCTTCTTGCTCTGAGACGACCGTGCTACCCACTGCGCCACCGTGACACTTATTCAATATATTTGTAGATATTAATTTACATGATCTTTTGTTGCATGATTCCACAAGCATTATTGAAATTTGAACAATATATTTTTGTGTCAAAACAGGTAATTCTACCTTTGACTCAAGGTAGGAGGATCTTCATGTGGTTAAAAGCTAATGTTGTTTTCCAATTTTCATCATGGACAAAATAATAAAAGAAAAGAGCCTGCTGTTTATTTTAATTAGCTGCTTGAATTGGATAGACACATCTAATTATAGCTAACTGTATGGATGTATTAAACATAAAGATTCTGTTTTTGATTTCTAGATTAAGCATTGCTAAAGCTGGAGCAGGAAATTCTATTTAAAAATAAGAACTGAATTAACAAGCTGATTTTTCATCATAACAAAAGCATTGCGAGAGTGTTTGTTTTCCAGCACAAACAATGTTTGTGGACTAGAACAAAATGGAAATTTCTAGTTTGCTTTTGAGCAATGGTAGATTCAAGGTATTTAGCTTCAGATAAGAGTAAAACAAACTAATGGAGAGCTTCACTTTAAAGAACTGTAGTGTACACACATAATAATACTGTTTAAAACGTAAGGCCCAGTATTGTTTAAAAAATAGTTTTGAATGACTCTGAATCATTCCAAATTAGAAGACTTTTTAAATATCCTATGAAAAAAACTTTTATACTCTGACTTGATAAGTCTGGTGCAATCCAGAATAAAGCACTTAACAGTCACATTTGTAATGTTTTTAATTGGTAACGACTAGCTTGTTTGAATTCTACAAGTTCTTCTCAAGCACCTGTGCTACTTCAGTCCAGATATATGCATCGTGTGTGAGTGTAAGATTTAATTACAAACTATTTATTTTTTGGGGTTCTGTCTATAAGATTGCAAAGCTGACATTTGATTAGTCTGTTCCTTTTCTTCTATAAGTTCTGATTCTTCAAAGTTAAAAAGATAAAATAGAGTTGGTTAACATTCCACCAACCATCAAAATAGCAACCGAAAGAAGATGTGAACACTGTTTTTTTTATATGTTTCCTGCTGCTTCAGGGTAGACCGGTTTGATTTGTTCACAGAAAGCAATGAACAAGTCATCACCTAGATTAAGTGAAACAAATCAGTACAAACATGACAGTCTGTTACAAAGACTAGAGTTCATTAAAAAGTACAGCTTTTTAAATATGCACAATACATATTTATTTATATTTATCTTTTTATTTTACCCGTTTTAAATCAAATTGAAATTAAACAAAGCTAATACATTTTAATTCCTGCTAATTTAAGTTTTAGTTTACATTGATATGTTTATATTTATGCATTTAGCAGACTTACAGTAGGGGAGAGACAATATGCATTTTGTTGCATAGTCAAAGACTAATTCAGGTAGAAGAAAAAATACAGTAGAAGTTGTATCAGCTAATCTATCAACCATAGCAGGAAGAAAATAAAGAGAAAAGAGGAGTAATTTTTCATAGTAAGTGTTCCCTGAAGAGAAGAGTTTTCAGTTCCTAAACTTGTTAGTGTTGCTGCTTTCCTGACTTTATCAGGGAGTTTGTTCCACCAGTCAGAGACTGTGAGAGAGAAGGTTATGCAAATAAATTTTCTGACTTTGTGGGATGGAAACACAAGACGTTGTTCCTGCTCTGAGCACAGGCCTCCGGGGGGATGTTGCAGTGTATGAGCTTGCAGAAGTGTACAGGGGCTGATCCGGAGATGGTTTTGTAAGCCAGCGACAGAGATTTGAAACTAACACGAGCTGCGATGGGGAGCCAGTGAAGAGTGATGAAGAGGAGAGTAACATGAGCTCGCTTTGATTCCTTGAAGATAAGACAAGCTGCAGAGTTCTGGATCATTTACAGAGGTTTGTGGGTATTTGGTTGAAGTCCTGTTGGAAGAGCGTTGCAGTAGTCTAGACGTGAGAGGATTGCATGTATGCTCAGTTAAGAAGACCTGATCTTTTGGATGTTGTTCAGCGCAAACCTCATGCTCGAGTTGTCTTGGTGATGTGGCCTTTGAAGGACAGCTGTTCATCCAAAGTTGGTTCAAGATTCCTGACTGAAGGAGAAGGGGTGATTGTTGAGGATGATTGGTGAGGTTGTAGTATACAGAGGAATTGGCCGGGATTACCAGAAGATCTGTCTTGGCCATGTTGAGCTGTAGGTGATGATTCTTCATTCAGGGAGAGATGTCATTCAGGCAGTCTGTTTTGCAGGTAGTTACTGGTTGGACATCGGGGATAGAGTTGATTGTCGTCAGTGTAGCAGTGGTATGAAAATCCATGTCTGTTGATGACAGAGCTCAGGGAGATGGTGAAGATGGAGAAGGAAGGGGACCAAGGACTGAGCCTGGGACTCCGGTGAGCAGTCGATGAGTGTTGGAGACCTTACCCCTCCACCCAACACTGAAAGATCTACCAGTGAGATAGGACTTAAGCCAGTCGAATGCAGAGAGAGTGGAGAGAAGGCTCTGTTGGTTGACTGTGTCAAAAGCAGCAAAGAGGTCTAGTAGGATGAGGACCGTTGATCTGGAGTTAGCCCTGGCATTTCGCAATGCTTCAGTCACAGTCAACAAAGCCATCTCAGTTGAGTGTCCATTCTTAAAGCCTTATTGGTTGTCATCATTGTTGTTCTGAGTCAGGAAGGAAGAGAGTTATTGAAGACGACCTGCTCAATGAGTTTTTTGCTTAAACTGTTGCTTAAACCCGATTTTTGCTTAAACTGTAATAAAATTATAAAATTGCTAGGATGAACAAGAAGTAATTTTAAAGGCAGTTTGTATTTTTGTATATCTATATTTCTAATGTAATATAAACAATATTAATTCAAATGTTTTAGGAAACACTTGAAATAGGCTTCCCAACTTCCCAGTACTGAGTCCCAGTAAAAGGAATCTTTCTGAATGTGAAGTTTGGTGTACGTGTACTGAAGGTAACTAACTAGGCACTAAATTCTCTTAAAATTTATAAGGTTTCGACAGTATACTTTCCACAAAGCAGCTGGTGTAAAAATCCTTGACTGTTTAACCTAATAAAACATAATAAAGTATCTTTCTGTAAAATGTGGGACTGATTTTTGAAGTGCTGGGTTCACAAATGGTAGCAATTTACTAAAATTTAACACAACATGTTTCCTTTTGTCTTTGTTCTGCCTCTTGTGAACTGTGGTGTGGTGTTTTTCCTTGACGGCTAATTGTATGCAATTTACTCCCTCCTATGCTGAGCACTCGGACCTGCATACAATCAGGGCCTTGAACTATCACACCAATCACAGAATGCACTCTGGATGACTCACTCAATGTCCGGAGTCAGGATCTGTCTGTCTGTCTGTCTGTCTGTCTGTCACCACTTACCTCATTGATTACCTGGTCTCCTCATCTTTGTCTTTCTCTCTATTTTAAAATAATAATATTTTAATTAAATTAATTTGAAATTAAATGAAGCAAAGACATCTTAATGCTTACAAATTTAAGATTTAGCTTATTTGTTTTATTAAAAAATATTACAATTCAATAGATGAACATCTCTTTAGCAATATGTTACTTATGGTAAATTTTAAGTAAATAACCTAAAATAAAGTTTTAAAATGGTTTTAATGTAACTGTTGTAAAATTCCTTAATGAGGTACAAGTGCTATGATGAACAAGAATAGTTGAATCAAGTGATTTTTCAGTTTACATAAACATATTTTTATAAGTTGTATACACATAATTGTAATGTAAACAAACAATACTAATTAAAATGACCCAACACTTGAAATTAGCAGCACAACTTCCCAGTATTAAGTTCTAGTAATAGACATCTTTCTCATGGTGGTCTGCTGTCATCCTCCTTTGTGTCTCCTGAAATTCTCTGGATATTTTGCTTGTCAGTTATATCCTTGGCTTCTTGTCCCATGCCACATCTGTAAAAAGACTCTTTGATGAGTGTTCAAGTTTGTCAATAAGGAAATTTATTAAGTCTGTATATTACAATAAATACATGATCACTTATGCCTACAACTTACATGTTTTTTTGTTTTGCTTTTGGGTGACTGAAATATAATTATTAAAACGTTGATGTATTAGACTTTACTCGGAAAGTGTCTTGGTTGTTTTTTTTGCCTTCAGTCCAAATTTGCAAATGTCTACACTGAGAGACGTACGTATGTTCTCCCTGTGAATTTAGGTTTTCTATATACTTTCAGTTTTTTACCAGTTGTCCATAAAAATATACAAACTATTCACAAAAATATTTCACTTTAAAATTCACAAAAATTCACACTGTGACTGTATGTGATTTAAAATAAATTCTTAACCTGACCTCGTGGGGGCTAAAACAAACTTTTAGCCAGTAAGAACAAGTTTTCAAAATATCAACCAAGTGCGATTTGTCAAGGGACAATGGGGAAGTGTTTGTTTTTGGGATCTCAGAAGGCAACATTAGATCCCAAAGATTGCATACATCACCTATACATTTTGCTTTTACAAAACTAGAGCTATAAAATAAAGTACATTTAAAGTAGTTTACAGTGTTTATACATTTCTGTTGTAGACTGTAATTGAGACCCAAGCTGCCATTATCATTCTTCCAATTACATTAAAATGTTTTTGGGCTGTTTGGGTGTCCTCCCCTGGCAAAGACATATGTCAGGTTGACGGACAACACTTAATTACCCATAGCAACCCTTCATTTTGATATTTGTAAGTCTTGACTTTGTAGAGAGAAACAGAGCGAGCCAAAAAATGGCACAAAGACAAGCATTTGTTTTGCAGTCAATCAATCTTTGTTAAAAGCTATTGCAGTTCAGGAAAATATGACACCATATGCCACTAGGTTTAAAGGGTGTGTTGACATCAGTCATTCAGTGTCTGAATTCTGGTAAAAATGCCATTGTTTATTTTTGTTGAACAAATTGTTCAGTGAATTTAACAACTAAAGAGGATACTCTTCAGCATGTATATAGCATGTCATGCACATTACACATCAAGTACTCTAGAGAATCAGTCAAAGAAAAGTAATTCTTTAACATTTGAAAAGCTAACACCCAGTGTTAATCAGAATAGAGTCGAGTAAAAAAAAAGATAAAGAAGATGCAACAGTTACTCGTGGCAGTGACACGTCGCTTCACAGGTGTTTTCCGAAACCCGCCCTGTCAAGACAGGCCAGCAAACTCTGTAGCTAAAGGCAAGCTTCATGAACTTGTCATTAGTTTTGAGATCTCAGAAAACATTCATTTTGATGAGCTGATAATTTACAGCCAATTTACTTAAAACTAGGGCAAGCTAAAAAAAATCATATGTTTTCTTGAATGAATCTGTGACTTTGAAGTAAAATTGTAGCGTCAACATCAGCCTACTTGGCCTCACTAGCCAGAGGAACTAACTACCTCAGACAACACCAGAATAAGGGCCCTTTTGTTCTAACATATAGTTGATGTCACTATATGGTTTCAGTACTTTATTAGGCATAGTTTACAAGTACCAGGTTGGAGCTTTCGCCATTAAAACTGCTTTAGTCTCAACAAGGTTCTTGCAAAATTCCTCAAAAAGTGTGGTCCATATTGACATGATAGCATCAGATTTAATTGCTACACATCCATAATCATCAGATTTATGGGCTGCACATCCATGAGGTGAATCTCCTGTTTAATTACATCCCAAAGAGGTGCTCTACTTGATTGAGTTGACTGCAGGTACTGCGGATGCCATTTGAGTACAGTGAACTCCCAGTCTGAGATGTTTCACGCTTTATGACATCGTGTTATTTTGCTGGAAGTAGTCATCAGAAGATGAGTACACTGTGGTCTTAAAGGCATACTCAGGTAGGCTGGGACATTAACGCATTTTTGCTAAAGGCCCCAAAGCGTGCAAAGAAAACACTCCCTGCACCATTACATCACCATCAGCCTGAATGGTTGATATAAGGCGGAAGAATCCATGCTTTCATGTGGTAAACGCCAAATTCTGACCATACATACCTTCTTAATGCCACAGCAGGAATCGAGACTCGTCCATCCAATATTCTATTGTCCAATTTTGGTGAGTCTGTGTATTGTCCCAGTTTCCTGTTCTTAACTGACAGGAGTCGCACCCGGACTAGTCTTCGTCAGCTGAAGCCCTTAAGCATCAAGGTTGGATATGTTGTACATTCAGAGATGCTCTTCCTCATACCTCGATTATTTATTTGAATTACTGTAGCCTTTGTATCAGCTCAAACCAGTCTGACCATTCTCCTCTGACCTCTTGCATCAGCAAGATATTTGGTTCCACAGAACTGCCAAATAAATTGACCGGTGAGTGTATTTACATACATATAAGGCTGACTGTGTTTAGTTAGTTTAGTTGACGTTCATAGGCCACAATTCTAAAATAGCTCATTTAAGACAAGGTTTCTCAGAAAGAGAGTCTGGAACATTCTAAGGCAGGCTTTGGTCTTATCTACATTGCATTACTGCAATGCTCTTCTTGCAGGACTTTTAAAATGATAAAGATCTTAAAATGACCAGCAGTGTTATGTGTTAACAATAACAATAACAAAATGTGTTAAGGTTACGGTGATTCAAAGAAATTGAGTCAATAATCAATAGAAATTGAGACAACTGCATAAGAGTCAATAATGAAGTTATGTTATAATTCAAAATTATTCAATAAAGAGTTAACTAGTACATGAAAACTAAAGTAAAGATATAAATATTGTGATGTGTTGTCAGGTGTAAACGGATTGGATGTATGTTAACTGTATATGCACTAGGCACTTTAAGATGTACTGCGAGAGAAAGAGAAATCTGAAAAGAAATTCTAAGAATGAAAGAAATTGTAACAGTTTAAAGGTTTGATTAATTTAACCCAAATGAGACCACCTGATTGAAATTCGAAATCATTCACTTCATACTGTATACTGTTGGATCATTATAATGCTTAAAATACACCCTTAGAAATACTTTTTTTTTTTAAAATATTGCAAATTCACTGATGAGGTCAACAAATGATGCTAACATTGTCTTTTTGGGAAACTTAGATTACAGTGTCCTAAAGGTATGAAGTTCAAAGAATGAAGTGACTTTGTGGATAAACTGGTTTGGTGAGTTGTTTTAGGAAGCATTTTTGCTGTTCATGTGATCGTAAAGAAAACCTCAAACCTCACGTTGGTATCGGGCCTGTACTGTCCTTGATTCAAACCCTTTACTTAAACTGTATTTTAACCCAAAAAAAGAAAAGAAAACTACCATAACCATTAGTTTTGTTAATTTTAATAATTATAGAGCTGCAGAACACTAAACTTCACATTTTAACAGCTACAGTACAATACTTGTACAAGAGGGTTCACACACAGTAAGAAATACATGTAAAAAGGACAAAACATACAAATAAAGCATCATAATATGACTATTAAAACATTTTTTTAATGAAAATCAAAATGGATAACTAAAATTTTAAACAAAGTATGCCCCAAGTACTCTTAAATACCTTTTCTATTACAATAAACATATTTGATGGGACAATACTTATTGATGGGACATGGCTTATCATTTAGCAATTTAACAGTGACCCTCTACTTATTAGTTTCTATCTATCATTCCTATTCATAGCATTTTTCTGCATTTCAAATCAATAGGAACTAGTAACTATATATATACACATTTGTATAAAAATAATCCCTTTAAACAGGGATGTCCATAAAGTGCATCAATGCATCACGAACATATTACCGAATAACAGAATTGTTAAATTGCATTTTTTTTGTATAAACAAGGTTACAGTCATTCTAAGCTATGCACAAGTGATAAATTCCTTCCAGGTCATGGTACAAACACAACTTTAGTTTACAACAAAAGACCAACAAGCAACATCTTCATTCTCAATCTTTCGAGTTCACATTTTCATTCATAGATGTGCTTGTGATGCTCTGTGGCAGTACAACATATTACAGTCACATTCATGGCTATTCAAAAGTTCAGTTCATGTCTTGAACGATTTGCAGAGCTAAAAGTGACAGCAGGATGGAAGACAATGTAAGTGAGAAGAAAGATGAGGAAGACGCTGAAGAAGACAAGGAATTAAAGGAAGATTGGGTTGAGTTGCTGCTTGGCGCAATAGCAGTTGTGGTTGAATTTGTACTGTTTGTTGCTCTCTGAGGTAAAGAACCCACCACGGATGTGAGAAATGGTGAAAAACTGGAGGTTTTAGTGAAGGTCTGGATATCACGAGGTTGAATGTTGCGGGAGTCAGATTTGATGCTGGTCGTGTTGGTACTGGTCGAGTTGGTGCTGGTTGAATTTGCGCTGGTGGCATTAGTGGTGCTGCTGGTGTTGCTGCTGCTGGTGATGGTGCTGTTACTGACAGTGCTGCTACTATTTGAAATGCTGCTCGGTTTGGTTAAAACAGCAACATGAACCCATGACTGCCCCAGCTTACACATGAGAGGGCCACCTTGATCACCCTGAGTTAAAAAAGAGCATAATTACAGTCAATTTTCATGTTTGATGGTTATGAAATGTTGATTTGTCAAAATGTTGAGAATTGTAATTAGTATCTTTTACAAGAAAGATTTGGTAAAACCAAAGTTACATCTAAAATCCTTTTAATATTTCAAGAGTTTGTAAAAAAATGTATTAAATATATTTGATAAATTTTAAGACCCTACAGACACCCTGTTTTCTTTTCATCAAACTGATAATGTTCTCAGAACTGTAAAAGGTTTTAATGTTTCTTATACGTTTATGTTATACATAATCTATCCCTCATAACATGCTTTTTAGTGCCAAAAGAGTTTGATTGCTAAGAAAATGTGCTCTCTTGACGTATTGGCTGAATCTTAGCTGTTGTGTCCCATACTGATTATAACATTCAAATAAACAATTAAAGGATGGAGACGGAAAAGGGAATGGATGTATAGATGGAGAATTTCACCAATAAAGGCTGTTTTTCAAAAAAATAAACATAGGCTTTGTTAACTGGACAAGGAGAAGACTGCATGCGTTATCCAAATCTGGTGCTTTAATTCACAATTAACACTCAAGATAACTCTGATATGGTTGTGATATCATCAAACTTTTTTTCTCCTGTTTAGAATGTCACATAATTACAGATTATTTTGCCATTTGACTCTGCTAATACAGTTCCTAAAAAATATCACTTCGCGCTTTCATATAAATTTCACCTATAATATCAGAGACATGTTGCTGTAGTTTTACACCACATCATATTAAATAAAATTATAAATAATGTGTTCAAAAGATTAAAATGTCCACAGCAAAATATACCGAAGCTACTAAATGGATAAATAGTGGACTTTACAGCATGTTAGTTTTAGATATAAGGAGATTTTGATTCCTACACTTATTATGATTATATAAATAGAGGAAAATGCAAAAGAGTTCGCTTTTTTCTGCATTTACTGCAAATAATAAAAAGTTCAATTCCAAAAAAACAAGAGTATTGAGCAAAATGTTTATGTAGTTTTGGGGTAAATTTTGAGAAAAAAAAACAATCAAAGTTTGTTGCACTAAATAATTCTTAAAAACAAGACTGTTGAGTCAAATTACATTTTCAATTTTAATTTTAATTTTAGAATTAATGCAATTCCTTTTAGTTTTTTTGAAAATTGTGGAAATACTATTTGTAATAATAGTGATATGGTTCTTGTATTCAGAAGCCAAATATTTTAAATAGAAAAATATTTGAAATGTTTGTCAATGAAAATACTGCAAAGTATTTTCACAATCACAATCTGCCCATTTCTAACTTGTCCCTGCTCTATCCTTCTCATTTTTTGTAAAATATTGAATTGTTTGAAATGGTTTACCTCTTGTATAGTTATAGCACTGGTGCAAATGCTGTTTGAGGAAGAGGTTCCACAGCTCACAACAGATGCCTGATATTCCTGAAGAGTTTGACTCACTAAAAAAAAGAAATTCAAACAAATTTAAAATTAAATCATTTTAGGATTTAGCAAAAAAAAAAAAAAAAAAAAAACTTGACACAAACCCACCTCCCCCTGCTCCAGAGCCCCATCCTGTGGCCCAGCATTGAGTGCCAGCAGTGATATTGCTTCCTGTGTCCACACATATGGGCTGGATGTAATTTGTGAGGTTGGGTGCAACTCCCAACTGCAGAACTGCAACATTGTCCCCTGAACTGTTACTGACAGTGATATTCACTACTTTTATAAAGACCTCATTTGGGTTGTTTCCATTCTGATTCAGCCGCCCC
Source organism: Danionella dracula (assembly GCA_900490495.1). Classification (NCBI taxonomy): domain Eukaryota; kingdom Metazoa; phylum Chordata; class Actinopteri; order Cypriniformes; family Danionidae; genus Danionella; species Danionella dracula. The sequence goes on from UELW01000444.1 coordinate 3,726,842, forward strand.
AGGATTACAGTCCAGGCTGAGGCATCGATGGATCTAGAATAAACATGTGAACAACTCAGCAAATCTTAAACAAATAGATTTTTTCAGTAGATTTGTCATATTCGACTGCTTTTTACCTTGTAAAACAGCTTGCAGAGCTCAAGACAAACTGTTGGGAAATCAGTGCTCCTCCACAAACATGAACGCCATTGAACTGAAGACTGGCCATCCACGGCCACACACCTGAAGATACGAGTGAGCTGCTCCCTCCAATACGGGTGTTCAGATTGGCATTTCCACACACAACAGCTATGAATAATAAGCACAAAATGACAGGTTTATCAGTGACATTCCCTCAGAAGTAAATACATACAACAAGACATAGAGATTTAGAACGTAATGCTTTATTTGCTACAAGAACTGTTCTGTATAGAGCAGTAGGAGTTGTGTTAAAGAACAACCTTTCCAACCATTGTTCAAACAGTCACATTTTTTGCTTGGTTTCAGCTTGTTATCAGCTCTTAGATAAGCTGTTAAAACAAGAGACAAGGCTGTCGCTGGATATCAAGAATGTAAGTCTCAAACAGATACTGTAATAACTACTTTAATACTTCTATATCACATGTTTTTAAGAGAACAACACTTAACACTAATACTGTATGTATATCAAGTCTATTGACCTCTGAAACCAGAGATTGTGGGCCAATGAAGCATTTTAATTACTAATAATAAATACCATAACTACAACATTTTAGCTCTGCACTAATCAGGGAAATAATTACAATAAGTACAATCGCCATGTGAGACAATTCATTTATTCATTCATTCATCTTCATGTCGGCTTTCTTCCCTTTCGGGGTCACCACAGCGGAATGAACCGCCAACTCTCTGGCATATGTTTTACACAGCGGATGCCCTTCCAGCCGCAAACAATTCATTTATGTTGTGCTTTTATAAGAACAGTGTGGGGGATGGGGTGCTAATTGGTCAGGAGTTGATGTATTTTGTATAAATGCAGATATCATAATGTTGAGGCCTAGGGGTTAGTGAGCATGACATATAAAGCAACTGTGCTTACTTTAAAAAATTGTTAAAAGAGGCTCAGAGTGAGCATAGACAATGTAATATAATATTTAATCGTTGTAATTAATTGTCCAATAAGATTGCATTTTCTATGTGCCTGTGCTTGATATGGATGATCCAGGGGAGGAGAAAATGGGAGTGACGTAGAGGGGTGAGACTTTTACAGGAGTGAAATCTTAAGGAATTACCCCTTTTGGGCCACTTCTGTCCTGTCTGTTCTCCCATCTTGGACGTCCGCTCTCTCCCTTTCTCTATCTCTCTTTCTCTCTTTCCCTCTATCTCTCACTTCACATCAGTCGCAATGAGATCACATGAGCCAGTGATACCAAGGTATGATTTTATCATGTTTGGAAGTGAGTAATAAATTGCTGTTTGCGGCTGTGTTCATAAAACATGTCTCTTGAGTATTAATTTCCAAAACACCAGTAATCGAAAACACGTGCATAGAGGCGGGAAATGGCTGTAGTGAAGGTGTCTGATTGGCTGAAGATTTAAATTATAATATAAATATAATATAAATAATTAAATTTAAATAATTCACCCCATGAGTGTTTATGAAGGTAAAAACTAGCGATCTGGAACAACAAATCTAATGGAGCGAGGGGTGGAAACATCTTTTTTTTAGCTCCAAAGTGTGTCAGTTTTAAAGTTTAAGTGAATGAAAACCAAGTGGCTGCTTAAGGAACTGCAGTTCAGTCATTTCCTTTTACATATTGAGAAGGAAAGGAACAGGTTACCCCTTGGTAATGACGTACTCAGAATGTCTTTCATCACATTACACTTTACTGTGTTCAAGACCAGCAAAAAGTATGGGCATTGTCTTCTGAAAATCAGTATGTACATTAAGTGGGTAGTACTGTATAAGTTTTCAAATTGTAGAAAGTGGCAAATGTTTTTCAGTTCTATTTGTTCAGTCCTGAATCTTTCTCTACCCTAAAGTACTTGTAATCCAGTTAAGCTCATTTGGTCTTGGTTTTAAATTCCAGCTGTTAATTTGAAACCACTGGGCCATTTTTAACTTTTTATGAATTGTTAGAAGCTTAGCTGTACTATTTTTCTTGATCTTTAATACTGCTGTCTGAAATTATGTCAACAGTTTTGTTGGATTTTAGTAAAATGCTCTGTGGACTGTTTTTCATCTTCTTCTGCACTCCAGAAGCTGTTAAACAGCTCTCTCTGCATAACATCTCTCTTTCAAATGAGAGACCTGGTTTTTAATGCAGTCATTACCATAATCTGTCATTACAGTATTAACATGCATCTCTTTTTTGCATCATAAACATTCATTCATTCATTCATCTTCATGTCGGCTTTGTTCCCTTTCGGGGTCGCCACAGCGGAATGAACCGCCAACTCTCTGGCATATGTTTTACGCAGCGGATGCCCTTCCAGCCGCAACCCATCGCTGGGAAACATTTACACTTTAACACTATGGGCAATCGTTCTTACTCAATTCACTTAAACCGCATGTCTTTGGACTTGTGGGGAAACCGGAGCACCCGGAGAAAACCCACACGATCACGGGGAGAACATGCAAACTCCACACAGAAATGCCACCTGCCCCAGCCGAGCCTAGAATCAGCGACCTTCTTGCTGTGAGACGACCATTTTTGAAAAAAATTTTTTTATTTATTTGCACTCTATTGGTATTAGCCGGGCAGGACTCACAAATAAAGTGAGTTAATCCTGCTTTAAAATCAATCGATGAACTTTGCCGCCTTAACTTCTACTTTTGCTTGATCTTGTTAAAATGCGTATGTTTCTCTTTTTTCAATCAGCTTTCAGTCAATTTTCAGCCCTGTTACTATAAAATCTGAGCTCTCCCCCTAATCAGTTGATAATATAGTTGTGCTATATTAATTATGTATTGTGTCATTAAAAACATTAAAGTCTATAGTTTTACTATCTACATTAATTGATATCAGTAAAACAGTACTATTTCTTTATATTCAGCATTTTTCTTTGTTTTCTGTTAACATGCATCCTACTTTTATAGCATGGCAGCCCAGATTAATAGAGAACATATATACATACATATACACATAACCATGTATGAGAGTGACGTGTCATCATGGTATTCTGTAATGTTACAGTCTCGTGTACTTACGTGCCACAGTTGTAGTGGAAATAGTCTTAGCAGTAGTAGTAGTAGTAGTTGTGGTTGTAGTCTGTGTCGATGCTGCACTAGCCACTGTGCTAAAAACAACAGTTGGAAGACCGTTGCAGTTAGCGTTCAGGTCGCTATCAGTCCCACTGGAGACATAGGTTGCGAATCCTGTCTGGTTGGTGCTGATCTGTGCAGTGATCCAGGTCTGGTAGTTAGACACTCTGGTGTATATACCAGGGTAGTTTGGTAGAGCACATCCCTCGCCAAAGCTCACAATTCCAAATTGTATCCAAACTGAGCCTTGTTTGATGACCAGTGGGCCCCCAGAGTCACCCTGTAGCACCAAGAACAAGAAAACGACTGGTTATCAAATGTGCTCTGTAATTAAATTAGGTGACGTAAGTGCGGTAGTTTCTGGAGGAAAAAAAACACAACCCAGCTTTTTCTTTTAAAAATGTATCCAAATATTGAAGAGGCAAGATAATTACAAAAAGAAACCTATAACTTGCCTCGCTCGCGAAAGTCTTACAAAACAAATAGCAAAAAAAATCTGTATTTTTGTTATTAATAAACAATTAAGTCATAACAAAACAACTCTTATAAGAAAAAAGATAATAATGAAAACCAAAATTTGTGGGGAGGGTCAAGTTAAAACAAAGACAAACAAGAAAGAAAGAAACAAAGAAACAAAAAAACTAAACAAACACTATAAAAACAAACCATTTTCTTTTTGCTGAACAATTTTTATTTTGCAAATAATTTTTGAAAGAGGCAAAGTATTCACCTTTATTGGTCAAATATTTATTGGTCACCTTTTACTCAAACATACAACAGTCATAAGCCTCAAGACCAATTAACAAAGAAAAAATATTTCTAATTAACCAAATTGTTAAAGAACATATCTATAAAAATGTCTTCATCATTTTGACGCAATTAGAAGGACATTATATCTGTAAATGATGATGAACATCATCAACAGCACAGAAATTGTTACCTGACAAGAGTCTTTCCCTCCAGCTAGCAGCCCAGCACAAATCATGTTGCTTGTGATTGTTGCGACCCCATAGAGACATGCGCATTGCCTGTTTCCAACAACCGGCACCTGCACTTCCTGTAGAGTTAGCGGTGAAGGCAGGGACACTGAAGAAAAAAAGAAAATGTATTTAATATCTTTGCAGTATCAAAATATTAGTTTGAAAGGAGACAAATTAAATTCTTACCGCCTGATTTAATGTTTCCCCAACCAGTGACCCAGGTTGCAGAACCGTTGAAGAATGTACTGTTTGCTGAAGCCAAACAGATCGGTTGGATGTAGTTATTAAGAGTCACAGGTGAAGCCAGATGGAGCAGAGTGATGTCATTATCATGAGTTTTAGAATTATAGTTAGGATGTTTCACGATTCTAGAAACTGCCAGAGCCACCTCGTTTGGTGTATAATTTGATAGGTTCTGTTTGCCCAAGTACACAACTAACCCAGTGAGAGACATGCTGGAATTCAAAGGGGGAACAGCATGATGAGAATTCACCAAACCAGCAACATTTATATTTTAGAACTTCAAAGACAACTAACTTACTCATCAAAACAGTGTGCTGCAGTCATGACCCATTCACTGTTTATGAGTGATCCGCCACAAAAATGGAAATTATTCCTTTGAATGCTAGCTTGCCAGGGCCAGGAGCCCACCACTGCATTCTGCCCCCCCACAATTCTTGTGTTAAGAGGTGCTTGGCCACACACTGATGATGGGAAAAGATTAGCACATTTTAGACACAAGAAGGCTATAAAAATAACTTTTTCATTTCAAAGATTTGCTGAAAAACTGGTTACCATTGGTTTGTGCGACACACCCTAAAAACAAGCAAACAAGTATGATTAGCCATAACTTTAAACGCTGTTTATGAACATATTAAACATCACAAACGCATGGTTAAAAAGAGGTGCATTGAAAGATTGTATGACTAAACACTGATGCAATTCAAATAAAGTGCAGAAAGATAATTCCTGAATACCCAAAGCTACTTACCTCTTAGAAAAGCAAGAGTAAACACCACACTGAGAAAACTCATTATTCTCATTCTTTCCATCTCTAACAGTTCAGAAACAGTACCTGCTCCGGATCTTTTAACTGCATGCAACTCTTTCCTTCCCGCCCACAAAGCTTCACATCACAATTAAGTTAGCCCCTCCTCTCTTTGTTTCTAAACCAAATCATTGTGGACATTGAGCAATCTATATGTCAGGCAGTCTTGTGTCATTCCTGTCAGTTACAACCTGAAAAAATGAGACTCGTCAAAAATGTCCCCAAATAAGGTGCTAGTTTATGCTAAATGTCTGTTTGTTTTGTTTGCGTACAATGTCCCAGGGACTAACCTGTTTTTAGCAGATTTTACCTATGAATTTCCTGACATATTCGAATGGTTAAAGTGTAATTAAAAATGTACAGAGAAAAATATTTTGAATGTGTTGCTTTTGCTTCTTTTTGCAGTAATTAATCCTAAAAATATGGTCCTCTCATTAGACAACCTTCACCTTTTAGTTCCCACCACAAAGCTCCTAAGAAGTCAAGTCAATGGAATGAATCTTCTAGGCTTGTATTTTAATACAACTTTCAAACAGTTTAGGTTTTATGGCAGCACTTCTAAAATCCGGCATTTGTGATCTGATTGGTTAAATGTGTCCAGATCTCTTGGAGAAGCAAGTGTAGCTTTTGTTTAATTTCAACCATATACAAGTCCAAACATAACTTAGCACCTAAAAACCTAACAGACATGCTCAATGAATACACACTAAACAGGGAACTGAGATCCCTCGGGTCAAAAATTGTTTTTATCTACCCTGGGTTAATTCCAAACGGTAAATTCTCCTTTAGTTACCATGCGGTCCACAGATCTAACCAGCTTCCAGAGGAGATCAAGGGTGTCAACACTTTAGTCACGTATAAATCCAGACTGAAGACTCACCTGCTTAGTTGTGCTTTTGTCGACTGAGCACCAACGTCAGAACAATTATTTTATTTCTGTATTTAATTTCTTAATCTATGTCCTAATCAATATGCTTTAATGACTCGTTTTATTCTTAATTTTATCGAATGTACTTTTTTATTCTTTGTTTCCAATGTAAAGCCCTTTAAATTACCTTGCGTATGAAATGTGCTATACAAATAAACTTGTCTTGCCATATGATCCAGTTCAGCTATATGATCGAGAAAAGAGGAATTTACTAGCTGTGTCCCTCCTCGATTGAATTATAGAAGATGTTGTTCCATTCTTGTAACTTCATATTATCTCTCATCTTATTTTCAATGGCTAAAGGCCAATCTATGGTTGTAAGTCAAGTTTACAAACTGCTCCCTGCGAAGACCCCGTGTGCACCCATTTGCCAATAAAAGCATCTATAGCTCGAAGCCCCGTTATGTGTGGTCTATGCACTGATCAATATTGGCATGATAAAAATGTTCACTACTAGTTAACCAAATAACAACAGAGATACTAACCAAGGACAGGTTATATTTACCTCATCATATGTCATATTATCAAACATACATTAATCAGTTGGTGCTGAAAAAACAGTCTTTTTGCATTGATCAGTATACAAATGTGGAGTGATAGCACCTGTGTTGAGCTTTTGTTAAGAGGCATTTAGCCTTCTTAGCAAAGGAAAGTTTATTTATTTTATTTCCAACGTTTGTCTACATCATCTGATGTTTAAAATGGGGCACAAGCCAAGAAAGACTGAAAATGCTTGCTCTGCACCACCTCGACCAATCACAGAGCTCACATTTTGGGAAGCCTTGACGCAAAGTTTCAGAAGTGCGCGGCAGGCTACGCAATAGAGTCATGTAAATATCTAGCCTTCGCAAAGGGCAATTTGTAGGTTTGACGCCTTAACTTGCTGCATTGTGACTGCTTGTGGCTATACCAAAATGCAGCAAGGCCAAGACCAGGAAACAATGCTCAAAATAACGAATATCATCAATTGTGTGCATTTTGGAAGGTAATGGTGGTAGTTTGAGGGCAGCTATTGGGTAGGTTAACTAAAAAAAGGGAGACTCATGTCTGAAATGTTCTTTATCTTGCCTTATTCAATGCATTTAAAATAAAATTTAGACCCTCTCTAGACTAGCAGTGCACCATGTATAACTTTCAAAACTCAATATTTATTATAAACAATGGCTTTAAATCAGCTCATATTTTCAGTCGCCCCCAAATTTGCCGTTTACACCTCTGGTAGTCAGAGATAGATGAAGCATTATACAATCAAGTGGATGTAATTTTTTAAAAATGGCTTTATGTGAAGTAGTCTTGCCTTATAAGTACGACCCAGAGTCTGACCTGCATATAGAGTTCGCTAATGAACCACAAAGTGTTCTTCAGGACATTTGGTAGTCACTTGGTATATTTGGTAATTAAGACATTGTTACTTTTCCACTTAGTGTGCTTTATTGTGTAAGCCTTTTATTGTCTGACATTGTCACAAAATGTCACAAACCTTTTGCTTCCAGACAACCAAACACACACACACACACTCACACACACACACACGCACACGCACACACGCACACACACACACACACACACTCAGGGTCAGGGATATTGATTAGGAAATTATGCGCAGCAGATCATTTACTCAAGTCATTTTGAGCTACCCAAAAATTAACGAAAGATTGCAAAAACCTGCACGAACGTTTGTAAATACATCTTCAGGCAAGTCTCTGTGGAGGGAACATAATAATGTTTTTTTTTCTATAATCAATATAGATCACTACAACATAGTAAAAAGCTCTAAAAAGCCAGGTTTATATGATATGGTCCTTTTAAATGGAAAAAAGTGACCTATTTTCCTTCATACTCAGATTGTGATCTTAAGCTTATGTTCACACGCATTGTGTGCAAACATTCAAGCTGAAATCCATTTCTGTGAGCCATTGGTATGCAGTAGAACCAACTTTGATACACACATTAAAAACATTCATAAATCTGTCTGGAGCAATCAAAGTGTTTGTTTCAATTTCTATGCAGTTCTTAAAATGCCTTTTTTTACTACCGTCGCTCGCACAGGTTCCACTGAGCTGATTGACTTCAATGAGTGCATGTAATCAAAATAATAATAATGTCACTTCTCAAACATTGCATAACCCGACAGCAAGGGTTGCCTGTCTTCATCTGTTTGTTTTAAGCTTTAGCTTTACAAAGTTATGGAACGCAACAAAACATTAGAGTGCTAATAATTAATCATGTCAGAGAACTGAAACAATACTTCATCAACAATGTCTATTTGATCATTTTGAGATGAAAATTAAATTGATCTTTATGAAGAAAGAAATTTGGTAAACGTCAGTGTGACAGAACATCCCAACCAAAAAAACCTTTGAATTTTAAATGGTTAAAATTAAATTTATATTAAGATGTATATGATTTTGTCTACCAATCATTACATTTACTTTTAAAAGAAGTCATTGACAAAAGTTTATTAGTTTAGGCTCCGTTTGCAAGGACAATGGCAGTTAAATGTGACCCCAATTGTCCTCATATCTGACACAGATTGGATTTGTTCTATAATAGCTTAAACAATAAAAAACACATTCCGAATCAGGAAACATTTACATGTAGAAATAACGTTGTTATTTAGGAAATTTCGAAGATCATTTTCAAAAAGAAATCTTTAAGGTTATTTCACAAACATGAAAACAGGTGACATAGATTTAGGCATCAAATCAGCTTTGGGTATCAAGTCTTGCATTGTAATGAAGTCATTATTCTTTTCATCATTAGGCTTGACTTGAATCACATGTGATTTTTTCACTGACAAAAATGAATGTTTGCAGTTTCAAAACATAAACTGGGGAATATCTACCTCTAATATATGTAAAGAAGTATAATTAATTAAAAAATTCATAATTTATAAAATATTCTTAAAACTGAATTCTAAACTGCTAGAACAATTTAGCTCACTTTCGGAGTAGTAATAAATATTTTAGTTACTTTATTTAGTTAACCATTTATGGCGACTAAACAAATGTTAACTTAAAAAGATGAATTTAATAAAATATAAGCAACCTATTTCATTTTTGTTTGTTATACAATGCTGTTGAAAGATAAAGCTGTTGTCACTCATTCCTCAGTCAAAGGAAAATTCTTTTCTTGACAAGATGATCTAATTACACTCGAACAAAAGCATGAGTCGTGTTTGTAGACACATCGATCGGCACCTAGCCAGAGGAAACAGTTCTGGTAACTTAAGCTAAGCCAATAGTTGTGAAAATGTGTGAACTAGAAAGATACAAGCATGACCATGCATCTTTATAAATTTATATTATATATATTTTAATGACGTAAGGGTTGCAAACAATCAGGTCATCGAAATTGAAATGAATTGTTAACAACATGCACACTTAATTTATTGATTAAAACAGTCAACATTTTGCTTTTTTTTTTAAAGACAGCTACCTAATTTGGAGGAATACAGAATCTTTTCTTTTGACATTTTCTTATTGACAAATTACTTTATCGTAAGTAATAAAACACTTTTTTACATTTCTAAATGTACAGAATAAGTTAATCATAGCTGAGATCTACAAAAAAGCAACTTTTTATGATATTTTCAGTGATTTGGAAGTAAATTAGTGGCAGAGACATTTGAACTTACTCAGGCTTAATAAGAACAAATACACAGTCCTCTCATGTTGGAATAACACATGGTATATTGCTAATTAACCCAAAATGTCTAAAATAGTCCCATGCTATTAATAGTACTTTAGTTAGCTTCAAGCACAGTCTTAGGAGGACAATTGAAAGGATTACTTGCAAGACCAGTCCAGGCAGTTCAGAGTCGCTGACAGAGGGTTTGATGAAAGACTAAAAATGATCTGTTTATTGTTATATTTGCATATAGATGAATACAAATAAGTGACATAAGTGGACTGCTGTGAGAAATATTCATAAAATATCGAAAATATATTTCAGAACATCTTTACTCATACTCAATAATTGACTGTGAGAAACTATTCCTGCTCCGTTCAAATGACTATGATGTTCAAAAATTTACAGTAAATATTATTAATGGCAACAGAAGAGGAGTGATGAGCTGCAGATGAAACTCTAGGTTTCTTTCAAGAGAGTGGCATGCACCAGAGCCACGAGACATTAAACATATAAAACAATGGGATCAATAGATGTGGCCGGATTATATCAGGAAAATCAGTCAATAACCAGACAAAGGTTACAAGAAGTCTGTGACTTGGTATACTGGTGGAAGTGATCTAGGATTGAAGTTGCTGATTGGCTTCAATGAATTATGATCTTCAGATATATCCTTTTTATTGTTTCCTGACAGTGTTCATTGAATCTTTGACATCCCTTGCCTGCGCCTTGCTTCTAGTCTGTAGTGGTAGTTCATGGTACATTTGAACACCTTCTTTCTATGTGCACCTGGTTCTGCCAGATACTCGAGGCCATTCCTCAGGTCCATTGTCTTCTTCATCTTGTTTTTCATTTTAATGTTTGCAAGAAGTGACTCCACTCCAAGCTACTCCCGAGTGTCCCATCACCCTGCAGAGAAAACTCATTTTGGCTCATGGCCATAGGTGGGAGAAGGAATGTAGTTTGAGTGGATTGAATCGAGAGCTTAGCCTTCCGACTCAGCTACTTTTTCACCACCACAGATTGGTAGATGTGTGTGAACATTGCTGTTGGAGCGGGCATCTTTAATCATAAATCCTTGTCGTGTGATTCTTCACCCCGTCACAATATATACAGACATGTCCCAAAAAATAAACATTTACATTTATGCATGACATATGTCTGTTGTTTCTATATGTTTTTTTTATACTTCTGCTTACTTCAGCAGCACAAAATATCTACATCAAAATTAGTTTTCACAAGCCAGTTTAACAAAAGAAAAACCCAAACAAATAAAAAAAACATAACATTCCAAAAATTTTACTTCAGGACATTTTTGGGGTCTTTTTAACAGTTAAGAATATCAGTTTTTAAATAATTAAACAATTTTTACCTCCCTCGCGGCCTTTTGTATGCTACATATTTTTAAAAACACAAGTAAATTATGACTTTTGGTGTTACGTGCACGTGTAGTTAAATTTGAAACCTGATTATATCCGCATAACAAATCATGAAAATAGACATGTGGTGTCTTAATGTTTCCAGGTACTTTCCAAAAATTTTGGAGATTTGCATCTTGACTGCTAAACCACAGCTTGGAGTTTATGAGGCAGAAGAAAAAATCTCTGTGGAATGCTTACGTTCTCCAGGTGAATGTTAAACCGGCTGATCTAGTCAAGCATGTGTCCTATTGTCCGATGCATCAACAATCATTAAACTGCGAAACATCTTTGAACCAGTGCTATATGCTTCTCAGATTTACGTTATCAGTTATCTCTGATTAAGACTCTTTTGTGGGGCAAAACCTGTTGTATAATATAGGAGAATGAGCATGCATTAAAAAATAAAAATGAGGTACAACATTTTTTCTAAATTATTAAAAAGTAAACAATTTAATATAAAAAAGTGAAAACATTTTTTAGATTCTAAATTATGCTAAATAAACCAATTTTATTCATGTCAGTTTGGTTTCTTCATTTTTTATTAATTTGATTATTAATCAGTTGTCTGTTTTCAATTTATTCTTGTTGGCATTTAATTAAGTCCTATATTTTTTCTTAGTTTTAGCTTTGATTCTCTGTCTGATAACTAACTAGTTTAGTCTTGTGTCAAGTTGGTTTCATATATATATATCCTAATATAATTAATCCAACTGGCAACAAGTGTAATGTAATGTTTACTCTGATATAATTCACATCAACACTAAATGATACAAATCTTGCTTTAAAACAAGACTTTAGCAAGATCATGCTCTCACCTCTCCAATACAGTGGTTTGTAATATCAATACAACTACCGTTACTAATAATTGCCTTCAATTCATGTACCGCTCTTTCTTATGCTTTACAAATTTCAGAACAGTATTCAAGCTACCTTGGTAGCCCTCAACTGCATTAGGTACAGTTACAAGAAAAAGTATGTGAACCCTTTAGTATTACAAGGAGTTTTGAATGAATTGATCATAAAATGTGATCTGCTTAAAATAATAATAGACAAAAAAATTATGTTTTATTGAAGATAACGTGCAAACATTCAGAGTGGGGTGGAAAAACAGGGTGGAAAAAATATGTGAACCCCTAGCCTAACAACTTCTCCAAGAGCTAACTGGAGCCTGGAGTGAGCCCACCTTCACAGCCAAAGAAATTGAGTGTATTAAAGTTTGTTTGTTGAACTCTGTCAGAGTGATACTGCAATAAGCCAATTAAAATCTATTCATTGATTTTTTGTGGAGTATTACGCTTATGTTGAGTCAAATTTTTTTCTTTAGAGAGTATGTTTTGCAATTAGCTTGTAAAAAAAGAAAATCAAATATAAGCCACAATCAAACTATTATCAATAAATAAATGAGAAAACCTGTAGTGATCTATTAGCTTTATATACAATCCTGATGAAGCATGGCAAACTTGAGTCACTTTTGAAACCATAATCGATTACATGTTGATCTAGGCTGAAGCAAAGACTTGCTTTGTGAGAGATTTCCTGCATTACTCAACAGTAGCTCCAAAGCTTCTATTTTTATGTTGAGTTATTATAGGATACCTAGAAACCCATTCTTGTACCTCTAACTGTTGTGCAATTGAATTCTGTGAACATTCAGCTTAAGACATGCAGCAACTTTAGAACAGGAAATAATACTTTAAATTTGTAAAGGGGGATAATGCCTTACAGTAAAAGGAAACTCATCTTTGCTTTACAGGAAAACAGCAAAATATGAGGAATGAATCAAGGAAGAAAGTCGAATTAAATGCAGTTTTTTACAATTATAGGCACGACATTTATGGTTTCTCTGCTTCCCTCTGGTGGGCAAACTCAGACCGTCTATACAACTGTGAAACAAACAAGTAGCATGCACAAAACATATATTAAAAAGGACAGTTTACAGTCAATATCCTTAAATTAAATGTATAACGACAACTTGAATTTTATAATAGAGATGAATAGTCCACTTAATCATACATCTAAGAAAAGAAAAAAAACAAAGAAAGAAGGTGCGTTGACGGAGTACAAAGTGCTGGGTCATGCTTTCCAGAATTGTTCAAGTTCCTGCTGTGCTGATGTGAATGTGAGATTTTCTTCTTGCTGGACGAGGGAAATGACCAAGAATGTCTTTTTCCTGATTAACCAAGCATGCCAGTGCCCTCCCTGCCTTTCCTGTCTGTACAAAAGTGTGTGACGGCCTTTTTCAGTGAGCTAGTATGGAATGAGTCTGACACATGCACAAAAGCAGTGTTTTACTCATTTAAGGGTGTTTATTCAATCAGGTGCACTTTTGGCCTTGTGAATTGAATGAAAAAAATATTTTAAAAGTCAGTTAACACATTTCATAAGTATAAATAATGTGTCTAGATGTGTGAAATAGAACAATAACTCGGTAGGAGTACAAACTAAGAGTACAAGACAACATTTTTTTATTTTTACTGACCTGCAATGAAAAATTATCTCATTGGCACATCTCAATATAATGCTGGACTTGTGGTGGAAATGACTTTGTGGGAATGACAGTTTTTTTATTAAACGTTAGCATTTTATTTATTTAAAATATTACATTTGACTTGAAATGTTATAATTTCGAAAAACTGTATGTACAGCGGGTTTAGAAGTGACATAAGTGTACTGATCAAATAATATTTACCTTGATTTTTATTGATTTGTTTCAGATAAAATTCTCATTTCCCTTCATTTTGAAAAGGTGCTCTGATGACACTGAACATTTCCTTGGAAACCACCAAAACATTCTTTCACAGAAACTTTTAAAGGGAATTTATGGTTTCATTCTGGAAATTACACTAATACCATGCAACAGATTTTATAGGAAAAAAATAATACCTGTCTTAATCATTTGTCTTTTCTTAATTATTTGACTAATTCTTAATTTAGGTACATTAAAGTTACAACAGACTTCATAGTTAAAGTTAAAAGATTGCAAGGAAAACTGTTATATGGAGGTTGAAACGTTATTAGGTTAGGTTAAAAACAAATTATAATTGAAAGGTAGTAATCAGTCATTTCTGCACATTTTAATATGGTTCCCTTACTAAGAACATGTTTCAAGTCATATTCAGATTGGTTCATACATCTTTGTGTAACCCTTTTTTCTTCTTGTGGCAACTCAAGACCGCTCAATGATCATAGCTACACTAACAAGCCAGAACACCGCCCACTAACCAATCAGATGAACCTGTCTCAAAGAATGCATATCAACGAAGAATGTACCCGAAAAGTGTAACCATATCTGAACCCTGTCAGACAAACAATAAAAAAAAGGTTTTTGGATGTCTCTTGGGCGTATTCATCGGAAATGAGTGGATTTTCTCTGTGCAACAAGAAAAATCCAGCAGGGGGCGTGGCAGAGCATGGTAGTGGGAGGTTCATGAGGTAAACGCCTGGTTTGACCGACCACAACCATTCAAGGTAAATACTGAATTTTGAAGGTTACTAAGGGTGCAGTGATAGTCTAGAGGGGTCAACTATTTATTGTAAAGGATTTAAAAGGAGAGGATACGGCACCTGTAAAACACTACAGCATCAGTAAAGTCTCAGTTTGATCAAACAAGAACAGTAAACTGACACTACAGGTTCTAAGAAGAAAAAACTAGACTGAATTGGATCGAAAAGGAGGCTACAACAATTGCCAAAACTGAATTTCAAGCAACCAACTACCATAAATCCATTAAACCAACCTATTAGTTGTTCATATGGAACCACAGACTAGTGGAATATTTTAATAATTGCTGATATCTTATTACTAGTTGAGCTTTGTTAGCACTGGCTTCCAATGACCTGGTTTGCTTCACAATGCCCTTTCCTATTTAGTATTTTATTTGGCCTAACTTCTTTATTCTAATTTCAGAAAAGTGCTTTGCAGAGATTATTAAATCTCAAACACATCTGTCTTGCAAAAAATCCCCTCATTGCTTCATTTATAAGTGAAATGCATGCATCTACATGTTCTCATTGAAGCATGTTGCTGCAGGAGTCTCCTGCGAGCAATCTGAGGCTATGGTTGCTGCCATGAGACCCATGGTTGCCAATAGAGACTGAGGTTTCCTCTCTGGAATGAGGCATCTGGGGGTCCCACCATGGAAACAGAAAAAGCCTCACTTCATTGGGCCCACGGCCTTGAGCTGGGAGTCACATGGTACCACTGTGACCAACCCCCCTTCCTTTTCCTCAGAATTCATACAAGTGGGGGAGGGGACAGAGCAGGAGGGAAGTGGGAGAAAATGTGGGAGGGTTGAGCTGGGAGCATGAAAGCAAGGTGAAGAGCACCAACAAATGAGTGAGAGGGAGTCCCGTATCTTTTGCCATAATGGATCAAATCACTGCTCCAGCGCTGACTCTTTAGACCGGAGCAGAGCATCACAGCAAACCAGAAAGGAGGAGAGTGAGGGAGCAAGAGAAAGTGGCTCCACAGCATTTGACTGGATCACAGGCTGTCGTAGAGGGAATGCCTCATCACCAGGGAGTCTCCTGGCCATCTAGGGACGATTGTGGATAATAGTAAGGATTCCATAATTAGGGAGGATTCTGTGGGAATATTGCAGCTGGTGGCGAGAACTGTGCGATGAGTGGGAACAGGAGGCGGAAGAGGGATTGCTGAAGCATGGAGCAGGTAAGCGAATCAGCCAGAATACAGTCACACAGAGCAAACATGTTTCCGTTTCATGTCAGTGATGCTTCGGGGGAATGCAAACAGCACTGTAGGATGCTAGCAGCAATGCAACAGCCGTTAACACTCACACATGCCTTTTATTTGGACTTCACACATTGTCTGTATATAAGATGCTGATGTCATAAAAAGGACAAGTGTCTTAAAGGGCGCTGATGGGAGACTAGTTTTTATAAGGCGTGTTCCTGTTAAGTCATTGCAACTGATGAGCTCTGTTCCACAGGTTCTAAATGTTCTCTTCAAGCATCCAGTCTAGTTTAGACAAGTACACCCTATTTCATAACTTCAGATTAAGAGGAAAAACACAGCTTCCCTTTGTTTTATGAATTGATTAAACTTACAAAAAGATTTTTAACAGCTTATAAAATTATATTGAAGTCTCAAAAGTAATATGCTAAATTAAATATAGTTATATAATTTATTTATAATATTTACTGAAATATTTTATATATTTTATATGTAAATATAATAGATTTACAATCATGTTAAAAAAAATCACAATGTTTTTATATAGTGCTTTTTTTTTTAGCAGTTTCTTCAAAGCAGCATTTCAAAGACCTAATGTACATTAGGAGTTGAATAAGAATTCATAGTGGATAATTCTATGGGGTAGAAATAGAACTACCACATTCTGTTACATTGTAAAGAAAAGTTTGTTGGAAGTGTTTAAACTGACCAATTATATTTAACTTATCACATAAGCTTGGTTTAAACCAATTTGTGGTATAATAAAGCAACCAAAACACATTTTGTTTTATTGATGGGGAAGGAAATTGACAACACAGAGTAAATAAAAACCCACACACACATGCAGTTGTGTATTATTACATAAAGCAATGCTATGTTCATCTTAAATTATCAATATTTTAGCCTTTCTATCTATTTATTTATGTTTAACATACATGCTGACAACAATTTTAGCTTTTCACTGCACTAGAGTTTGAGTTTTGAAAGTTGTTATCATATTATATTATAAAAACTATCTGTATAGTTTAAAAGAAACACAAATATTTAATTTATTCATGCTTTCAATGCAGTAACAGTGAAGACAAACAAAAATGCTGAATCCCTGGGCTCAAGTTGCTGTCTGTGCATTATGTCAAATTCAACTAAATCGGATCACTCCTTTGGGAGATGAATCTGTGTAAGTGTGGGTGTGAGAGAGAGAGAGTGCGCGTATTACTGACATAAGTGACGCTGCATTTTGTTTTCATTTTAAGAGGTTTATCAATGATTGCAACACAATATTTCCTTCTCGTAAAGAAGGTTTGATACTGTGTGTCATGTTCCTCATTCAAGAGGACACTACATATACTTAAACAACAGAACTCTTGTGATGTGATGTCATCCCTTTGCAATAGTTGTGACATCACTGGATATATATAGATCACCCAAAACACTGAACTCGTTTTCTGAAGCAGTGCGTGAGAAATATTGTTATGCTTATTATAACCTATATTATTATAACCTCGCCCCTGCAAAATAGACAAAACAAGGAAAAATACATTTCTAGATATCAACAGGAACTTAAGTATTAATTTAAATGCTGAAACTGAGTTCTCGCTGAATAAAATAATCTAATATGATCTTTAATATTATCTTGATCAACTGTAGGAATCTTGTTTGTAAAGCTGTTTAGAAGCAATTGCAAAAAAGCACTCTATAAAAACAATTTGATTGATTGATTGGTAAAAACTTTCCCTTTTTGATTTGAAAATTCAATGTTTGCCTGCAGTTATATTCCAGGAGTTCTCTTCTGGCAGTTGATGATGAATGCTTCCGTGATGAGAGCAATGACCCTGTATTAACTTATGTGAGAAAAAGTCTGAGGCTGTTATATGAAGACTTCAAATCTGTGTATTCTGTCACGGAAAAATGCCAAGAGGCAAAACGACCCGCAAACAGCAGACCACCAATTAGATCAATACTCCAGAATTCAGAGCTTTGCTTTAATTGGCTCAGGAGTGTCTGAGGCTACCGAGTGCTTTAAAAGTAAGAGATACATATTTCACATTCTGGATGTTTTCTCTACACTCACAGTCCAGCAAGTGTGAGTGTGAAGGTCGTCTCATTGATCAGGTGTACGGGATGACTGTAGCGCGGTAACAGTATAGCTGCCTCAGTGAGCACAAGCACACTCAACTAAAAATAACAGCTGCTTTTATCCTGCTGTCTTTTCTTCGATGACAAGAGTAATGCCTCTTAAATGTAACAAAAGAGTTCTGTATTTAGACTAATTTAAAAAATGTCCAAATAGAAAAACAATAGTTATAATGTGTGATGCAATAAGCAAGAGGATATGTTGCATTTGAATATTTAAATTAGCAGATTAATAATTATTCCTTAAAGAGACACTTCACCCCAAAAATGAATACTTGATAGTGAAATTAGTGTTAGTTCGGCAGTCAAGTATCCAGGAAAATATCTAAAAAAAAATGTGTACAAATGAGAAATAAAGCCATAGCAGGTCTAAAATGACATGAGGGTAAGGGATTAATGATGCAGTATCCCTTTATCTTAAAAAAAAATCTTAAAATGTACGACTATTGAAATGAGTGCCTAGACAAATACATAGATAAATGTATGATAGATCAACTTATCTTGCAATCAGCAACAGCTTTGTTTTGGAACTATAACCCCTGCTGAAGTTACTCAAGCAAGCTTTCTTATGGCTAACTGAGGATGCAAATTTTTTTTTGTTTTTTTTACTTTACCGCATAAGCAACAATGCTCTCATTTAAGTGTATATAACGTCTAAAAGCATATACGGTATATATATTTTTTAATTATGAGGGTCAGTATCCACTGTGTAGCTTGACTGTCGTGTAAGTTGGCTTTACTAATCACTTAAAAACATTTTATAGCAAAATAAACTACTATTGTTTTCATAAATATTAGTACATTTTTACATTCAGATTATAGATCATATTAACAAATTAGATTTTTTTTACATGTCGCTGTATGTGTACATGTTTCTCATTAACTGACACAGCTACATACACCTATTTATAGAAGGAAACAAATTTGTAACTCAAGATACGCATTCATAGATGGAGATATATTTTTACACATTTAGACATACTCAAACCTCCATAAATGTGTACAAATAATATTGCTACATAAGCAACCCCATACACCCTTCATTGCTCGACTGCAATCTTCTATTCTCGAAAGACACGTTTGTAGATGCAGGGTTCTGTAGTTAATGGCTAAATGACTGCTAATCAGTTCAGTTTTAAAGCAACACAAAAACATGCATCAAGCCCTGTTACTTTGTCTTATAAATTATTCTGTTAAACTACACACTACATGGCTGTCAAGATGAAATTATTAAATTGTAAAATTACAATACATTAACATAAACATCTATATAATATATAGTTTCCATAAATTTCCAAAATTAAAAGCTACAACCTCAAGGTTGACAACATGGTAACAGAATTGGCAATATGAACACCATTAACACTAAAAATATGTATTTCATGGAATGACCCACATGTAATATTTTGTTTTAATTTTTATGATCCATTGAGAGTGAAAATATCATGTTTCACTTTGGTTTGCATAAAACAGTTATTTGAAGCAAAACAAACCTGCTCTAACTTGTAAAAAGAAGTAAAGCAGTTAGCGTAGCCTTCCATTTCACCAAAGACTGGTTAAGGCTGGTAACATTTAAGTTTAATCTTCACAAAGTCTATTTCATGCGTATGCCCTGTTTGTCACCCTGACTCTCGGGTGGATGCAAAACTCTTTCAGAGAGTGAATTATAGTTGTTAGCAAGTAGCTACTTGCAACACATTAAACAGGCATTCTCCTCTTTATGTGAGAATTTACAACACAATTAACACTTCTCCATTATTGATGAGTCTCTCAAACAATCTGCTTTTGGATTGTTTAACTTCACTAATTGTAAAAATTAAAACTGCAGTAAGAAGAAGTTCAAACAGATGGCCAAAGTAAAGTATGTCAAAAGAGCCCTAAACAAAAAGTTTTTTAATTGGTCAAAAACAGCAAGCACTTGATGTTCTTTCGTCACTTGGATAAAATCATTTTGGAGTAAACTTAAACTGTATCCATGATTATAACCACATCAAGCTGAAGTCAGAAGCTGAAATGTTTCTCCTCATCTGCGGACTTGAACTCAATCTCCAGCTAGTTACTCTGATCTATTCTGTCATGTTCTGTCCACTTATCATGACTGAATCAGTTCCACATGGAATATTCAGGCCTTTGCTGCTCTCCTACTATTCCTCACAGAACAATTCTTTGTAAATGCCAAAAATTCCCAGACAAAATGAAGACAATGCTGTAAAAGTTGTGACTAATACATCAACATGTTTCATAAGAAATATTTTGCCTGAAGTACCTTTCACTGCATTTTACTCACGTTTGTTTGTTTTTCACCCTAAAAGAATTTCCTACAAACTATCCCTGTAGGTTTTATTATGTGTTTAAAAAATTTGGCACATTTTGAGCACTTTGTCAAAACAACTACTGTTGATTTAGTTTCAAACAGAATTACATAAAAAGTAGACAAGTATTTGTTAAAAAATTATTATCATTAGAAATTATTAGTATGGCTGTCATATACTGATGCTGAATGAACTGACTTGCATTTATTTGTGATTAGTTTTATAAATAATCATTTATGGGCTTACTCAAGAAAACACACATTTTTCTGAATCGAATATAATCTCCCTTCTTTAGATTTTAGATGCTGGTACATCTAGTATTTTAAAATTAAACAGTGAAAAACACATTTGCCAGAGGAGAAGACCTTAAGGATTGAAACTACACTTTACACAGGTGCTTAACAGGAGCTCTGCGGTTACTACAATACACCTACATTTGAAGATGTCAAGAGTTTCCATTTGTAAGAGTAAGCTCGTGCTGCATTTTAGAGCACAATTTTTAGCACATCTTACCGCCTCTAGGATTTAAAACCAGGACAAAAGAGCTTGCATTTGCCTGGATGGGGCTGTTTGCTCTTCCTTCAGATGCCTGAGTGGTTATTGGCGTAATGACTGTATATGATGACCTATTATTTCAGCTGCCTTCTTCAGACCTGAACTCAATTCAGTTGACGAGAGTGCAATTGCTCGAAGGGCTTCCTTGAACTCGTTCTGTTCAATCTCTATCTCCTCTTCAATTTGGAATATAAAAAGCTCTGCTACTCAGTTTACTTCACTCATTATTGTGTACCTAGAGTATGTTGTTTTAGGTTAATGTTGGAGCTGTTGGATTTGAAGGATTAGGGATTATATTTGAAGAAAAATACATCCCACTCTGCACTGGGCCAGATGGTGTTGGATTTGCACCCATTGAAGCAGATGTTTCCCCGTTTAAGCTGTACATGTTTCCAAGGCAGAAACGATTTAATATTAAATAATGAACGAAAATTATTGATGGAACTATAATGGACATTTTTTACAGGTTTAGTAAGCTATAAAGACGGTTGTGAAGCTAAACTAAAGCTCTTAATGGAGCATGAGATGTCTGGTTTTGAAGAAACTAGCATGTACTTCAGAGATATCTTTAACAGATTATGTTCCTTCCAAATCTTAATGTATTTAACAGAGTCAGCTCACTTTAAAGCTAAGCCTGGGACTGTCCTGGCTGTCAGTTGGATTGAAAAGGATATTAAGAGTATTACACTAAGATATTTCGATGTAAATGTAGGGGATGCCAAAGAGAGAGGTTTATACAGTCCACTTTAACACTTTAAAACACTTTATGTAAATACAATTATATATATATATATATATATATATATATATATATATATATATATATATATATATATATATATATATAAATGTATGTATACTATGTATATATATTTTTTTTTTTTTAATTTTTAGGGTTCTGAGCTTTCATAACTGGATAAACATCTTTAATAGTCAGTGGAAATGAGAAGCATATGATTAGCATAGTGGTCCAAGTTAACACATAACTGTTTGTGGCATGCAAGGGTTTTTTTCATACTTTGGTTTTATCACATTGTTGTCGTTCTTGAAGGTAGATGCTAAATGCAAATTCTGTTTTTCTGTACTGGAAACCTATACTTAGAATGGAATGAAATGTGCTAATTTTTCTGTGCATGCATGTATGTTTTTGAACATGTGTAACATGTGTCAGACAGAAGACTGCTTGACCTAAAGCCCAAAGGAACTGATGTAAGAGAAAGGAAATGGTGGAATGTGTGTTATGCCACACGTGAACGAAGAAACAGGATGTCACTGTGTTACGAACTCCATGAGATTGTCTGAGTTACAAAATCAGCTCAGAATCTTAATCGCAGCTTATAAATAGAGAAAATGGTCATTGTTCTGGTCAAACAGTTCTGTGGCATTCAGAGCGCTTCCTCTTACTTAAGCTATATTTACCCTTTAGTGCTCTCTTCTGGCTAATATCACAGATGCTTCCGGTGGCAGTCTGGAAATCAATAAAACCCACAAATGTTCCCCGTCTTGCAGAACTCACCATGTGCTCCCTAAATGGTTAAAGGGATTCAGCAAGTTAGATTTATGACAGGTTGCAGGAGCTACAGAAGCCCTCGGGTCATGAACCCTGTGACCCCTCCCTCCTCCTAAGCTTGACACGTACAGTACTTTGGGCTTCAAACATCCAAGGTCTTTTTAATGCTCGTATTTGTAATGGCTTAAACACAATTGCCTGCAAATTCAATTTAAAGCTTTCTGAACTTTAAACTTCATCAGGATGAATTTGAACGTGCAAAAGGTAATGCAGGTTGAAAAAAACATCTAAACATCTGCTACTTCTATCAACATACAGATCTGAGATTTTTAGGGTGATCCTTGACTAATTTTTATGCAACCTCTCCAGAAAACTATAATAATTATTATATAATAACTATATGATAAGAAATGCAGCAAAATCTAATAAAACATTAAGATGAGATAAATTGGAATGTTTGTGGAATTGATCACCAAAACAGGAAGTTAAAGAAATTTAATTTCTTAGCTATTAATTCCCATAAATTCTCACCACCTCAGTGGCTCACCACCTTGTGCCGAGAAGAGCAGTTACCGTTTGTTGCCAACTGGAATCTTTTCTGGGAGCACCCTAATCTCTTCTGTCCTGACGGCCTCCATCCAACAAACTAGGCTCTTAGCTTCTGTCAGAAAACATCTCTAGGGCCCCTTATTAGCATCTGACTAAATAATTCCAAATATAACACCTTAGAAAACCACCTCAGAAACCTACCTATTAACTGTCAAAACTTAGCATTTGCTATCAAAACAGAATCCATATCACGAAAACATTAAAAACTAAAAACACCAATTTGGTTAACACCAATAATTTGATCAGTATAAAACTATAACTCATCAGACACAATAGCAGTAGAATATGGAGTTCCTCAAGGATCTTTTCTGGGACCCATCCTATTCTCAATATACATGCTGCCCCTTGGTAAAAAATTAGAAGGCATGGGGTTAGTTTTCATTGCTAAGTAGACGACACCCAGCTCTATATCTCAGCAAAACCTAACCCTTTTAAAGCTAAATAAGATCTCAGACTGTGCGCTGATATCAATGATTGGATGAATGAAAAATTCCTTATGCTAAATCCTGATAAACATTATTTAATAAATATTAATTATTGGCTCTAAAAAGCAATTACAGAATCTCTCAGTCCATTTTAGATGCAGAAAAAATTTGTTTATGCTTTCATGACCTAAAGAATGGATCAGTGTAATGCTCTGTTAGCTGGCTACTCAGCTGCCATGCTTCAAAAATTACAGTTAGTCCAGAACACAGCAACTAGAGTTCTCACAAAAACAATGAAATTTGATCACATTACATAGGTTCTGTGCTCTCTTCATTGGCTTCCTGTAAAATACTCCGTTGACTATACGATACTGCTCCTTGCGTTTAAGGTGCTGAATGGCTTAGCTCCAGCCTATCTGAGCAGTCTCCAATCACAATATATTCCAGCTCTCTCACTTCCATCCCAAAAAGCAGGACTACTGATTATTCTGAAGATTAGTAAATCCACCAGAGGGGGAAGAGCATTTTCATATAAACCCTTGAAGCTCTGGAACAAACTCCCGGATGTTGTTCGGGGCTCAGCTACGCTCACAGAGTTCAAAACTAAATCTGTTTAATCTAGCATTCGAATAACTGGCTCCTGGTATTTGTCCAAACGTATATGGTTTCTGAGCACTATATACATACAAACCCATTCATCTTCATGTCGGCTTTCTTCCCTTTTGGGGTCGCCACAGCGGAATGAACCGCCAACTCTCTAGCACATGTTTTATGCAGCGGATGCCCTTCCAGCCGCAACCCATCGCTGGGAAACATTCACACACACTCATTCACACTTTAACACTATGGACAATCGTTTTTACTTATTATTATAATTCACTTATTCCGCATGTCTTTGTGGGGAAACCGGAGCACCCGGAGAAAACCCATGCGATCACAGGGAGAACATGCAAACTCCACACAGAAATGCCACCTGCCCCAGCCGAGGCTCGAACCAGCGACCTTCTTGCTGTGAGACGACCGTGCTACCCACTGCGCCACCGTGACGCTATACATACAAACTGTTGAAAAAAAATATGGTTCAATGTGGCTATCCCCATCATTTATTACTCATCCCGCAGCTGATGCTGATCACCTGTTTGCTGTCTGGTAAATCCATTGTGTTTCGTTAGTTAGTTTCTGTTTTGTCTTTGTTTTATTTTGATGTCCGGCAAACTTTACATCGATACATCGTAATTTTGTATATTCATTATGAGGTGACTAGCACTAAGAAAAAATAAATGCAAACTTGGTTACAGGTGAAACTTTACATCAAAACAGAGTTGTTAAATCTACTCAATTGTTTTTTTGAGAAATTTCTTTTACTCAGCACCAAGAAGTCATGAATTTCTGTAACTTCAGAAGCTTCACAAAAGGTGAAATTTAACTTACATGTCTTTTAGGTTTGGCTAAGACAGCTTAGCACTGGTGAGAATGCTCTATTGTTTGTTGCATTCTATTGTTTTGTCTCATTCTTATTTTGAAAGTTTCTGCTGATAGGTTCCAAGTTTGTTTTGGTGTATGCATGAATCAAACCAAATACATTCCCTGCATATTTAGATTCATAGCGTTCATGAGTTCTGTTGCACATGCATAACTTTATATTAGACTGTATGGATTTGGTCTCCAGGACACTCACTCAGGTGTCTTAAAAGTGATTGTGAAATAGTGGCATAGTCAACAGTCTCAGTCAAAACAAAACAGTGTCACTACAAGATTGTTATCTATGGCCATGAAGGTGGGATTAAGAGGGTGGAGCTTGTCCTACTCACACAACAAAAAAGACTTAATCACTGTAATTCATTGGTTAGTTGCCTGCTAAGTTTATATTCTTACTTCAAGTTGGCAAGCAATAACATTACAAGACTGACTAGCCAAGCAATATTGTGAAAGCAGATTCTTTCCAATTGAGCTCATCGCAAGACAGTTCCACATGCAAAAGTCTGTTCCACTCTTGTTATTAGAATATTAAATACACTATCACCGATTTCTGAATATTGAACACTCAGGTTGACTTTCTCCAGTTGCTAAAAGTAAGGGGAGTATCCATTCCTGCATCTTGAGTAGACAACTTTATTTTATTTTCATCAATACTCCAATGTATGGAGATACGTTAAATTTTGCATGTTATTTATACATTTGTCCAACTCTGATCCAGATTTGTGACTGCGATTCACTATAATATTTGCTGGACTGTGATGTATACAGCAGAAAATTCTGCTGAATAATTTGAATTTCAAGTGCGATAATTTTGTTTGTGTTTGCAATTTCATTGTAAAGTCATATTTATATACAAGAATTATATTTTCATTATTTTTGGCATTAACTATGCAGTCAAATATGATATTGTTTGTGATTGACTTAAGTTTAGCACTATCAGAATTGCGTTTGATACGGCAAAACAAATTAAGCTACAAACTGGGGCTTGTGCTCCATGTTGATGTTGCTTTGTTGTAAAGACTGCAGCCACATTATTTTCTGATTTGTGTAAAAAAGGAACATGATTTGATCATTTGTCTCTAATTTTCCAGTAGTTGTTGATAGTCATCCATGATGCTCAATCACATTTAGAAATATTGTAGGCATATTGTGAACTGTAGCTCACCAAATAGCTGTGGTTGAAGAAACCTGTACAGTTGAATGTGGTTGAATGACTGTACAGTTAGATTAGATTTAGATGCTTAGATATTTAACAAACTGCAAGACTGAACAAAGCATCTGAACAAATAGGAAACCGTTTTGTGTATAAGAGTGGCCATTACAAAATTGTCATGACAAGCCAGAACTACTTTGCAAAGGGATGACGTTATATGTTAAAGAAAAACAGATTGTTTCCAGGGTCGAATTTCCCACAAAATATCTTTAGCGCCAAGGAAGTAAAACATTTTTTACAACAAGCTCACTGAAATGAATTTAGGCATAAGAACCAGAAAGTTTCATTCAGTGTGTAATACAGAAGTTGTTTTAAACAAAAGCGGATTTTTGTGATTAAGTCAAACCACGCTAACATCTATTATCCTCAACACTAGTTGGACTCACAAGAAATGTGACAAACAAATATAATGACTTGAATGTAAGACAAGAAACACTTTCTAAACTGATTAAAAATTGAGAAGGAATTATTTTAGAGAAACTCTTTAGATTTCATTTGTGCAGCAGAATATGATGATCAGAACTGACACAGAAGTGAAAAGCCCAAGAGTTGGCCTCAATAACGCCAACTTTTCGACATTCTCAGTATAGAGACACTTTATGAACCCAAATTTAACTGCTCATAAAATAGCAGGAAACCCCACAGCTTGAAATGGTTCTACAGCACTACCTCATTACATAAACTTGATCTAGTACAAAAAATAAGCTTTTAATAAGTGCTACCATTGCTGATGAGTGAAGCACATGTGAAAGATCAGAGCCATCACTGCTCCATTTAACTCATACTGAGGTACAAAGAACACAGCCGTTTTGAGATGAAAGCAAGAACAAAAGCTTTCCTTGAGAGAATTTTGGTGCTTAAAATATTTTGATGGTTAAAGTGAACTAAAGATTAAAATAAGAAAGAAGTATTTTATCCTCAACCACTTGGTGTCCCTCTTATCTTGTGAGCTGTTGGAAAAGTTTGGTGTTAAGGTAAGATACTATTGAGTACCAAAGGGTTTGGCATGAAACACAAATGTATGGTCTGGTTTAAACTCACGGAGCATTATGTTTAGAAATTTGGGTATGCTTTAAAGTAATTGATTGTTTTACAAGTGAGCATTCAGAAATACACATTGAACACAAATCACTTAAATTATTTCTAAATGATTAGAGATGTTAACAATTAGTCAATTCGTATATATTGCAAATGATACTAGGATGCAAAATCTACTTTTGGAAAGTTTTTAGGAATAAGTTGTGTAAACACTAGAGTTGTTTAAATTTAAGTAATTTAGTTAAAGTCAAAATGGCTCCAAGACTGTTGAGTACGAAATCGATCTTCGATTCCTCTGCCCACCAGTATAGATCGATAGGCACCTATTACCAGCATTTCCCCTATCAGTGGTCTTTTGAGAAAATCATAAAGAAGAGACAGTATATCTTAAACCGGACAATTAAGTTTGGTGCAAAATAACAGAAGATTACCAATAAACCCTAAACTTTACAGCAGAAAAAAGTGTGACTGTTTTTGGTTCATTTTACTTTTTTTTGGTTCATTTGACCTTTATGTTAACCATGATATGGTGCACTTTTAGTACTCAAATACAATTTTAAATATACAGTTTAAGTTGGGGAATCGGATATTTAAAGATGGAGCTACTTGAGTGAAATATATTCACAAAGCTGATCAGGGGCATAAGACTCTCTGGTGGTGACATGGTAACATGAAGAAAAAAAAAACAGCTCGCCGTGCTGTTGCCAGCTGTGAGCCACAAATGTTCTCTGCTAAAACCTGTTTGAAATGGTATGCGTTTCCAATGAGCTCTGTGGCAGTTAGAGCAAAATAAAACGCAAGCAGATAAAATAAGGTTCTTTTAAACACAATTTTTTACATGTACGTATAAATTATTAAGCCATTTTTTATAAAATAAAATTTTGCCAGATGCATTGAGAGATTTGGATCAGAAAAGCACACTCCAAACACCAGAGCTTTAAAGCCTTGTAGTGTATTTCTTTAAACTACTTGACCTGTTAATGCACCAACTTAGCTTTTTTTTGTGACAATTGTGTATCAACTGTACAAATCAATGACATGACCCTACAATAAACTCACAAGGGCACAAATTAAGAAAATCCAAATCTCTTTTTACTTCAGTTGTCTTGAAAAAAAAGGAAAAACAAGAAATGATTATGGGGTATTGCAAAAGCCTATTTCTTCCTTCTGTCACTTTAATGACAGCCACATGGGCTAATGGTAGAGGGCCCAGTGCCACGCACGCTCTGAGTTTCTCATTTGCCCTGGGAGAGAAAAATTTAAGGGTGTTTGCTGATGGTCTCTACCTTTCTAAAATATTTAAACAGCCCAAATCTCTACTTTGGTTTAATTAACAATAAATTCTTCTAAGAATGTTTATTTTTTATCTATCGGTAGCTCTGACCTAATTAACTCCACTGCAAGAGTTGTACATTCCTGAAATATATAATCACCATAATCACTTTTCGATATTTAGTTTTGGCAATGAGCCTGTAACAATGTACACAATTCTTTTAATTTATTTGACAGTCATTTCACACCCTGGTTTTCGCATAAATAAACCATACAGAAGACTGATTGAGCCCTTTAAGGAAATAGTTCGGTAAATACCATTGTGAGCTATTTTTACTTGTTGTTTCCATGTTCTCTGAATGTCTGTGAAAGTATAAGCAGCTTTAAAATCAATATCACATTTGCACATCTGTGTGTCTGCATGTCCATTGATTGATCCGTCATGACCACAGCGTGACCTGAGGAGCTCCACACTGAGGCACCCATGTGTTCAAACAGCATGTTTTTCACGTCACATTACCTCTAGTTTATATCAGCCACCTCTGACCTCTCTAGGTACCTAAATCCTACAATAATTATTCATAACGAATCCAAGTTTTGTCTATCTTTACAAGAAAATGTTTGGTTTGTCAATTCTCTTTGGTGAACAAGTATTCTTATGTGTAGGAAAGAAACTAAGTAGAACACAATACCTGTGTAGTTAGTAGTTTTAGAACAATTCTGTAGAAAACACACAAAACGTATGAACGCAACTTGAATGTCAGCTATAATAAACCATTTTATTCAATTGTTATGAAATTATTCAGCATAAAAACGTACCTGTAAACAATCTTGTACTTAGTGTTAGTATCTCTCACTTTCTCTTTGTTTGTTAGTACCAGCATACATTATTCTGTTGGAGTACAACTAAAAAACAAAAACTCAGTCAAGAAATTCTGAGCAGTAAAACTATTCACCAAGTTAAATAAAGATTTAAATGTTTTATGTTGACATTTTGTCAAGCCTTCTTTGTTTGGTGGTGCATTTAGTCACTGGTACATATTAAATTATCATTATGTAAAGGATAGCATGATATCTTGACTGTGGGATGTTCTTGTGGAAGACCATTTATAAATGAAATAATAAAACATATACTTAATTAATAATATACAAATACGTATATTCCTGAATTAAAAAAACATAAATTATATTTGATGTGTTTTTACATTTTAAAACGCCTATATTTATGAATTTCTAATCTTTCACTTTATTAATTGATTTCTGAATTGATATGTCCCAATGCTAACTATGTGGCCAGTACAAACTCTAGCATAAGCCTGGGTTGGTCATTCCGGTCAGCAACAATCCAACAAACCTTAAGCCGTTTGTTTAGGCACAACATACTATTTGTTGACTGTCCACATACAAGCGTATATTCATTTATTTTATTATGTAGCTATTAATATGAGTTTATTTGTGGATTTATTTTCACGTATACTTATTTATTTATGATTAAGTCAATTTTTGTCCTCTATACACACGTTCAAGATAACAGCTGACAAGCAACCATGTTCTTTTTCTTTTCTGGTCAAAACGGGAACTTTGATAAATCTATAACGTTATATCTGTTTTTACAAGTGCTGTTATAGATAACGTTAGTCAATGTTTTGGATATGGACCGCTAAGGCATTTACAGTAGGCCGTGATTTCCAGTGGATATTAAAATTACGTTACACAAGAGAGATTTTTTATGCTTTTAACAGGCCTTTTCGGTTTGACTACTTCTCTACTCATTCATGGTGCACTCACCGTCCACTTTCTGTTTTGTCTTTTCGTTCCCGTTTATCTTTATATCTGGGTACAAAGAGTGCTTTGTTTGCATGGCCTTGAACGCACCGCGCTCTGGCGCCCAATCACACGTCCTGCTACGTCACCATTTCCAAAAGTAGACTCAGCTCCAGTAAGTACAGCTTGTACCCGGCAGAGGGCGCTCCCCACCATACGACTGCACTACTTTAATCCATAGACCGTGCTTGGATTGGGACAGGCCGGTGGGGAAACGGAACGGATTTACACCAGGGCGAGGAAAGAGGGAGGGCACTGCGGGCAGCCCTAACAACAAGAAAGAGGCGAATGGACGGTAGAACCTCAATATGTGTACTCCGCCGTGCTTGAAAACGCCCTCATAGCGGGTTTTTTTTGCACAGTCTGCATATTAGTAGCCGCGACACCCCAAAACATCCTCTCGGTATCCCCCTGCTGAACAAGTTAAGCTGTCCAATGAATGGAGTCGCATTTTGCCTTGTTGGAATACCTCCGTATCCAGATAACGAAGTAAGTGCAGGGTTTTCCCTCAGCAATCGCGTAAAGCATGCGTCAAGTCAAGCTGAACTTTGTGTTATGTGTTAAACGGCGTTGTGTTTGCCAGAAAGCGTGATTTTATAAGAGGATTAAGTAACGTGGCACACTGTGTACAAACAAATGCGACCGCTATCCATATACAAACTTTTCTAACCAACAGTTTGCGTTTGTAGTCAGCTTTAACCCTCACGTGTTTGAACTAATATTAAATAATTCACATTGTACACAAACAACACTCATCAATTACACATTGTAGCTTTCATCACCAGCACTGCCTGTCAATCAATCACTGTTCACGTCATTCACCCATTCATTATTACAGAGTATGCTTAACCAATTCACAAGAACAGTTATTTAGGTTTTGAAGGCTACTTTGGTGAAACTCTAAAATATATTATTTCTGACATAAATGAATTAATCATCTTGGTAGGTTTTGAGAGGGAATAATGGCATTTTGATAATAATGTTTGGCTTAATAATGTTGATAATAATGTATGGATAAATTATGGAAATGCAGTGAATCACTTTGCATTTTCCTTCATCTTCGGAGTCCCTACAGGGAAATGGAAGAAAGTCTGTTTCATTTTTTTGTGTTCCCTCGCAGGTTTTGCATTCTCCTCCAAATATTTTTACATTAATTCGCTAACACAAATACTTTGCAAGATAACGCAAATGTAGGGAATGCAAAACGTGCGAGGGAACAACAACTTTTGTAAGAGAATGCAAAACTTTACAAGATAACACAGTAAGTTGGTACTTTGTTTCCCCTTACCGCCATGTCTTTTTAAGGCTCTGTATTTATCATGACACAAAAACATCTTCAAAATCAGCACTGCAATAGAGCGATTGATCTTTAGACCTGATGACCATTGATCTGGTGTTGGAAACACTTGAGCATTGGGAGTTTAGCAGGAACATATGAAGCCAATACATGTTGTTGGAGATGCTGCAGGAATATAGGGGGGAGTAGGGAAATAGATTGTTAGGATGCAAGGTCTGGCACAAAGTAATTACTGCAAAGTTTTAAAAGAAAAGGAAGGAAGTCAAAGTCAAAAATATATTTTGTTTCTCCAGAATTATGAGTTTAAATTCAAATATATGCATTTGGCATTCATGCCTTTATCCAAAGCCACCTTCACTAAGGGAGAGACAATATGCAATGTATTACAAAGCTGAAGTCTAGCCCACAACACAAGATTTACAGTTGATCAAGCAACCATAGAATCAGGAAAATTTATTAAAAATTTTAAAAGTGTTCCTTGAAAAGAAGAGTTTTTAGTTGTTTTTTGAAAACTGTTAGTGTTGCTGCTCTCCTGACTGGATCAGGGAGTTTGTTCCACCAGCCAGGGACAGTGAGAGAGAATGTTCTGCTAAGAGATTTTCTGCCTTTGTGGGACGGAACACGAGTCGCTGTTCCTTCTCTGAGCGCAGGCTTCTGGAGTACTAGAAATGTTATTATTATTTATGGGTTCTGGTACGCTTTAGATAAAAAAAATTTAAAAAAAACTGGTGTAATTGATGTGTAATAACATAATAATATGGCTTAATATAACTTTATAACAGACGTTAGTTTAAACAAAAACTTCACATAATTTTTTCATTATTAATTCTAGCTGGTTAGTCTTTGCATCTCCAAAGTCAGAAATATTAACTTTTTAGTTGTAAAACACTATATGTTTTAGTCCAATAGTGTGCATGTTTGTGTGTTCTGCATGTGTACCCACAAATCCCAGCATCGCCCAGGGCAACAGCTTTAATGTTTTTCTTAGATCTTTTCTTTCAATGTCATAATTCTTGTTTTACAAGAGAAGGTCTTCCTCTGCTCTTTAACCGAATGCTTTTGATATGAAATGCTGAAAGTCAGAGCAGTATGTCCAACCATGCCAAACATTTTCATAGATATTTTTTTCATGACCTTATTAAGCAACACATTTTAATTTTAATACTGTTCAATTGTTTACAACTTGGTAAAGGAGCAAGTGCTTTCATTCAAACACGCCTCGTGTGGTCTTACAATTCAGTGCAATTAATTCAGCAAGCAAATAAACCTTTTTCTGCAACATTTCTGCAGATAACGTGTCCAAAAGGTATGCAATACTCAATAGTAAATGTTTTATTTATATATCTGCGAAAAATAAAAAGGTTTTAAAATAAAGAAAACTAGTTTGTATTTTATTTTAATATTTATGTATTAAAATTTGTATTTCTAGTTTGTTAAAATGTGTTGCTTTTACTTTAACGATTCATTATTTGATGATAATTTGTCTATTCCTCTTAATTTCACATAGTCTTCACTGAATCTTAAATATATTTAATCTCAATATTCAATCTAAGTAACATTACAGAATCATGGATTTTTATTTAAGCTAACAAATTGATCTGGATTAGTTTATGAGTCTGCATCAGCGACTTCTTCGAAGACTATCAGAAATACCTGCATCTAGTATTCTCAGTATGGTCTGGAGAAAAGTTGAGTGCGTGAGTGTTAAAATGACTTGAATGTAACCCTCTAACCCTCAACCCACACACGGAGGCACAGAGAGGGAAGATAAGAAGAGGCCAAGGAGGGATCTTTGACAATTTTCTCATCAAAAAGACTCAAAAACTCAAAAACTCCCTGGAGAAATACAGCGTGATGTTGTTTTGCTCAGAGACAGAGGGTGTGGCGTGTGCATGAGTGAGAGAGAGTAAGTGAACGTGCAGCTCTCTTGCTCTCAGTCATGCCTAATTGATGCCTAATTTAATTACTACGAAAGCAGTTATGCAAACATGATGGGGAACGAAAGATGGAAAGAACATGAGAGCACACTTCACTTAGTTTAGAGAAGTCAGCAGACAGCATTTAGTGTTCACGAATATCAGATCAGCACTGTCGGTCTCACACACTCCAATAAACACATTCAGATCAGTTGTTTGGTCTGTCTGAGTGTCTGACCTGAATGAGAGTTAATCATGCAGAGAAGCCTTCATTAAGCATGTGATACTCTTGTGTCTTTAATAGTTATTTTTCACCATCTCAGAGGAAAGGGAACATCCAGATTTGGTGCTGAATGCTTGTTTTAATGCATTGACGTCGGCTCACAGGGGCATTCCATGTGTATTTTTTTGTGGTTATATGTTTGTACATATGTGTTTATACGTTTATACATACATGCAAATAGTGAAACCAAAAGCCTGACTTCCTGAAGAAACTTTTTCTGCAGTCTTGATACTTAAACGGACTATTTCTTTCTTATTGCTGTATGCAAAAGGAAAGGACAACACAATGGCCCTCAACCCAATGAACTGTTTCTTTTCAACATTTTTTGTATGGTATTTAATGTCTATATATATATATATCAATTACATTAGGCTCAGTAAAAAAATTGTTTCCAATCACTTAACCTGCCATTTAATAAAACAACAAAACAAAAATCTCTAACAATATTTAAATATGTATGTTATGATGTCAATTCACTTTTTTTAATTAACATTAGTTATTTAATTTATAAAAGATTGTTTCCATGTCTCAAATCTCAATCTCAAGCCTCATTGTGAGATAAAATCTGAAGCACAAAAAGTCAGAGAAGAAAAAACAAAAAGCAGACTCTCCCGGTTTGGCGTAAACCAGTGGTATTTCTAACTGATCTGAACACAGTGACCTGAGATCTTGTATAAAGTCAGCAGATTTGTAAAGTATTTTGATGCACTGAGCAGCCAGTGTAGCCATCTGTGGACTGGTGTTATGTGCTCCGACATTCTAGACCTGGTCAACATCTGTGGAGCCCAATTCTGAATGAGGTGCAGCTGTCTTATGGTATTTTA
This sequence comes from Danionella dracula, assembly GCA_900490495.1. Classification (NCBI taxonomy): domain Eukaryota; kingdom Metazoa; phylum Chordata; class Actinopteri; order Cypriniformes; family Danionidae; genus Danionella; species Danionella dracula. Next base: position 3,761,455 of record UELW01000444.1, read on the forward strand.
GTTAAGAGAACATATAGATTTACAATTGTTCAAACTCTCTCTCTCTCTCTCTCTCTCTCTCTCCTCTCTCTCTCTCTCTTTCTCACTCAGTAATTCACAGATTAAGATATTAAATCAAATGAGACATAATTGAACAGTTCACATTATTATTAAAACAAAGCTATTTCCTGTGACACATACAGTACAGCACTACTGATTGTAGAAGGAAATGTTTCCAATAAGCACTCCATCCTTCAGAATCTACAGACTCGTTGGCTTGAAATGGATATATTACAAAATATGTGTATTTTGTAAATGTGTTTTTGCTCGATGTGTTTCACTACATTCATAGTTAACTATAATCACTTTTGGCTGTTAAATCTTGAAAGCAGAGCATCAGTTTAGAGATGGCTTGTATTACTACACCCAGTACTAAAATAATGGCTACTTATTGATTTCTTGCAAACTCCTATTCCCTCTGTCTGCATTTCTGCTGCTGCTGTGTATACTGGTGCTTAAAGAAGCCTGATGAACACTCTTGTTAGCTTGACTATCTTGACTCCAGAGACCACTGTTTTGTAGTAACAGCCATGACAGTGACCTGGTGACCCCGTGTTCACTAATCTCTACCAAGAGCTTTTAAGAATGATGAGCATGCATGCCATCCTCAATTTTTATTGTGCTGTAGTCATACAGTAGGTTTCTTTAAATCTCACAGTTAAACATGGTTAAAATGCACCAGAAGTGACAAATTACTGCATGCATATTCATTACATGAATGAGTCAGTTTTCAAGTTTGTCATTTGTACTATAGATTTAGTTTAAATAACATCTCACTTCTAACATTAGATAAAAGACAGAGATACACTGTGGACTGCTCAGCCGACCACCAAATGGCCCCTTGTAATCACTATTCACTCTCACGCTCACTCCTGTGGGGAATTTGGGGTCAGCCATCACCTTGCCATGCATATTTATGGACTGTGAAAGGAAAATTGCTCAACCACGAGTACAACGTGGAGATGACACTTAGCAACTTATTTAGTTTTTTTCTGTCACATAATGCACATTGAAAATGGACACATTGTGGGAAGGAATTACATTTTTATGTTTTCATCATAAAGTGTCTAATAGGTCATTGAGAGATTGCCACACGTCTTACCCTTTTCTATACTTTTCTGGTAGGGTTTTTTTCTCATCTTTTTAGTATTAACCTGAGGTGTTATTTCTTTGGATCGAAAGAGTTGAGTAACTCCCTGACATTAAATAGTGTTTTGGGATCACTATGCTGCTTTTCCAGTAACTTCTTTTTCAATGGTATGATTCAACTCGACTTGACTTAGCATGTTTTTGAGGGATTTTTCATAACTGTTGCATTAGGGTCACATGAAGCAGTCGAGAAAAGCAATGACGTGGCATCCTGTTGATCGCTGATTGTTGGGTTCTTCTATTGGCCAGAAAGATTGTAGCAAACTCCAGTGCTCTATTGCTCTTTTGGGCAGTATCTTTCTGACAAAGTAAAAAGGCTTTCAGTTGAGTGTTAAAATTCACCACTTGCACACCTTCCACTGTCTCTTTTATTTTGTGTTGTGTGATTAGCTTTTTGTGTCAAACTCTTTTCACCAAGAAAGTGGAATTAAGGGCACCACTCGTCTATATAAACATAATTTCTGGTCCCACTTCTCTGCAGGAGGCTTTCACACCTCTGTTGGTGTAATGACACTCCTTGCCCTTGGATGGCACTCAGGGGGACTACAGTAACACTGCAAAGTTCAAGATAATAAAAACTAACCCACAATTCCACTGAAATGCCATGCCATACTTCCTCCCTTTTGTTCATATTTTTCTTCCTTGTGCGCGATGAGCTTTACAATATCCATACACTCTTCCATAAACTTCTTCTACACTATTTCCTGTCACAAGTCAATATGAGAATGTGGATTGAGCGCCACCCATTGGCTCTTTTATGTCTTGAAAGTACTCTGAACACACGATCAACACGATCCACACACTGGAACAAACCAAGACGACATGGTAAAGCGGACCTTTTTCACTTGTACCTATCTGATGGCCAGATGTGTGAGCCTCCATCCATGCACATTATTTTCGGTTCGATTTGAATAAGCTTCCTTCATTTTAAATTGATTATACGCATAGGTGTGTGTTGGCCTTTAGATGGACCTAGCAGAGTGATGGACCTTGAGTGTCTAAAACAAGCCCACTCAGTTAGAACTGATACAAAATCAGATAGAAATACAAACGCTAACTGTGGCAAACTGAACAAAGCCAAAGCAAACTGAGTTGTGATATTTCTAAAATCCAGTGTAAGAGCTGCAATAGTTATGTATGGTGACATTTATGCTTTGTAGGCACATAAAGTTAACTTAAAATAAAGGCAAAACTATCTGGAAAAAAATGATTTTAATTTAAGCAAATTCTTTTGGCTTACCTAAACCATGATGATGGCTATTTAGTAGATATGGGTCAGCAGCATCAGTGCAAGGTTGGATATCGGTTGGATATCTTCAGGAACCTCTGCTGTGCCTTTACTCCAGAGTCTATTTTGATGCTTTTCCATTCCACGACGTGGTATAGTTCTTTTCGGTACAGCATTGTTTTTAAAAGCCCAGCTTCAGGTTCTGGGAGATTATTGTGGTTAATATGGTTACCATACTGCTGTTATTGATCGTGCTAGACTTCATCAAGTCCATTTTGTCAAGTGGCCACATCCTCAAATATGTTCAGTTTTAAATAATTTAAATAAATGAGCGATTAACACTCACTGTCATCCCATTACAGTGGTGAACCCTAATTTGAGTTTTACCTAGTTGTAAACATGTGTTTTCTGCTTTAAATATGGGCAATTTTGAGTGAATATTGGACATATAATTCTAAGACTTCCACATTGACTTAAAAATAGAGAATGGGAAGTTGCTGCTTTTAAAACACTTCCATTGCACAACAGGCCTCCTCTGGCTCCTAGCTGAGTACTTTATAAAGTACAAGACCATGAGGTTCGCATTTAAATTGAATTATGGAAAAGAACCCTGAGCCCTGCTACTTTTAGCTAGTCAGCCTTTGCTAAAGAGTACCTTTAGGTAAGTTGTAAGTAAAAATTGATTGATTAAACTAATATAATGAACATTAAAATATTTTTTTACATCATCCGTGTAATGTTTTGGTCTGAGGATGAGGAAACACACCAAAGCCTTCCATTGCTGGCAGTATAAAGTGGGTAGAAAGCAATTTATTTCTTAAGTATGATAAAATGCCTCTTCCCACTCAGTTGCATTCCATTTTGGCTTGGAGAAAAAGAGAGTGAGTGGGAATGAGAGCAAGAGTGAAGGACAAACTGGGCTGATGTGATGTGTGTGTCTCACAATAGCCCTCTCTTTGCTGGAGAACACAGTGCTAATGCAGCGCAGCTTGTTTGTACTTTACAGTCTGTGTGCTTGTGTTTGTGTGTGTGGAGGAGAGAGAGAAAGAAGAGAGATCAAACTGTGAATGTAACATAGCTGTAACTCATTGCACATAAGGTCATTCTTCTATTAAATTAAGTTTCTTCAGAAGGTTGTTCAGCTGTTCTTGCTTTAGGTTAGATCTGTACATTAGCCAAAGGCAACCAGGAGAAAACCATTAGAATTAATGGAAAAACCATTATGTTTTGTATGTTTTTGTTATTAAATATTCATTAATAATAGTATTTTTTCGTTTCTGGCAGCTAAGCAGTGCAACCCTGGTACTAGAGCGGAATTATTTTGCCGTATAGTGTTTAGTAATCTTTTTCCTAAGCTTTTTCTGTTTTATATTTTTCTATGTAACATGTAAAGTAACTGTAGAACAATATTTAAATTACCTGAACATAAATACAAGGAAATCTTGTGATGCAAAATTCAATATAAATAAAATGCTCATGTATCAACTAGTACAATTATTGATTTGTTGAGCTTCCAACCTTGTAATAGTATAAAATTACTAGATTTAAATCTAAAAGTAAATGTCAGTAACAAGTCAAACAAAGTGTAGACTAATGAAATGTAAAAAACTGAAAACTTAATTTCCCGATATTAATTGCAAATTGCTCTGGTTTATTGAAATTGTGATTTCATTGCTAATGCAATTAATTGTTTTGCCCTAACTTGTACCCTCACCCACTCATCTAGAACTCTTGCACGGTAACCAATCAGATCCAGTTCACTCATCCACACAGCCACTAAGCAGAGCTAGGGGTCATTTCACACTGACACCATTCTTACATGTCCTTTTGATACACAAACACATACAGGACCTGACCCCCAGCTTGCAAATTTAGTAGCAATATTCATTCTATAACTTACTAAATGACAATATTATATAACACTAGTCTCTTTTAATTACTTATTATTTTAATACACTATTTTACACTGTCAGTTACTTTCTGTATACAGTGTCCCTAAAGGAACAAACTTGTTTACACTGAAGCTGATATTTCTTCAAAAGAATTCATCTCCTTTTACACAGATAACTAACCAACAGACTGGAACATTTCCCAGTTATTGGAGTATACAGACAAAGACCTACTGTACTAAGTGTTTGGATGAAAGAACTAAGCCTTAAAATTGTCATTTTGAGCACAAAGTTGTGTCAGAATATTAAGTCTAATCATTTGTTGTTACTATCTTTTGTGCTTGTCTTCTGTGTCACGCTTAGCACTGATTATTAACACAGAGACATTCTGAACATATAAAACATGCATCTAACCCTTGTCCTCTAAACAAAAAGATCCCTCTCCCTAGGTCTGTGTTATAAGATAGAAAGTATAAGATGTTTCCCCCTGGAATGCATGTCTAGGCAGGCTGGGATAGAAGCCTGGGACTCACCTTGCTGAAGTAGCTGATGGAGATATTGTTTGAGCGGCGAACAGCACAGCAGTAGAAGCCTGAGGGCAGGGAGGACAGTGCTCCTACTGCAGCCCATTTATCTCATTCCAGATCTGTGCATCTCCTGTCATGTTCTTCATTAGTTATTCATCAGCACGTACATCTGATTTATACCCTAAGGTTTTACTGCGTTTAATAGATTTCAATCTGAGATATCAGATCAAACTGTTTTTTAATACATTTCGTTTTTACTTATTGTTAGAATTAGATAAAACACCACAATTAAATTTTTTATAAGAACAAATTTTTATTTAATAGAACTGTCACAAAAAATATAAACATTCAATAAATGGTGCTCTGGTTTTTTTTGGTCAACAACAATATACGAAAATGCAATTGTGAATTGTTGACTTTGTGTTGGCCATAAGTCATGTGTCGTGTCAATGAATATATAAAAACTTTATTATATCCAAAAGTGGCTATATATAATTTTTCTGATTTCAATAAGAACTCTAATGTCGTTTTAATGAATCTTTGACTGAAATTCCAGGTTTCTTGTTAAACAATGACTTTTGATACAAATATAAGCTACTTTAAGACTTGTATAAATACTTTTAAATTAAGTCAAATGACTTTTTCCTTCATTAAGTCCTAAAAAGTCTAAAATCTAAAAGCTCAAATTATTGCCTTAAAAAGTCTTAAATTCACTTTTGTAGGTCTTAAATAATTTTTTCACAAGTCTATTTTATTATTATTTTTATGTACTAGTAAAGCACATCTGATATGTGTTTTCTATGTTGTTACTTGAGGTTGCCAAAGATTGATAAAATATGCCTTAAAGTAAAAAAGATGGTTAGGGTGGCCGTAGTCTAATACAGTTTTTTACAATTGCAAAGGCAGTTTTTTCAGTACATTTAACAAGTTTGCTTAACTCTTAATGCACCAAATCAATTAAAACACCCAATTGGCAAAACAGTTAATTTAAATCTCAAAACCCCCCATTGTAAACAAAACTCATTTTCAAAACACAATAATACAGTTTTCAAAACACTAACATATGTTTTCCTCCAACAGCAACATTTAGTCAATCATAACACATTGAGAAAAAAATTGGCTTTAAAATGACATAGTTTTGGTGTTTGGCAGAGCTTGTGTGTAAAAGAAGTTTAAGCATTTGAAATGTGTGTTAACTGAATGCATTTTGTATGAAAGCAACAAAACATGTGTTAATTGTAGAGCCTACCTAGACAGATGTTGCGCTAATTGCGTTGAGAGTTTAGGAAATGTATTCAATGGATTGAAAAAACAGTCTTAGCAATTGTGAAAAACTGTAAAATGTGTATCTAAAAACATAAAAGTCATGATTAGAGTTGCCAGAGTTTGAGAAAACTTTTGTAAATCCTCAAAAACATAAAAGGGACATGCCATTGTTTGAGAAAATGCTCATAAACACTCTACTTTGTAAAAGGCCTGGCTAGGGTTGCCAAAATTTGAGAACCTTTGTAAATGCTTAAAAACATAAACGTGACTGTTAGGGTCTCAAACATACTTTGAAGCATACTGTTTGCAGTTTTTCACAATTGCTATGACAGTTTTACTAAACTCTTAACACGGTTAGCACAACATCCGTCTAGGAAGGCGATTCAATCAACGCATTTTTTGTTGCTTGGATAGAAAATGCATACAGTTACACAACTCTTTTACACTCAAGCTCCACCAACACCAAAACTGTCATTTTGAAACCAATTTTTTGTCAATTTCTTATAATTGACTAATTGTTGCTGTTTGAAGAAAGCATGTGTTATTGTTTTGAAAACTGTATTATTGTATTGTGAAAATGAGTTAGGGAGTTTGTTTACAATGGGGGGTTTTGAGAATGAGATTAACAGTTTTGCCAATTTAGTGTTTTAACTGATTCACTGCGTTAAGAGTTAATCAAACTTGTTATAGGTATTGAAAAAACGGTGTTAGCAATTGTTAAAAAACTGTGGTTTTTTATATGATATAGGGCTTAAATTTTTCTCTTAATGGTCTTAAAATGTCTTGAATTTAACCTTATGAAACCCGCAGAAATTTAGTTTGACCTAGTAAAATATTTGTATTTTTACAGTTGTTTCTACAAGCATCGGTCAAAGTAATGTATGTATAGTGGAAAGCTATTAAGCCGAAATATCCCCGTTAAATATACAAAAGTTACTAGGATAACGTGACCATACATTCACATTGGGTGGTCATCTGTTAAAGGGGTCAACTTCTTGAATTTTCTTGTAAGTCTGACTCGAAGTTTTAGTTATGGAGCTTTTCTCTGTGATCATTAAAGTATGTCAGCAGGCTAGCGAAGGCCAACATCCAATTCATTTATTTTGAAAGGAGCATTAAGTCTAAAACAAATCCTTGTATTTAATGACCTTTCTTGATATCTAAGACGCTGGCTTTCATGGTCTCAAGCTTGTTTTTTCTGATTGGATGCTGTGTGTTTGTTATTTCTAGCATTGACATTCCATCATACCTTGCTCTATCTTTACAGCTACTCTCCAGAGATCAGTGTCTTTCGTGTCCTATTACCTTATTTGGTTGTTTTCAGATGAATTGCACATCTTTCTGCTACGTTCTCTCTGGTAATCTTTCATTCTCAGCTGTGTTTTTGAACACAGAAGAAGGAGCTTTTGAAAGGAGTTTTACAGTTGGGTTATCTGCTATTTGGGGCCATCAAAATATTAACCATCATCTATGTGATGCCAAGTTTTTTCGAATATAATTTTTTTTGCTGTGTTTTTTTTTAAATAGAAATACAAGAAGCTTCAAGGTTTGTACATTTAAAAGACTCATTGAAAAAGTATCTGCAGCCATCACCTAAAAAAACTGATTATGATATTTTCACTGTTTTAATCAACATTCAATATTTTTCAATAAATAGTTTTAAAATAACAAAATAGTAATTAAAACAAATATGAACAACAAAAAATCTAAGACATTAGTATGGAAAGCTATTTTCAAATACAAGCTATTTGGTTAGTTGAATGATTAGTTGGTTGGTTGGTTGGTTGATTGTTTGGTGGTTGGTTGAACGTTATAAAATAAGTTGTTAAATAAATTGATGTTGCAATCCATTGAATATACATAGATTTTGCTCAAATAAAAAAAATGAAATGTAACAGAAAGTGCCATATTGCTGTTTAACTATTGGTTTTAACATAGATTTTAAGAGCTTATGATTAAGTTAGATTCAACTTCACTGCAGATGAAGTGAAAACTGTTTCAGTGTTATTTTTTTTAGTACATTTTATTGCATCATATATGTGTTTGAGAAAGAATTAGTGGAACCCGATTGTGGCATGTTTTGCAGATTCTCACCTCATGACCTGAAAATCTTTTTTTACACCCATTTCCCCTTTTTGATTAAGTCACTGGGACTTTACACCATATTCATGGTACTGGTTCCCTTAGATATTCTTTGTGTACATTTTTTACCTCTGTGCCATTCTGTAAGACTGCAGCAGTTCAAGACGGGCACGTTCCCCCTAAAGAAAAATTACATTTTTGCTAAAACTTCCCCCCTCTCCCTCCCAATTTTGTAAACTTAAAAAAGGGAAACAGTGACTATTTATTGTTTACTTTGAGTAGATTGATGGGTGAGGAAACATAGGTTGAACAGATATTGACTCAACATTATTAGAGAGTAAAATGTTTTTCAAAAAGTATCATGAATTTGTGTTACTATGGCAACACAAGTAAATTGTGCTGGAATGTCAATGGAACCCAAGTCGAACAGAGATTATAAATTACCCGTCAAAGCAATAATACTGAAAGTGTTTGTTCTTCTTTGAAATGTTACACCCTGCTCTATTCCTAGGAAGAGCTTAGGTATGCTCCAACTGATCATAATACAAATTCCCATGGATTAATAGTCAATGCCTTATTGATATATTAGGTTTTTGATCTGGAATTTAATCAAATTTCTATATGAAATAGCTGTTTTAAGGTCAGACTGAACCAATGTGGTTGGAATGTTTGAGTGTAAATTAATAACTTGAAAGAAGTTTCCAACTAAAAGACTTGGAATTAGATAACAGGAAGTGCCACATTCATAATCAGCAGTTTCATGGGTAACTTGTCAACATCAAGGGCCAAGCAGGACAGTGCACCTTTCCAGGATCCCATTCACTCACTATATCTCTGGCCCTGAAGACAAGAGGAGACAGCTCGCAAATGAGATAACATAGCAGACCCGTTCCTTTTTTGTTAATTTTGTTGGGGTTCAATTGTACATGAATGATTTGTATTTTCATGTGTTATTCGGTCTTCTGTTATCAGGTTCAAATATGCTGTAATCTGCTTTCTCAATAAGCGGGACGCTGAAGGGCACCGTATGTTAATTAATCATTTCATTAATTAATCATTATTTGATCAATTCAGATGGATTTTTAGGAATATTGTCATATTCCAGATTCATTTGGAATCATGGCTCTAGAATTAGTAACTTGCAAATAAATACAAAAACTATGACACTTTCCTCTCCTCTAGATCTCCAGATGTGATTGTGTGGAAAAAACACGTCATCCTTGCAGGGCAACATTATAATTTACAACAGTTAATTACACAGAGTTTGGTAGAACCTTATAGGTCCATGTGTGGTTGGGTGGTGGTGCCTTACTATTTCTAACCATAAAGACCCTCTCCCTTCAGAGAGAGGCAAGGCTCACTGTGTAATAACACTTTGGTCTGAGATAGTTTGAGTTACTTTATTCACTGATTTTGGTCTGGCAAAGAAATGAGTGAAAATGCTGATAATTATGCAGTTATGTTAATTTTATTCTCGAAACCCCCCATTGTAAAAAAAAAACTCCTAAACTCATTTTCAAAATACAAATATACAGTTTTCAAAACACAAACACATCAGTTTCCGACAGAAACATTTAGTTAATCATAACACATTGAGAGAAAAATTTGGCTTTAAAATTACATAGTTTTGGTGTTGGTGGAGCTTGAGTGTAAAAGATGGTCAACCATTTGAAATTTGTGTTAATTGAATGCATTTTGTTTCAAACCAACAAAAAATGTGTTAATTGTAGAGCCTACCTATATGGATGTTTTATTAATTGTGTTTAGAGTTAAGAAAAGTTTTTAAATCTATTGAAAAAACTGTCATAGCACTTGTGCAAAACTGTATTGTAGAATATATAACACTATTTCTAGTGAAACATCTAAAATCTACTTTCTTTACATCACTCTTGAAGGAGTTGTGTACCTACTTTATTTAAGATTTAAACAACAATTCTAGTTCTCCTTCTTTGTCATTATCTTGTTTGTGGGACATGCCATATTATATACATAAAGATGTATGTCATTGATCGACAGCAGACATTCTTGACTCTTCTCTGCTGACCATGTGAAAACTGTTCCTGTATAGTTTGGCATCCTCATTCGTATTAGTTTGACATAGTCCTTTAAGTAAGCAATTTTCTTGATTTTGTTTCCAGCATTTACAAAGTGTTTTCTGAAGGCCTTTTTTAAAAAGTGTCTTTTTATTTGGACAAGCACAGAACCCCACCCAATTGATAAATGTCTTGGTTTCTGGCAAGAGAAACTTTCAAATTAACATGGTCCGTTTTACATTAAGATCCACAAACCTCAGGAGTGTGGAAACATTGATGGTTGGCAGGAGTCACTGTTGCCATGGCAATGGGGTGTGGTTGTTGGAGCAATTGTAGTGATGTGGAATAGAGCAATGCAGAAGGGAAACCACACAGCATTCACTAAGACATTAACGTTCAGAGCTACGGAGAATGTATTTTTAGAGCAGAACAATTTCACAGTTGACTTAAAAGGGGTCAGTGTTGGTGAGGAGAATATCCTCAGGTATCTGACACATATGTTACTCATCCAGATCCCCTCACACAGGGCCTCCTGAAGCACAGAACAAATGTCATGTTTTCTTGTACTGTCATTTTCTTTGGGACATTATCATAACTCAAATGTCATTTATTAATTAAACTATATGTTAGTCTACACACTGCAGATGAACAAATCCTTATGAAACTATTCTCAATGTCATTGATTGATCATTTTAAACTTTTGCCAAGAAAACAACCAACAAAACGCATTATTGCCTATGAAAAATATGCAATCTAAAATGCTATTACTCATACATTTTGGATGCTTCAAACCTCAACCCATCATCAGGTCACGGTTATGCATGTGTTCTTGTCGTCACATCTGCTCTGTGTTTAGTTTCTGAACTAATCTCTCAGCTCTTCATGTACAACAGGTGTGAAGGCCCTCAGACTACATGTACAGTACATACCTCATGTGTGATTTTTGCTCACAATAACCTTAGCTCCTACTAGTAACAATTAACAGGAGATTGTGTGTACATGCTAAAACTAGAACCTCTACCAAATTTTATTAATTTACTTTAGTGTATCTGCGAAATGAAGAAACGTCTTTCTTTATTTTTTTTAATCAGGGGATAATCAGTTCTTTGTTGGTTTTAAAATATGCTTGTGCTGTATTAAAGACATATTGCATCATGGGGTAGCACTTTATTATAACTACACACTACTAATAATTTATTAAGCATGGATAAATAGTTAATAGTTAATTTTAATCTTTGTTTTAATCGATGTTTTAAATTTCAGTGTTTTAAATCTGTTTGATTTATATGACTATTTTATGCTTGATTTTAATGTATGCACTTTCTTTTTACTCTTTATGTCCAATGTATATGTTTATAAAGCATTGGACTATTTATGCTTTAGAAAGTTTTTGTGAGCTGTTCTAAAGTGAGGACTATTTATGTTTTATAAAGCATTAACAAATTAGACTTAAAGACTCGGTTTTATTCTAAACACACCAAAAAAAAAACACACGTAAAAAAACACACAGGGCAGAGTGAACCAGATCATTGAAATATTTAATCTCATTTGTTAAGTCTTTACAAAGCATAAATAGTCTTCACTTTAGATGAGCTCACACATACAGCTAGCTAGCAGCTAGTAAATGCTTTATAACTATCTGTATTAATCCTGACTTACAGTAGGATTAAGTGCTAATAAAGTGTTATTAAGCATATTATATATATATACTTATAAAACAGGATTAAAGCACTTAAAGCTGTACTTATAAAATTCTTACATAGAAACAATAGTTTATAAATGAGTTATTAAATAGTTGTTAAGGCTCAATATATTATTAGTACTGTGTAGTTATTATAGTATATGTATATAGTTATTATATAAGTGCTACACTAATTGCTACCCATCGTGGCATTGAAAATGAGTCTATTTACTGCTGACTCATCAGGGTTGCAATACAACTAGATATTTAAAACATGAAAGAGAAGTAATATATAAATGAATTAAAAATACATTAAATATAAAGACAGATAAATGAAATAATATAAGAGCTAATTTCCTGCGGCCATGCTCTCAAAATGTTAAAAATCACCCAATCATGTTATGTCTTTTACTGCCATTGGCTATTAACTTTGTTAACTTGTAAAATTTCTTCCAGCATTGATTATTTTGTAGAAACATGCTGTGTCTATAAAAGGCCCAATCAAGTGGATGTAAACACTCGTGAAGACTGGTTGTTGTAATGCTGCCATCTCCTGGTGCCTTTTTCCACCACATTCCGATGAGTTTTACATCCAATAGGAAGTTAATAGAACTGGTCAAGCAGTTCTGAGGAGGATTAGAGCTAATCAACAGCTAACTAATAGGTTTAAAGCAGTCATTTTTCCCCTTCAAACTCTCAATAAAACAGATTAAAGTTAGTCTAGACTATTCCATAAAGTTAGTCAGAAGACTGTAGCGCTTATCCAGCCTCTTGTCCTCTCCCGTCATGCTGTTTGCTTGAAACTTGTAGTATAGGGATGGCCTATACTCAATACTTGTACTTTTTTATACTTTAGACCCGGCATCCATTAAAATGGATGCCACATGTAATTAGTTGTTTTTTTGTTTTTAAAACCTTTAAGTAGTTATATTGACCTTCTCTATTTAGTAGAATGTCGGGAAAGCTAAGCATGCTGTAATCTTTTGAAGAAAAGTATCCAACATTGATGCAATTTTTTTTAATCAAAATAAAGATATTATCATGTTTAGCTCTTAAGTATTGTTTTTACACCTGAATTGAACATAAAGACATACATATTTTTTTGTTAGTTTAGTTTTTATATTATCCTTGTATATTATCTGAGAAGTACATTTGTCAGTTTTGATTTAAAAACACAAAAAGTTACTTCTTAGTATTTTTGGAGGCTTAGAAAATAATTTAGGTGAAGGGGATAAGTGGTTGTTAGCTTAAATTTAATTCATTTCATTTTATTTTTTGATGTTTCTGGTCACTGATTGTGTACCTGTGCTGTTTGTGCTCCTGTGACCAGCAGGGGACAGAATGCACCTTTTTGAGTTAAGCTAGAGCAATTAGTTAAATCCTATTCATTTTACTTTTAGTCAAATAAATCAATATGATTCAATAGTTTTCTATATATATTCAGTGTTTTGCTAGGTGTGTCTGAGATTGCTTTAGTTTGGATTATCTGTTCTCTCAGAATCTGTTGATTAAAGGAAACAACAATTTTTATGCTAGGAAGGCGTGCTCATTTCAGAACATGCCAATTCTCTGGTGCTTTAATTCTGTCATGGATATATAAATCAGGTATTATACAAACTTAACTGATTCAGCTTTTGTAAGTTTATAGTGTAAACGTGTATGAAAGTCTTTATGACCTTTTGGGCGATTTTTTTCAGATAGATTTTAGTCAAACTACTTTAATTAGACTTCGTAACTGGCCAATTGTCTATCCCTCTATCGCATTGGGTAAAACTAACTGCTAAATGCATAAATATAAAAAAACGAAAAAATTAATTCTCCTTTGATTGATTAATATTTGGATTAAACTATATTTAGAAGTAATTTTCCTTCAGTGTGTTGTTGAATGATTCATTGTAGTAGATGGATTAATAAAGTCATTAAATGTGATTTAAAGAAAACTCCCTCGTCCATTGTACGTATTATTCTTGTTTGGTTGGTTTGTCTTTTAACAATGTTAACATGTTCCTATTTCTGTTACCGGGTCATAAAACAGACCTTTGGGATCAGAACCGTAGAATATAATTTAATCAATAAACTAGATCAAATCTATTTGTATTTGAAACTTGGAAACTTGAAAACTTGGCAGTGTTTTATGCATTTGGTCAGTTGTGGTCTGGTGGTTAAGGAGATCGATTTGTGATCGGAAGGTCGCACGTTTGAACCCCAGATCCACCGAGTTGAAGCTGGTGTGAGTGATGAAACACTTACTCTCCCACCTTTAACAACCATAGCTATGATGTCCTTGAGCAAGGCACCAGTTTCCCGACTGCTCCCCGAGCACCACAGCCATGGCTGCCCACTGCTCCGGGTGTTTGTTCACTGCTGTGTGTGTACATTGGGATGAGTTAAATGCAGAGCACAAATTACAGGCATAGGTCACTCCATATCTGGCCAACTGGTCACTTTGACTTCACTTCACTTAATGTTTAAACGTGTGCTCATAATTAACTGGCAGACTGTCTGCTTAGTGTGGGACAGTCACCACCACTTTTACTCTATAGCAGTGATCACCAAATCTGCACATTTTTGGTTCAATCATCATGAAACACTATCAATATCCTCTTGGCTAAGCTAGAGTAGTATGCATGCTAGAGCATGGTTGCAACCATAAGGTAGGGTACGTCCTTAGTCCTCCAGGACTGGATTTGGTGGTCCCTGCTTTGTCAAATTAATGAAGGTATGTTTATTACATTTTTGTGTGTGCATTCTGTTAGATGTCAAATTTAAACACTAAGCACTATCAAGGCTAGTTTCAGTTATTTCTTTGTCTAAAATAGACAGACAAATCAGAAGTACTTGATCCTTTGAGGTATACAAGCAAGTGGATAAAAAAAACTCAATACAAATCACTAAAAAAGTTTCAAACTCTTTAGTCAATAAAAACTTCCCTCTGAACATGAACAGAAGGTCAATTTTACTAGTTGTGAACCAGAAGACATTTTATAGATGTGATATGAACGTCTATTTAAGGTTACTTGTTTGGTGGGTTACAACACTACTTACCCCCTTTGTTTATGTGTTCACCATCACCTTCAGGAACATGACATTTTTCCTGATTTGTTTTGAAAGTTAGGGGAATTCAATTGTTAGTGAGGCGTTTGATTATTGTTCAGTCCTGTTCAGGAGAGAAAATGAGGAGCATGTGCCTCAGATTAAACACAAAGTCCTGTTTAAGCTTCAACTCCAACACACTTCAGGCATGTCTGTCTGTGTCTGGTCAATTGTGAGTGTCTGAAAATCTCAGTCCTGATTTTTCCCAAATCAAACATTTTTTCAAACTTCTATTCTTTTTTTTTTTTTTTGCTGAGTGATTGCAGTCTGAATGCTCACATTGCATTTTTTGCCTATTATGTCAAGGAGAATGGTTTCTCTTAGGTACAAGTCACTGGAGAGGACCATTACCTGAATTGTTACACTCAGAGACATGTTTCATAAAGTCACAGTTGTTCTCCCAGCTCAATTTTCTGTAACACTTTCTCTTTTTCAACTCAATCTTTTTCTTGATGATATTTAGGCAAGGCAATTTAATTTATATAGCACATTTTTGTACACATTGACAATTCAAAGTGCTTTACAGAGGAAGACAACAAATCATATATAAAACTGAAAATAAAAACCTATAAAAGCAAGGGATAACACAGAAAAAGGAATAAAATTCATAAAATAAAGGAAAAATAAGTTCATAAGCACAAAGCTGTTTGTATAGCAGTGCTCAGCCATTAAATGCATATTTAAATAGATGGGTTTTTGTTTTTGTAAGCGTGCCACATCACATCTGCTTTGCGTTCACAAAGAAGATGCATAGTGTTGCATAATATTTGTAATGTGATCAAACAGACCTAAAAAGTTGTATTTCACCAATAAAAACTGAATTGTGCATTAACACTGTAGTCGTCACCTAAGGTACTGCGGGAGCCCAGAAACATAGGAAAAATATCTTCAAAGTGCTCCATGTGCCACCAGGGATTCAGCATAATTTTGGAATTGAATAAAATTGAATAATAAGACAATAACCTTTTTTATTCACAAAGGAACAAAACATTGACTTTCTACTGCTTTGTTTTCCATAGCTACAAACAGAAAGTGTTTTCCAAAATATTCCAAAGTATCTAAAATATCTAAAATTGTGTTTGCAGGTTTGAAAATACATGAAGATAATGTAGATTATTTCTGAGTGGAGTGATTATTTTACTTCTAATTAAACTATGAGGTATATAGATGATCTGCCTTAATCTTCATTATTCTGCTAACATGATGAACTGCACATTTTCTGTGTAGTGTATTATCTGCACCATGTCATGCCCTTACACGTCTAACAGTTCAGCAGGTGAAACCAGTCCGTTCTCAATTGTAACGGATCTCAGGTGTGACTATGTGTTTGTTGAGCGGGAAATAATTCTCCAATGGCCAGCTGCCTGCCTCTCACTCATTCATACACATAAACACACACAAACCAGAGAACTGCCTGTTAGGTGAGATTGTTTGAGTGATATTGTCAGTGCAAGAGCTGATGGATGGTACAATACCGGGCATGTCTTGTGTTGTGTTGCTGTGATGGCGAGTGTGAGTTCTCTGGCAGCTGTTTTAGTCAGGCCACATAGAGCAGCTGCAGTCAGCTCTTCGGCACCCAGTGTTTTTCTGCTATTTTCTCTCAGACGTTTGGTTTTTCTTACTCACAGAGGTCATTCTTCCACTCGTGTGAGTGTGTTGTTGTTAGAACCACTAGAAACTGTTTTTAGGCTCATTGTCTCTCTCAGAAAAGCCATTATTTTGCTCTTTCGTTTAGGGAGCTCTGTTTTTTTTTCTTTAGCAATGCTCTATTGATTCAGGTTTCGCACACACTAGCTAGGGGCTCTAGAGGGTTTTTACAGAGTACTGACATATTGTTGGTGTCTGACGTTTTCTGTGGTGGCCGATGGCTTCGTGTCTTTTGCTTCATTGAACAAAGAACAGGTCAAAAAAAGATGAACATGAAATGAACAGATTAGAAAACTGAAATCAAAGAGCTCTGAGGGAAAAGTTTTTCAGAGATGATGATGAGGGCTGATGGGACTGACTGTAGAAAGATGACTGTGATAAAGAAATTGGAGCCAGAGGGAGAGAGATAAAAAGAAAGAAAGAAAAAAATCTTCTTTTCAGAAAATCATCTTTCAGAGCTGCCATATTTCAATATTTCTATACTTCATAAATACTAGTTTAATTTTACTATTACACACAACAAATCCCAATTTACAAAAAAGATTAAAAAGTTATAAAAAGTTATTAAAGTTATATTTGATAGTCATTATAAATTAAGTGAAAATTTTGAGTTTTTGTACTCTGTTGTGCTGTTTAGAAATAGTTTTAAACATATATCCATCTATATTGAAAATAAAGCTAAATACAAGATACATATAAATATAAATACAAGTGTGTTTACAGCAATCATATAAATACTTAAAATAGTTGAAGGCATCCTGTTTGAATATAACATATCACGCAAAATGTTGCTTATATATATATATATATATATATATATATATATATATATATATATATATATATATATATATATATATATATATATTGTGGACTTAAACTTTTGCAAAACATACTGTGCTATAAACAGAGTAATAGCCATAAACTCAGAACAAATCTAATGGAAGGGTAGAAAATACATACGGGAAGAAGTGCTGGGAGCTGAACTGAATGAATGAAATAGAGAGAGAGGTGCCAGGAAAGCTGAGTAAAGCAGGAGGGCCGGCCCACACAAGTGACAGAGAGACTCCGTTTAGAGCTCGTCAGGAGATGACAGAGTGTGGAGTGAGAGAGAAGCTGAACAGTTAAGAACAGAAGGCGAAGAAACGAAAGAAAAGGACTGAAGGAAGAAAGAAGTAAACTTTGGATTTAATGGTTCTTTCCATCCAACTGAAGTCGGCTTTCCTTGGTCTGCATCTTGCCAGCACTGCCACGTGCTCGCCACACGCTTTCTCTCTCACACACACACACACACACACACACACATTTCAGGGTTTGCCAGACAGGGGTCTGTGGCTTGATCCCGGATCTCTCTCATCTCTGGATGTGCCTCAGTGGTCGTAACACTCTTCTGTCTGCGTGCGTGTGAGCATGGGGAGGTGCAGAGCTGGCCGGTGGGATTCGGAACTAGCAGTTTGACCCTGGAATCCTCTATGAAAGTTTACCAGCATGGAAACATGACAGGATTTAGGCATGTTCAAAGAAGGCCTAGACTGGAATTTGGCTTGAACTTACGGTTTCATTTTAGCAGATTTTTCCCAATGGAGCAGTCTTAAAGGTTCAATTCTGAATGTGACTTGTCTTTGCACACTCCCAAGTGTGGTGTGTGTGTGTGTGTTTGTGTGTGTGTGATGTGGTCAGCGGGTGAAGTCCCGGTGGCAATGCCCGCTGTGTGCCAGCATATGGGAGTTCAAGAATGGTGCTTTCAGGACGTGGTCGGGGTAGACTGCAGCTCTCCTGAACCTCGCTGTATTTGGGTGGCAGTTTTACACAGGGATACACCACAAATTAACATTTCCAGCAATCAAACTGACAATTTTGAAAGCACAAAGGGCATCGGGGCTGGGGAAACATCGCCGGGAGCTTCACAGAGCTGCTGGGTAAGCTGATTTTTATCTAGGTTCATATTGACTAGAGCATGTTAAATGTAGAATGTATAGCTAATCCAACTTTTTGAGCCGTTGGTTAATTAAATCTTACTTTCTATTCTAACCAAATACTACATAGCTGCAAGAACAGATATACCTTTAATAAAGCTTTTGAAACCTGTTAGCTATAAATGTTTTTTTGTTTAAGAGGGAGAAGAAAGACGGTTTGAGGACCTTTTTTATTTGACTTGACTTTTTTATTTAAATCTTAAAAAGGTCAGTTGCAGGGAACAAATAGTGGACTTGAAAGAAGCTGTCTTATTGGATTTCGTCTTATCTAAGACTCCTATAACCACAGAGTAGCAGGAGCTCAAATGCCCTAATTAGAAAGTAAAGGCACCAGATAAGGGGTTATAAAACCCTTTTGGGTGTCTTTGAAAGTTTGTGTGTGTGTGTGGTTGGTTTGCCTTTTTTCTAGCAAAAAGATAGTAGAGTTTAAGTAAATGTCTTTGGAGGTGGAGGTCTGTTTGGTCACAGGTTAAAAAAAAGTAAGACATTTTCATTGGAATCCCTCGATGGAAGAGTGTGAAATGGGGTGAGAACTGTATACACTGTGTAGACAGCTGTCGGCCAGACACAAACTAAAATAAGACACTAACCTAAACTCAACCGCTTTCAAATATGTTTGGTTGGATTGTTGGATTGGTCTATGTTATCCTAAAATAATAAACTTAGCGTCTCCATATTTCAACAGCAATCATCATTCCAACTGCTTGAAAGAAAATACCTTCTAAATACTGTATCTTCCATTTTAATCTTCTATTTGATCCTTCTGCATTTAACTGAAGCTTTCATTTTGATTTGCTTAAAGCACTCTTGTTCAGTCTTTGGCTGAAACATAAGGGTGCCAGTTGGTGCCCTTTGCACGACTGTGTTAAAATACTCTGACAAACATTCACCAAGTTTACAGACTCCCTCCAGAGTGGACTCAAGACCACCTTTTTATCACTAGGATCTAAAATCCTGGTTTTTATTATTAAATTTGGGTCATCTTGTTTTTTTTTCATTCGATTACCACTATTTAAATTAAAAAAAAAACTTAAATAAACAAGGAATGGGAAATCATAAATTCATTCAAACTTTACTCAGTTATTAAGGTGTTTTTCCCCCAAAACAAACATGCAAGAGACATGATGTCATGCCATGACTATCCATACAAGGAATTTGAGCACTGCATTGCAAACATTAATGTGTACATACCAGGATTCAGCATGAAGACGGGAACTAAAAAACAAAATAATTCTTGAGAAGAAGATAGTTATTAGCTGGTAGTTCATTTAATTTTTATTTAGGCTTCCTGTTTAACCCACCAGTATCAATACTGGTTTAGAACAGATTATTTGCTCAGGGCAAGTTCCCTTTCAGATTCTAACCTAATTAGCACTGTTGCCAAATTTGGCCATAAAATGCCAAAACGTTCAATCATTGTTAAGTAAATCTATTAGGATATAAAGCTGTGAAAATTTAAAAGAAAATCTCCTTTTAAACGTTCACTTGGAAAAAGCCATTGTACTTTTCTGTGAAAGCTAGTAGAAGTTTCTAGGGATGTTTTAGTGTCCTTGCTTACAATAGCCACCTTTACACCACTGGACGAGACAAGGCTTGCTAGTGCTTAAAGCCTTTCGAGAGTCACCTATGAGCTCCAAACTTTAGGGGTTAATCCAGGCCAGAATGCACTTTTTTTAGTCTTCTGAAAGTGAGGGTCATTTTAGGGCAAGAAAAGGCTAGAGAAGTAGCATCAGAGAAGGAGCTCAGAGCAAATGCTAGTCAGAAAATGTTATTCCTCTTTTGCCTGTTTCCTGAGTAAACAGGACAGTTTTAATCATAAACCCACGTAAAGTGAATGAAAATACCAGCAATAGATTCTCAAGTAAAAGTTTAAAAATTTTACAAATTTTATAAATTGGTCCACTTTAAATCCTCTGTTTAATGGATTACATCACAGTAACATTAGAATCTGTCTCAGTGGGTTCATTTTACAAAACTTAAAGGCGTTCAGGTATAATGAAGGAAAGTTCTGGTTAAATCTTTCAAGTTTGAAACCTAATTAGCAGTGTTTTTGAATGTGTATTATTTTCTTTAACTGGTATTAACTGGCACTGTGCTCTATGAGTCTATGAGTGTAGTTTTTTTGGGATTTTCTCATCAGTGAGGGATGTTGGACACTGTCAACAGGGACAAGATACTGCCTTCGGTGTCCTTGGAAGGGGTCAATTAGTTTGGGTTAGGGTTAATTGGTCAAAACAATATGTTATAAGTAATAAGAACAGACAGACACAGACATCCAATAGCGAGACACCTCTCATTTTAACAGTGTGTTCACTGTGTGTAAAATAGCCACCGCAGAAAGGAAATACACTGTAAATTCAAATTACACTGCAAAAAACACTGAAAAGAAAAACAGAATAATGTATAATAATGACACTGGGGTGCAAAACATTTAATTGCTAATCATATTTTGGAAGTCAGCTGCTTGTTTTTTCATTTGCATGTTTTGTGCATTGATTCATCCTAAGCTGTTTGGTACATTTGCTAAATATACAAAAAAGGATGTTCACAGTGTTTATGCACACATTTAAGTGCAATTAAGTTTATTTTGCATCATTTGAGTCCTTTAATACATAACACCAGATTCATAGCAATCCGAGACATATAGCATTCCCTTTGGTCATTGTACTCTACAATCTTCACAACCGTTAAAACGACATGTATTTAAACATGAAAATCATGTTGATTAAGTTGTCACCCAACTGGTTAAACGTTGGTTCATGCATATTCCTTGTAGATCAGAAGCGGAAGAGCTGACAGACAGGTTTAAAAGCATACATACACCTCTTTTGGGTCATGTGTGTATAGCAGGCACAGGGCAGGGTGTCGGGGATTAAACACTCACTCAACATTAATTACGCTCAACTTTGCAGCAGGATCACCCACTCAGCTGTTTGTTTCCGGCCACTCTGTGCATGTAAGGTTTGTCTGACCAATGAGAAGAATGGAGGCAAGAGAAATCACTCGTCAACCTTGGCACTGTGTGAAATACATGACTGTATTTTAAGGGACATGCTATGTTTCCAATTCATTCATTGATTTATGAGCCAAATTACCCTGAATCAACACCAGAAACGTGTCACCCTGAGAAAGAAATGTGTCAGGGGTGTGTGAACCCATCATCAGCTGGTCATAAACTAGGACCTCAACCCAACTGTTGAGCTGATTGAAGGTTGGGTGTTGAATGGTCTTCAGGAGGGTATTTTTCTTGTTCAAAGCACTGACGTACTTGTTATATTTCTTTAACCAACTGATTTTTTTTTCATTAAACCAAATAAAAAAATGATGATGCATGTACTAGTTAACAAGGTTTTTATCCATTGAAATTAACAGAACTTAATGCTCCTTACAATATAAATATATATGCTAGTGTTTTACCTTATAAATGGAATTGATTGAATAGCTTTCTAATCCATCAGAATGTGAGTAAATCAGTATAAATCAAGACATACTTTTTGTTTTGTTTTGTTTTTGTTAATAATAGGGCTTTATATTGTCAGTGTTGGGAGGATTCTTGTAGCCGAAACCAGCATGTTGTGGCCTGTCGTAGACTGAGCTCTCCCTCTCTTTCTCTTGCTAACTCTAGCTTTAAAGTCTCTGTCTGAACACGTCCTGACCTAACAGTAAACGTTATGGAATTCACACATGCCGCACGTTTGTTCATCTGTCCAGTTACACAGCTTTATTGAGTCTTTCACTTTTATTTGTGTCTAATCCGTTGAGCAGGCCCACGCGCGTATGAATTCTGCTGAAAGATCTCAGGAATTTGACAGCTAAAAGATAAGATTGTGAAACGAACAAGCAACCTTGTGTCTTGTGATATATGTAGAGAGATTTTTGCATTGCAACACTTTATATATTTTTGTGTTGCAACACTTTATATATTTTTGTGTTATAGTTTATTATAACCAGTGCTTGTTTTTTTTTTTTAGAAATTCTGTACCGAACTGTTTTCATAAATTATGGGCCTGGTTATAACTCACAATAATAGTTAATAATAGTTTTGATGATTGACTAATCAGTATGTTTATAAAGAATGTTTAAAAACAACAGACGTTGACAAAAGTGCTATGTTTTAGTCAACATGACAAAAATTGTCATACAAAGTATCAAAAGAACAAAGTAAAACAAGTAAATGTATAAAAACAAAGTAAGGAATTTATGTATTTAGGGTATCCAGAGATTAAGAAAATGCTCGTGAACACCTATAAATGGTAAAAAAATCTAAATGTTATTGTAAGAAATGCAAGAGATTAAGAAAACACACATACATGCTCAAAAACATAAACGTGATTGTTGGGGTTACCAGAGATTGAAAAAAATCTTTGTAAATGCTCAACAACATAAAAGTGATTGTTATGGTTTCAAATAATGTACTTTGAAACATACTGGTTATTTAGCAAAAAACTTTTGTATGGGTTTTTGATCTTATGATAAAGGTCTTACATTTTTAAAGGTGCCTTAAAAGTCTTAATTTTGACCTCATGAACCTTGCAGAAACAGAAATGACTTAAATCAAATTAAAACAGCAGTATTCGGTAAAATATGTGGAGTGGAGATGTTAAAAAGCAATAATAACACTTATGTAGAGTGTATGTAAGAATGAAAGTGTGCAAGAGGGAAGCTTCAGACATATGCAAAGGCAAATGAAAACAGTGTATGGGACAGAAATAGAGAGCGGGGGTGAGGCTGCGGTCTCTGGATTATAGACTAGCACTTCTGCTGAGACGTGAGGAGGGAGATTTGAGAATTGCATGTCTGCTGCACAAAAAATGAGCTGGAAACACAACAACAACAAAAAAATCCCCTTCTGTTTATATACAGTATTTGGGGACTGGCACCATGCTTAGGGAACTTCCTGCTCTAACCACATATTTCCTGCTATAGTGAAACCACCAGGCTGGTGAGGTTGTTGATGTTCGGCTGAATAGGAAAGAGGTCTTTTGTGCTGTTTGTGGAGAGGGATGATGTCAAGTGCCTGTTACAGTGCAGTGCTTATTCTTTAGTGTAAGGCTGCATAACTTTTACTTTTGGCTTGGATAAGATATTTGAATGAAATGTCAAATAAGGTACTAGCCTTTCAAAAAAAGCCAGTTATTCAAAATGGACAACATTTAAAGGTCTGTGATACCCTGTATGTAAAATTATGAGATTTTCAGAGATATACATATGTCGGAAATTACTGAATGTCTTTTTATTGCGTATGTCTTTGTTGATGACATGCTGTTCATCATCATTTTTAATCCTTGTAACTGAAACTCCTACCTAAGTTTATTACTGAAATACACATTTACATTAATAATAGGGTGCACACAGTTGTTTATTTTAAACAACTTTTATTTTAAATTAACACTTTAAGAAGAAGTCCGAAATATGTGCACGTGCATTAATCGATATTGTTGCGTTAAACTGAAGATCGATTAAAATCGGAGAACCAATTTTTTTTACCCAGCCCTACTGCGAACGGTGTTTGCTGCTGTTTTCTTTGTTCTCCTTATCCATCTTCATTTGCTATTGGGGGTTGTGTCATAATCAGAATCAGAATCAGCTTTGTTGTCGTGTGTGTGCGTGTGTGTGTGTGTGTGTGCGTGTGTGCGTGTACACACAAGGGATTTCTTTTGGTACAATGGAGTCGGTCCAAACAACATAAGTACAATACAAACCACATAAGTACAGTAAAGTGCAACACAACTAACAAGCAATTAACATAAGGCTATGAGATAGAGAGTTTTGAAGGATTGGTGAAATCTAAACAGTTGAACAAAAGTCTATAAAGTGTAGTGAGCTATAAAAGTTTCTCTCGCCCCTCTCTCCACAGAGCCACACCCACACCCCATCCTACTCTGCACCATTTTTTGTGCATTTAAAAAAAATAATCACAGCCTGAAGAGGCTTGAAACACATGGGGTTCATAGACCTTTAACAAAAGCAATTAAAAAACGTTCAAAAGTTTGTAGTTATTCGAGATATAAAGAATAGTTTGAGCATAACACAAATCACATCATAGTTCCCAATTGTGGATATTCTTCCCATGCAACTCACACCCCTTCTTAAATTTTTTTCCTCTCAATCACATGTTTTGTTTGCACAGGTGATCTAAGTAGACTGATAGATCAACAGTAGTTGAAGATGGTCATTTAAAACAACAAAGTGTTATTCTTAGCAATTATCTGTCAAGAATATTATCAAACGACAAGTTCCCACCTTGCTTGTAAACACAAGATGGGTACAAAATTCAATGTGAATGTCTTAAAATAGAGAGTCACGTGTTTAATTGGCTGTGTCAAACTTGTGTCTTCCAGGCAAAGGGTCGAAGAGATGGGCTGTCTTCATCCAGCGAGAACCCTCGGCCGGTGCTCAGCAGTGGGGCAGATGGGCTGGGGGTGTCCTGGCAGGGGCCACGGACACTGCTCCTCCAGAAGAACTCTCAGGGCTTTGGATTCACTCTACGTCATTTTATCGTTTATCCACCAGAGTCAGCTCTGCACACCACCACCTTTAAGGTGAGGAGTTTTACTGCCATAAGATCAAGAAAATATGGGAAGTAGCAAAATAAAATATTGGTCTATAGAGGGGAGAGTTGACTGATGGGATTGCTTGTCCTACCAAACTCCAAAGTCATAAGCAAGTATTTGTGATTCTGGATTGCCAATAGAAGTAGAGGGTGTTGGTGCCTTGTAAAAAGAATTACATTTGCAATAAAATATAGATTTTTTTCTATTTGGATAAAGTGAATAAGTGGCCACAAGAGCTTTGAATGTCAACAACTGGTCCATTTGCGGTTCCTTCCGCTCTGTCTACAAACTCAGGACATTAATGGGCCAAAAAAGGTTAACTTATAAAAGCACTACAAATAAGGGCTGCGTGATAGCAAAGCACCAAATAGTCTATTTATATCAATAGACTATTGAAATATACTATTCTATTTACTTTTCATTTACTTTACAATTGTGTATAATTACAACTTTTCCCTCTATATTTATATAGTGCAACGTTTTCATTTCATTAGCACTTTTACTTTTAACAAAGTTTTAACTTCACAAGCATGCAAGAAACAATAAATTCCAATAATATACAATCACAGTTTTTAACTGCAATTTTTTAACGAACATCTGTTTAAAACTGTTAACTTTGCTAAATTTAATTAGATGTATACTCATCAATCCTAGCTGTGAATAAAATCAATCCTCGCTGTGCATAAAATCAATCCTTGCTATGCTCCCACACTTCAACTACATTGTTTTTAAATTGCATATGTAATTGAGAACAGGCTGCGTATAACAAAAGCCCCTTTGTGGAGAGCCTATATTGCATCTCCTGTCTTGGGCAGCTGCACAGTTAGCTTCCCTGTTTTGTGTTTGACTGGTACGACACAGTCTGGGTCAATTCGGGCTGGGGTGTACCAGTCGTTCAGAACATTCTAGTCCTTGCAGCATTCACTTGGTCCCTTTAATCTGAAGTCACCATCCATCAGTCCCAAGTTACCTATACTCATCTGTCCATCAGTCTGCCTGTCATAGGATGGCAAAGCCACCGTATTGTGTGCATTTGTTAGGAATGAGCTCAGTCAGCGCAGATGAACACTAAGCTGCCCACTTTAAACTGCCCGATCAGCGTTGCTCTCGTGCGTGATTTGAGCCCCTAGTTTTCAGTCTGGTTAACTTGTCAAGGTTGTGTGAGAGTTTCTAAACCATGTTTTTAAAACATAGAGTGAAAAATCTGCTAGTTGAAAGGTATAGGTCGAAATGATTAAAGGATTGGTATTATGAGGCTTCCTGCAGACGTGTGATTTAATTTTAATGGTTTACGGATAAAAGATAGTACTGACTGGGACAGGATTTGTTTTCTTTCGAAGCAATGAACTCAGAAGAAACTCACTGCTAGTGCTATCTGACCAGTAGTCTGTGTTATTGAGAATATAATATGTTGAATTATAATGAGAATAATATGTTGAATAAGAAGTGAAACATGCATTGAGTTTTGGGTCACTATATTTAAGTAATAGCTCACTCACCATTAACTCTTTCGGAACTCTTGCGAAGTGAATTTATTATGTATGTGTTCAATGTTATCGTAAAACGTGTAACTCATAGCTAAATGATAGTTTGTCTACATATGCCTGTAGTATGCCTTACAAAATGCTTTGAGTTATTTAATATACAATTAGGGAATTAGAGAATAGAACAAGTCTAGCAATCTAACTAACTTTTGTTTTATTTTCTGTTAGGATGAAGAGAATGGGAACGAAAAGGGTAAGTCACTTTAATATTTCTCATTTTCTTTGAAATACAGTCATTACATGAATCTAACTATCATTTTGAAACTGGTGTAAAGTAGCTGAACCTTATGGAAAAATGTAGCCAGTATTTTTTCCCTAATTGATTGACCTAAAAGAGTTAGAGGAGTTCGTGTCACAGTTGGTTGTTAGCGCCCTCTAGAGCACGTTTTGATTAATGTGTATGGAAGGTAATCAAATAATTCAGATTTAAATTGGGCTACAGGAGGAAGGAAGGAAGACACGAGATATCAAGCATAATTTGCAAGTTTTATTTGCATAAATTTTAAAAATAAATCCTTGTTATTTATCAAACACAATATAATTTTACTGTTAATGAGAGTATGAACCTTGCTGTACAAAAAATGTAATGCAGTAAATTTGAAATCAAGTATAATGCTTTATGTAGAGATACAGAGCATCTAAACTCATTCCACCTTCAAATTGCTTAGATTCATGTGGCCTGATAACAAAGTCTGCCTATGACAGATCTGGGAAATGAGATGGGCATCAAAGGTACATAAGCCCCACTGTTCCTAGATCAGTCTAATACCAAACCTGTTTGTTTTCTTTCCTCATCTTATCATGCCATCACGAGATACTTGCATGAGATTGATCAAAACACATTCTTCTGTACCAGTCTAAACATCAGCGAATGTACTTGTGCCATTGGAGAAGGATACCAATTCCTCTGTTTAAGCTTGTTTTAAATTGCTTATCTTTAAAAAATATTTCATAAAATTAAATAGTTTTTTTTTTTTTCCAAATTGTAAAATACCACAAAAGGTAAATAATGGTAGTTTGTAAATCACTCATATTTTTTCACTATAAAAGTAAAAAAAAAAAAGTTAAAAAAAAACTTGTTTATATAATTTTTGTTCTTGATGTCTGTAGTTTTTGTGTACATAGTTTATGTGTGCATTGTTTCTTTGTAGGTGTTAATTTACTGGACTGTGTATTTGTATATTTCATGCAGGCCTCCAGCGGAGTCGTCTGGAGCCCATGGACACCATCTTTGTGAAGAATGTGAGGGAGAAAGGCCCCGCTCAACTGGCTGGCTTGTGTACAGGTAATGAGAGATTAAACATGTTCACAACCACACAAAAACTACTGTTATAAATAACCAAAGCCAAACATTTGTTTTTGTGAATAGGCTTTAACTGACACGGATGAACAAAGATAACCTCAAACATGGTGGAGCTTTACAAATGTTATATAAAAAAGAGCTTAAGCATGGATTCTGTCTGCCTAATCCTTCCTTTCTGTGTATACATGCGATATTAACTTTAGGATAAGATAATCAATAATGTCACCATCAACTCTTGATATTATCGTTTTTTTTTTTGCTCAACTTAATGCAAGCATGAAAGAATATTTGGAAGTTTTTGGCCATATAGAATATACAATTTTTTGTTTAACTTTATTGTGAAGTTGATTATAAAATAGGTCAGGCATAATTTATACACTTTTTATTTCTCAGTTTGGAGGAATGTCTGATTCAGTCAATTCAGAAGAAGATACACTCTCTGATAAGACGTTGTCTATGAGACATGTCTATGAGACGTTTTCTGAACGTGGAAAGTTTAAATTCAAAAGACATTTTTAATTATATTTTATTAAAACTGTCATTTGGGAATATGAATAAACAGTGTGATTTTATGCTTCAACTGTAAAGTTGCAGTTGGTGGCAGAGACAAGACCAGTAAAAAAATGTTGCCAGTATGGCGAGCCATTTTACATTTAAACATGTGATCTAACTATCTGTAAAAATAATGAAAGATAGGAATAATTGTATTGTGATGAGTGAGGACTATATTTTAACTAGTCTTAAAAATAGTTTGAAATGTCTGTGATTCCAATCTTTTTTGCTGGAAAGTGAATTTGCTATATTTCTAATTTTCTACACATATTTTATATATTTACAGAAAGAGCATTAAATAGCCTGCCATACTGTAATCCTACATGAAAACCCAGACTCAGAGCAAGCATCTTTAAGAACGGAAAGTCAAAAACTTACATCAATAGTCCTTTAGTAACCAGTCCTATAGTAAATCCAACATTGGATTGTTGCTCAATCTAAACTATTAAGAAGTGATTGGTAAGCTCAGAAAAACTCAATCTTTGTTGGGGAACTTTGCCTTCAAAACCAAAATTAAAGCACTTTTTTAAAGCACAGTGATAAAAAATGAATGTTTTTATGTTAAGTAATACTTCCTAAAATAGAGGAGCAAAGATGCTTCTTCTGCTATATTGCTTATTGTGTGAAACAGTGGACAAAACAGGACTGTTGGCAGGCTTATATTTATGTTAATCAAGTTTGGTATCGGTGTTTTTATGTCACAAATCGTGTACACATCATAAGCAGTTTTGTCTGAAAGAAGTTCGAAATTATGATGTCATTTTACAACTGATTTTATAAATGTGACTTGATAAATTGTAAAAATTAATACAGGAGTGTTTTCACACCTTTATTGCACAGATTTGGGTACAAAAACCTTCCAAAATTATAAAAGATGACCTTTAAATTAATCAAAATTACAATATGAATTCACATAGACACAGAGCTGTAAGGGTCAGTAGTCACGTGGTTTAGTGCATTTGAGTTGAGCAGAAAACGAGAAAATATTTAAAACAGAAATGTCGGATGAGGCAACACTGTATAATGGTTTTGCTACCACATGAAAAAGCTCAAATCAATTCAGACCTGTGTTTACTATAATTTTTTCTGTATTTCACCTCCAATTAAAAGGGAATTCATTCAATTAAATGATTTCAATGTTTGGCTATAGTCTCTGACTATGTACTGCACTGTGTGGACATCTTTGCATGCACAACCCTTTTAGCTTTGTTTTTGCTCACTGCTGAACATATAAAGCATGGGCTTGTGTTGCAACTTGCCCTCTGAAGAGATGTTCTTAAGAACGGTCACTCATTCACAGGAATGCATCCTATGATGCTGCTGATATGCCGCGACACACTCACTCATGTTTCCTGTTACTAATCACATCAGCTGACCAGCTGCCAAGGATTCTTTCTCCTCTAGATTCTACTTCTGAATTTGAGAAAGAGTCTGAAATACAGCCCCGTAAATAATTTTCATCTTTGGCATGGTAGAATTAAGTTTTTGTGTTAAAGGCGGATGGTTTCTTTGTTGTAAAGAATTAATTTGGTTATGCTAGAGATTCTTCAAAGCTTTCAGATTGGTGTACTCCAACATTGCACACAGAATGTAGTAAAATCAATAAATATGTGTAATGCATTGACAGAACTTTAAGGTGTGTCATCTACCAAAAACAAAATACAGTTTGTTATGGGAAAAAAGAAGAATATTTCTTTAAACCAAAAATATTTTAGCATGAACTGAGTACTTCATTAACTGCATCCTTGTAACAACAGATCAACTTCAAAGTACAAGCCCCCAGTGCCCTCTGGTTGGTATGGTAACATTCACTGTAACCAAGTGATAAATAAGATGTATTATTCCACAGAAACAAATTTAAAGTGCATGAAAAATATAACTAACAATAACACTTAATCAGCGAGAACCTTGAGTCTTTAAAGAGATTATACTTTCTAGAGTTAATGGGAGACATTAATACCTAAAGTGTGTTGATTGTCTCCATATTTAAAAACCATTTTGGCCTCCTGGTATTGCCTTATAAATGTGGATTTCTTTGTCTTTAAAGTTGTACTTTTCCCTCAGTCTTCTCTCTGAGCCTTTGAAAATCTTTTTGTTTTCACTCATTTTGCTAGCTTTTGTGGGTTTATTTTTAGGAGCAACATGTCATGTGAATGAGACAGGTATCATGAGACCATGACAAGTCATAGACAGACATATCAGGGGGAACCAGGTCATTTTTCAAAATAAAACATGATTCAGACTTAGCAGCCTCATACAAAAATTGTCCACAGCTTGGGGACTGCCATTATATAAAACAATATTTTAGGTTTACCATGGTAAATTTATTAACTTTTTTTTTCTTCAAATAAAAATCAGAAGATTCATAAAGCAGTTTTTAAGAGATGTACAAGCTCTAAAAGCCTGTGAAAAATTGACGCTTATTTGGAATTTGTACTGTGCATTGAGCCCATCTCAGTGTACAGACACAGCATCGAACAAACACACCATGAACACACACCCGGAGCAGGGAGCAACCAGTAGTCGGGAAACTACAGTGCACCACAGCTGTGGTTGTTGAAGATGGGAGAGCAAGTGTTTCATCACTCACACCACCTTCAACTCAGTGGATCTGGGGATTGAATCAAGGACCTTCCAATCACAAGTCGATCTCCTTATCCACCAGGCCACAACTGCCCAAATACTTGAAGATTCAGCATAAGGGTCTATGGAGTTTGCTGGTCCAATAGTTCCAATGTTCCAAATAAACTTAACTATTAAAGCAAACGTTTTATAAGCTTAGATGTGAATGTGAAGATAAATGCATGGAGTGGGTAAATAACCCATTTATGTCTAGTACTAACATATTTCCAGACCATATCATAGAGTTCGGCGATGATTCAGATAAATTAATTTTCATTTTTTACGCCCTCTGATTGAGCTGCCCTTGTAACTAACCTGTACATGAACCTAATATCTGAGAAAAACACTATGTGATCACATGGACTGACTCAATCTGTATTACTGAAACAGATCATATCTAGCTTTGTGTGAGGTTAAAATATTTGGGAAAAAAATGTGTTTATGTCCAAAAAAAAAAGGTGGAAAAATAAATTTTCTGACTCTAACTGTATACATTCTAAATATAAAATTGTTTGGAGGTTATAATGCAATTGGTATGGCTTCTATTGAAATATGTAGGTTATGAATGGAATAAAGGTGATGAAAACCAGCTCCAGCCTTTTTGTGATCACTTTGTGTTTTGTGTTTGGGTTTGCAGGAGACAGGCTGGTGAAAGTCAATGGAGAGAGTGTACTGGGGAAGACATACTCCCAGGTCATTGCACTGATCCAGAACAGGTCAGTTCCTGCAGTCAGACTCAAAGCTTGTTTTGGGAGGACTTCTTCACCAATCCAGAACTAAGCTAGTCTTTTCTGCAGTGGTGTTGACTTGGAGGTTGAGGAGACAGGACATAACTAAGTGTTCACACATGATTCTTGTTCCTGTGGAATTTGTGACATGTGTTTTACGTAACAAACTGACCTCAGGCAGTGTTTGCTGTCTGGGTGATTATGTGCAATGCTTAGAAAGGTTACAAATGACCCAGGAGTTAAAGCCAATGTAAAGACTGCCTTTGAACTCAACCTCGTGAAGAACTCTTTGAAAATGTTGAATGTAGACGTTATTGCTGTAGACTGACTCTGGTGCTGTTTGGGTGTCTGTTTCTTCTCGTTACAGTGACAGCATACTGGAGCTCTCCATAATGCCAAAAGATGAGGATGTGCTTCAACTGGTATGTGTACATTGAGGAGCTGCAATGTTATGCCCCTTTTAAATATTACATATTTAAATGTAAATATTTGACCCTTCTTTATATCACTGCACCTTTAAGAAACTTCAAAAAGCAGTAGTTAGGCACCACCAAATGCACTGTTTATCTTTGCTCCGCCATGCATCCGCCATGCCCCCTGCTGAGGGAACCTCACCTGTCTGTCAGAATTCATCCAAACTGTAAAGTTGAGCTCTGTTTAAATAAAACAATGTTGTTTGAGCTGGTCTGCTACTGTTACTTCCAAGTAACAGTATGCATTTATGTATTTAGATGAGCTGCATTAGGAGTTCATCTGATTGGTTATTGGGAGGTGCTATGATTATTTAGCTGATTTCAGTTCCCAAGAGAGAGTTTACAGAATATGGAATACATTACTTGATTTGATCATTTTTAAAACCACACATAAATATTACATAAAAAAATTATTCTAGTGTTATGTTACTTTCTTGTGAAAATTGTGGTCATGTGACATGTGAGGTGATAACATTTTTGGACCCAGTAATTTGCTGACAGCACATATCCAATACTCCAATGCACTTTAAATTACTTTTCAGCATTCCTGTCTAAAAAAAAATTACAACTTGCATTATACAGAGTAAATAAGAAGCTCGCACTGTGATTGCTGAAATATGAACCACATCAGAAGAAGGAGTGGAATTCGGCAAGAGATTCTGGTTTAAGTTTCGAATCACTGCGTGTGTATTTATTTTGTAATGTGATCAGAGACTTAACCTGGCCAAAAATAAAAGTCCACTCTAAAAGGTTTAGATTGACTTTTAACAATTTATTTTAAATAGTTAATATTCTAGATGTTTTGTTAGATTTAATGGGTAGATGTTAAATAATAGGTAATGTAATAACCTTTTAGACAGTACTTCTAATGTAATGCTGGAAAAATAAAAAAGGAAGAGGTGGCTTAACTGTATGACTGTGTATTTAAATTTAAAAATATTTTAACTATGACAATAAGGCTGCTTTAGTATCAACTCAACTTTGACAAACAATTGCATAACAGTGACTTAGTGGGAATCTGGATAATTGTAAGACATAGAAGACAAAAGACATAGTGCACAATCAAATGGATTCTAAATTTTCCCACTCACATATTTTCTTCATTGCACAAACTACTGTAGAGCCCACATAAACAGATGTTGTAACTTGCAATTAACATTTTTTTATTTATTTTTCAATTAATCTCAAAATTAATTAGCAAATTTACCCAAAGAATATCCAGATAGACACAATTCTTCCAAATCTTTTTTTTAACCTTCACACCACTCTTTACACCAGCATCAGCTACATTCCAGAGATGACATCATCAGTTTAGTAACCCCTCCCACACTCCCAAAGGCTAGAGGGATGGGTAGTGAGAGAGAGCAAGAGAGAGAGAGAGAGAGCTTTGGATGGGTTGGGCTCACCATAGGCAGAAAGAGAAAAATAGATACGGTGAATAACAGAGAGACGTGACGTGAATGAGACATGGAACCGAGAAAGCGCAAGTCAGGAAACAAGAGGTAAACCGAAGCTGTTAAAGAAAACAATACATAAAACAGGGCATATTTGAGATTTTGAAGTATTTTTTGTTGACAGACTTCAAGCTTTCTGCGTTAAATAGATTTGCATGTTCTAGGAGGCTGCTTGTTCTGAGGCATGTAGTACACTTATTTGCTTCTCTCTTATAGTCAGTGAACTATGCTTCT
Source organism: Danionella dracula (assembly GCA_900490495.1). Classification (NCBI taxonomy): domain Eukaryota; kingdom Metazoa; phylum Chordata; class Actinopteri; order Cypriniformes; family Danionidae; genus Danionella; species Danionella dracula. Next base: position 3,795,529 of record UELW01000444.1, read on the forward strand.
GTTTTCACAGTAAATTATGAGTAGAGCATGTATGCATGGTTTCAGTGTATTGTTAGGTAGTTGTTTTAATTTAGTATATATTTCTACACAATGTTTTGTTCTAGACTTGCAGTGATGTCTCATTTATATGTGAGACCACAGACTAAAAATAGTTTTGGGAATGCTTTGGAAAATAATTTTTTGGATGAAATGCTAATTACTTTAGCTAACTTGCTGTATTAAAGTTTTTTACTTACAGGTATATGAAGCCTTTTTTTGATGCCAGAAACTTTTGAATGTGCTAGTGTTTAATCTTTGGCATACTTTAGTTGAAGATAAACGACTTTCAATTGCTTTCAATTCACATCACTTTTTACCAATTCATTTTTTTTTAAATTGTAATTATAACATTGTTGTTCAGATTAATCTTGATGACCCTTGTTTTTTTAAGAGGTTTCACTTTCAACCTTTGAAGACTTTTATAATTTTTTTCTCTTCCAGGCATATTCCCATGATGCCTACCTGAGAGGGAACAATCCATACACAGGAAAGGCCCAAAATCTTCCACCACCACCCCCTGTCCTCTACCCTCCACGTACAAAATCCCAGCTTTCTTCAGGGCTCATCCCTTCCACTGTACCAGCTTCCTCACAAATGGGACAAAATCAGCTAGACAACTGGAGCCGCTGGCCCGGCTCTTCGTCTGGAGGATCTCCACCTCTTGATAACAGGACAGTACCTTCCAGTAATGTCGTTTGGGCAGCAGAGCGAAGGAGCTGTGAGACAGGAGATATTGGTCTCAGTAGCCCTTCACATAGAACAGAAGAGATCCAGTATGGAATGACTGATAAGGGGCAACAGGCAACTGGACAAATGCGAGGACGCACATACTCGTCTTCTTCCTCCTCGGGAGGGATATTAAGCCCATTGCATCATGCTCACATTACCAACCAGAACATTGGTACTACCATGTGCCAGACTGGAACGCGAAAGGGAAGCCCACCATGGGCAAGCCCTTCGCAGTCATCAACCCCACCAACTAGTTGGAATGACCACACTCAGCAAGCTCTTTCAAATTGGTACTACAGCCAGGTACCCTGCCACAATCGAGAACGAGAGCGCGAGCGTTCTCGTTCAATACACCTGCGGCATAGAAGTTTCTCCCAGGACCGTTTGGCTGAGCTTAATAGGGCCAGGCGCTCCCAACAAGCAGGTTTCCCCCACAGTGCGTCACAGGACACATTGTTACTACTCCAGCAAAGTTCTGCTGCATATGCCGATCCCTACTGGAGCCACAGAGACTGTCAGGGTGGGCATGTGTATGGACAGCATTCGTCTGCTTTTGGAATAAACTCTTCAGAAAACCTTCTGGCTAGCCGGTACGGACATTCAGGGCGATCACTGGAAACTCTCAACAGACCTGTGGGGATACTCTCACCATATGTGGAAAGATCTGCTTGGGTTCAACAACCCCCAAACAGGACAGAAATCTATCAAAGGTGTGGGGGGCAATGCACTCAACACACAGTATCACCCAACCAAATTCAGCAGCACCAAATGCAACACCACACATCCCAACATCGTCAACATGCACCTCTACATCAAAACCTCACACATGTCACACAACAGCTTTCATCTCAAGTTTCACAACCTCACCAGGCAGCTCCTCAAGCAAGACGTTTACCTTCTTGCCAAAGTCTAGACGAGGAGCCAATTGGGTATCGTAGCTACAGTCCCTCTTTTAACCGCAAGACCGGGAGGATCTTACAGCAAGCCCAGTCATTTAGAGATCCCTCATACACAGGTCCACACCTCTGGACTCCTACTCCCAAAACGAGTCCCCCAGAGGCGCTTTCAGCCTCAGCCAGTTCTTCCCCAGCTGTACCATCCAACTCATCCTCAACTTCTATTCCCACTCTATCTGAAGAGTCAAACAGAACTTACCGACCCACTAATCATGACAGAGGGGCTGTGGAAGCAGCAGTAGAAGTTCAGACTCAGGAAGTGGTTCTGAGGCAGAAGCCGCCTACCGGCCGACGGGGTCCAAATGCTTTTAGACATCCACATTATGCCATAGCACTTGACTCTAGTGACCCTCTACTGTTTATCTCTGACCCGGCGGACACCTCAGACAAAGCAGAGAATACTATTTCCCATCGCAGGACAGATACCAATCTACCACCCCTATCCATTGAGGACGACTCACTTGCATCAATTCCTTTCATTGGTAATTATTTTTTTTTACCTTTAATGCTTTGTTTCCTCTTTCTTTTTAAAGCAATTTTCCCATTTTATTCTCTCACTTTTTTTCTATTCCTGTTTGAGCAGTTAGAAAACAGTTTTGTGTCCATAAAGCAATAAAATAGACTCATGGAAAGGTAGTGAATCACAAAACCTGGCTAAATAAATGTAGCATTTATGTCTATTCATTAGCTTACACTGGAATCTCCCTTATTCTGCCTGCCGATTTTAGTTGTCTGACTGAATCTGATTGAGTGGATTTAAATTAGCCCTGTTTGTTTGGTTCCTCTCCTACTTTTTCACATTGCCTCACCCAGTTCCATTCTGTTTAATATGTTTAGTAGACTGTTGTCTTGACTGAATTCCCGGCATTATGTAAAATTCAGACATGACAGTGTTTGCTAAAGAGTTAGCTTTAGCAATCAGCCCACCCCATTGTTTACTGTTTTATCGTGAATGTTGAGTTGAGTGTGACTGGTGACCTGTCCAGGGTGTACTGTGAAATTGTGATGGTTACTGAAGATGAATGGGCTTTAATTAACCATTCGAGCTTCTAGGATGGGTTTTAGATCAAATTGATGATGTTTGCAAAAGTGAGAAATACTAGGGATAAGTTTAGCTTATTTTAATTATGATCAGTTTTGTTTGAAAAAATGTCTAGCATGTGTGTAGTTTGTGTGTTTGTACTGGACCAAAGTGCAAAGCGTTCTTGTCTCTGCTTGCCTTTATTACTGAACCAAAGTGCTTGAGGAAATCTGAAGCAAAACCAGCCAGGTTGAATGCAAACTATTCAAAACATATTTTGCTTGACACGTAGGCAACAAAACAGGTCTAGTTAGATTTATTCAATTAAATACGGTTGTATTTAATATGAATCTTTAATTTCGAGAATTGTGTGATTATTGCATAACTGGATTTAAGCAGAGTGCTATTGATTTTGGAGTTTCTTTAAAAGCTTTCTGTTGGACTTTTGGTTTCCTTTAACGCTGCATTGGGAGCTGTAGCGCCAGTATTATTTCGAACCAAATTTAGCCTTGTTTCTAGGCGATTTTCGGAATCTTTCCAGTCCTGGACATCTTTTTGTGATCTGCTATGATTGCATAAGCCATCGTTAGCACAATGTTTTCCATCCTGAGGGAGGTTACGCTTAACCACTATGCTTTACATGAAAGTGCCCCACCTTCTGTATTCATTACAGAAGAGAGGTATGTAGCCAAACGTTCACCTGCATAGCAACAACTCACTTCATGAAGATAGACCTATACATTTTACAACTCCTTGGACATGTGTTCATATATAGAGAAACTTCACTGACATAGATCTCACAAGTGTTCTTTATTTTTTTAAATAACTCCTGGTAAAAATGTGCTATTTTTCCTAAGTATCTCAATGAGTGCCAAATTGTTGACACAGTGATTTATATAATTCTTATATAAGCAAGTATATAATTCAAGTATAAGCATAATGACTTGTTTAAAGCCCCATTGAGATATTTTCAGAGACAGTATATTTTAAAAGACTTCAACAGAGAGCTGGTGAAATTGGCACAAAAAAGAAATTCAAGCTAGAACATGTTACAGCATTCTCACACAAACACTAAAGTCAATCTTGCACTTGAAGCTTAACAGCTGAGATGTTTGAACTAGAGCTAGGGCTGCTTGCATTGATTTTCAGTCTATAGTTTCAAACTGCTTTTTCTGATCTTTGTAGAGTTTGTGTTTTTGAAAGTAAATTCAGTCACGAGTACAACAGGAGACAATATATTTAATCTAGGTATTAAAGGAACTAAAAGACTTCTCCTTGTCAGTTTGGACGTTGAGATTTGAACACAAACCTTTACTCCTTGAAGTGATTAATATGAACAGACTATAAGTGTATACAGACTGTTACACTTGCATGCTTTTTAAATATAAGTTCTGTAAAAATACAGATTTATGCACTTATTAAATTAAGTCAAATTATGAAGGAATTTCCATTGATTTTAAATACATTTTCTCCACAAATCCAAATTCAGTATAGCAGATTAAGTTGAGAATCTGTCACAAATATTCAAAATATAATATTTTGTCTTTTAAATATTTTTAAATATATTATTTTGGTTTCAAATATAAAGATATTTGGTTTCAAACACATTTTATGTAATTAACAAATAAACAGTAACATATTTATTACATATTAATTTAAGATGAAATTCCTAAATAAAATAAATGTTCCACAATTCATGAACACCTGACTTTCATTTATAAACATTCCAACTCCCAACAACCTGTAGTCATGTTATGGTATGCTTAACTGTTTTGCATAAGTCTGGAATTTTGCATTCAAATAGTTAGGTTCCCAGCTAGCAGTCTTTTACCATGAGACAATCTCATTATATGATTAACTTTTTTTACTCATCTCTGAAGCAAAAAGCCTTTAAAATATTCAGAGAGTTTAAGACAGTAGGGTTAGACTATAGCAACATTAATGCAGGTTGGAAAAGTTTTAATTTAAGTAGCTTTTTTGCATTTTCTCCTTCATTGTTAATGTTTAAGGACCCAGACATGTCAATCTCCTGAACTGAGACTTGCTAAAGGAAGTGGGGCAGTGAGCAGTGGTTTAGAGTGAAGGAGGGAAGGATGTGACAATTGTGACTACAATATAAAGGGGAGGAGTCTTCATCCATATATCATTTATCTACTGGCATGACCAGAAGAGTCTTGCTCATGATAGATCTTTGAAGATTTTAAATCTGCTGTTTTAAAAAATCGCATTCACATAAGTTTGGGTTTTTCATATTGGTTTGTTGTGCTATAAAAGGAAAACTAAATTGTCTTCTGTCATGACCGATGAAAACTTACTTGTCAATGTGCTTAGGATGTATTGAGATATTTGCTGCATTTCATCTGAAATTCAAAAATGTGTGAGAGAGAGGGACAGAGGGTCAGAGAGAGAGAAAGAGAGAGAGAGAGAGATGGAGCTCATACCCCAGTTTTAGTAATGAGGGCCTTTGTTAAAGCCACAGAGTGGTGGAGCAGCTATTTCTAACAGTGGCTGGAAAACAAGTACAGTTTAGATTCCACATCCTCAATTGGTGAAGTTTCTACTCCAGCTCTTTTACAACATAACTGACGAAAAGTAGAAAAGAAAAAAAAATCACAATGTTATCTATTCAAACTACCTCAAGTCAAAATCAGATTGGTCAATGCAGGTTTGTGTAGTCTTATTTTCCTTTTCTGGGAGCTCAAAAAGCCTTAATGGCGATATTCACGCCTATTGCTCATAGCACCGCCCAATAACCAGTCAGATAAACCTCTAATGCGTCTCAATTAGACTGAGCAGTGCATGATAAAATTATACATTATGGTATACGTGGTAAAATGATAAACATTAGTGGCATAAGTACAATTGTAGTCTCACAGAAGAATTTATGTAAGCTCATATATCCCAAATGTGCTGATGTGTTGAAACATAGAGAAGCAGAGGTAGCCATAATGGTGAATTTATTGTGTGTACTATACCTGCAGGAACTGAAAGTAGACATTGTGCATGCATGATCAAAATTATTTGCATCAAGAATTGAGAGGTACAATTATTATTATCAATATTTGCTGATCAAGTGGAGCCAAGATCATGCTTGATCAGCTGAACTTCGAATCTTGTTTAGAAATGCTCATATTTAGCGTTGTTTACTTCTGCCACCTTGTGGTGGGAATATGTGATGTTTCAGGAGACATACTGACTGAAAAAACTATTTACTAAAAGACCAATGTGTAGCCAAATGCCTTACTCAAACAGGCATTTAAAAAGGTAATATTATTTAAAATAGCTGTTTTGCCTTTTCTAGTAGCACGCAGAATATCCAATCTTGTTTTATAAAGTATTGATAAATTATTTGCTCCAAACAGTTTTGAATCAAAACCTACCTGCTACAACCAATCACATCTCACCATACACACACAACAGTGAAGTCTAAGCACTTTAATAAGAACGGAAACCATTTGTAAGTACAAAGAGGATCTCTCATATCCACATTGTCCACATTGGGCTCATAGTTCATGGAGGGTCTCGAGTCAGGTAAAAATGTTCTTTTTCTTTTCATCAGTTTTCCGTTTGTCTTGTATATGTAAAAATTCACTTATTTTGGGAATTGTGTAAACAGCTTTTTATCTCATTGAGGGCTCAGTTAGGTGTCAGAGAGCACCTAAGGTCTTCTGTTCTTTTACTAAAATCTTTTCAATTAACTCTGCTACACTATTGTTTGGTTTTCCGCTGTTTCCCTTCATTTTGGTTGGACTCCCCTGTTTCGCTTTTTTCCTCCCTTTACCAATATAACTGTCTTATTCTTGTCTTCCTTCCTTCCCTTCCCTTTGCTCTCCTTTGTTCCATGCCTCCCACAGATGAGCCGATCAGTCCAAGTGCAGATTTGAGGGCACGTCATGTCCCTGCCTCTTCTGTTGTGTCCAGTGGCGGTATAAACTCCGCCCCTCCTGTGGTTACAAGCCCTGCCTCCCAAACCTTCACCTTTCCCTTCAACCGCCTTTTCTCCCACGGCAGCAGTGAGTGAAGTGGAGAAAGAGAAAAACTTAGTACCGGATCACCATGTGCAAATTACTGAAGCAAAACAAGCTTTAAGTGCCCCTATTATACTGAAAAAAAGCTTTCATGTAGTCTTTTAAAATAAATCATAACCATGTCACAAAAGGGTGGCTTCCTGTAATAAAGAAAAGTTTTGCTACAATGTAAAAGTAATATAAAGAGTTTCTTAACCAGATATTAACAACATAAAAAATAAGTACATTCAAAATTGTATAATAGGGGCTCTTTACCAAATCGTGAAAATTGCATGTGATTGGCATCAAGCTCGCTCTAGTGCATGTAAAGTTGTAGTGCAAGGAATCTTTGTGCATGCAGTATCGTGAACATTCGTTATTCCCCATGCATTGTCCGGATTGCAGTTTACTGAGACTCTGATGCAGATCATCTTCTACGCTCAGAATCTTCTTTTGTTCCACTCAGCTCCATCACAGGCTCTTTCTCTCCTCTACCTTAAACTATTATTGTGTTTAAAGACTAAGGAACATTGTCTCTCTCTTTCTACATCTCTGTGAGCAGATGATCCAAAATCAAATCGTCGCTCCTCTTACCTGTTGGCCATCACCACTGAACGCTCCAAGTCATGTGATGAGGGTCTCAACGCTTATAGAGAAGAAGGACGAGTCTTCTCGTGAGTTTTGTGGTTTTACTACAGTACAGTGTATTGTTCCTTTAAGCGTATTCTTTGACACATTACTCTTCTTCAACAGGAGGCTTCCCAAAAGAGTCAAGAGCTTCTTTACTGAAGGGGTGATTTAATTTACTATCTTCTTCTTCATGTATTATCTTCATTTATAATATTACTATCATCTATATTAGTTCAGTGTTGTTTATTCCTGCATGAGTGTATTAATAATTGGCATCGGATTTCCATTTCTTCTTGAAACATTTTCATTTTGTGCCCTGTGCTCAATTTTATTACCAGCTATTATACAAATACAAAAACTGAACTTTGTACTATGTTTTGTGAATATTCAGTGGATTTGAGGACATCTAAAGGCAGCACTATGAAGTGTCTGAAAATTGATGTGATCACTCGGATTATTAAGTGATCAATGATTAATCGTACCTTAGAATGAAAATGACATCCTAAGATTGTGCTATTTTTCCAAATTATGAATGCATCTTTATAACAATTTATCTGAGGCGGTCAAATAGAAGAGAGAAATTGCCCTCCTTAAAAAAATATTGTTTTAAAAATGTATCGTAATGCTTTTGCTTTTGATTATTTTTGCCTTTTTTTTTACAATAACCTCAGTTAATGATGAAGTTGGTACAACTTTCACTTCAGGGCTATAACTTGCTTTCATTTGAACCAGGATAAAAGATTCTGCAATTTAAAGATTTGGCAATAGTTACCAATATAAAATGATATAGAGTGGGCGTCACAGTGGGGAGCCTCGGGTGGGTTCTCCCCGCGATTGGTGGGTTTACTCTGGGTGCTCAGGTTTCCCCCAAAAGGAACAAAAAAAGTCGTCAAGAAGATGGATGGAATTTAAGGATGGACAGATATAAAATATTTTTTGGCTATATTGCTCAGCTCTACTGCATATGCAGACTACAGAAACATATAGACTACAGAAATACTGACTAGTTTTAAGACAGCTTTAAAGTATTTACTTTTTGTGGAAGGAAAGTAAATATTTCTGAGTATGCAGCCAAAAAGTATGTATATTCAAAGACACATTCTTCTCACCCATCATTCAATTATTAGATTCTGAAGTTTTTTTGGGTTTATTTCTTCCTGTCATCTTGCGTCACTTTGCACAAACTGCAGTCTCTAGGAGATTTAGAAGTGAAATCAAATAGTAAAAAATGGCACAAATCTGTTCTGAAAGTAACAAAGAAGTGAACTAAAACATAGATATATTTGTGGGATAACGAGGAATGAAGGCTGACTATTTCTAATGTGAAATATGTTGTGTAGGGGATGGCATTTACAGTACTGGAGCATCAAAAGAGAGAGTTTTATTAAACATGACCCTGAGACTCTTAAGCTGACTGGATGAGTTCGTAATAATATGTATAGATCAACCAATGAGAAGAGCAAGGCAGAAATGTGTTAACCAGTTAATTGATTTTAGCATTAGACTAAGCTGTCAGTGTAACATAAGTGTTTTCGTCTGTGCTGTACCATTATTTAGTCTCTTGAAGGGCTGGGAGCTGCAGAAGAGGCTCGATCTAAACGCCACTCTACCTCTGAACTGGGTAACATCAGCTATAGTGATGTAAAAAGAGAAGGCTGGTTGCACTTCAAGCAGATTCATACTGAGAAGGGCAAGGTAAGAGACCCAGACAGCAATCCTGGTTCATTGCACCCCTTCTTTCTCACTTTCTCAATATCACAATCTCTCCTGCAGAAAGTGGGCAGTGCCATTTGGCCATGGAGACGGGTATACTCTGTGCTCCGCTCCCATTCTCTGTTCCTCTACAAAGACAAGCGAGAGGCGGTGCTGAAAGGGGTAGTGCGAGGCGGTGGGACTGATGATGAGCAGCCAATCAGCATCAGAGGCTGCCTTGTGGATATTGCGTACAGTGAAACAAAACGCAAGCACGCGCTGAGGCTGACCGCCCAGGACTTCTGTGAGTACCTGCTGCAGGCTGAGGATAGAGAGGACATGCTTGAGTGGATCAGAGTCATCCGAGAGAACAGCAAGACGGATAATGAGGTGAGGAGGATGGCCCAAGCAATGTCGTACTGTTCATGTAAGCATTTTTGAGGTTGATGATACCATGAAAGGAAGAAGTTCTGGTGTTTGAGAGCAAGTTCCTCTCTTTGTGGTGTCCGCTGTCAGCATGCTTTGCTTTCGCTCTCAGGTGTGAAGATAAACATTACAGTGGACATGAACCATTTAGGGAAAAACTATTTAAAATATATTGTATTGGAGGTAGAATACATGGCAATAGGGTATCAATTTTCTCATCAATTTCAAAAGATTTTAATTTTAAAATCCTAAACACGTCAGGGTTTTTCTCTGGTGAGTGGCTTATAAAGGGTCATTTAATGAGAGGAAATGATCATGCTAAATTTAAATCTTTGTGTTTGTTTATAAATATCAATGTTTCGCAATGTTTATGTTGAGTTTTTTTTTCTAGTTTAATTATACCTGGTAAAAAAATTATAATAATAATTCTTTGTTTTTTATAAAACCGTGACAATGATAGTCTAAATGATAAAGTAATTTGTTTTCATTACATATTATTCAAAATGTAATGTCTAAAATAAAGTCATGATGATTGGTTTAATGTATAAATTGTATTCGTTTTAATTACAAAATGTATATCACTTTAATTTCTAATGACAGTCTAAAATCAAAACAGTATTTTTTTGCATTACATATTATACAAAAGTTTAATTTGAATGTCTTTGACAAAAACACTTTTTTCATTACATATTATGCATTATTGAAATTTAAATAAATAATAATAATAAATTTATAATACTAATAATTTAAAAACACACCATTTTTATGTGTACAATTATGTCAATTGTAATTATTTTGTAAAATCATCATAATGATGGCTTATAATTAAAAAAGTACTTTTATTATGGAGCATATCATACAAAATTGAAAGTCGATTGTTTAAAAAAACTTAAATTACATTTTCAGCTTTTTTTTCATTTGCTGTTTAAAACAATAAAAACAGCTGTTATTGTAGTTAAAATAAAAAAAGTTGATGCATTTCGAAAGCATTTGATCCTTCTGGACTAGATTTAGGACTATATAGATTATTAGATTTAATATAGATTGTTTTCATACATTTACAATTGTTATGTTTTGCATGTTCATGGCTAATAAAAACATCTATGTTGAGTCTACTTTACATCTAATTGCACCATTATCCTTTTTGTAGGAATTGGGTTTCTCAAGGCAGGCTCTCATCAATAAGAAGCTTAATGATTACAGGAAGCAAAGGTGAGATTGTCGACTCCTGTAGCAACTGTAACTACGGTTGATATTCAGATTTGAAGATGGTTCCTCTTGGTTTCCTTCTTTAGTCCAACAGGTAACAGATCAGAATCCTCACCTAGAGTGTCACGCATGACATTCCTGCTCAGTAAACAGGAAAACAGTGCACCACCACGATCCCCAAAACATGAGGCCAAAGATGAGAGCAGCCCCCCGAAATCTCCCTGGGGTATAAACATCATGAAGAAAGCCAAGAAGACTAGTCCTAAAGCCTTCGGTGTGCGTCTGGAGGACTGTCAGCCTGCTACCAACAATAAGGTTTGTGCTTTTTGACTGTTTCTTTTCGGATTTATGATGTTTACTTTTATATGTTTGCATCTGTTTAGTTCATCCCTCAAATTGTGGAGATCTGCTGTGGCCTGGTGGAGGACATGGGTTTGGAGTACACAGGCATCTACAGAGTGCCTGGAAACAATGCCGTAGTGTCCAGTTTGCAGGAGCAACTCAACAAAGGGGTGGACATCAACATCGCTGAAGAGGTGAGCAGCTGATCGTCGAAGTGTTATGAAACCCCCGATGTATAAATTGTTCACTTTTGAGAGATTTATGTGTGTTGAACATCACTCATGCATATTTTTTTTGTCTGTTATTTTTGTATATTTACATATCATTCTTGCTATTTTTGACTTCCTTGTTTAAAAATATGCCACATTTATCTCATAATTGTTATTAGGAGCCTGAGTTCTCTTAACCTATGAAAAGATTTGCTAGACTCACATAAAACATCCAATCAGTTCATCCTTTCACCATGATACTATGTGTGTTTAATTCAGTTGCACTTTTAAGTTAAGTTGATTTGAACTGGAACATGGAAGGGGGGTTTGTGGCCCTTTAAGCAGAGGCATTCTCATAGTGACTGTTTGTTGATTGCTCTCAATCATATTCTTTTTCGCTTTTTCGATGTTGTGCAGAAATGGCAGGACCTGAACGTGGTCAGCAGCCTCTTGAAGTCCTTCTTTCGTAAACTCCCTGAACCTCTCTTCACTGATGGTGAGCTTCCGAGATGTTGTTTAGGAGCGTAAGGGCTAGAAAGCATTTGGCACCGTTTTGAAAGAATTTTGTCACATATTCTTTTTCTGTTTCTGTTTCTCTCTTTTCTCTTCAAGATAAATACAATGATTTTATTGAGGCCAATCGGATGGAGAGTGCCAGTGATAGGTTAAAGACAATGAAGAAATTGGTAGGAGCTTGTTGTTTGTTTACTTTTTTGTTAGTTTTTCTCTCTCTCAATTTTTTTTCAAAGTTTTTGTTTTTTTGTTTTAAAATAAATAGTGTTTTTTGTTGGAGCAGTAGCTTATTAACTTTCGATTAAAATAACTTTTCAGAGAAACATTTCTGTTTATTTAATCATGTTGTCTCTAATAATATACCAATGTAAAATTGGATCCAGTGATTAGTTAAGATAATTGCAATAAAAAACTGGAAAAACTGTTTATTTTTAGAACATTTTAACCATAGCCAAATAGTTTTTTGCCAAAAATGTTTGATTTGTACTGTAAATTTTTTTCTGTATTTTTAATCTTTTGTGAATGTTAAGATATGAATTTGTCACTGTGCTAGGTTCTGTTAGATAGGTGTTAAATTAACAAAATGTTTTTCTAATCCCATAGTTTCAATGTTTTAAAGAAGTCAATGAGCAATTTAAACAGTTTGTTCTTTTGAACGTGTTTTCATTTTAAATCATCAATTTGCAGATACGGGGTCTACCCGATTATTACTTTCACACTCTGAAATTTCTCATTGGACATCTGAAAACTGTGGCAGACCATTCAGAGAAGAACAAGGTGAGCAATGCCTTATTTTCTTTGGGGCAGTTTATTAATTTCAATAATTACACCTGCTAAAGTTATCATTGGTGTGTGTATCCAGATGGAGCCACGTAATTTGGCTTTGGTTTTTGGCCCCACTCTTGTCCGAACATCGGAGGACAACATGACGGAAATGGTCACTCACATGCCTGACCGCTACAAAATAGTGGAGACACTCATTCAGCATGTGAGACACTTCACTGACGCACCACACAGCTAAACTCTACCTAATGGGTAGTATCAACCAACAGTTGTGTTCTTCTCTACACAGTATGCCTGGTTTTTCAGTGAAGAACATGAGAAGGATGAAAAGGTTTGTTTTTTTATCTTTTAAGGCCTCATAGCTTTGCTAATTTTTGTCTGTGATTATTGCCTTCTGGATTTGGTTGTTTTAGTTTTTACTTAAAACCTATTTTTCGGTTTAAAAAAAAGAAAGTTGTAAAAAAAGTATAAACAGTGCTAACACGGATTATAATGTTAGCGCTTAACAATTCTAGTCAGCTTAAGTGACAGCAAAGAGACAAATAAAAGATCAATTAATGCAGCGGGAATCTGGAAATACTTGGTAATCTTCTGGAAATAAGTGCAGTCTTCTGAAAATAAGTAAAATAAAATTATTGTTCAAATGTGGATCTTAGTGTTAATATAGTTTGTATTGTTATCATGCTGTTTGACTAAGCAGCAATGGCAAGAAACCAAATTTCCTTGAAGTCTAAGAACATACACCTGAGATTGAATACTTCATGATGACCCATGTTTTGAGGTCCTCTATATATTTGTTTGTTTGAAAGTGTATATAAATCCAATACATAAATTACGGTGCCCTATTAGTTTCTTAGCAAATGGGTTTTACTTAATGAAAACCAGCTGGAATGCAATTTTTGTGAGCCATACACATCAGGTTGATAGGGTGATACAGGGTTCTCAAGTCTCACAAATTGAGCATGCATCTCACAAGTTTTGCCGCTTTTTATACTCTTTCATTCCACGCTTCTCACACAAAAAGATGATTTCATAGAGGTTTACTTTAACAGCACATCAACACTTGGAGACATGCTAAAATCATACTGAACTTGTACGAGTGGGATTTCTGTGCACCCTTGCTCTTGTTTATGCAGAGATAGGTTAAAGGTATTCAAACTACTACAGTTGGCAACAAAATATGTGACACTACTGAGGGCTAATCAAACGCGAGCTGCTCAAACATTCTCAGACACCCATTGGGAATAAAGAACACTTGTGGTCTGGTGCCAATTTATGAATTATTATTAAGCACTTAAGTCTCTGTTAGCTATGTACCTAAAAGGGAAATTATTGTTTGAAACAAAATTGAAGTTGTATTATTTTTCCTAGCCATTTTATTTTCTTTGCTATTTAAATCCCGGAAATCATCTGCAGCATTGCTAAATTAAATCAGTGAGTGGGAAAGACACCAGTAGACTCCAAAGATCCTAATTAGGCATCATAAAAGGAAATTTATTAGAAAAAGTTGACCTAATTGACTAAACAGATTTGACTTACTGACTTACTGTCATGTTTAATTTTTACCTGTGCTCCCTCAGACCCCAGTGGACACAGAGGATTTACAGCCTGCCCCAAACATTGATCACCTGCTCTCTAACATTGGCCGGACAGGTCTGATGGGCGAGGCTTCAGGTGAGATGGAATAACCCGTTGAAGCCATGAATACCCCCTAAGAACTGTGAGAAATAGTTAGTTATAGTTCTCTTCAGCTAAGAAATACTCTCCTCTGAATGTGGATGGACTGGTCTGTCGGTCGAACCGGAGAGAGTAGTAGAAAACATGTCTCTGTTTTCCTGCATGTTGACCTCTACATTGGTTTCATTAAAGCAAAAAAACTTTTCTCAGTATATTCACTTTCTACTGTCTTTCTCTGTACATTTCTGCATTCGTTTCTTAGCCGAGCCTGTGGAACAACTGCTGCGGTAGGACGGGCTTTCCCTGCCATGCCCTCTGTGTGTGTTTATGTGCGTGCACATGAGTGTGTCTAATGCATTTACATGAATAAAAGAGAGACAGAGAGTTAATGTTTCGGTTCTGTAATGAAAGGCCCTATTTAAACCCAAGCATGTTAGCACCTAGCTGTAAACAGGAGTGTTAACTAGTTTTTTATTGTTAATAGTTTCATACTAGCAGATTTCAAAGACTGTTAAGAGTATTACTGGGTTAAAAAGATGCCAAAAAGCTAAAAACCTAATTTAATTGCAAATACACACTTTCAGCATTTAAATGAATTTAAATTGACTGTATGATCAATAATAAGCATCACTAAATCCTGGAAAATGGGGCTTGTGTGTTTAAAGGTAGTTGAGTTTTGAATAGCCCCTTATTTTTGTACAATCCCTGTTTCTGCCCTTGCCTCTCCCATTGCTCCGTTTTGGGTTGATGTCATCACTATGTGCTGTGATGTCATTAGTGTGTGCTTTGTCTGTATCACTTCTGCATATTTGGGCACTTTCACTTCTTCATCTAAGACCCTGTTCACATAAAGTTGTTTGAGTGGAAGTTGTGTGAACATGGTCTTTATCACGTTAATGAAGGCGAAGCTTAATGATTGACACAGAGGCTGCTATATAATGTCTTGCATATTAATGAATTAACTTATTCACCAGCATCGCATAAAAGGTTGATTCTCCTCTGTGACTCTCATTAATATGGCATATATTCACCATGGTGCCAAAATGTTAATTATTTTACTAACTTCCTCTTACAATCTCTCCCTGTCTCTCCCTGCTTTTAACTGGCCAGATTCAACCAACAGTGATTCAACAAAATCAAAGGTCAGTACTGACCAGCGATGTTCTTTTGTATGGGAATTGTTGAAGAGTTAGTAACTGGGTGGTTTGGTAAATTAAATTTGCTCAATGTAATTTAGTTAAAAATAATAATATTTTTGTATGAATATTTATAGTTTTTTTTACTTCATCAAATATTGGTTGGTGTGGATTCCCTGAATGAAAATGGGGTGGAAAATATCAGGATGGGAGTTATTTGGCAAAAATTTTACATTCTCTCATAAAGATTTTATGCTCTAGCTATTTCAAGGATGATTAAAGTACCTGAATAAGCACTCAAAACTAACTTGAAAGAGGGAAACCAAATGACTATCTGAACTACTATAATTAGCATTATCTGCAATAAATTATGCAGGTTTGGTAGGTGAAAGACACTTGAAAAGGAAGTTACTCAAAAAATGGTTTGTATTGAAAAGGTACCATGTAAATCGGAATAATAAAAAATGCTTTTAAACAAAAGAAAAGGTTCAGACCAGTGCCAATGTCTTGCACTGCCATTTAATCGCAGTGTGGTACAATTTCCTCCATTCTGCTGCAATTCTAAGTAATACTGGCAACCATGGTGGCCACCAGATGGCGCAAAGGGACTGATTTTTCCAACACATGCAGCAGATGTGGGATAAAAGATTATGGATGTTAACAACTAAAACAAATAAAGTTAAATATTTAAAAACTGGCAAAAAAAGTAGACAAAAAACTGACTGTAGACACCATACCTGATAAAAAAAGAATGTTCTACTGTGGAAGTAAAGTCACAGTTTTGGTGGCGCAATGATATGAACCTTGCATTAGCAAGCAATGAGATGTGGGTTCAAGTACACAACATTTTGCTCTTTGTGAGTGAGTTCAAATCTGTTTCACGTGAAGAGCAAGCAACTATCTTTTTTCCTCTGGAACACTGTTTAGGAAAGAACACCAATCTGTTTTGTGCGATTATTGCATAATATTTGCAAAATAACACAAATCTAGTTGTCTGAAAAATAGAGAACCCAAATCTGTTTCTGAGCTTTGTGTTTCTGAACCCAAATCTGAGCTTTCACTCTTGATATGTAGTAGGAAATTATGGATACAGCTTTTCATCGTTTGCCCGATGAGCAGGTTCCCATAGACAGCAGTGTTAACAATAAATTGAATATAGCTCATGGCGGGTGGGCCTTTACTCATTTGCCTCAATTGCTTTCTGCTAAAACCTACAAGTGATGTTACACTCTATAGTATGTCTATTTGATATACAGTCAACAAAGTTTCCCATTGGAGCAAAATCTTTGTGAGAAAATGCAATTGTATTTTGTGAGGAGTCAAAAGTTGAATGCATTTTGTGAGGAAACATAATTGTGTTTCCCAAGGGAGCAAAATTTTTGCGAGATGAAGCAAATCTATTTCAGAAAGGAACACAATTCTTGAGAAAGAATGTAAAATGTTTTGTCAGTGATCTCAGTGTTCGGGAGAGAATGTAAAATATTTGTAGACATGCCCCCTACACCCATCCTGATTTTCTCCCAAACAACATGCTTATTTCAGGGAGTCTGTAGGTTGGAATTTTGATCTTAAATTTGTAAAAAAAAATTGTCCTATTCAAATGTTTCTATAATGATTTAATAATGTATGCATTTATATCATATTGTATTAATGTCTATTTTACTTCTAAAACTTGATGCTTAGGGATCCTGGGGAAAACGTGACTTCACTGCGAAGGATATCCTGACTTTATCCATCATGTCTGCTGTTACCCGAAAACGGCGTAAACGGCACAACGGCCGCCTCCTTGGCAGCAGCACAGATGACGATTCTGAGCTTGAAGCCGTTAAATCTTGTAGCTCAGACAAAGATGACCTGCGAGAGATGGGCCAGATGGCATCCTTGTGTGCTCCACGAGCAGAAGAGGAGGAGGATGATGATGAAGAGGAAGAAGACGATGAAGATGAAGTAGAGGAGGAAGAGCGTGAGATGCAGAAGGCACACAAGCAGAAAGAAGCAGTGGATCCCTGCATATGCTCAACAGAGGAAGCTCCACCAAGAATTCTGCTGAGTGAAGAGGAAGAACACAAGTCTGAAGGGAAGGGGCGCAACTGGCGTGGAGATGACGCTCGCTCTATTGTGTCAGGCTACTCTACGCTCTCCACTCTAGGGCGGAGCTTAGGATCAGAAGGACGAGGTGAAGATGCAGATGATGAGCACAGTGAACTAGTGAGTGAAACCGATAATGAAAGTGGATTCGCCTCACGCTCCCTCACTCAAGAGAGACCAGAAAAACCAAACCGTTCAACTCAAGACACTCACTCCTCTCCTGAACCCCCAGCACCAAGGAGTTTTCTCTATGCACACTGCAAAACATCCACACACTCCCCTGTTTCTGCCACCACACTAACTCCACTTCCTGCTTCACACATCCCAGCTGACTCCGAAGATGCTGTGAATGAAAGTGCAGCACGTTCATCTACCACTTCAACCTCCTCATATTCCTCCACAGCCTCCCAGCGTCTCCAAAGCCGAAACTCTTTCAACTCCCACCGTCTCATACAGTGTGACACCCTTGCTCGCCGACGGCTAAAATCAGACAAAGCCAAAGGGTCCTCAGTAGACCTTTCAGAACTCTCCAGCTATTCCACCAATGAGGGAGACCGTCGTTCAGGCACCAATCAGATCTCTGATTCCTCCCCATCTCCAACTGCCAAATCCTTTAGAGGGACTAGCCTACAAAGCCAATTTACTACAACATCCATTGCTGCACCAGGAAGTAGAAACTGTGTGTTTACTTCAGGGCAGGGTTCTCTGGCAGATCAGGTTCGAGCTCGTCTTATGGGCTCAGCAGATGATCTGCGGAGTGTCGGTCTGAGGAAACAGCTCTCGCCAGAGACCCGCAGAAAGAGACGTGCCTGGAGGAGGCACACAGTGGTGGTCTCTCCTACAGAGTGTTCAGAAAAAAAGCTCCCAGCCCAAACCCCCCAAGGTCTAGTTTCATCCTCCACTGTTGAGAGATTTGGGACTGGAGAGTCTCATATGGAGTGCGCAGAGACTGAACCTCCTACTGCACATCAGGTCATGTCTACCTCGCGCTTTCGGGATTTCTTGTAGCAGTGGTGCTGTGAACAGGTTTGTTAATCAAGAGAGCTGCTCTAAGTTAAACATGGGTACTTGGTACATTCGAGGTGGGTTCACTCTGATTGTGGTCACATTAGGGCTTTTCACATTTTCCCTTTCATTTCAGGTAGTTTTTAACTTCTTAAAAGTTCCCTAAAGGTGAAGAATGTTCTGTGTGTCCATTTTTATTCATCACATGTCCTCTTAACATTAGGATAACATCCCAAATGTTTTGTGATAATCAGTCATAAACACCCAGGGATCCCAACACCCAGGACAATTTGTCAACATCCTCCCTAAACAGAATTACAAATAAGTTTCATATGGGCTCTATGATGGTGACTAGGGAAATTAGCATTACTAGCATTAGCATTGGAATGTTCTCTCAAACCTTCAAACTTTACAAGATTGTTTCATGAAGATTATAAAACAGCATCCAAAAATTATTCAACTTATTCAAATTATTAGTAGATTTCCTCAGCAACAGTGTGGACTTTCTGTAAAATCTGAAACTGTGAAAGTTACTTTTGGTTAGCACCTGTTTAGACCTCACATGGCTTTCTTAGCATTAACTCCTTAGCAATGCCTTAGAATAGCTCTTTTCCAAATTAGGGACAGCAGTCATTTTAAATAGGGTTATGAAAGAGTTTCACTTAGTTTTTAAAATGATTTTTAAATGATGTAAAAGACAGTTATTTTACCCTTGATCTTCAGTCTCGAAAGCAACATCTCTTTCTAAGCATTATCTTAAAATCCTGCTTGAATCAGAATCAACTTTCTGACATCATTCTCTTGATCTGATATTGAAGCCTTGGAATGAAACCATGTCGTAGTATAGTTTGTTGAAGAGGAAGAGATTTTAAGTTGTCAAACAAACCAAACAAAAACATGAAACATGGCCCCATTAGCCTCATATTGATATCGGCCCCATAACAAATCAATTCTACTGCTTTTTGAGTCAGTGTGAATATATTGTGTATAATTTTCTATGGTATTAAACAGACATTTTACCATTTCACTGACTTTTTAATCATAATGTAAATATACTTTCTTGAGATTAACCCAAAATCTGTCCATTGCTAGCAGTATGCTTTGAAATTAATTACAAAAACCTGTTGTGTGTGTCATTGCAAGAAAGGAGGAAAGGCATGAGGTTATGTTTTATTCAGGGTTAACAGTTCAAGTGTAAAAAGCCCTAATGTTGCCAGGTACAAGATTTAATCTTCTCAGTTAAATATTACGATTTTAGCTCTATATCCCAATGCCACTTGGAACATGTAATTATGGCTAGGACAGAACATATAGTATACAGTATGCCAAAAAAATAGTGCCCCTCCAAAAACCCAGAATATTTTACCAGATGGCATTGCTACATCCAAAATAATACATGCTGAGAATGTTCATAAACATAGGAGATATTGAATCAAACATATGAGTCATTGTAGTGAAGGAATATTAATTCTTAATAACTAGGGCCATATACTGTATATGGTTCTATGATAGGGAATATAATGCAACTATGTTTTTGTCATTTGAAAGTAATATAAATTTTAAATTACATTTTTTAACAAAAATTTTGGGGCACAAAACTTTCCTGGCTTTGTCAGCTACGTTGCAAACAGTGCGTTTGTTCACATGCAAATGAGTAATGATGTCATGCTCCGATTTCTGCCATGTAAACCTGGTAAATGGGTTTTATGTTGTTGGTTTACTGCCAAACACAGCTTATGAGAAACATGATCGTGGCAGGTAGTTTTTTCCTTGATAACTCCATTTCTCTTTCCATGTAAAGACCTAAGCGAACGTTTTTGTTAAGAGAACAAAAATAATCCCTCCCTTCATGACAACCTCATGGGAAGGGTTAAGGGGTAGAGCTAATGGGAATTGCATTGGGCTCAAAAGTAAATCCACAAAATAGTAATATAGAAAAAGTAAATTCAAAGAGAATTTAGGTTGTTTTCTATCATAAAAATTACTTCTGTAAATGTTAATAGCAGATTTTGTGCAAGTCCATACAATGTTTCCTTACCCTTGCATTACCCAACACTATTTACTTGGGACACTAACCTTACAATCGAGCCGATATCCAAATGGATTTAAAATGATAAAACTGACATTAAAATAAACATTTAAAAACAAGAAGTTCTGTTTTCAGAAAATGGCATCCTTGGATAGATTCGATGATAAAAGGAGGCTCAGAAACTCATAAAACGAGGCTCAGAACAAGACAAGTTTCAGCTATTACGAACGATATCTGTAAATTTTACTTGACATGATGGAGTTTAACGGGCCAAGATGTTCTCTCAGCAGATCTAAAAATATTTGTGTTGGTCCCAATAGATTTCTAATCCTCAAGAGCAGAGTGGGATTGGTTTCATTTCAAATTGAAAGAATGATTTTTTTTATATTCTGGACGTATTGCCATTCCATTGCACACCACTTCTACAAACAAATGAGAAAATAATGCATCACTGTGATTCATGTTATTAAAATGAACAGGTGGGGATGTAAACTGTGGTTTAATTTGCAGTGTTAAGTACAAAAACGCAACTGTTGAATCAAATATGTGTCTATCTTTCCACTACAGCATGAGAAATGGGCTTTTCACTGTTGCTACAGAATTGTTCCTTCACAGTCTCTTGCTTCTTGTCAGTCAGTCACATGACAAGATTGTGCTCACACTCTGAACCTATGGAGATTCAGACAAATGTGCCGGTACAGTATTGGTGAAACAGTATTAGCAGACGAGAACAGTGTTGATCCTGACAGACTTTTCCAGTGTGAACTCAGAGATGACCCATCAGAAGGGTGTGCGTTCACCTTCCCTCAAATCGATTCAAGATGTGTCAGTTTTTGTGTCTGAGTTGCTTGTGTAAACTGTGCGTGTCAAATATTTTGTAACATTTGTACAAAGCCTTGCTTAAGTTAACCTTGTAAATACACATATTATATTGTTTTTTTTTCTTATTATTTTTCATGGTTTACAAAAGTGCACTTATAAGTGCACGTCGTTTCTTTCAAGATGTTACTTGAAATGTTTTTTCCTTCAGATGTTTTTTGTTTGTTTTATACACAGTATATATTATACATCTATTTTGTATGAATATAATAAGTACCTTTATTTGGAAATATTGGGGTGTTCCTGTTTTAACTCCGCTAGACTGTTTTCCTGTTAATGGCCTTTCTCTGTGACTTACAATTACTATGCAGAAATCTATTCACCTCAATGCAAACAACAGAGATCTAACCTGCAGTGTCTGTCACATGCTATAATAAAATTCTTATTGCCGAACATTTTTCAAGCTTGGCTTTTACTTCCTGTTGTGCTGTGGTTTAAGCCTGCTGTTAAAAAGAAGGCCAAAATGTGGAAGTTTTTTTTTACAGAACAAGTTTACCTTTTTTCGGTAAGGTGAGCCCAGTGTGTGATAAAATACACCTGATAATTGTATTACTGCATAGAATGTTTGAAGCTCTGATCATAAAACAGTGTTTCACTTGCATTTCAAACATTTTAAGACAGTGTTATTATTGAGGGACCTGAAAAACCTGTTTACTGACAAGTGTGCGAAGGGAAACTGTTACACAACTTAAATATGCATCATATGTTCTGGGTGTCTAACTTTCAGGATTTTATTTGTTCTAAAATTGTATTTAACATGTTTATGTTTCATTCAATGTATATATAGAAACCTGACATAAATGTTATTCAACATTCTATATTCACAATAAGATAGATTTTCTCTGAAAATTAGTAAAAAAAATTATTCGTGAAACATATAGGTCCAAACCAAAACCACTTGTGTAGTTGGTTGATGGTTCTATTGGAAAATCCAGGATTGTCGTCCAAAGTCATGTTTAGAAGCATAACATTCTGTGCAACTGGGGGACCAGTTTAAACCTGTGTTTTGCAGCAAGGTAAGTGTTAACTGGTGGACTAGTTTTGACCTGATACCCTCTTTTGGTTTGGTTTGGAATTTTTTTTTAACCAGTAATAGAGCTCAAAAATTGCAAGCTTCGAACATCTACCACCAATCACGTTCTGATGAGAATAAAATTGATTAGTTTAAAATGTTATTAAAAGTTTGTTTACAATATAAATTATACAATTAATTAAATCCATTGCTTTGAATTTTTTTATTTTAATAATTAATTCATTTACGTGTGTGTTTCAGTTACGTTGGTTCGCCAGAAGGTGGCAATATCGCACCTGTGTGAATAAATCTCATACAGCAACTCAAATCACGGCTTGACAAACTTCAAAATCCAATAGTTTAATTGGGGAACATCCATGAGGTGCATGTTACGCATGTAGAAAAGTCTGACTCTATGAATAAATGCGAGCAACGTTTTTACTCCAGAAAAAGAGTGTTATGTTATCAACTCGAGTAAACAGCTGAAAACAAAAAGGAGAGGCAGCATCTTATAGAATCTTGGCCGTTTTTTGTCCTTTAATCGATACCCGGGCTCTCGAAGCCATGTTTAAAATGATAAATGTTACAAGCAGAGAGCGTGAAAGATAATATGTGCGTTCACCAGCAAAGAGCGTGAGAATTAATATATGCGGTCATTAGTCGACTGACTCAAGTTACGCACGTGGGGTTAATGGAGCGTCAGAGGTAAACGTCGTAAACTCTCAGGCGCTGCTCTCTGGCGGACAGGACCCTCTCCTCCACACATTCACACTTTTAAACCACCCCGCGGCTTAAGCTTGCTGGGTTTCCAGAACCACTGCTTGTAGCCGAAAGAGCAAGCAACATGTTGGGGAGAAAGAAGAAACCAGAGACCGTTCAGACTGCGCACAAACCATTTGAGTCGAAAACACACGACCCGCTACGGAGGCTCGGTAAGATTTCTTAACTGTCTAAAATAGTCAAATGTTGTTATAAGTATCACATTATCTTGAACTTCCCGTAAAGTTAACAAAAATTAACTAGGAGCACGGTTTTCATCCAAACGTTTTTTGTGTGTGTGTGTGTGTGTAAAGATTCAAGTGAATCGATTCGCTATTTACATAAATCAGTGAGACCTTTTCTCTGACAAAATGTGCAAAATTCGAGTCCTTCAGATTTCGAGATTTCACAGTTGGACCTTGAAATGGCATTTTTATAGACACCGTATTTCTTTTAGCTCTTTTGTTTAAAGTACTACCACGTTTCCGCAGTTCTGTGATTTTATTATTCTAAAAGTTGAAGGAGTCGTCATAGCACATATGGCACAAAGCTGACAGCTTTTACTTTTGTTTTCTTTCAGGAAGAGCAGAGATAAACAGTATGTTTTGCAAACAAGAAACTAAAATATATTTGATTATTCTGTGTTGAGTATATCAATCCAGAAAACAATTAGCGTCAGTCTTTGTACACCTGACCCTACCAATTACATTCCTTGGCTAGTATGAAGTTTATCTTGTGTCACTTGAAAAAAGAGTTGGAACAAAAACCAGCAGGATCTGCAGCCTTCTAGGAATTATTTTTCCCACCCCTGAATTTTTCTTTTCAGTCGGTCTCCTGATCTATTAAAAGCACTTTTAGCATATACCAGTTGCATTTTCCTACTAATGACAGTAGCAGAATAATGAAATAATTTGGATAATATGTCCTTTTATTACCAACTTTCTTGACAATTTTTTTAAAGGAACATCATCATATTTCTCCACACGAGTAGCTAGAGTAAAGAGATTACTTTGAGAAAAATAAAGAAGCTAATGTTTAATGAGACAACATCCTAAAAATAATCTTTACGATACTCTCAGTTTACTTATTGGTGGAGTAAGAAGCTTATACAGATGAACTGGTAACGGATCCATTCTTAAATAAAACCTATTTAGTGAATCTAGCATTGTATGCATTTGGGCTCTCAATTTTTTCTATCGTTTTTTACTGCTAGTCGATTATTCTAGCATTTTAATGGGTCGATTAATCGGTTCATCGGGTAGATATATATTTTTTTACCATCTGACCTGAATACAAAAAAAAAAGTTAAAAGATGTATAATTCAATAAGAGGTACACTTGTTCTAAGTGTCATGGTCTGTGTATCAAGCTATGGTCAAAAATCCATAATAAGGTATCTCTTCTATAATTCCATTGTAGTTTTACCTACTCTGTTGGTAAAATACAACAAGATTGTTTGAAAACTATTGCTGCTTTTTACTGTCTTGAAACTGGGTTTTGTTTGAGTAGCAAAAATGACCAGTCATTATTTCTAGTGATGAACATTCCCACATTTCAAGTCAAGGAGTCAACCACACACCGATTATCTCTCCACTCTTGTTATTTCTCATCTCTGCCTCTCAGCTGCATTGCCTATACATTTCCTTTTGTTAACACTGTTTTAAGAGCTTACCAAATGTGTTATTACCTGCAACAAAAACGTCTGTGGTCTAGTGTAAGCAAAAACAAAAAAAGTACTAGTTTTGCAAGGTTAAGTGAAGGAGGACAGTTTTAAAAAATTGTCTTAATTTTGAAATCATTCTTTACTAATGCTGTATTATCCTTGTTAAGCTCATAGAGTATCCAGATGGCACACAGTGGTTAAAAAGTAGGGTACACCCATGTTGCCAGTGCATCAGCATTCAGCCTCACATTCAGTCATGCAATTTAGAGCAACCAGTCAACCTGACCTGACCGGATTTTGTTAAAGGCTATTCTTTTGCTTTACTGGCTTCCCTTAACTACTACCTAATCACTGTGACTGAAGTTACCTGTATACAAAGAGCTCTGTTTAAACTGTTTCCAGTCTGCCATCCAGCATGCCTCAGTTTAATTAACTAACACTCGTTGGTATTGTTTTCCATAGCAACCAATAGAGAATTATTATAGCTGAGCACTGTTCTGCATCTAGTTTCCAGGACTACTTTATTGCTGCCATGGCTACTATATCAGTGGATACACTATAAATGCTATCATTGCGCTGTTTGGTGTGGTTGAAGTGTAAATATTGTCGTATAAATGGCAATTACTTGGATGAAACCAATGAAAACTTAAATATTAAATAGAAGCATGTTATATCACTTTTGGAATTAGATATTGTAGATGCAGCATGGTTAGTTTCTTAGAGTAGACCACCTTCCACACACACACACACCCAATAGATGTGCTGTTTTCAAATAATGAACTTCACCTAGTCATCCATGCAATTGTGACTACATTTTGCTCTAAATTTAGATGTGGTAACCACAAGACCTTAGGTGAACTCTAGGTAACTTGGCAGCATAAACATTGAATACAAACAGCATGCATATGGCTTGTCTATATTTACAACAATAACTGCCACTATTTTGTTAAATGGTAAGTTAATAATAATAGCAGATAATTTTTCTGCAAACTTTGTTTTAGTTTTTTTTTCATGTCAACTGATATTAAGGTCATGGCAACTTGACTGACAACTGCTAACCAGCATGTGAAGGGTAATGTTAAAAAGCAACAGAGAAAGTTATCATAGGGTTCTGCATTAGAGTAGAAGTAAGTTGTCATGCTGCAGTATATAGGAAGAGCAATACGACAATGCTTAGATGTGCTGTTTAAGTGGAAAAACTATGCATTAAGAGAAGACTATTTTATTTGGGGCTATGGTTCTAAGATCCCTGTCCTATTGCTAAGTTCCAATAAAGTCTAGACAGGGAAACTTTTGAGGGGTCACTCGCATCTAAAAATGTCACATCACCCCCCTGATTCAGCATGGGGCCTAAATGTTCAGACTTGGAAATCTTAGGGAAAATTGGTCAGATTTGTAAACAAAATTTCAGTGAAGTGCACACGAGCACATGTATTAAAAACAGTAACTAAATAACAAAGCAAAAAAAACTAGGTGCATGTGGAAAGGGAGCCTTGGGGAATTGGAATTGCGTAACAAAGGGTGTTACAGTGAATAAGCTTTGCTTGTTTGCTTACGGATACAAAAAAACCCTGTACCCATAGCTTTGTGGCACTTGGGAACTAAAGATGACATCAAGATATGCAAATTTGTGTGGCATGTTTTGCAATCACTTCACACAGGAGGAAAGAGATCACTGTCTGACTGTAGGTACAGACTCCATCTTGTGTATAGTTATGCAGTTTTAACGAATTCCTGAAACCACATGCTCATTGGATCGCTCTCAGTTTGAAGTTTAAATATTCACAGTAACATAGTGACATCAGTCGTTTCGAAGCAATGGCAAGAATGCTGTTATGTAGATTTGCAAAAGCTGCAAAAATGACCCTAAAAGGTAACACTTTATTTGTAGACAATAAATTAAATGGTTCACGTTACAGTCTTCAGTAGACAGATATTCATGTATAAAATCATCAAAGCATTAAAAAAAGATTAAATGCTTTAATCATGAGAAATAAGACAAAATATAATGAGAACATCAAACCCTTGAACTTGTGTAAAAGGTATGCATTGCCTAGAACAAGCATTTTAAACTGATTAACTAGTAAAAAAAAACAGCTTGTTCACGTTTCTAGACTTGAAAAACATCAGCGTTTTTTCCTCCCTCCTGCTGCGGGAGTGCTGTCTTTCACTCACACACTGGCTTTATCAGGGGCTGCACATTCTGGTTGCTGTGGTGAGGGTCTCTGTGCTTCGAACACCGCTGCTGTTCAGCAGAAGAGTAGTAAAGGGGATTTAGGCACATCTTCTCTGTTGAATAAATAAAAAACTGTGTATATATATTTTTTCATGACTTAACATTTCCCATTTAATCTAATATTTTACTCAGAAATGAGCAAAAATTGTTTTGAATAAATGCAGTTGCTGTTAATCAGACACCATAGGGCAGAAGAAGAAGAAAAGGAATTGTACTGTTCAGCCGTGTAAATCTCCATGCTGTGAAAGAATGCAGAGCAGCCGTCTTACTCAACAATTCTGTTGAGTAAATGTTTGAAGCTCTGGGAGTCAGCAATGGACTCATTAACATGCATCTATTTTTTTATTTTTGTTTAGTGTAGTTAAATCAAGACCATTGTATTTGTTGACTTTGATTAATCTACTGAATACCTTGCAGTGTTCAAAAAGTTTTAGATGATTTTTAAACCAGATAATTATTATTATACTTAATATATTATTATTGTTATTAATATACTACTTCCTTGTTGCTATCATAGTCATGTGTGTGTACTGTTATTATGTATTGCCTATAGCACCAGTTAAAGCCTGATGACAAACCTATTGGCAAAAGAATAGCTCTAAAACTTAGATTAAATAACATCAAAAGATGTGTTTTGTAAGTTCCATACATTGCTCTGACGCTATTGTATTTTCCAGAGTGTCAGGGTATGTGTTTTTTTCTTTCTTCTGTATCCTGATTAACTCTGTGTCGTGTGATGTAGTGGAATCATATGACTTGCAGTAGTAATTGAAGTCGCTATTGTTATAAAAGTGAATTTTTCAAACGGATTTGTTTGCAATTGCACTTTATTGTTTGAACTACTTCACTTTATTTTGGTTAGATGTTTTTTAGTAATGTAGCACTAAAACTTTCCCGAGACTTTGAGTTAGCAGAATTCTTTCATGCCCAAATCCTCTCTCTGCCCTCCCCCCTGCTCAGTCTATTGTGAAACACCACCGGACATCGCAGCCAGGCTTAGCTTTGAAAAGTCCATAAAGCACTGTGTGTTCTAATGGCTGCTTTGCAATCTTTCTCCAAGCTTGCACAAGGCTGGAAATGAGGGGAAGCATTTTAGTTAAGGAACAAACCTACAGTTGACAATTACAAAAGGCATGTTGACATGAGCAAAGGTTTTCAGTTATTGTCAAATTTCTTGTAACACACATTGTTTCTCATTTCTGGTGAAACTAATTTATTTGAATTTAATGATGACTTCATTGCTGGCCTCCTGTCAGCTTTAAGTATAATGGTTTATTTTGGAGGTTTCTTTTAGTTTTTTTAATGATGCATCCAAATCATGAAGGCTCAAACAGTTCAGTGTTGGGTAGTATTAGTCTCTAGCTAGATTATGAGAACAACCTTGGAACGACAAATGAATGAATTATGGTATGTATTTTCTTTAGCAGTGCTAGAGATTGGTTTGTCCTGGTGCTTGTAGCCCTAGAGAGTTCACGTTGTGTGACACGTCAGATTTATTATGAGTAGCAGGTGCTGGAAAGACTGGCATAACTTAAAGTTGTGTGTGTTTGGTTGTTATAGGTGTTCTGGATGATGAAGACGTACGTTTGATGCTGCTTGGTTCAAAGATGATGAAAGTTCGTTCTCAGCGTTGGCGGAAAGACAGGAACCTGAGGCTTCTGGAGGACTGTGTGACCGTGTGGTGCGAGTCCAGCAAAACCTCTCGGAAGGGCAAAAGACAACAAACCTGTGAGTTTTTTATCTTAATATCAATCATGTTATTGTTTATTAACTTTCACAAAACTCAATGGCACCAAAACTGGTATAAATGATATGCACAAAAACTACTAAAGTTAATTGAAACTAATTTTAAAGATCGGATCAGAGAGAAAAAAATTGTGGACTCAACAATCAGATTTTTTCAGATTTATAGAAAATATTTTTTGATCCAAACAAACATCAAGAAGTTTATTGTAATTTAACTGTATACGACTTCACTGTTTAAACTATTCATAATTGATATACTTGCCTTTTATTTCAGTGTTCCAATTATTAATCATCTGTATCACTAATTACTTACACTCTAGCGTCGCGTAGCCAGAACTTTTTGGAAAGTCTGAGGATTTTGTAAGATTTTTTTTGGGTTGAGACCGTTGACCATTATGAGGCCATTTGACTGAAATGATAAACAACCAATCCTATTGTCGCTTGGCATAGCATTTTGTTTCAGGGCGCAGAAATGTTACCACAACAACTGACCAACATGCAACAAGTTATAATTGTTGACAAAGGGTCAGACAGACAAGGAGAATAATACTCTTCCCAAATTCAGTCGGCAAACAGGTCAAAACATCTCTCTTTGACTATACTAACAGCTTCGATCAATATTTGTGGACGTCTTTTTAAAGAGTGTATTCCATGAATTTCTCATACTTTGGCAAACCCAAAGTTTAGTTGTTCTTTAACATCATAGATTTTCAATACACACGATGGATATTGAATGTTCTGTATCTTATTCCTCCATGCTGTTTCAGGGCAGAATTAAAAAAAATATATGCAACACTCACTACTACCAGAACTAGTCAAACCATGACTTCAGTATTGTTTAACTTTCATACCAAACTCATCAGATGTTTAGCTAGCATTCCACTGGCTAACACTACTCGCACTCTAATCATAAATCCTTGAAAACACACCTTTAAAAATATGTACAGTAATACACTAAAACAAAGTGCATCATTCAACCCAATTACAAATCCTAAACTTGTAGTTTAGCAAGTTTTTGGGTGCACAGAATGATAAGATATGCTTCACTACAAATCATCGACTTGAGTCTCGATTACTCACTAAATGAAAGAATGTGTACTGATTATAGTACTCAGAAGTTTATTCAGGCACATACTCTCATTAAAAGTCTGTTGTTAACCTAGACTCATCAAAAACAACAGCCACATTTTTGATCATTGTTGAAGGATTTGTCTTAGTGCGGTGATCTGTAAACAGTGACCCAATTAATCACATCATGTACTCAAAGGTACAGATGTTCCACTCGGCGTAAAACAACATAGTCTGCTCTCGTTACTTATACAAACAGACTGTAGGTTGATTTAAATGACAAACAATCATTAATGAATTTATATGGGTTTTGGGTAATTGTTATCATTAGAGTATCCTTGAATTCAGTGAATTTGACAAGTGAGTTGTGTTGATAACTTATATACTGTTTCTTTATGTAAATGAAGCAGAAGAATGATTTATACCATGGATGTGAACGTTTTCGTGAACAAATTTTTAAAAAGCCAATGCAGTGTTTTCCCTACTGCGTAGTAGAAAACTCCTCCAGCCAACATCTGAATAATATTTTTAAACAATTACATGCCCGCTGAAGAAGTCTTTGTTGTCTTTTGTTTGCTCTGTTATCGTACAAACTAATGTTATTTACACAGCAGTATGGATTTTGTGAGTCTACATGGCGCAAGCCACTCTTATCCACAAACTCCCCCTCCAAACCTGTAAACCCAGGATAAACTGAGAAAAAAATATGTTATTAGGCTCTGTGTGAAACCTAACTAACAATCTCAGTTATCTAACAAAGTGTTCTTTATTTTAAAAGTCTGTTTGTACGACATATAAATAGAAAGACCAACAGCTTTTAAAAGCATTTAGGCAAGTCTAATGATGGGGATTAAGTTTCTTCTTGAAACCAACGCTGTGATCCAACAGGTGCCAGGTTTTCATTGGGGACTGGATTTTCAAATCTATGCAACAGCAAACAAAAAAACCATAAAGTTTAATGTGTAGCTGCCTGAACTGATTGATGTTTGTGTGTAGGCGTATTTGTGTCTTTTTATCTGGCTCAGACAGCTTGTGTCCGAAATTTGTTTAATTTCCTATATTTTAGCGTTTTATGTGTGACCTAAATGGGGAAAAAAAAAATTATCTCTTCAAGAGGTTGTAATATTTATGTCCTGTCCGAGTAGAAAAATATTAGATTTTTTAAAACTAGTAACAAATGATATTTTTCTTATGTATACTTAAAATTCAACAGTTGAAAACTAAATTTATCTTGTAACAGGACCAACTTACACCATGTGTGTAAGTGAATCATGAATCCTGGAGTCCCATCACTGGACAGCATACACCAATAAATCCTGAATTTGCCTCATTCTCACACAATTTCAAACAACCTTGTTCGATTAATCAATTCTAGTAAAGGTGCTCTGTTTTTTAATCAATAATAACAATGTATATTTTTATTTAATTGACATCACAATTATTTTGAATAATTATTTGAGTTTTGAGCATTATTTTTCATTTTAGTTTTCAAGACATTTGTCCCTGAGCTCACATTTACTCCAAACAGCAAATAATGAAATGGAAAAAGATAACAACCCTTAAAGTGCTTAAAAGTGTAAATTAAATTATAAAGACAGTTAACAAAAGAAACAGTGGATCAATTTATAAAAACAGTGAGAAATTTGCTACTAGATCTTATTTTTCTTGTACTTTTTGATGCACGCCTACTATTTATCAAATTTTATTTAGCACTCCTATTCGATTAACTGCACAGTTCTTTTTTCTATTGGTATTTGTGACATTTCCAAAAAATCCCTATAAACGGTGTAAGATGTAAGATTATTTTTTAATTCAATGCTGTACAGTACATTTTTCATTGAAAAAATATTTAGTTAACTTTCAAAACCGGTTTACTTTTTTGTCACTTTAAATCATTCTTTTGTTTCTACAATTTAATTGTCCTGTAAAGCCAGTAAAACATGCCCTCAGCCATTTATTGTTGATCCTTTTTTTACTTTGTGGTTAATGTGATCCTGCTACAAATCATGTGACTCGATGTGATTAATGTCTCAATATGCACTCATCACTTGCTTTAGAGTTACTGTGTCACCATGTTACTCATTTGAGATATTTACATTTGTAACTCGGCAACTAAGAATATCCTGATCAGTCAACCATAGACTGTAGTCACATTAAACACCTCTTAAAATCTTTTATTTGCTGTGACTGAAAGATTTTTGGACCCTTTCTGGTTTTGAATGTTTTTTTTTAAGTGCCTATGAACGTTTTTTTAAACAATACTGCATTGTGTAGGTATGAAATCTTGTCCTTGGTGTTTTGGTTATATTTTGGAATCTGATTCTCCTAATCTCGACTAGAAGCATTTTTATGTCTAAAGTACATTTAATGTACATTTAATACAAAAACTACACAAGTACTGCACAATGAACTACACTATAACAATTAAATACAACATTTAACAAAAAAACAAACACAGATTACAAAGAAAGATTTAAAAAGCCTTCAGCCTTGACTAGAAAATCACCTAAGCAGCTCACTTCAAAGCCGAGGGGTAGCTACAGTGAAATCACCTTGGAACAATGAACGGGCAGAGTAGCCTTGTCAGCAGACTGAAAATACTTTATGGATTAGACAGGAGTTAGGAGTTCAGAGATCTACTTGATCTGACTGGCTTGACCAGTCAGTGCATGAAAAACAAATAAAAGAATCATAAATTTAATTCTAAAGTGATTGGGCGCCAGTACAGAGAGGCCAAATCTGGAGTAATATGGTTGAATTCTTTGCCTCAGCCTCGACAGTCTGGTAGCTGACTTAGTTCTGAAATAACTTGAGGAAAGTTTTTGTCCGCTTGGGAAGACATCAAGCATTACTATAATGAAAAGTATAAATGAGTCTTTCAAGATCAACAATAGAAGTTGATAACAGGTTTTGACCACTGCATTAATTTGTTAGTCAGACTAGCGGCCCCAAAATCGAACCCTGTGGAACTCTACAAACAAGTGGTATCGATGAAGAGGAATGTGTACAAAGCTCCACAGACTCTTTGAAATCAGAAGAAAACCAGCTGTAGCATTTAATAAAATTCAATGCTTGTGGTCATTATTTGAAAATGACTCTGTACGTCACAGTTTATGTTATCCCACTTTAATGTTTCACTTTTCAGTTTAACACTTCAGTGTACTCATTAAAACAGCTAGTTGAAACCCACTCCTGTGTCCCACTGGCCAGAGTTACACATACTCAGCTGCTCTTCTCCTCTTCAATCTCAGAAATCCCATCACTGCTTACACAGCTGAGGAGTAAAAATGAAGTGCATTACTGGATGTGTGCTTACAGTATACAAACAAGCGTGCATGTGGTTTGTTATAATGCACCATTTCTGTCAAACTTTTTATGATCGAGAGGTGGAAAGCAATTCACAGTTATGAAGGCAAAATAACAAATCAGAAAACATAATGACAAATTTGTAAAAAAAAAAAAGAAGAAGAACAGTTCAGAAAACACAATGACATTTCAGCCAAAATAGAAAGGTATTGTACCATTTGAAAAATGACAATTATTTCTGAAGTTTTTGCTATGGAATTCATTGTTTTCCCACATGAACTTCTAAACACCATATTGGACTGTATTTACATGCTCCAAATTTCCACTGTCATTTGACACTGCTTGAGCCTTCTGTCAATCAAACTACCAAGGAAGCTGCATTAACTTTTATTTATGCAAAAGTTCATCCACAGCTTCCTTTAAGCAATTTATTCCATGGACTGCTGGCATTTTTACAATTACTGCAGAACAATGTATTTCCTCGAAATAGTGGTTAATCAGTTATAGCCAGCCTCTTTTTTTTTGTTGTTGCAAAAAACGCTTTTAATGATTGACAGCAGTTTTGTCCAATCAAAGCCAAGTTGTCAGTTCTCAAATGGTATAAAATCATCCCGTTTACTGAGTTGTTCATTTGTTTTCAAATTTGTTGTTTTATTTCCTGAATTGTTCATTTGTTTTTGTTTCATTTGCTGGATTGTTTTCTGAATTGTTAATTCGTTTTTTTATGTGCTGGAATGCTTCATGAAGCTATTTTGTTTTAAAATTTGTAATTTTTTTTTTAACTTGTTCCTTTGGTTTCAGAATTATTAATTGTTTTGCATCGTACAGACCATTAACTGGGACAAATATAGATAAAAAATGCATCAGTTTTTGCTCTAGAGGAACATGAACTGACTTCAGTGTCATTGCCCGATGCAGATCTGAAGTGAGGTGGATTAGTGAGGAATGAAATTCCACTGTTAAAAGCAACACTCTTCTCCAAACATGCATAGATTAGGAATGAATGATTGCGAAGCTCGCCAAGCAGCCAGTGGCAGTGGGCAGGGAGTATTTTTGACAATGTCTATCTGTTCCTGTGCCTCTTCATTTAGCTCAGCGTAGGAGTTTTCACAGGTCAAAGACCTTATTGTTGCGGCTTCTGTCTGTGATTATGGTTTATGGCAGCCTTCTATTTACTTGTGCAATTAAACTTCTAGTATTAAAGTTGCAGTCATTTTGAAATGCCTTGGTAGTACACTCCTAGATAAAGGGAGCAGTCAGGAGTGCACTTTGGTTGACAGATGTGACAAGACAACAGATGCTGTTTTGTAACATGATGATGCTTCGTTTCCAGTCTGGATATACTGAAATTATTTCATGCTTTTATCACCAGAAATCTAAACTAATGTATTGGTCTTCTAACTGCTCTTCACAAAAATACAGTTCACAATTCTAGATCAGAACTAAAAAGCTGGAACACACAGCAGCAGTCCTTAGGTCTTTACACAGGCTGCCTGCAACATTCAGAATAGATTTTATAGTGCTGTTGCATCAGTTTGTAAGTCTCAAAACAGCTCAGTGCCAAAATGCATGACAGATCTGCTTACTGTGTTTATGCAAACCAGAGCTCTTAGATCATTGCTTTCACATCATTAAGGCTATGTTCCATTTCTACTATTTTTCTACTAGTCTGCTATCAGTTACTATAGCACCACTGGAAGCAGATTACAGAAAATATTATAGCTATATTGTTCCTATATTATTATTATTAGTTTATATTTAATGAAGTATATTATTGTAGTGTTTCATTGAAATTACATGAAAATAGCTATTGACTATAAATAATAGGCTTGCACCAAAATTAAAATTTGTGGCTGAAACCGAATAAAAATTCAAATGCTTGGCCGAATACCAAATAGTTACGAATAGTTATTGGTTTCATAGATTTTTTATTTATTATCAAATAAATAGCCAAGAATACATGTTTTTCAAAACAAAAAAATAGATAAGCTTATAAAACAAACAACAGAAAACATAAACATAAAACAAAAAGGCCTGGAAAAATTGTATTTAGCTTCAAATAAAACGTTAATGACCACAAAGTCAAGCCGCAAATAAAGTACTTAGGAAATTTGAACATATGCTGACCTCTGCTGTAGTACTGATAGCTTTCCTACTGCAAGAGTCTCTAGTTATCGCTGTGCTATTCCGGGTGTTTGGCTTTTAATGACATTAGTGCTGTGGTGCAAAAGAGTTTAGCAGACTTGCCTCCCTCTTAAAAATTTGGTTCCATATTCAATGCAATTTTGTCGCTCTCTGTTACTTTAAAATATCTCCACACTGCTGACATTTTGAAGAAGATGCTAGATGATTGCTGCATGACGATGAAACAAACTTGCGTCATTGTGTCACTATTCGGTCTCACTTAAACTTGCTCCCACTGAAGTTTTTTACAATATTTGTACTAATATAGTTGGTACGCCCCTAATAAATAACACATTCAAAATCTGTGAGATTTCACTTAAAATCTAGTATTGTGAATGTAGCTTTCCTTTGGGCTTCATAAAACTACACTTTCCTACAATCAGCTACAATGGAACTAAGCTGTGCAAAGAATTGACTGGCTCCATTAATACAGTTCTGAGACGTTGTGCTCACTGTTGCCAAAAAAATGCACTTTGTTTCTGTTTGCCCATGCTCATCGTGAGAGTTTGTATAAAACCAGCTCACGCCACCGCTTTAACAGTGCAAAAGCCTCACAAGAGGTTATTAGAATTTCAAACAGGTTTTATTTTCTTGCTACTGTGAGATTACTGATGAAGAGCTGGTGAGGTGAGGTGACAATAATAGTCGAGGACAACTTTTAATCGACAATCAGAAAAAAGTAGCATAAGCCTGTACAAGTGTTGAAAACTCCTCCAGGCTCCATGAGGAATTTCTATGCTTACAGGGTTAGTCGGTGATCATCTAGTCATGCATCCCACCTGTGACTTATTTCTAGTGAACAAAAAAAATTTGTGCTTGTTTAAGTTTCAAAACGAGATAAACTATAGTGAGGGTGAAGATAATTGCATCACAGCAATGCTAATATTCTCATTCTGTTACACTTTATATGCTCACAATTCTCGCAAGATTTAGTGGGTTTTGAAAAGTATGTTGAAAAGTAAAAGGAAAAAAACAAGGTATCTCTGATGAGTACTCTAATACTAAAGTTTGGCAAAGATGTAGGAAATATCAGCCAACAAGCACACCTATAAAAGTATTTTTTAACACACCTGTTTGCTGCATCAGGTTGCGTGTAAGTGACACTCTTCA
Organism: Danionella dracula; assembly: GCA_900490495.1. Taxonomy (NCBI): domain Eukaryota; kingdom Metazoa; phylum Chordata; class Actinopteri; order Cypriniformes; family Danionidae; genus Danionella; species Danionella dracula. The sequence continues at coordinate 3,831,982 of UELW01000444.1, forward strand.
ATTACATGTGACTTAATATATACTGTGCTGATCTAAGCAGCTGTTTGTGTGCCAGTCTCAGTGACGGAGGTGGAGTGTGTGCGCGAGGGCTGTCAATCCGAGTGTCTGCGCCGATTAACAGATGTGATTCCTGAGAGGCACTGCTTCACTGTAGTCTTCTGCGGAGGAAGGAAGAGCCTGGACCTGTGCTGCCACACACAAGAGGAAGCCGAGCGATGGGTCCGGGGCATTCGGACGCTCAAAGATCGCATTGCTAACATGAGCCAGAAAGAAAAGCTGGACCAATATCCTAAAAGCAGAGTCCAACCACTACTAATGGTCTTTGCTGAGGGCTACATCTACATTTAAATTCATCATCAATCAGTGTATTTAAAGAGAAGATTTATGTGTAGTTACCAGTGTGCCAATAAAAGCATTTGTAAACAGCCTCAGCATTGCTCAGGGATAGATAGAGTTCACTAAATTTAGAGCAAATATAGAGCACATATCTGCACAGTGCTCTGAGCACATGTGGAGAACAGAGCATGCACTGGTACCACTCTTTGATTGATTTTTTTCTTTTTCATTAATTAAATGGTGGAATGTGTTTTCGTGAATTGATATAAAACAAAAAAAAATCACTCTTTGTTTAATTTTTTTCTTTTTCATTAATTAAATGGTGGAATGTGTTTTCGTGAATAGATATACAACAAAAAAAATTGCCACTGGAGACGTTCATAAATGTGGCATTCTGCTAAATGAATACTTAGTATAGATATAGCATACATTTTTGTATTTTTTTATTAAATGTTTCCAAATTTAAGACCATTATATTTGTTAGAAAAGCACGCCAATAAAGAAAGAACACAGAGAACACACTGTAAAACAAAGGATAATGTAATATCTATAAATAGAGTATTTTTTTGGTACTTATTTTTACTTTAGGAGAAATAAAGTATGGAGACAGGGAATTCACTATTGAAATGTACAATTTATCTGGAGAGCCAGAGAGGGAGAGAGAGCTTTTATTTTATTGTAATGATGAGACTGGAGGTAGACAAATCAAAACTTTGTATACATTAAATTCTGAACACTTAAAACAATGCTGTATAAAAAAGGGGTTGTTGGAGGATAGATATAGTAAGGTAGGCAAACATTAAATATCTCTTTTAAGCACACAGGGATAAATTGATGTTATTAATGCTTAGTTTTGTGTGAAATGTTATTTATTTTTGGTGTGTTCTTTCACAATAGAAATAATATGCAACTGCTATCCACCTTCTGTGGCTCCAATATGACATGCAAGCACAGAATAGAACACTACATCCCAGAATGCACTGTTAATCCATGTACATTTTGAAGTGAATTCTGTAGAGCATCATAGTAGCTTTAAGGATGTAAATGTCTGATCAGAGCCAACATTAAAAGAACAAGTTTATTGGTGGGGGCAGAGTTGGAAGTGCTCAAATAGCAATCGAGACTTCATTAAACTTGTTCCATAAGAAACCACATTTAAGTTGGACTTGATGACAATTTTTTTTTTAATTGAACATGAGTGTTCACAATGAAGCCACATTGCAAAAAATGGATATGTGTCAAATTCCGGACAACATAGTGTATGAAAGTATTCTGAGTTAGATTTTCAGAATTGAAATGAAAATATCCAACATGAGTCACAGATGGGAATTTTTTTGTGTGTATTTGTGTCACTTTGGGCTGCAGTCAGAACGTAGCCTAAGTGCAAGATTACTTGCTGGAACAAGGTTAACGAGAGACTAATGACCAGAACACACTAGAATACACAAAATATGAACAACGGAAGCTAACCAAAAGAGAATAAACTATTACAGAAACCAAATTAATACAAACAAAGTAAATACAACTGTATGAAAGTTTAAGCACATGGGATTATGAGACTGGACTTGACACACATACTGTATAAGTAATAAATATTTTTACTGTTCATGCTAAAAAGCAAAAATAAATATTTAACTTTCTGGAATATAAGACTTTGTCCTTCAAGATGTTTTAAACCAGCCTGACAGTAAATCATGGTTGTGTGTTTAGGTTTGAAATGCATTTTTTTCTGTGTCTTGATTTGTAGCATCAACTCTTGTGGAATTTTCAAGCTTCTTGTCACCTCTGTATAATATCTTTGTGTTTTTACTGGAAGTAATGCATTAACAGCTGCAATTATAATAAGCCCACTTTTCCTTCTTCAAAAAAATTTGAATGCAATTTGAAAAATAAATGTTATGTCATATGTTTCCTTAACTCCACACACTTGGATTCGAAGCTATTTGAGGCATGCGGATGAGAACCAGGATGGGAAGATGAGCTACGATGAAGTGAAGCATCTCCTGCAGCTGATCAATATTGACTTGAATGAACAGTACGCTCGAGCCCTCTTTAAGGTGTGTATGATTGACTGGTGTGCTATCACCTTTAATTTAAGTCAGATTAAAAGATCTCTTTTCTGGTTTTGTTCTGTAGAAATGTGACCGTTCCTGTGATGGACGGCTGGATCATGTGGAGATTGAGGAGTTCTGTCGCGAACTGATGCGCAGACCCGAGCTGGATGCTGTTTTCAGGCATTACTCCGGGAATGGATACATTCTCACCACCATGGAGTTGAGGGACTTTCTGGGGGATCAGGGAGAAGACGCCTCGCTGGCTCATGCAAAGAGTCTCATCCACACCTACGAGTTCAATGACTGGGGTACTATTATACAAAAAAGTCAGAATAGAATCAAATTCTTATGTTTCAGTTCAAGCATTGCTAGCATTATTCTGTAAAAAAGACACGTTTAACATGTGGAGAATTTTAATGTTAAAAGCTAATACAAGAAAATAGTACATTGTAGGTGCATGAATAAATTATTTCTATTTATTTTTTGGTCATTTATCAATTTTGTCATCGTAGTTTCTTATTACATATCAGAAAGTCAGCTTTTCTCTTAAAACTTGTAAACGTAACATCAAATTTTAAGAAAACTTCGTGATGTTAGTGTTGTTAATTTTTTTGTTTCATTTCTGAAGCAGTGAAATGAGAAATAAAGTGGGCTAAGTAATTGGATTTTTAAATGTATGATATGTACAGGGTGCCTTCAACAGTGATATCTCAACCTGTTTGCCATCAGTTTGCTGTCTTAACAACAGGGCAGTGTTTTCCCCAACCATTCATTAAGTAAAAAGTGAAAGTGACCAGTTGGCCAGAGTGACCTATACCCGGAATTTAATCATTTTATTCATCCCAGTGTACATACACAGCATTGAACAAACACACCATGAACACACACCTGGAACAGTGGGCAGCCCTGACTGCGGTGCCCGGGGAGCTGTCAGGAAACTGGTGCCTTACTTAGGGGTTCCGAAGCTGTGATTGTTGAAGATGGGAGAGCAAGTGTTTCATTGAACCGGCGATCACAAGTCAATCTCCTTATCCACCAGACCACAACTGCTTTGCATACTCCCCATGCCAGGAAAAGTTCCATATTATTATTTCCATTATTGTTATCAAATGTATAAATTATGTGCTTCATACTGAATGAGCACCATTTTCACACAGCTGAAGTCAGAAGCCCATCCCCCTTTCCAAACTCTCTCTGGCTTTAGAAGGCAAGATGAAGGTGCATGCTGAGCTGCTGCTTAGGATTTTTGAGAAATGCTTTTTTTCACAAGCAGATGAAAGCAATGCATATGTCTAATAAAAAAAAAGTAAATTCAAAATAATTTTTATACAATATTGTAAAACAGTGGTTCTCAAACTTTTTTCGCCAAGTACCACCTCAGAAAAAATGGGCACTCCAAATACTACCATAATGAGCAACATTAAAATACACGAGTACGGCCACGGCGTATAGGCCTGTATAGCTACTGTTAAGTACAATTCAAATAAAAAAAATGCACAAGATAAGGGTTTACCCCTACTTGCAGTCAGATTGTGATGTTAGTTGTTTTGACGAGACCCATTCATTCAGAAATGCAGCAATATCAAACTATTGCTTTTATTCCCACTCGATGTGAGCCTTTTTCAATCGGCACAATTGTGAAAAGTGAATGAGGCATGTAAGAAAATGAGCAGTGTTTAAGCAGGGTAATGCCTCTGCCCCCTGTTACTCTTCTCCATGGCATCTTATTAACACGTGGCTAACCATGCCCACTTTCCCTGCGATTTTCTAGACTGAGGTGTGAAGGCACACTGCTGAATCAGGGGGTGTATTGTGATATTTTAAAAGAATGAAATTCAAGCTCAAGGATTAATTTTATTTTCTATATAGAGCCAGTTCATAGAAGCTTTTTGTTTAATGAAACAAACAAATTCAATCTACTACACCGCATGTCTTTCCTGTGTCTATCATCCCAAGTCACTATTTACTCTGACACAAAAGCCATTGAAAACAGGATTTGGTCCCCTATTGTGTGCTCATGATGTCAGAACCTGTTGAAATGTGGAGCACAGGTCCAACACTTCACCAAAAAGCCACACCCTTCGATTTCCACGAGCTACTCCACACACATATTTCAGAACTGTGTCATTAGTTTCTGTGTTAAAGTAGTGACAAACATGGTTATGCCTGTTAACTCCTTAAATAGGTGAGGTAATGTTTTTTGTTACGCAAAACTTAAAAAGCATCCTCTTTATGCTCTTTATTTAATTGAAGTGTGTTTTTGTTTTTTGTTTTTTTACCCTTAGCCCAGAAGAATCTGTTCATGACTCAAAATGGCTTCACCATGTACATGCTGTCGAAAGAGAATGATGTGTTTAACCCGAGTCATGCTAACGTGTATCAAGACATGAGCAGACCGCTAGCACACTACTACATCTCCTCGTCCCATAACACATACCTCACCAAAGACCAGGTGACCAGCGCCAGCAGCACCGAGCCTTACATCAGGTACACCCCTAATAAATATATATCCACTCCTATCCTGACAAGTCCTCAAATAGTCATGTATACAAATGACAGATGGAGACAAATATGGAACAACAGCAACACTATTGAGACTATTGTCACAAATCATTAACTCACTTCACCTACATGCAGAGAAAAACTTAGCACCGTCTCCCTGCACTGCATATACAGTTAATAAAGTCAGTGATCCAAATGCTCCTCCTGTGGAAAAACGCTGCAAAACAGAGCTCCTTGAGTGACCCAGGAGTTGATTTTGATGTTTTTTTGTTGTTTATTTGGCTGATTTAAAATATAGTGTTATGAACTTAGAAAAACGTTATATTCTTTTAATATTTCATAAATTATTATTAAATAATTACTATTTTTCAGAATATTTTTTCTTTATTTAAAATAAATTATTATGTTTTCAAAATATATTTCCAGTTAATATTTAATAATTTATTTTTAAATAGTTATAATGTTTAATAATTAATTCCTATAATAAAAACATTATGAAAAATACATTATGTTTTAAAAATGTCTTTCTCCATAACATTTGTGTGTATTTGTCATGTACACGTACTGTGAATAAAATTATTGTTAACTGCTAAAGTTTGACCGCTATCAATTGTTCTGGACAAAGACACTGTACACATGTACGTTTATGCATTTGTCAGACGCTTTTGTCCAAAGCAACTTACAGAAGGGGAAATCACCCATGCCACTCATGGAGATGCTGGCGATTGAACCCAGGACCTTTTACATTCAAAGCATGCGCTTTACCACTGAGCTATATACCCCCCACATACCATAACACATGACTATTGCATTTTTTTAAAGAGTGCACATTAGCCACTTAAGCACAATGAGATCACAGCAAGACTGTGGCTAGAAGAGAGACAAGGTGTGCTTTAAGTCAATCTGTCTGTAGGGATGTCATTAACCCATCCTTAAACCCACCAAGTTCTGAGTCAGAGCATTATGAACCAATAAGGAGTGAGATTTCCTTGGAGTTTCAGTCCCACATTAAAGCCTAAATTTGGTCTCAGAGACTTAATTTTTGAAGCTGTTATACTAATACTCTTCTTGAGATCTTAAAGTTGTTCATCCAATAAAAGCAGGAACATATCCACATAAACACCTTTATGGTGAAACACTGTTCATGATTATTTAAATGTAATCATCATAAAAACCCTACAATCACATCTTGAATTATTTCATCTGACAGAAACCACTTCAGATCTCTCAAGCAGTTTATTCAGATTCACTGCATTTAAATAAAGCAGTTTGAGCTGAAATAGTTTCAAAAGCAGAAATGGTACACAAAATGAGTGCAATTTAGGCAAGCCCCTCCTCCGATCTTAACCCCTCCCCTTGCCATTTCTGGCCTTGAGTACCAAGTGGGTCGAAAAGGTCCTTGTCTTGTCATATGTTGTAAAAATTGCATACAGTGTAAAACTTAACAACTCAAGGGTCTTTTATTTGTGTCTGTGCATTTAGAGCTCTTCATCAGGGCTGTCGCTGTGTCGAGCTGGACTGCTGGGACGGTGATAAAGGAGAGCCCATTATTTACCACGGACATACACTCACCTCAAAAGTGCTCTTTAAAGAAGTCATCGAGACCATCGCTCAGTATGCTTTCAAGGTGCTGATGCATGACCCACATCACAGAAGACCTTCCTATAATAGTGCAACATGAGCTGGAATAGATTGTTTGTTTCTGAATGTGATATGGTTTCAACTTTACGTATTGAATGCTGACTCTCTCTTTCTGTAGGCGTCTCCATATCCTCTGGTTTTGTCTCTGGAGAATCATTGCTCAGTGGAGCAGCAGGCCGTCATGGCACAGCACCTACGCTGCATTCTGGGGAAAAAGCTCCTGGGAAAACCCCTCAATGACAGGCCTCTCAAACAACTTCCCTCGCCCGAGGTCTTGTTTCACTCTTTCACCCTAGGGAACTTTCAATCATTAAGAGGTTGTATTGATGTGGGAAGATTTATATAGTTTAAAAACTAATTTAGTGTTGATGAAACAAACGAGAAGTGAGCAGAATTTCAAGCACTATTAAAGTTTAAGAAAGATTTTAATGATTTAATGATTAACACTGACAATGAGATTGTTTTATTTTATGCATTATGTATTGCAAAAAAAGTTCTTGACCACAACAGTTAGCTTTGAATTAATCATTAAACGCTGTTTGGTCCACCATTGAATTTTCATTGTTTGGACTAAAGTTGGAAATACTTTTCTAGTGATGGCTGATTAGGTTTGTTCATATCTTACGAACACTTCCATCCAGAGTTTTGCATCTCTAAAACTTAGATTTTGGTACATAAACGTCTACTGTTGTGAGGTAACGCAACTTGAAATACTTTTTTTAAATGTCCTAAATTTGAATGTTTTAGGTTTTGCTTTTTCTTTCTAATGTTTCAGTCTAAAATGTACTTAAAAAAACACTTATATTTGTTGAATTGTGGATGTCACATTTTTTTCAATATTAAATATTTCATCAGATCAGGAAAGAGCAAAACAAATACAAATTATGAAAGCAAGGGGACACATTTTAAAAACACAAGTCCCAACCAAAAACACAATAATAATTAATGAAACACTTCAGCAAATGAGCAAGTAATCATTTCCATGGAATTGTATTTGCTGGTTTGTTTTTCTGCTTTTTTGTTGTTGTTGTGAGTTCTAAACGTTACAACAACAAAATAGACAAATTAAAACAACAAAAACAAATCAGAATATTTAACAGCCCATCAGACCACCCGGAACAACTTATTTTCTCATGTACTAGAGTGTTTTCTTGTTATACTGTTTTTAGAATTGTGTTTTTTTTTCATTGTTTTCTTTTTGTTTGCAGCTAACAGTCATTGTAAAGGTATAAAAGAACACACCAATCACATAAATGAGTTTATTTAGCTCAGCTCTACCTTACAAAACTACCTTTCCTTGGATTTTGTATCACAAGAAATTACAGTACATGACTGGACCAAGTCTAGATTTGAGACAAGGACCACACCTTAGTCATAACTGGCTGAAGTTTCAGTCAAGTTAACATTAAATTGAATGCCTGACCAGTGTCTTCCGGGCCACATAAACATATGCCACCTCTGGCAGACTCAAACCAAACATGGCTGGTTAAAAAAAGAGGGCTTCTCTGGGTTTTAGATGCTGAAATAGTTTGTTGACTTATGAGTGACTTGTAATTTCTAGGAACTGAGGGGGCGAATTTTGCTGAAGGGGAAGAAGCTGAGCGATCTATTAGGGAAAACTGAAAGCTGGACCAGCTTCACAAACAGTTCTGATGAAGAGTCTGCAGCCGGAGGGGGTAGCAGCAAAAAAGATTCCAAAAAAGATCCTGTGAGGGTGAGTCATTTTAATTTCAATACTATACAAGTGTGGCAAGCTTTTACTATAGTAAATCCATCGTATTAGAAGGAATTCTGTTCCCAGTGTACCTGTAAATACCGAAAAAAAAATAATGGACGTACTCTAAAATAATGCTTTCATCGATCCACTTGCTGTGTGTCAAACATTTAAATTCATGCATTAAACAAGTCAACTTTTTTCTGTAGCTTCCTAAACTTCCTTCGTTGCCAGGAAATGCAAGTCTTTTGGGTGACATTCCACGTCTTGAAATGACTGGAAGTAAATCTGGTTATTACAATGTTCAAGGTTCTGACAGCATTTCTGGAATGTGATTGTCAGGTTTACAACCAATCCTTATTGACGTTTTAATATTCTTTTTTTCACTAGATAGAAACTAATAACAAGGGATTTCTTTGTCCAGCTATAGAGGCTTTTGATTACTAACATATCAGCTATTCTTTACCTGGATACAGAAATAAATTAAGGTTTATCATATATCCAAAGATGCTTGTCTCTTCTTTGGGGCTCTGGGGCTCTTTTCAAAATCTGTTTTAGATGCTTTGCAGACTAAAATGTTTTTAATTAAATTTACTAACATAAACTTCTCAAATAATTAAATTCATTAAGTTTATTTCAGAATTTGGTTCCTTGTGATTTAACAAACGTATAATTTCTTTTCACAGTCTGTGAGCACTAAGCTGAGTCCAGAGCTGTCAGATCTAGTGGTGTATTGTCAGAGTGCACCCTTCACTGGTTTTGAAGCAGCCAATCAGAAGCCTCCAAGCATGATGTCATCTTTCTCAGAGAATGAAGCGCTGAAGCTCATCAAAGACTCCGGTGAGCTCAATAGGAACATTTTTTTTTTTTTAAATATGTGTACTTTTGGATCCGACAGACAGCTGGAGTGACTGCCTAGACATTTTGAACCAGGTTTCTGATAACAGATATACAATGTGAATTCCCAGAAATGCAGGTTTCAATATATTTCAAACAATTCTCAGAACTGTGTGTTTTATAATGTTTGCTGCTTAATGGAGCCATAATTGTTGCCTTGAGGCTCACCGGCTGCGCACTGCATTGAGATGCAGATAACTCTGCACAACACTCTGTTGTTAACCTACCAAATTAATTTACAATGTACCTAAATAAATATACATTTTGGCATGTTAGTGCAAACAGAAACATCAATACTGAATGTTAAAAAACTTAATTTAAAATATAAAATAAATGTATTAATTTTTGCCCGCATGTTATATTTTACATTTTTGTCTTGAAAAAGGGAAACTGTTTGGCCGCCACAACAGCCGGCAGCTGAGCAGGATTTATCCAGGAGGCCAGAGGTTGCAGTCCTCCAACTATGACCCTCAGGACATGTGGAACGCTGGCTGCCAGATGGGTGAGTGAAGAAGCGGTTGATTCCTAAGACATTCTTTCACGTCTGCACTGAGAGCCTGAACTGAACTCTCTCTCTCTTTATCGTTTTCCAAGTGGCTCTGAACTTCCAGACACCAGGAGAGCAGATGGACCTGAACCAGGGTCGCTTTCTGCCCAACGGTCGTTGTGGATATGTGCTCAAACCTGAATTTCTGTGTCACCCGAAGTCCAGCTTTGATCCTGAAAACACCGGCGGAGGACCAGGACACATACCCACGCAGCTTACCATACGGGTTTGTTAAAACAGTGCTGGTTGCCTGACAGGAAATACAGCCCATGGTTCACCTGTGTCCTGTAAATATTATGATTTACACTTTTCCTTTTCATAGGTGATCTCAGCCCAGCAGCTTCCTAAAATAAACACAGACAACCCCAACTCTATTGTGGATCCGCAGGTCTGGGTGGAAATTCATGGAGTTTCCATCGACAAGGCTCGAGCCAAAACCCAGCGCATTGACAACAATGGTGAGAGGTTTCTATAAACTTGGAGTGTTGGATTGTGTTTCATTTGGATCTTTTTGGAACAAAAGGGGAATAAATTAAGTAAGTTGTTTTTTAGCAGATTCAACTCCTTGGATTGCCACATGCTGACACCTGCTGGTCAAACCATGTAAATGGGGGCAAAGCATACCTGTCAAGTATTTTTGTGTTTCTGTAATACATAAAAGTGTTTAGGTAAATAACTACAAAATAAAGACAAAGAAACATTATTGCATTGATGTTGAAACAGTGTATGGTGTTGTTGTTTGTAGATTTTTCATGTCAAAGACTGTTCAGCTGTCAACATACAATTCTTAGCTGCCTAGAAGGCTAGGAATTGGCCATTCACCAGCAAAAGTGAAAAAATTGGCCCAAATTATAATGTGGGGTTAAATGTCAGAAGTAAATTGGTTCACTGGCTGACAAAAATGATTATGTATGATATTTGTATATTTTGATTGAAAATAGCTGACAGCCTAAGCTGCAGGCCTACGTGTTTTTGGTTCAACCATCATGAAACACACCTGTTGAACTAATTAAGGTCCTCTCAGATTGTCTGAAGCTAGAGTAGTATGAACATAAGTGCAGGGTTGCAACTAAAATGTGGATACCTACGGCCTTCCAGGGCCAGATTTGAGGAACCCTAGCCTAAGAGAATATAAGCTAAAGTTGCCGTTTTCTATATATCCAGACCTCCAGAGGGCATTAAACCAAAATTCAGCTGGCAACCTCAGATTTTCTCAGAGCATATAACAAATTTGGTGTGAATTCATTAATTTTGACATACAGCTAGGTAGTTAATATGGAAAAAACTGTCTCAACGCATTGCAGATAAATTTTCCAATGACCAGTTTGGAGACTTGGTGTTAAATTTGTGCAGAATTATTTGCCGAATCAACAAATTCCATATTTTTAAGTCGTCATGGTCTGAAGATGATCTGATTAAAAAAAAGTGTAAGTTTGGATTCCCGGTCCAGTAGTAGGTCAAAAAAGTTATTTTCATATATTTAACAATGCTGGAAGAAACATCAGAAACGTCTAAAATGGCTGTTTTTAATCAAATGCGGAACTCTTTCTCTTCATGGCCTGTAGCAGCCACGTGCCGCTAACATTACCTTTGTGTTTTGTGCATGGAGAAAAGCAGCAATCCTTGTCAAATCCAAAAACTCACATACTCAAGATTTTTGTCCGTCTGCAGCTTTAATACATTAGGCATCCTGAAAAGTTCAACCTTGTATTCATTTAAAACATGTTTAAAACAGTTTTGGTCAAAGATTTTAATGGAAGACATGATATCTAGCATGTATTATATTCTAGTAGTAGTGTCTTTTATGCTTGATTTAAACTCAATCCAGAACTTAGGGACAGTTTCCGCTTCTGTGAAATGTGCTTTAAAAATATACTTATACTTATGGAGAGCCTCGTATATGATTAGTTAATACAGAGCGCATCTATCCTTCTGCAGGTTTCAACCCTCGCTGGGACTGCACTGTAAGCTTTCAGCTGCAGGTTCCTGAACTGGCTCTGGTTCGATTCATGGTGGAAGATCATGACCACAAATCAAAGAATGACTTCATCGGCCAGTTCACCCTACCCTTCACGAGCCTACGAACAGGTGTGTGTTTGTCTGTGTGTAAATCCAAAAGGATGTTAAAATCATTCAAATAAATTATTGCTAAACTATGTATTTTAATGAAGGACTTGGAACATGTTAGGCCCTGTCCACATCTATATGGTTATATATTTATAACCATGTTTTTTTTTTTTTTACGTAGTTACGATGTCTACACTTAACCGGACATTTGAAAACACAGGCCAAAGTGATTTTTTTTTTTTGTTGAAAAGTTGCTGATTCTTTTCGGTGTGGATACGATAACAGAGCAAATTCGGGTTCAGGCGGAGATTGAAGGAGGTTTATAAGACTTTTAACTAATGCAGTAGCATTTGCTCAGAGCTCCATATGATTAATGAGGATGGAGTGAGGGTTTGTGCTCTGGCCTTTGAGCCTTAGATGAATGAGAAAGTTTTGAGAGTAAAGCAGTTGTTGGTAAAGACTGGCAAGAGAATTTTCGTTTATAAATGACCCTCTTATCTTTGTGTGAGCTGTATTTCTGAGTCTCAGCTCAGAGCTGAAAGAAGCTACTGATTGGTTGGTTTGAACTGCCCTCTACTTGGTAGATTTAGTCATTACATCGTTTCAGATTGTTTCACTCGTTTCATGTGGACGCAGTTTTTTTCTGCCCATGCTTGTGGTGAAAAAAACAAAAGCACCATACACGGGTGCTTTGACTTCAGCTTTTAGGAATGTTGAGTATGTTTGGATGAGATTTCATGATTTTCACAACCCCCTGGTATTTACAACCCCTCTTTATGGCTCCTCTTGGGGAGAGTTGTTGATACTATTTCTCACATAAGCATAGTTAAAATAATTTAATTTGCATGATAAGAAAGAATTTGCATAGGTTGCCATAGCACCAGGGTCTGGTTTTTAAGGTGAGAGGAGAGAAGAAGAAAAGGATATTCTCCCCCAACATGGAGACAGACTCTGGTCAGCCATAACAGTTGGCTGTGGCAGATATTGGCTTTACAAAAAACCTGAATTGATTTGACTCCTTAAAGCTTTACATATTTTCAGAAACCAAATACTGTAATTCAAGAAAACAGTTGAAGTTTACAAATTAATGATTGAATGTGATTTTGTTTGTTAACTGTCCCTGTATGGACATAGTTTGAGCATAGTTGGAAGAAGGCTCTACTTTTTTTAAACAGAATTTGGTGTTCTCTCTTTCAGGTTATCGTCACATTCACCTGCTGAGAGCAGACGGCTCCAGTTTGTCTCCCGCTACCCTCTTTATCCATGTAAAGGTGGTTAGGCGAGGAGTTCCAGTGAAATCCGTGGCTGACAGGATGGGCAAGGCCTGAGATTGGGGTCATGATGTGGAATGCTGGGACTCTTTGTAGATTCTAGAGAATGTGAAAAGAAAAAAAAGCATTCAAAAAGGAGCGTAGGAAACTTTAACACTGAAAGTGTGTTTTGCTTTTTTGTAAATGTTTGTAGCGGCCTGCACTTCTCAAGTATCTTAACAGGTTCTTACGAACTTATTTTTTTAGAAGTTACAAGTCAGTGTTGCTTTTGTAAATTAGATTCCTGTAGATATGGATTTTCCTGTAGTTATTCTAAAAAGAACAGATTGTATGATTTTTTTTATATTTAGATTTTATGTACTAATTTAAAGCAACTTACTGGAGTTAAATATAGAGCAGTTTGACTCGAAGTTGCTTGTCTTCTGATTTCATTGTATAGATTATTACATGTGATTTTTTAAAAGTGTATGCTCTTTAAAAACTTTTAAAGGTTTTAAGCTTATGTATGAATATTTTTTCCATGAAAGGATGTTTTATTAATTTAAACACTAAGTAGATTAACTAGCTATTTCTAAAAACTATGAAATGACTAATTACAATAATTATGATTGACAATCGCATGAGATATGAAGTTTTAATATAACGAAAAGAAATCTTTTTTGTTAATTAAGGTTTTTCTTACAAAAAGTATGTATATGATTTTTTTATTGTAAAACTACTTTTAGGATAGTTGTATAGACTATTTATATAGATGTAATGTATAATTATTATAATGTATGAATTAGTTTTAGGTTACTTTAGAGAGCTATCAATTTGCTCTCAGTAGAAATGTAACTACTTTTGTTTTGATTGTTTAGATTATTAATGTGGCTTTATGTCATTGTGCCTATGTACTCAAAACTGGGTTACATAAAAGATTATATCTCTGACTTGCCTTGTTGCTTTTTTTTACTTTATTAAAGAAGGATATATATTGTTATATTTTAATATTTAGATTGTATGTACTCATTTACAATAACTTACTGGAGTTGTTGTAAATATAGGACAATTTGACTACAAGGGCCCTGTCTTCAGATTACATTATAAATTCTTACACGTATATATCGATCGATCAAGTAAACCGTTTGATCGTCGGATTAGAAGATCTGTCATGTAGTTTGTGAATAAACTACACAAACCATCGGCCATTGCGGTAGTCCACCAATAGCTTTGCGAAGTGGACGAGCCAAACGTTATCCCCTCACTTCCTGGTTAAAGATGGCGGATGAGAATGAGACAGCACCGCTGCCGGAGAAAGAAACGGAATTAGAAGAGGATCACGGGCATTGTAGCAACTGTGAAAATGAAGAGCATCACTCTGAGGATGGGTGAGCTTATGTATATCTTATTGTTGAAGGTAAAATGTTAAAAACTCTTTTTAAGCCCTAGAAAGACAGGGCCCTTGTTCTGCTACTCTGGAGCACGTTAACATCTTATGGCCCACCCCTTAAGTCTCTGCAATAGGTAATATGCTTTGATTGACGGACGTTTCTAAAAAGCGATTGGTTTAGCCTCATTACGTTCAATGCGAGGACAGGTCCAAGTGGCACCACGATCCAGGCCAGGCATTTATGTTACGTTAAGGGGTTTAACGCCCTCTATAATTTAGACGTTATAAATACCACAATATAACATGTTGATTTGTTTTACAATCTGTTGCAGACATTTAATGAAGGAAACCGTAAAGCTGCTTTCAAATACGACAGTTTTAAGCTGGCCCCGACAAGTTACTGATTGATTTGCCGCGAATTAATGTAACGTTAACGTTAAACTCGTTAGCTTTACTACTGGCAGCTGAAACTAGCATCGTTAATTGTTTTTTTTCTATGCACATGCCTGTTCTATCGAGTTGTCCACGAAGCAGTTTCACTTTCAGTTAAAATCAACGTTAGCACCCGTCTGCATTTACATGTAGTAAAATTAAACCGCTAAGTCCCACTACTAACATGCTTCTTAGCGAGATACGTTACGCAAGGCCATGTTCAGTAACGTTAACTTGTTCTAAAATCTGTTCTAAAGGAATTGAGAAAAAGACTGAAAGTATACTGTCGTGTAGCGTATCGTGATGAACATGAATAAACATAGCAGTCACTCTGGTCATGATATCTCATTGAAATGATCTTAACAATGAAACGGGACGATGGCTGCTTATGTGTTTTTGTATCCAGTTAAACCCAAGCGACATTCATCAGTCACACTTTGTTTTATTTCGTTTCCGTCTTGCCTCGACACTCAGCAAGGACTTGATTAGCATAGCGTCATCGAGTGTTTTTCATAAAGTGATTAAATTGTGTGATATTAATATTATGTTTTCCTGGACATGCCAAATTAAGTTTCAGTTGAAAATACATATCCGATCTCTTAGATACGTATTTTTAAAAGTCTCATTTGGACGCGTGACTGATTCATTCGGTGTCAATGATGCATGTTCCTCAATTGTAATCACGTCATATTTCTAATCCTTTTTCAAAATATTGCTGTTAAGTCCATTTAGATTTTTTTTTGTCTTGAACAAATGATCAAAACTGTTAATTCTACCTCTCTGCTAGTTTGCATCAAAACAACAACAAAAAGGATCCGTTATCATTTATAATAAAAATACTTAATATTCTATTAGTTTCCCCTGATGTCTACACCAGAGCTGATGGAAGGCCCAGAGCAGCCCATTCCTCACTTGACAATATTTTGATGTAAAAACTAATTATGGGTTTTAGGATAATTTTATTTAGTGATCGATGGATAAATGTACTCTAAAGAGTTGTTTTAATAATCTGGTTTTTGCTTGGTTTGTGCCATCAATGTTTTTTGTTTCATGTTTATTTTTTGATAAATTTACAAAAATGACTTGATAAATTTAAACCACTCTAACGCAAGCGTTTTCACACTGTTATTGCTCACGTTTGGATGTCTTTTTCATAATTGGTACCCTTTTCAAGCTCTGGAAAATTGAAGCCCTCCAGGAATTAAGTTTTTTCCCATATTTTATGTGCTGCCCATATTAAGTTTGATTAATACGAGACATAACATGTTAATTACAGTATAAAGCAAATATGATTTTAGATTCATTTCATTTAAGAAATTGCACTTGCTGTTGGTTTGTCCCTCCGTCTATTGCGTGTGGACCAACTGTAGTGAAACAAACAGAAAACAGCCTTTTTCTGCAGGTCATGTGATGGGCCATCTGTCCACCATTAACAAATGTTGCCGTTGCCTCTCTTCCTCCATGGACAATAATAGGATTAGCTGTACATCCCTCTTTAAGGCTTATTTAGTTCATCACTGTAGTTGTTGTTGTTGTTTTAAAAATATATATATTTTATTTAGAAGCTCAGTTGTTTGTAAAAGATTGCATTATCAATAGACTAGGGCTGCAACTATTGATTATTAATCGATTAGTTGGCCGATTATTTTTTGATTAATCGGATAAAACTAAATGCATTTTTAAATTTACAATGTTTTACTTATATCAACATAAAACAAAAAATCAGGGTATTATTTATGTATAGAAGTAAAACTTCTCACAATATAAATAAATGAATAAATAAAGAGCAAAACACTATTGTCAAACAATAACTTTTTAAAACAAGTTAACTTTGTTGTGGACTATAAATAAAATCTCTCTAAAAAAAAGAAGCTAATAGTCTTGATTTGAACTAATTTAAAGTAGCACCATTTAACAAATCACTTTTTCTCATGAGGCAATTACGCAGAATAATGCTAGCGAGTTGTAAGTGAACTACTGAAGTGAATGAGCTACTTGCAAAACTACTTCTGCGTTCTGTCTAAAACAGCGCAGGTCCTTCCAGTTAGAGCAAAGTCAATGGTGGCTTTGTTTTACACTCACTCACTGCGGGAATTTCCAAAAAATTGGTGCGACAGCTCTTTGTTACCTGTGTAACATAGCCAACAAGCAACAAATCAGTTTGAGTAGAAGTAATCCTTTTTTAGAGATCTCAGAAATGTATTGCTGTCAATGTACGAGCAGCTGAGGTGCTGTGAGGCACGAGCAGGTACGAGGTTAGGTGCATGCGAGTTGTGAAAAAAAGCTTGCAGATTGTTTTTCTGCTCGCGCACATCTAAATAACGCTTGACTACGTGACAACATGGCTGCTTCTGTTTCTAAAAAGCAACATTAACTACACTCTAAAAAAATGTTGGGGTTAAAATAACCCAATTTGGTTATATGGACCAACCTAGCGTTGGGTTATTTTAACCTAGCGCTGGAATGAATAATTTTTTTTGACCCAGCACTGGGTTAAAATAACCAGGACATTGGGTTATATTTTTGACCCAACATGCTTTTTTATTTTTATAAAATATAGTATAGCAATAACAATAATGATCATATTAACAATAATTAGACATAAATGGTCAAAAGGTGAAGATTTATTATTTAAAAAAACTATATAAAATGTTTACATTTTGTTACAATGCAATTAAATTTCATTTTTGAAAACAGGCTACAACGGAACAGAAAACCTTTAATAAAGAAAAAGAAAAAAAATGTAAACAAGAATCGCATGTGAACCACTCGACTTAGCATCATGAAGATTTTTTTAGAGAAAACAAAACAATATTTATCTACCTTTTTTCCTTCCAAACACTGTTTCCCCCCACTACTCCTCGCTCGTCTGAGGGGAATTCAAGTGAAGATGTCGAGGTGGGGGTGGTTTCAACTGTCACTTTTACTGTAACCCAGTGGGTGGCTTAAAAAAATAGCTCAGCGGTTGGGTTAGAGATGCCAAACTCTGAAAAAATAACCCAACAAAAAGACCCAACATGCTCAACCCAGCTGCTAAGTTAAAAAATAACCCAGCGTTTTTTTAGAGTGTACTCATTGCCTGGATTTATATTTATTTGATTAATTTCTGCTTTTATGTGTGGATGAAAGACACATTTCTAGTTTTAAAAACAAATTACATTTTTGTAGACAGCTCCTTTGTTTTAATCTAGCTATGATATCATTTTTTTTGCAGACTTTTTATTATTCCATATTCAGTTATTCAAGAAATGAAAGATAATCATTAAATGCTGAATAATGTACTTGTATAGATGTTATAGTAGCCTACAAAACATTAGCTCTTTACTGTACAGGTTATTTGTTTATTTTCGAATCCTACATTGTCCCGCATCTGAAGATTCTCTGTTCAGGATCGGTCAGTTCACAAAAAATAATACATTAATTAGTGTGTCACAAACTTGAAGGGAGATGAAGTGATAACAGTTTTGCATTTGTCTGTGTGTAGTGCCTGGATATTTTTTATTTATTTAATTTTTTTTTTATTTGCAATTTGCTTATGTGATTTGCATATTTGATGTAACACATTCAAAAATGTGATGGGTGCAATTAAAGTTTCAGGTTTCTGTGCACGATTACCTTTAGGTTAGTTATTACAGTGGTTAATTAATTTATTTTTTTATGTCACTGGCTGAATTCTGAGGCTACTGATGCTTCCATAAAAAAAAAAAAGTTGTGCGGAGATTCTGCGCCACACACTGCTGAGTAGATCTCATGTCTTCTATTTTGACCTATGATGCAAAGTTTTGTATTCCACAGGGAGAAGGAGGACACAGGTGCCAAGAAGAAGAAGAAGAAACACAAGAAAAAGAACAAGGACAAGTCAGCTGAAAATGATGCAGCTCAGGATCCACTGGCCAAAGTGAGATCCAATGTAGTTCGTTTCAGCAGAAGAAAAATATTAAACTTTAATCTGACTCATTGATGGTTCAGAGACCGTAAACATAGTTGGGCTACCTGATGAATGGCAAAACTTAACAGGAAAACTCTTTTTGTCTTCTCCTCAGGTGAACTCTCTCCCTGCTGATAAGTTGCAGGAGATCCAGAAGGCCATTGAGCTGTTCTCAGTGGGACAGGGACCAGCTAAAACCATGGAAGAGGCCACACGCCGCAGCTACCAGTTTTGGGACACCCAGCCTGTTCCTAAACTTGGTAACTCTGTTAATATACTTTTTTTCTTCCTTCTTCTGTGTGCTCATTCAATAATCAGAAAAAAAGTTTTAATGGCACTGATGCTGTGTTGCACACTAGAGATGAATAATATTTGATTAATTTGTTTTAACCTGTAAACCTCTAGCGTTCTAAGCATTAATTAAAAAAATATTTTAGTGCTAAACATAAAAACTTTTTGACTGATTTGAAGTTTAACAGAATCATCTCCTGATCATTTTATTTGTAGAATATACAGAATGAAGTTTGACAAGAATTTCAAAAGTCTTGAGAAAATCCCAAATTGAGTCTCAGGAAATTAGAATATTACTTAAGGCCAATAATACTTGGTTGGGGCTACTTTTGCCTGATTAACTGCAGCAATGAGGCATGGCATGGAGTCGATCAGTCTGTGGAACTGCTCAGGTGAGAGTTCATGTTGTGCTGTGACAATGGCCTTCAGATCTTCTTCTTTGTTGCATCTTGCATGATGCATCTTCAGCTGGCAAATAAAGAACAGAGAGACCAGATACTGGTTGCTTTTGGAAAACAAAATCCAGCTACAGTAGTTTCATTTCACAATCCTCTTAGGGTGTGATTTTGCTAATTGCTTGTTCACATTTATTCTACCACATCTTTTCCTTCTCTTTGCTTTTCTGTTAATGTTTTTTTCCCAATTACTTTGTTTCTTGCACTTCTTGTGCAAGGTGTCAAAGTCAGCAGTCTTCCCCATGGCTATGTAGGCAATGAAACTAGACTTTTTCGAATAATTTTTAGGCTTGTGCAGGTGTTTGGAGTTAATTAGCTGATTAGAGTGTGCCATAACGTGTCTTCAATAATGAACCTTTTCACAATATTCTAATTTTCTGAGAGTCTAGATTTCGATTGTTTATTAGTAGTCAATTATAATCATTAAATAAAAAAAATTCTAATCTCAGTCTGTTTGTTATGATTGGTAATGAATGAACATATCTATACAAAGAATTTTATCAATGGACTTATTGAAAGAAATTTACTTTTTCATTATATTGTAATTATGGGAATAACATTCAATAACACATGGTAAAAAGGCTTTATGTGTATCACTGTACAGGGAGTGCAGAATTATTAGGCAAGTTGTA
This sequence comes from Danionella dracula, assembly GCA_900490495.1. Classification (NCBI taxonomy): domain Eukaryota; kingdom Metazoa; phylum Chordata; class Actinopteri; order Cypriniformes; family Danionidae; genus Danionella; species Danionella dracula. The sequence continues at coordinate 3,852,118 of UELW01000444.1, forward strand.
TTTCTGAGGATTAATTTTATTATGGAACAACAAACATGTTCTCAGTGAACCAAAAAATTCATTAATATCAAAGCTGAATATTTTTGGAAGTAGTTTTTAGTTTGTTTTTAGTTTTAGCTATTTTAGGAGGATATCTGTGTGTGCATAGCCTCCGAGACACTGGTCAGAGAGGTGTACTGTTTTCCCTCCTTGTAAATCTCACATTTGATGATGGACCACAAGTTCTCTATGGGGTTCAGATCAGTTGAATAAGGAGGCCATGTCATTAGTTTTTCTTCTTTTAGACCCTTTCTTGCCAGCCACGCTGTGGAGTACTTGGACGCGTGTGATGGAGCATTGTCCTGCATGAAAATCATGTTTTTTTTTTTTTTTTTTTTTTCTGATATTTCTTGGGCCAGTCTTGACGTTTCAGCTTGTATGTCTTGTTCAGTGGTGATCATTTTTCAGCCTTTCTTACCTTGGCCATGTCTCTGAGTATGGCACACCTTATGCTTTTGGGCACTGCACTGATGTTGCAGCTCTGAAATATGGCAAAACTGGTGGCAAGTGGCATCTTGGCAGCTGCATGCTTGACTTTTCTCAGTTCATGGGCAGTGATTTTGCGCCTTGGTTATTCCACACGTTTCTTGTGACCCTGTTGACTATTTTGAATGAAACGCTTGATTGTTCGATGATCACGCTTCAGAAGCTTGGCATTTTTAAGAGTGCTGCATCCCTCTGCAAGATATCTCACTAATTTTTGACTTTTCGGAACCTGTCAAGTCCTTCTTTTGACCCATTTTGCCAAAGGAAAGGAAAGGAAGTTGCCTAATAATTATGCACACCTGATATAGGGTGTTGATGTCATTAGACCACACCCCTTCTCATTACAGAGATGTAAGACAACATGCATAATGAGGATGATGTGGTCAAAATACTAATTTGCCTAATAGTTCTGCACACAGTGTATCTGATGTTAAATCAAGCTAATTTAATGAGTTATTCCACACAATATGTAGGTAAATGGACATAACATTCAATCTCCTGATGCCACTACTCGTAATACTATCAACTCACAGTAAATGCTCAATATGTGTAGGAGAGACTGTGACGTCACATGGCTGGATTGAGCCAGATAAGGACCAGATTCGAGAAGAGTCTTACAGCCTCCCGCAGGGCTTCAGCTGGGACACTCTTGATCTAGGCAATGCTGCTGTGGTATGACTCCACATTCTCTACTATAGATGTAGTTTTTTTTTTTATGTATTCCCAAATGCAACTTGACCATAGTATGTTTTCTCTTGTTTTTTGAAGCTGAAAGAGCTGTACACACTCCTCAATGAAAACTATGTTGAAGATGATGACAACATGTTTCGTTTTGATTACTCTCCTGAGTTTCTGCACTGGTAAGAATGTCTGCTATGAAACGGAATGGAAGGGTTTTGATTGTTAAGCACACAATCTGATTTATGCTTATCTTATTGTTCTGCATTTTTCTGCAGGGCTCTGCGTCCTCCTGGCTGGTTGCCTCAATGGCATTGTGGAGTAAGAGTGGACTCCAATCATAAACTTGTGGGATTCATCAGCGCTATTCCAGCCAACATTCGCATCTATGACATGTAAGCAGTCGTAAAGAGGATTTTCTTTGTTTGAATCTAAACTTGTTCTTTTCAGCTTTGACAATATAACGTAATTGATTCACATCACTACTCTTGGTGGACTTGACATCTATGATCAATTCAAGCTAATTTAATTACTTTTATTTTTAAAACTGGGTTGAAATGTTATTTTTACTGTCCTTAAAATTTGTTTGTGTTTAAATAACAACAGGTTGGCTTCTATCAGAGTGGAAATTAGGAAAATTAGAAGATTTATTTGTGTTGTTACTAAAAAATAAATGTGTCACCTGTTTCTACATTTTGGAAATTCTCTGTTTATTATTTTAACTGATCTTTTCGATTTATGCTTGTGTTGTCTTTCACTGAATTTTTTTTCAAAATTCTTGTTGTAAAACATGCAGTAAAAAAAGTACAACATGAAGCCAATTAAAGAAAGTTTTCATTCCTATTTTAAGTATTTGTTGTACTTTTTTTTTACTCAAGGAAATGTACAGAAGACAATGGAAAACAAAAAATTGCACCATTGCACAATAATCAATGTTTGTCAGATATGTAAGAGAGTCAATGCAGTAATGCTCAGCAACAAAAATTATTATATAACATTATATACATTATAATTATTATTATAACATAAGAAAAGACTTGAGTTTGTTTCTCATTATAATATATGAGTAATATATATAAATATATATTACAAACCAATAATTCATACACATATATAACATTTTATATTGTATAATAAATGTATTACAAATAAAAATTATTCCAACAATACTAAAAAATAACATAAAAGATACATTATGGAAATTTTAATTTGAAGCTCTTAAGTTGTCAACTTTTTTGTGGACCCTCATCTGATCTTGTTTCCGGTCAGAGAGAAGAAAATGGTGGAAATAAACTTCCTGTGTGTGCACAAGAAGCTTCGCGCGAAACGAGTGGCTCCGGTGCTCATCAGAGAGATCACCAGACGGGTCAACCTGGAGGGAATCTTCCAGGCTGTGTACACCGCCGGCGTGGTGCTGCCAAAACCAGTTGGCACCTGCAGGTAAGGCACTCTTTTAGTGCACTCTTAAGGCATTTAAATGGAGCACATTTTGCCACTAGAAACTTAAAAAGAGAGAAACACAATGGAGGAGGAGGAGACAAAGCCACTAAAATTAAGTTTCTTTTGTTCACCCATCATATCATTTTATCTGAATAGTCTTGAATGCAAAGAAAAGTCTAATTGAAGTATAAATTGGATTTTGTAATTGCTTTGCATTATTAGATTCAAACAATATAGCAATTTGGAATCTTGTATTCTTTTGTCGCCATATATAACATGTTTTATTACAAGCAGACTACCAACTTATCCTACACTAAATGTTATAAAATTAAAATAATTGTGTGCTATAAAATTCTGTATTGATTTGTTGAAAGGAATTTGAAATCATTTAAATAGGGTAATACTGTAGTGAAATGAATTACTTTTAAATTGTACTATAAATTGTAATAAAAAAAATTTAATTTTAACTTTATTTAAAATTTTGTGTATGGGTTGGAGGGTGATATGGCCGGGGCACAAGCCATACTTTGTTTTACAGGTCAAACGATAAAGTGCTATCAGATGTAATCCATATATTACATTTGGTGTTTTCTCCTTTCAGCACACTTTTAATTGGTCTACAATGTTGTGTTGTAGGTACTGGCACCGATCCTTGAACCCTCGCAAGCTGATTGAGGTGAAGTTCTCTCATCTGAGTCGAAACATGACAATGCAGCGTACCATGAAGCTTTACCGGCTCCCTGAGGTGTGTGTACAAGCCTACTTTAAAAGGAATATCAGAGTGTCTGCTTTTTTTTTTTTTTTCACTTCATGCGGGTTCTTTTCCTTCAGACTCCTAAGACGGCAGGTCTGAGGCCAATGACTTTGAAGGACGTGCCCGCTGTTCATCGGCTGTTGAAGGAATATTTGAGCCAGTTCAACCTAGTTCCTGTCATGAGCCCTGAGGAGATCCAGCACTGGCTGCTTCCTCAGGAGAACATCATCGACACCTTTATAGTTGAGGTAAAGCTTGTGATTCCTTAAGTTCCCAGGTCATATATTATGCAATGCTTCCATTCCTTTCTGAGATTTCCAATGGGTTTTAGAATGCAGACAGGAAGGTGACAGATATTCTGAGTTTCTACACCCTGCCGTCCACCATCATGAACCATCCTGTGCATCGCAGTCTGAAAGCAGCCTACTCCTTTTATAATGTGCACACCACCACAACATTGGTGGACCTGATGGGAGATGCCCTCATCCTCGCCAAATCGGTCAGTTATGGGATAGTTGTGTATATGAATGTTACTACCATTGTATATGATATGGACATAGCATATGAAATGTAAAATAGGCTAAAATGGGTGTAGCCAGCCTCACCATCATGGAAGTGCATAATTTCCCGGTAACAAAAAATGGGTGCAGCTAGTTGGGCATGGGCATATAGAAGACATCTGATTTGCTGAGGGTTTAAATTGAATTTCTTAAACAAACTAATAAAAAAAAAAAAACAGGCCGGAGGTTGTCCTTTGGTTACTACTGAAGCTGCTGGCTAATTATTTTACATTATCATTATTTATTTTATATAAATTATCCATTAAACTGCCCAATTGTGATTTTGAAATGTGAGCTTGGAGGTCTCCAACTACAGGTTGACATGCATGCAAGATTGAAAAAGTTTCATTCCATTATAAATGAAACAAATTTTTGTGCTTTAATATTTATATTTATGTTTGCGCTTTAAGTTTGGTTTCCTAGTATGGATGAATGACGCAGATGGTAGGGGTGTAATACGAACCTATGTCAGAGCATGTCAGCAATAGTGACTCTTAAAGGAAATTAAATAGGGTATTGTTGTACTTTAGCATTTGCTGAATGTTTGCTTCTGAAAGTAATTGACTTTTTATGGGCAGGTAGTCTTAGAGCTGTATTTTTGTATGCAGATTTACTTCACTTATTTGTCATTCATCTTGCAGAAAGGATTTGATGTCTTTAATGCACTGGATCTAATGGAGAACAAGACGTTTTTGGAGAAGCTGAAGTTTGGCATCGGTGATGGAAACCTCCAGTATTACCTCTACAATTGGAAATGTCCAAGCATGGGCTCTGAAAAGGTACTGGTTGTAATTATCCATTAGTGTCCAACCTTTTGCAAATTTTGTAAAGTGACACATAGCTGATTTAGATGTCGGTAATGAGTGCCCACATGAATGTGTGAGACATAATCCGATTCATAAAAAGAAACCCATTACAACACATACAAGATTCAAACATATCACAAACAACCTCTAGGGGTCGTAACAAAATCAACAGATATTGTAAAATAATGACATCCAGGAAGCAAAATGGGGAAAGCTAACCGGTTTATTTAGTGGGTGAGAATATGGGGTTCAGAACATTTGGAACTCCCAGTAAAGTTCAATTTGAAGTAAAAGTAAAGGACATTTTTTGTATGTTTTTTATGAGTTAATGCTAAAACTTGGTAAACCCTATATGTCAATTTGTATAACATTGTCCCTTAACTGTGTTCAGGTTGGTTTGGTTCTGCAGTGATCCATAACCTGGGTTTCACACAATGGAGAAGCTGATCTATGACAGCACAGACTGATCACCTGACAAATGCTGACCAATGGACTTCCTGGTACTGGAAGGAGAGTTCGTTGCCCATTTTTAAGTTTGAACTTTGACCTTTTGGAGCTGCACTACTGCTGCCAGACTGAAGATTTTCTTTCTCCTTTCAAATATTCTCCCTCTTTTCCTCACTCATCTTCTTATTCTCCCTCTCTCTGCGCACGGGTATAACGCTGTTGAACGCACCAACACCAGAGACGAAGAATCTTTCTCTCTTCTGGTTGTTTGTAGCGGTAAGTGCACACATGGTCATTTGTAACAGCCAACTCTGATGCGTTTATCTCTTTGCTGGTATCACCATCATTCAGTATTGTGACATTTCTCATTTCCTCTTCAAGAGGGGGTGGTTTTTGCAACAACAAGAAAAAAACTTAACAAAATCAGTATTTTCGAAAGTGAAATGCAACAATCAGACACGTGAATATTGCTGAACGAAATACAGCCAATGAAATAATAAAATCCCAAATGGACACGACAAGGGCTGCTCTCAATCATTTTTCTGTGCTCGGTTTCTCCTCTGCACAGCTTGGACTCTTTGTTTCCACGGAAACAGCATCTCTCTCTTGACAAACATTGACAAATTAATGGAGTGGTATGTGGTGAATGAGGTTCTTTGTCTCCATTTTTATTTTCAACCTGTTTCTAATTTCCACTTACAGTTTTCTAAATGCTTGTGATCCTTTTGCAGTCTTACAAGGATTGCACAGTGCAAGGATACATTGCTGTAAATCTGCTAGGATTTAATTCTTAAGAACACATCCACAAATCAGCAGGAAATCACGAGCAGATTGAAAGGGGAGTGTTCTAAATGAGCAATAACTGTGCTGTTTTTGCTGAACTAGTATTGATCAAAAGGGGAAGGGTACTGAAAAGCATGATTGGAAATTCTGAGTTTTGGGACACGCTTGCTCTTAAAGTGGTACAGTTCATTGTTTTGTTGGCATTAAACTCCATGTTTGAAATGATCCTGTCACTTAAGCAAAAGAAAAAGGGTGTAAATTCTGGGAACTGTATAGTATCGAGAGTATTTGGCAGCCTCTATTTAAAGTGCTTTTCTTGGGTGGAACTTAATAAGGTCTTAAAGCTTTTCTGATGGTGTGAACGATGTCAAAGTGTTTTTGAGCAAAATAAAAAGTAGCAGCTGCTGTTTGGTTTGGTTTATTTCCGAGCCATCTCTGCCTTCTCTAAAAACCACGGTTTCCTCCATTGCATTTGCTTAAATAATTTCTGTGTCAAAGGTGATTTTGGAAGTATATTTATGTCAGTCTCTTGATTTTATTTAGGCTTGTAGTTGATAAATAAGCAGGAGATCAATGCACCAATCAAATCATAATTGGAAGAATGCTTAATTGTTTATGTATTTGCAGTTCTTCTGCAGTCTGAAAATATTCAAAATATTGTCTAAAGGATTCAAATTAATTTAATAAAATTTTAAGTGTCAGTATGATTAAGCTAATTATAGGAACAAAATGTTGTATGATTAATTTTTTTCTTGTTACTTTCTTTGCTTTTATTGGAAAGAGTGGGAGATTGATTATAGAGTTCTTAGTTCTCAAGTATTGATATTTTAAATGTAGTGCTGTTCTATTTGTGAAACCAGAACATTTTCTTTTATAGAAGTATAAAATAATTTAAACCCAGCAGACATGTGATGTGTGATCTAGCAACATCTAAAAGTAATATCTAAGAAGATAAAACATCTGAATGGCGTATTTAGAAGTAGGTTACATTGGCAGTCATTGATGAATGGCAATTTAGTATATTATCAATGATGTCAATGTAAATATGTCATTTAAATTCATGGTTCTGAAGCAAGCAAAAATAGGACAAATTATTCAGATACTTTTTTAAAGAAAGAAAAACATTTTTCATGCAAGACCAGAAAAGAGAAATAACTACAACAGGAAATGGTGACGCGAAAAGGTTGTTGGTTGTATCTCTTAAACCCAAGCTGTGCCTAGACCTGTTATTCACTTGAACATAAAGCGCAAACTTACATGATGGCTAATGATATTTATTCTAACACCTTGCCACGCTGCAAACCACAATCAGCAGAGCGAGAAGCAAGTAAGTGAACTGAAACCAAATCATATTTCATGTGTTGATGCTAAATTCATCATTTAAATGTAAATTTCTCCTTTTGTTTAATTTTTACTAAACAGAAGCTCAGATTAATGTCCAGCTTATCATTTAAACTTTCAAACAGATCAGCATTTAGCAACAATCTTTAAGCAGGACAAAATATAGGATAATAGGATAGGATAATTTTATTTTTAAAGTATGTTCTGAAAAATGTGTAGAAGAATAAAAAAAAATTTTTTTTTGAAATAAATACAATATAAAAGCAGGATAATAGTTTGAAAAGGTTTTAATCCGTGAGTTTAAAAACATTACATTTTTATTGAAACAGAAAGATGATTAAAAAACAGGTTTATTTAATTTTAATAATAATCTGGAAGCTGGATTCAGCTGTGGGCAGCATAGTAACTGAAAGCAGACTCTCCCTGTTTGGAGAGAATTTGTGGCAGTTCTTATTTGAACCTAAATATCAGATAGTTCTGTTTGAATTGTGTAAAGTCTGCAGATCTGTTAATGTATTTTGTTGCGGAGCTGAGGTTTATAGTTGAGTTATTAATTTAAAAAATGCAAAAATTATTTTCTTAACTCTTCCATAATTTTTTTTTTTAAACCAGTCTTTTTTTTGTATAACAGCACAATTTTTGGAGTAGTAGAAAATTAAGTTTTGGGGTAATTACATGACCTCAATGAAGAAATTGAGAGTTTTATTTCCTATGATGATCTAATCTGCCTGCGTTAGATGTTTTTGACATCTGTGATGCACCCATCGAGCCAAGAGCTGCTCTTCAAATGAGAATTTCTGGGACATCAATGTTATTATTTCAGATAAAAAGAAAGTCATGAAAAAGATGGCTGTCCTGCTGTCCGTTCTCCTCTTCCTTTCTCTTCTGGCCAACGCAGCTTTGGGTTTTCTCTGTGAGTAACAGTGCTCTTAATTTATGGGGCTATTTTGTTCTCCAGTGTCATTTTCATGAATACCTTGTTGCACAGATTTCTCAAGAGATTACCATCAAACAACAGACATCTTGATGCCAGGTGTGTATGCTACATGTTTTATGCTCTATTGAAGTCCATAATATAACAATTTTATATGTATATTCATTATTTCCTTTACAGCTCCGTGCAATGATTCACTACCCTGCTCTTATGAAGGTTCACAAGACCCAATGTGTTCTCTCTATTCAAATGTTATGTATATGCTACTTTGCAAACTATGTGAAAAAAAATACAATACAACAAAAAATAAATAATAAATAAATTCATAGATATAGAAAAGAAAAACCTTGCTGAACTCGTTTTAATTACTGCCATATAATATTTATAGTCATTTGAAATAAAATATATGCTTCAATAAATATATTTATGAATAAATAAATGCCTAAATAAATTGTTTTATTTTATTTGTTGTCATTTGTATTATTACTCCTATTTATTAACTTTTTTCTTATTTATTCATACGTTTATATATTCATTTATGTATTTCAGTCTTCGTATGTTCGTATGCTTTTTCTGATCGACTGGCTTAGTTTTGTTCGAGATTGATGGATTCTGTCTGGTTACTTCCAATGACCAAGCAACAGTTCAAATAAAGAAAACTACAGATACGTTGAAATAGATGAATGTACTTGTGCATTATATGATTTAAGCATTTATTTATTGATTAACATATTTTATGTGTACATTTCTCTATTTAAGCATTTTAATTTATTTCATTGTGTATATTCGTGCCATTATTATTTATATTATTCTTGTCTTTATTCATCCTCCTTAAACCTTCTCTTAAGGGAAGTGGATTCCAGACCAGGGCCGACTCTATGCCGTCTTCAATGAGCGCAGAGACTGGAACTGCAGCAGGAAATGCTGCCAAAGTCTTAGTGGAGATCTGCTCGTTATTAACAGCACAGAGGAACAGGTAGATGATAGAAAATACAATGAAAAGGAATAGAATGACATCATCTTGTTTTTGGTTCTTTGTTGAAGAAATTTTTCTCTGAAAAATCGATGGATGGCTACCATTGGATCGGCCTGAGTGACAGTCAGACGGAGGGTGTTTGGGTCTGGACTGATGGAGCCTCTTTAAACGCCAATTTATCTCTGTATGTATCATTTTTATAAACAAACCTTTCCATTGTATTTTATGCATGAACCATTGTCACTGTTGTTTAAACAATGTACTTTTAAAACACGCAGTTAATTGATTGTTTTCATCAGAGACCTTACATTGTTATTTTAGATGGGAAACTTCTAACACGCCAGATGACTGGAGGGGTGAAAACTTTGTGGACGGTGAAGATTGTGTCATTTTAAAGAATAAGAAATGGGGGGATGTTTCTTGCTTAAGAAAAGAGAAAAGGATCTGTGAGATACCATACACCCCTCTTTAGTGATTTGCATGCAAAGATTGCTTTTATTGCTTATATTTACATATAGCTATCTTTCACCTTTAAACCTGCAGTTGTTAATAGTGAAGGAGGTATGGCTGGCAGGTTAGGGTCAACGGTTCTACCTTTTCATGTTCGCAAAATAAATGCATTATTACAATTTAATTATTTGTTGTTGTTTTTTTTAATAGGCAAGCAGTTTTAGTGTTGCTATTCTTACGTAATAACATTATACAGCCTTGAATATCTAGTAAACGATTTTTCAGGCCAATTTTAGCAGTCTGTCAATTTACACATAAAATGCTAATATTGATTTGTGCTTTTATCAGAAATGAAGCAAACTAAATAGTGTCATCTGTAGCATTTCTTTATATTTTATATTATTTTGTTTATATTTATCTTCGTAACCATTTTGCTTTGTGCTTGTTTTTAGTTTCTTTCAGGCACTAAACACTACAGAAGAAACCGTTTCATGTCTAAAGAATTAAGCATTTTACCCAAAACACAGTCACTGTTTACATGCAATGCTGAAAACCGCATGATCAGGATATTTAGGTTTGTTCGTTGTTAATATAAAATGTCATTTTTATATTCATATATAAAGCTGCATTCATGCATTTTTAGAAAAAAATGGCACAACTGACACACCATATTTTCTCAAATAATTATTGGTTAAAATCCTCCAAAAGTATATCAAGTGAAGTCTTCGTTTCTATGTTCTTCAACATGAGTGAATAAGTTACCTGAGAATATGCACAAACCTTACCTTGTCTTCCCTCTGCTCGTCATAGAAAATTATTTCAGTTGAAAATTAACCAATGTTTTCCAATTGATTTTGGTGAACTTTGCATTTATATTTTAATTAAAATCTCCCAAGAACAGAGGTCCCAAACTTGATTCTTGGAGGACCGCAGCCCTGCATAGTTTTGCTATAACCTTAACTGAACAAACCTGAATCCACTGATCAAGCTCCTCTGAGTTTGGTTGAAGCTATTGTTGTGTCTCTTAAAAGAGGGTTGAAACAAAAACCGATAGGGTCTGCGGAGTTTGAGACCCCTTCGCTATAAATGAATCAAAATTTAGATTTTTTTCAGGCAATGAGTGTTGAGCCTTTAATTAATTTAGATTTTCTAATTACTTGGGATTGAAATATTTTCAGACAAGCCTCTTTTATGAAAACTATAAATTATTCCCTTAAAAGTATTTGTTTGTCCTAATTTTATTACATTAAATGTTAATGTTTGACAATGTAAAGAAGGAAACTATGAGAAGTGTTAAATTGTGATATATTTTATTATCATTGATCTTACAAATGACTATATGTTATAAAACTGGGAGGTATAACAGAGGTAAAATAGTGGGAGGAGTCAGAACCTAAGGCAAGAGTGAAACAGGGCTGTCAGGGAGCAAGAGTAGCTAACGCTTCCCTCCTCTCGACATGTGGATCGCTGTTGTTCTGAGTCTGACAGTGGCTTTAGGGGTCTTTCTCTATAAATGTGTGGTGGGAACAGGTCCAAACCCTTTTACCCAGGACACGCGGAAGCCACCGAAGCCTATTGTTTTCGATCAGAAGCTGAAGAATAAAGTCCTGAAACAAGGTCAGATAACAGAACCTCTAAAATAGCAGTTTTCATAGTTCGATTAATTATTCGTTTGCTTTTTCTGCATCACATTACACTCAAAAAATGAATGGAAAGGAAAACTTGTAAAAACTATTGTATTACTTTTCACTATAGTAAACATACTTTCATTTGTAAGTTCATTTGTAATTATCTTTCTTAAAGTAAGTCATAATGCGTAAATTGCTGTTACTGTTAAAAAAATTAAATTTAAAGTTTTATTTATTAGGACAAATAAGTAGCAAATACGTTCTAGTGGCAGCACTTATTTGGGATGTCATGCGTGCAGCTGAAGCGGAGACGTCTCTTCTAAGCTACTTCCGCTATTACGGGGTTTGGCTTACCTCAGCGGAGCCAATCAAATCATTGTTTTTAGCCAGCTTTAGCAGTGCAGAGCGCGCATTGGAGCAGAGTAGAGTGACTGACAGCATGGTTGTTTAACGGGTGAGTGTTTACGAAGAATAATTCTTCAGGCGAGCTGTTCCAAACCAGTTTACCTGATATTTCCCGAAACTATATCATTAATTAGAAGTGGCGATTTGAAGTGCCTTGCGGCTGGAAGGGCATCCGCTGTGTAAAACATATGCCAGAGAGTTGGCGGTTCATTCCGCTGTGGCGACCCCGAAAGGGAAGTAAGCCGACATGAAGATGGATGGATGGATTTGAAGTGCCACTATAAAAGTATAGTTTTTCTTATATACTCAGTTCGTTTGCGTAACAGCTTCTCCTGAAGTGAAGGTGAGAGCGCGTAGTGGAACTGCAAGTACCACGAGATTATAATCACAGACTTTTACAGCTCAGCAACGTGTGAAAGATTGTGGAGCTTGAGGGTATCGTGGATTTTGGGGCAATATAAAAAGCGTTTAGTGGTGGGATTGTTGTGAAAGAGTTATCTTTTTCTACAATAAAACATTATCAAAAACAAGTGTTGTTTCAGACTTACCAATGTGCACCTGTACATGTATACGTTTTTCTCAATAAAAATAGGCACAATACAAAAATAATATGATTATGTTGCTATTTTCCACCTAAAACAGTCATATTTTGTTTTATTTTCTTAGTATTTTTTTTATTTCACTTGAAAAGTAAGCTTTTTGCATTTGTTTTGTTCATAAAAGAGCTGCTTAATTGTTTTTTCAAAACATTAACTTCTGTATTGTACCAGAGTTATTTGGCTCGTTTTTGCACAGTTATTAATTTTATGTAGGTTTCTCTTACAAAAATAAATGCCTTACTGTACGTATAATTGACTGGGAATTATATTACTTATGCAACTATGGAAATAAAATAGGTGATAAAATACAAGCAGATGTCCAGACCTTTTACTTAGAGGACATTTAACTGGACCTTGATGACTTTTAATTGAATACTACTGATTGATTGAGTGTTAAATTGATTCTATATATATATATATATATGTATATTTGGTCCATCTCTATATGGAAGTAAATTAACACTGAGCAAGAAAAAAAAAGAAACGATAGTCATATAATTTTAACATTATGATGGGAACTAAAAAATGTGTGAGTTTACATAGTAAAAAAGAACCACTTATTGCACAGTACAAGTTTTTAATGCAAAACTGGCTGTTTAGATAGGGCAAATATTTTAACTGTTTGAGTGTTATTTGTACTATACAGTAAAATATTGAGTCATTAAACAAAGGTAATTTGAAGAGGTTTCAGACACGACTCTTTTAAGCATATAAAAGCATCCGCTCCAGCTGAATGCTTCAGTCTCTATGAGTTTTCTTTCTTCATTTGGTAAAAATGTTGGGGTCTATCTTATATGTTCAGTAGCTCCCAAACAATATTTTTTACGTTGCATAATACATTTTATTTTCAATAATAAAATGCACAAACTATAAAATTTGCAGGGTTCCTTGCCAGCAGGGTCCCCGAGGACTTGGATGCAGTAGTGATTGGAAGTGGTATTGGTGGACTAGCAATCGCTGTCCTGTTGGCTAAAGTGGGCAAAAGGGTTCTGGTCCTGGAGCAACATGACCGAGCTGGAGGATGCTGTCATACCTTTACTGAACAGGGCTTTGAGTTTGATGTTGGTGAGTAAGACTAGCGTTCCATGATGACCTTACGTACTGTAGGCTCCAATCCTGTTTTGTATTTTGACAAAGATAAGCAGTTCTGATAAAAATGATTCATGCTAAAATGGTTACTGTAGTACATCTAATGTTGATGTTTAGATATTGGTGAAACAACCCCTGCAAATGTTAAACATATGCAAGATATGTTTTGATAAACTGTGGAATTTTTATTTAAACATATACTGTGCAAGTGAAAGTCGACACCAAGCTTTAGACACGTTGGTAAGTTGGACCATAATAGTCCAATGGTTCAATCCCTATGTGCAGAAGTAGTTTCTGGATTCTTTTCAACAGAGATGTGCTATATTATTTGTATATATGGAAGTAGCCACATTACTTTAAAATTTCTTTATGTATGTATAAAACTACTTTGGAGTGGGGTTATACTCCACTCCTTTCTAAACTAAAGTTTTCCAGCTAGAGACATTTTAAACTATGTTGAAGACTGAAAGTGAGTTTTTTTAACTATAAGGTGGTGGTAGCACTTCAGGCCAAAACACGGAACGTAAACATTGTATTTGTAGGGCTATAATTTTTTTTTCAGATGTAAATATTCCATCTGGACGACTGCTTTTAGTGATTTTAGGGCTTTAAATGAACATGATTTTTTTTTATATATCTCTTGGCATAACATGCCATTTTATGATTACTTGTGTGAAAAATATTACATACTGTACCTTTTAAGTTTGTTCTCTATGAAGATGTCACTGCTTTTTGTCTCAGGTATACACTATATTGGAGAAATGTTGGAGCACAAGCCGTTCCGCTGTGTGGTCGACCAGCTGACCAATGGCCAGTTGCAGTGGGATCCCTTGGAAAACCCTTTTGACAAGGTGGTTCTGGGTCCCGCAGAAAACCGACGAATATACCCCATCTACAGTGGAAGAAAACGATACATGGATGAACTCAAGAAGTGCTTTCCAGGGGAGGAGAAGGCCATCGATGAATATGTGAGACTTTGTAAGGTGAGAAACAAGGGTAGTTTTTCAGATTGTATATCACACAGTTTATCTCCCCTTTACTGCTTTGGTAATGTATTTAAAAAGTTTAAAGTTAAACTGAATAAAATGAAAGCTCTGTAGCTGATGACCTTTCCCCTACAATCATAGCGCCGGATGGGCATTCATCCATGTTATTTAGATACTCAAGGGTTGTGACATCTCTTGAAAAGTAAACTGGGGACACTAAATATTTGTGGATGATCTTTGACCTACATGTGACCTAGATTGACAACTTACCAACCTACCATTTAGTTTAATTTATGTTACAACTACAATGTTGAAGTAAAGTTAAAATATTATTCTTAATGTAATCTTTTCTCAGGAGGTTGGTTTTGGTGTCTGGTTTTTGGTGGTGCTGAAGGTCCTTCCGAGACTTGTTGCTAAGTTCCTGGTGCACTCTGGCCTGGCCAGTCACCTGACTGCCTTCTTCCGCTATGCTTCCCGCAGCCTAACCGATGTGGTGAATGAGCTCACGCAGAATAAAGACCTGAGAGCAGTGTTCAGCTACATATTTTGCACCTATGGTCAGAAAATCTCAGATGTGAAAATTGATGAATATTTGGTATATCGATATTAGATGAATTTCAATGCTTAACCTTTCTGATTGACAGGCAACATTCCCAAAGAAGCAAGCTTTTCAATGCACAGTCTGCTTCTGTGCCACTTTATGGGCGGGGCCTGGTACCCGAGGGGTGGTGCTTCTGAAATAGCTTACCACATGATCCCCATCATTGAGAAAGCAGGAGGCGCTGTGCTTGTTAGAGCTCCTGTTAACCGCATTCTCCTCAACAACGCTAAAGAGGCTATTGGTGACACGGCCTAGTCCTACAGAGTGTTTTCACTCTTTATTAATTTTAGGCATTAGGAGTCAATCAATTGGTTGCTACCTGTGTTGTAGGTGTGAGTGTTCTGAAGGGACAAGAAGAAGTGCATGTGCATGCTCCCATCGTGATTTCAGACGCAGGAATCTTCAACACCTACCAACGTCTCCTGCCCAAAGAAGTGCAGGCTATCCCCGGTGAGAGTGAACGAAAGCATCGTCACATAATATAATTTGCTTTTCTATGAGCCTTATTTGCATGCCTTCTACACAGCTATTCAGAAACAGCTAAGCATGGTGAAACATGGGGATGCTGGTCTCAGTATTTTCATTGGTCTGGATGGGACAAAAGAGGAGTTGGGGCTTCAAGCAGACAATTTCTTTATTTTCCCTGAAAACAACTTGGACGAACTGTGAGTTGACTTTAGAAAGCACTATCGCACACAGAATGAAATAATTATTTTATCTCCCTTTCTCATCTCGTCTAAAATTAATCTTTTTATCAAACTTGTTTTATGTGCAATCAAAAAGCAAGGCAAGGCAAGTTTATTTGTATAGGACATTTTGTACACAGGGTAGTTCAAAGTGCTTTACATTGGAAACAAAGAATAAAAAGAAAGCACATTTAATTCAATCAAGCATAAAAAAGTCATATAAAATCATAGTGATTAAAAACTGAAAATTTAAAACATTGATTAAAATATAGATTAAGATGGTGAAGTGCAGAGGTAAAATAGTTGTTCGGACGTTGGTATTTAGTTGACAAAAGCGCAACTAAGCAGGTGAGTCTTCAGCCTGGATTTAAACATGACTAAAGTTTTGGCACCCTTGATCTCCTCTGGAAGCTGGTTCCGTCTGTGGACCCTGCTGGAGATGAAAGCATGAATCAGTTTCTCTAAATCTTGTCTGGACACAAAGCATCTGATTCTTGTGATGTTTCTAAGAGGGTAATAAGCTGATTTGGTCATTGCTTTGACATGACTATTGAAACTAAGATCAGAGTCCAGAATCACCCTAAAATTCCTGACATGATTTGTAGTTATTAGGCCCTTGGCATTGAGATACGTGTTAACCTGAACAATCTCGCTTTTGCTTCCGAATGTAATGACTTCAGTTTTGTCCTTGTTTAATTGAAGAAAGTTGTTTTCCATCCAGTTTTTAATCTCATCAAGACATTGGCAGAGAGAGTTTATGGGGGTGTAGTCAATCAGGGAGATAAGCTAGATAAATTTGTGTATCATCAGCATAACTATGGTATGATATCTGGTTCCTTCTCATAATTTGACCCAGTGGAAGCATATAAAGGTTAAATAGTAAAGGAGCAAGGTTTGAGCTTTGAGGGACTCCACAAGACACTGCAGTCCACTTCGACATGTAATCACCTATGTTTACATAGAAACCTCTTCCTTGTACGTATGATCGGAACCATTTTATCAAAGACCAACATAGTTTTCTAATTTATCTAGAGGGATTTTGTGGTCAACTGCGTCGAAGGCAGTGCTCAGATCGAGTAGATCAGGAAAGTCCCTTTTTTCTGAATCATCACAAGAGTTTAGTTTGAATCGGAACAGTCCCCTACTGGTTGTAGCTGTCAAGCGTTCTGATTGGCTTACCAGGCGGTGGGCTTACTTATTTGTGGAGTCATGACGGACGAATGTGCAGCGAGACGTTCACAACTCACAGGTTGAGATTCACAAATGCTGAAGAGAATGTAGAAAACAGATCCATAAATAAATCGAAAGGAGCTTGAACCTGTGACTTTTGAAAACATATTTGTCAAATGTGTATTCATTTATCAGTTTTTTTTTGTGTTTGTGAATCGGATTTATTTTTGTGCATCTCTTAACATTTATTTGCATAGATCTTAAACGTACTTATTTATCTTAGTGACTCGATAATACCCTGGTAATTTGTGGTCCTGCAGGTGGGACAATTATATGAAGGGGGGCAAGGAAGAATCTGCTAAAAAGGTACCCATGATTTTTGTGGCCTCACCCTCTGCTAAAGACTCAACATGGGCAGAAAGAGAACCAGGTAAAGAAAACATTAGCATTTAGTGTTTTTTAATGACCTGATCATAGAACACATTTCCGGACTATAAACTTATCACTCAGAATGGGATAAAATCTACCGTAGCAATCAGTCATTTTATGAACCCTGAAAGGCCCCTTGAGAACATGGTTAAATTCTAAAATCACACGTGTAAATTATGTTCTCATAAGTTTGACTGAAGAAACCAACACCTACCTCATTGTAAACAGAATGTTGTAACAAATTAATCATTTTGATTTATATTAACTTAAAACTTTACAATAAGCATATACTAATCAGCATTGTTGAGTAACTTTTTTTTAATACATTTTACAAGTGTTTGAAATTGTATTAAAAAAGACTTTCAAGTAAGATGAGCGATGTTTCTGTTTTAAGTTATGCAACATAGCTTATTTAAGTGTAGCTAAATGAAAATACTGGACGTTTCACAAGATCGCATTATGGGAAATCCGCAAGTTCTTGTTAAAAAGGTGTTTGTGTGCAGTTTATTGCGAATTATCAATGTAAATTGTTAATGCAGTGTTATAAAATGTTTCTGATGTTTGACCATTTACTATAATGCTTTTTGTTAGTCACTTTTTTGTCACTCACCATTGTTGAGAGCGAGGTGTGGGAAAAGGTTTTGATTGGTAATGGTTATAGTGTTAAGAAAGCAGGTCTGTTTAGAGTATTCAACGATGATAAGAAATTAATAAAAGCTGAGTTTTTCTTTATTTCACTCGCTCCTCTTAATAAATAAACTTTATCCAATGTATGAAAAAGAGCTCCTGGGGTTAGCACCATGCCGTCTACGGAGCATTTCCTTTAAAACTTTATCTTCATCTTAAAGTAGCAGATTTTAACCTTATGTAACTGAATGGAATCTCATACATGCTTTGTTTGTTAGAATACAGAGTTTATTCTCAGGGGAGGAGGCAGAACTGAGTGAATCGTGTGTCAATATTAAGGAAGGGTAAATCCACATGAGATGTAGATCTGTGTATCAGGTCTATCCCTCACTGGGTCTGATTAAAGCAATTTAAAAAATTATCTTTTAAGCTTTGAAATATTTAAACTCTTTGTATTAATTCCTAAATGTAAAAATATAAGACCCATTTTCAGTTCGGTTTCTCACATCTTTTGCGGATCAATGTGAAGTTAAAAGAAATTCTCAAGAATAGATCAATGGATTGATTAAAATTCATGTCTACAATAAGGGATTTTTCTTCAACTTAAAATATGCAGAACAGTAACATATAGCATAAGCCATTAAATGTTCAAATTTGCATTTCCTTCTTTACTGAACAACTGAACAACAGGACGTTCAAACAAACTGATAGTTTTTCTTGGGTTTAAAATGCTTTGGGATATAATTAAATCTAAATATCTGCATTGTATAGGTAAATCCACATTGTCGGTTGTTAGCTTTGCTAACTATGCCTGGTTTGAAGAATGGAAAGATGACAAAGTGAATAACAGACGACCAGAGTATAAGGAGCTAAAAGAGATTTTCATCAATTACATACTAGACACAGTGACTGAGATCTATCCCAAGATCAAGGACAAGGTAGGAACTCGTAACAATTTTTCTTGGGGATCGCCACAAGCTTTGATTTTTGATTTGTTTTGTTGATTTCTCTCTGTAGGTAGTCTATGTTGATGCTGGTACCCCAGTAACCAATCAGCATTACATTGGTTCTCCTAAAGGAGAGATTTACGGCATTGATCATGGAATTCATCGATTTGGTGTTGAATTAAACGCAATCATTAGACCACAGACACCTGTTAAAAACCTCTTTCTCACTGGTGAGTGCACCTGGTGGCTGCATACTTTAACTTGCCAATTACAATAAAGAATGGACAAAGTTTGTTGCCAAAAATATTTACCCCTCCTATTTATTCTTTCGATGTACTGTATTTTGGTAACAGGTCAGGATGTAATGCTGTGTGGTTTTCCTGGAGCACTGTTCGGAGCCTTGACCTGTGGTTCTGTCATCCTGAGCCGGAATCTTCATCTAGATGTCCTTCGCCTTCCCTTTAGATTTAAACATGCTTATAAAAAGAAAGTATAAAAAGTATCGTTAAGCTATAATACTCAGCTCTAGAGAGGGAAAACAAAGGGATTATTTGCATTTTCAATAAAATTTTACTAACTATATGAAAAGCCACTCATGAATTTATAACAATTTTCCAAATGCATTACGTATTGAAACTTGAACAATGCAGAAACTTGAAATACAATGCTGTATTGTGCTTATAATTTTTCTACTTACTTTAGAAATCCATTGCATTAAAATGTGTAACAATTGTTGTTCATGTTTAATTGGGGGAGTTCTCCTGAATGGGTCTTGAATTTTGTTTACCTGAAGCTTGACTATTTCAGGTTTCTAAACCTGAAAACTGGCCATTTATTTATCATTTCTGTTTTTGTGCTTTGCTGATTACATGTTAAATTAAACAAAGTGGTGTATTGTAAAATGAAAGTGCCATTCATCATTATTTATTTACGAGAAGTTCACTTTGGCGTGGCCAGAAGAGTGCAAAAAAAAAAAAAAAAAAAACACAGCCTCAAAATGGCTGGTGTCAGTTGAACTTTTGAAAGCAAATGTTAAAACGATAAATTTTTGTGATTCAATACAATTATTCAAGAATTTATAGGTTAATTAATATCCAATACAAATGAAAGTATGCAAAAAAGATGTATTTATACAAAAAATACTATTGAGTTTGGTTGGATGCTCCAAATTAAATATACATACTACTGCGTATGAGAGAAAATCTGGCTTGTATTTGAGAAAAGTGACGAATGAATAGTATTGAAAATCATGTGGACATAAATATTAGGTTGCAAATTTTTCTTTTTGCAAATTAAGCTTGTTTGTAAGATCTTTTTTATATATACATTTTCAAAGCAATTTGTTTTGATAACACGTGGCTGTAAATCTGGTACAAGTTTAGCTCCATAAAAATCCTCCTTTCGTGCACGTGTTTAGAGGAAGCCAAAGCATGTTTAACATTTTCCTCGAAGTTGTAAATAAATGGGAGAAACTGTTTCCAAGTGTATTCTCAAAAATCATCTTTTTAAACAAAACATTTATTTATTTGTTTTGTACATTTCAAAATGTAATTATACTAAATGAGTCTGTGTTCATTCTTTAATATGTATTGTCTTACGTATGTGTACATAATATATTAAAAACGTCATCTTACGTCATTTCAAACAATCCGTGTGATTGGCTAGAACTTGCGTCGGAGAAGGAAGTTGCTGTGGCTTGACAAAGTATAAACAGTGTGTGACAGCGACAACGTTTGTGAGAGAACTTCATTCACTCAACATGTGGTTCGTGGTCCTCGTGATTTTAGGGGCCCTCGTGGCCGTTCTTTTTAAATATCTGGTTGGAATTGGTCCAAACCCTTTTGCTGTCGACACCCGCGAACCACTGAAGCCCATTGTGTTCGACCGAAAGCTGAAGAACAAAGTCCTGAAACAAGGTCGGAACTTTTTTTTGCTCACCATAGTGTAAATGCTTTAGATGTAGTTACGTGTTTATATGCTTTACATTACTTAATATACAATTTGTACAATCCAAAGACGTGTGTACATTCTCGAACCGTTTTCCTTACCAACGTTATATACAAATCCGTTATAAATATGGTTTTAATAGGTTATTGTTGTCTGCACATAATACCACCCTTAAAAACAGCACATAATAATGGAGAATTCTTACTTCAGACCATATCTCATTTAAAGTCATGCTACTAACAACCTTTGAACCATTATGTATATGCCGAGCTTGAGTTTCTCCTAGCAGAATTGACTCCATGATATCCTGGTATTGATAAAATCTTCATTTTGTGATTGCGCATTTAATTTCACTTGCAGGCTTCCTGGCCAACAAGATCCCCCAGGACTTGGATGCAGTAGTGATTGGAAGTGGTATTGGTGGACTAGCAATCGCTGTCATGTTGGCTAAAGTGGGTAAAAGGGTTCTGGTCCTGGAGCAACATGACCGAGCTGGAGGATGCTGTCATACCTTCACTGAACAGGGCTTTGAGTTTGATGTTGGTGAGAAAAACTTCTTCTGTTGTGAAGCAGGGTTTATTTCTGCCTCCTATTTTGCTTTGGAAAATTTTGCAGCAATTACTTAAAATGTACAGCAAACTATACATTGCCATGTTAGTTATCTTGTTTAAAACTTTCGGGTCTTCGATAACGTTTTTCAGCAGAAAATTGCTCTTTGGTTTCTTAAGTAAAGCATGCTGCAACTTAAAGGGATACTACTCCCCCAAAAATTAAAATGTAGTCATTATTCACTTAATCAATGTTGTTACAAACCTGTAAAGGCATTGTTTCTCCTCTGAACACATTTTGAGAGTTTTTGGAAATAATTCAGGAGGACTTTGACTGTTCATTTTTACCCTCATGTCATAAGGGTGTGTCAATACTTTAAAAATATTCTAAAACATACAGGTAAATGTTCTCTATTTAATATGGGGGATTCTTATTGGAATTTAACAACATGATGGGAACACTTTCTGATTGCATAAGAAATAGAAGACATTACCTATTAAATTCACATATAAACTAACTATCAGAAAGCTACAGCGCATGTTCATGACTCTGGGTTATGCTTAAGGAGGCGATTATCCACAAATAAATTTAAGTTTGTTTTTTTTTAATCAAATTTCCCAAATAAATTAATAGAGGCTTGTGAATTAACACATGCTATAGAAATATATTTTTTTAAGTCGCAAATTCAAGTTTGCTTGGATTTATATTCTTCCTCTACATTTGTGGTTTTCTTTAATATTCATAAATATTTTGCTTTTCATTTGTGAAGTGTTGCATGTATTTGTCAGTTTTAAGATTGATCTTGTGTCAAAGCGAACAGGTAAGTCTTGTCTTCTTCCTGGTAAGCCAATCGGATGGACTGATTACCTAGCATGCACTCTGTCCAACACAATTCTGATGCACCGCACAGTATGCAGTCTAATTTGATTTGATTGGATTCTGTGCACAACGGGAAGAGAAAGAGGCCAATCAAACAGGAGGGCAAAAAACAGCCAAAAGCTTTCGTCTCATCTCACTGCTCTTCTTTGGTTGTTTAGTCATTATTGCAAGTCTACTAATAGATAAATATTAAATTGCAAGAGTGACTCAGTTGAGCACAATAAGCTTTAACCTCAGTGACATAATGTGACCGGAAGCTAAAGATGTTTAAATTATCTGCGTGTTTGTGCAATTAGTGCTGATAGAGGGGAAACTTGTACGCCATCAGAAACAGGAAAAACAGTGAAAAGATTGTATGAATCGTATCCATTTTACAGACTTGGTGTTTACTCTATGTTCTAAAGCAAAAATTATATACACACACTTTCAAAACTCAAATTTGATATTCCTCATACTTGTAGCAATATTACACAACATGATAAAATTGTTAATGAGGCTTCTTCAAAATACTTTACTTTCAAATGGCTCAGTTATTGAGGAGTTGTTTCATGTCTCAGGTATACACTACATTGGGGAACTGTTGGAGCACAAGCCGTTCCGCTGTGTGGTCGACCAGCTGACCAATGGCCAGTTGCAGTGGGATCCACTGGAAAATGCCTTTGACAAAGTGGTTCTGGGTCCCGCAGAAAACCGACGAATATACCCCATCTACAGTGGAAGAAAACGATACATGGATGAACTCAAGAAGTGCTTTCCAGGGGAGGAGAAGGCCATCGATGAATATGTGAGACTTTGTAAGGTGAGAAACAAAGATGTGGCTTGTATAGTAGGTAGGTGCCAGGTGCATTAGTTTGCATGTCTAGTCAATGTCTTATAATTGGTAAACAAAAAATAGATCCACCAGTAGGGCTGCATGATATGGGGCCTTTTTTAAGATTGTGATTTTTGAGGGCGCTTATTGTAAGAAGCAAAACGTTTCTGCCTTCAGGCAAGAGTGTTGTCTGTTGTTATAGCCAAGAATTTTTTTTTTGAGAACTTCATCACGGTGTGTTTTATAAAGGAAAGGGATTGCTACTTGAAGAAAATAATTTTCTAATTGCGTAGGTAGCTTTGTGTATCTTTTTCATAAATATCTTTTTTTGGGAAGTTTATATTGGCATCATCTCAAAAGTTTTGTCTACAAGAATTACAACACTGGTGTGACACAATCACATACGGCTAGTTTTGTGATTTGAGATTGCGATTATATTAATTGTGCTGCCCTATTCCCCAGGTTAGTTTTAAATCTTTAGCATTGTGTAGCAGCCTAAAGAAGTTGAATAAGTGACTCAATGTCAATGCTTGTTTGAGACTGGTCAGGGTTCTTCCTTAATTCAGTTTGCTTGTACCTCGCTGTGCATGCTCAGGTTCCTTTAGTGAATTGTGGATGAATGCTGTTGTGATGGTCTGGCAACTGGTTAAGAGATAAACGTCAGTGAGCTGCCACTGTTAGCTGAAGACTCAACACAATGCTAATTTTAGGATAAACAAGTAAAGAAAATGGAAGGATTATGCTAGTGCAACTTAATCATTATAACGCAAGATCGAATGGTCCTGAAAGTTGGATAGCAACCTGACTATGCTTAGAACTTTGTATTTGTATCTGATTGTATATTTTTTAAACATTCATTCTTTGTAAAACCTTCTCAATAACCCTGAAGGGACAGCAGACTCTCATGGTCACATAGGTTGTAGAGCTGGAGTCCACCCTCAACATGTTGCCATTTCACCATATTTTCTGTTGAACTGGCCTTAATTGAGGTCATTGAGGCTACGTTCAGACGCCAGGTCTTTATGCTCTATAATTTTTTTTTTTTTAATGAAATTGTGTGCTCATTCAATATAATATGCGAGTTGTGTCAATACTGTGTATGAACGCAAACTCCACTCGAATGCTACTCTGATTCATCTTTTTTTAGGAAGTGGCAATTGGTGTCTGGTTTTTGGTGTTCATGAAGCTCATCCCGAGTCCTGTTGCTAAGTTCCTGGTGCACTCTGGCCTGGCCAGTCGCCTGACTGCCTTCTTCCGCTATGCTTCCCGCAGCCTAACTGATGTGGTGAATGAGCTCACGCAGAATAAAGACCTGAGAGCAGTGTTCAGCTACATATTTGGAACCTACGGTCAGAAAATCTCACTGATGGGTTTACTAATGAATAATTAGTTCATCAATGCTCATTCTTTCTGATTGACAGGCAACATTCCCAAAGAAGCAAGCTTTTCCATGCACAGTCTGCTTGTGTGCCACTTTATGGGCGGGGCCTGGTACCCTAGGGGTGGTGCTACTGAAATAGCTTACCACATGATCCCCATCATTGAGAAAGCAGGAGGCGCTGTACTTGTTAGAGCTCCTGTTAACCGCATTCTCCTCAACAATGCTAAAGAAGCTATTGGTAACATTTGATTTCAAACATGTTCCTCTTACATCACTTGTCATATCTGATTACGGGAATCCTGTCTATTTTTTAACAAAGCGTTTTCTGTTAATTTAATGGTTCTGCTTTTTGCCTTAATGCAGGGGTGAGTGTTATGAAAGGACAGGAGGAAGTACATGTGCATGCTCCCATCGTGATTTCAGATGCTGGACTCTTTAACACCTACCAGAGTCTCCTTCCTAAAGAAGTACAGGCAATGCCCGGTGAGTGCAAACATTAAATCTGTCAAAGTGAAACAATACTTTATGCATTTATATTTTACATGCTTTTGTATTTTTGCTTTGATTTTGTATGTTTTCCCCACAGCTATTCAGAAACAGCTAAGCATGGTGAAACATGGGGATGCTGGTCTCAGTATTTTCATTGGTCTGGATGGGACAAAAGAGGAGTTGGGGCTTCAAGCAGACAATTTCTTTATTTTCCCTGAAAACAACTTGGACGAACTGTGAGTGGATTTCCACTAGTCCTACTGCACACAAGCATCAGCATTCAGAACCTTGCAACATATCAGATTTGATGGTGTTGGATATACCTTTGAAATTATAGGTTTTAGGCACTAAATACTGTCATTATAGGTCTGTTAATATCTCCTGTCTCTCACCCAGTGTGACTGTGTGTGTGTGTGAGGGGTGGGGGTAAAAAGGTGAATCGGTAAATGGTAAATCTACTTTTCCAAACTTGTCCCAAAAAGTGGATTTTCCATAAATATTTTTAAAAATAAAGCTGCACAAATCAAACTTTTTATAACAACAGTGTGGAGGGTGGTCAGTTTCACATAGTTGTAACAATGACCATCATGCCTTGTGCTAATATTTGATGTTCTTTCAAGGTTGGAAGGTTACATGAAGGGGAGCAGAGAAGAATCAGCCAAGAACGTCCCCATGATTTTTGTGGCCTCACCCTCTGCTAAAGACTCGACCTGGCCAGAAAGACAACCAGGTAAAGAGAAATAAAACAGTTGAATTGATTGTCTGAAACTGTGAGTGTTGTTTAAGGGTCAGGCCATATATCTTTATAAAGAGAGTCCAAAGTTCGGTTCACCTATCACCAAGATACTGCTGTGCTTCAGGAGTCCAAATGTATGTCCCCTACAGGCAAATCCACCCTAACGGTTGTAAGCTTTGCTAAATATGAATGGTTTGAAGAGTGGAAAGATGAAAAAGTAAAGAACAGAAGTGGGGAATATAAGGAGCTGAAGCAGATGCTCATCAATTGTATTCTTGAGGCAGTGATTGAGATTTATCCCAAGATCAAGGACAAGGTAGAAACTTTCTAATCGCATGTACTATTTAATTTTTTACTAATGTTCATACTTTTTTTTTGTAGATTGAGTTTGTGGATGCAGGAACCCCAATCTCAAACCAGCATTACATTGGTTCCCCTAAAGGAGAGATTTACGGCATTGATCATGGAATTTATCGATTTGGTGTTGAATTAAACGCAATCATTAGACCACAGACTCCTGTTAAAAACCTCTTTCTCACTGGTGAGTAAATTTAAATTTGACTTTTTGACTTTATTCACAACACTGGTCATTCACAACACATCAGTCATCTGTTAATCTTTGCTTCACAGTGTTTAAAATCCAGTTCGATATGGATACCCTTAATTGTAGTTATGTATGTGATGTAGTAATGGTTTAACATAATTTGCCTTATTTAGTTCTTCAGGATGAATAGTTCCCCATTTTTCTATTTAACATTTAATATTTAGTTTCAGCTTAAAAGTAATCACCTTACTGAGTGGAGATTTTTAAACCCTTTAATTGTCAAAGGCTTACAATATTGCTGTCGCAAGACTAATGTTAATTTGGGTAAAGTTTTTTTTTAATAATTTTAAATGTTCAGAGTATTAAAATAAATTCCGCATCCTTTTAATTGGCTATAATATGACAAAAGATTTAAGTTAAATCAGAAAAGTTTTCAGAATTCTTCAGATTGTTTCCTATATGATTAGAATGTTTGATGGTGCATAACTCTTTTTGACAGGCAGCCCAATCAAATTATTCAATGTGACTGCTACTTCCTAATATTGCTATTCCTAATATGATTACAGGTCAGGATGTAATGCTGGGTGGCTTTGCTGGAGCTTTGTCAGGAGCCTTAAACTGTGGTACTGTCATCCTGAACCGGAATCTTCACCTAGATGTCCTCCGTCTCCCAAGAAAATATAAACATGGCAACAACAAGAAGAAAGCATAAATGTCGGTTTACACCTGGAATTTAACTGACAACTGTATTGGGTCTGTCAGATTTTTAAAAACCTGCTAATGCTGCCTTCTAGAAGTCAGTGGTTTGTTAACATTATAACCAGGGATAGCAGTTGAAGGAGTAATTATCGGTGGGATGGAATAACTGTTTACTGCTCAAACACCCAGATGTACGGTGACCGTTATCTCCATCATCATTTAATACTGGACATCAAGTTATTAGATGGATTCGAACAAATTTTTCCAGTGTGAGTAATCAGGGGAACAAATCTTTATACAGTAATTCAACCTAGTCTGTAATGGCTAACAAGAAGAAAAAAAAACATTGGATTCACTTTGCCGAAAAAGTGTTACATGATTTTACACTTTTGACTACCAATGTTAAGCTTTAATGAAATTAAGTTTGTTTTTGAGGATTGGATTAATCTCTTATTCTGCAAACTGTAACATTTATTGATTGATTGTAAGTTCATATATTTGTTTTGTATTACATTTTTTATCTTAAATATAATGGGGTTAAAGGTTCATAACAAAAATTTTAAAATAAAATATTTTTATAACTTGTAAAACTGAATTAATTTGAACTAAATTGTTTTCATTATGTACTATCAATTCTTCTATATCTTTTAAAAAATGAATGTGATTGTGGTATGGACTAGTCATGGTACAGTCATTTGAACTTTATTTTGATTGCATAAGTAGGAGTCAGGCCACTGTAACTGGAGCATATAGTTGGCAAATATATGTTGAGAAAATGTGAAAAAATCCTTGTTTTAGAAATCAAAGTATATACTATTCTGTATCTTGTTTTAGAAAGGAAATGTCATGTTTCATAAAGATGAATTGTACACTGGGGGTAATATTTGAAGCTTATGTTTGTTTTTAACTTCAAGCACCATTTGTTTGTGTTTTCCCACTTTATAGTTTATTTGAAAGGAAGACTCCACATTTCATGCAAGATGGATCTGATGTGTCCTCCTGCTTAAGGCTTAACCCTAGTAATGCAACAAGTGTCCTATGTCTAGGATTTGTCTGTGTGCAGAGACTCTAACCAACTATTTTTGAGGCTGGAATACTTTTTGCTAATGCACCTTTTACTACCGCGTTTCATTTTCATTAATCTTTCTTCAAATGTAATTGTATACAGCACTCTGAGAACATCCGGCTTCTTTGGGAATGACCTTTGCAGTGTGTCAGAGTCTTCTGCATATCAACTTCCATGTGATTGTATATTTGCGGACTCAAAGGTCTTTGCTGGGAAAATGTTAACATTATCGGAAACACTGATTTTTGTTTTCTATTTACCAAACAGGCTATAATCTCAAGAAATGTCATCAATTGTGTTATGCTATGGGAATATAATATTTATTTTGTGTTGGTTTCACGTCACAAAATGTATTAAATATTTACATAATTCACATTTATAGATGCATATACAATAGAGAAGCATGCACAGTAAAATAAAGGTGACTAAAAGGTCTGCAGGTCTATTTTTCTTTTTTATAGCACTGCGACAGTGTGTACAATTTTAGTACAATCTACATATGGCAGATCATTCAAATCAATCTCCAAGATCATTCTCCCCATGTGGAAAATTCTGCACTGGTTGTCTGCTGGTAATAGCTGGTCTAAGTTGTCGACCAGCATATACAGCCAGTTTAAACTAGCTACCTTTTCTGAGCAGGTCGTGCTGAAATTTCCACTAGGGTTAACAATATACCTTGTATTAAAATAACCTTAAACTGCATTCTCATTTTTAATACAGATGAACTAGTTTATTGTATACTTAGAATGAGTGTTTCTACTTTCTTAGATATAAGATTATGCTGTTTATTTTTTATATCTTATTCAATATTTGAAAACATGGCACCCCACTTCCATTTTTAGAAATGGTTTCTTTAAAACTTCAGAAGGGGAATCCCAGTATTGCTCATTGGCTGATAATGTGGATACATTTCGACCCTTTTCGAAATTATCTCTTAATTTTAGTCATGACTAAAATCATGGATTAACATTGTCAATGATGAGTTTAAATTAATTTTAGCATAATTTCCTAGAACGATTTTCAAGAGAAAAGGTAGGTCAATCATGTTGAAGCTGTTTATTTTTTAATCTTTTTTTTCACCGTCACCTCTGTATCAATTGTACAAAGCTTGCATATATTATGTTAAGTTAACCATAAAATACCAAATGGAAACATCTCGAAATTCAAACTTAGTTGCTCGCAGGGTCCAGCCATGTGACCTTTTAATAAAAGAAAATTATTTAAAAATCGTATATTATTTTAAAGGACTTTTCTTGGCTTTTGTCACGTCTGTGGCACGCTGACAATTGGGTGAGTCATATAGCATTAAGCATTTTTTGCACGTTATTTATTTGTTTAGCTAATTAACAGACTGCTCTACAATGGCTAAATTGGTGTTTATTACATTCTCGATGACTTGTCAAACTCAGTATAAGAACTAAATAGTCACTTAAACGTGTTTCTAGAAGTCTCTGACACAGCTTGAGTCGATTTAAAGATGGAGGGCATGTTTTGGGAGAACAGCGAGTATGAAATCCTGGCAGAGATCGGAGAGGGGGCCTATGGGAAGGTCTTCAAGGCCCGAGAGAAGCACGAGCAGCAGCGACTCGTCGCTCTCAAGAGGCTCCACTTCCCCGACCCCGAACAGGCCGAGTCCGGCATCCCTCAGTTCATGATCCGCGAGGTGGCTCTCCTCCGAAAGCTCGAGCACTTCAACCACCCCAACATTGTCAAGTCAGACCCGAGGCTTTCGAGACACCACATGCTGTCACGAAACACACATTTATCTACTTTAAAATCTCTCTTTAGGTTGCTGAATGTGTCTGTTGGGTGGCAGAACCATAAGCTGGACTTGACACTGGTGTTTGAGTATATTGATCAGGATTTGTCCACATTTTTGAGCAGAGCTGGAGAGAAGGGCCTGGCCAGGCACACAATCAAGGTTAGAGTCTGCACAGTGACGATAATTATATTTGAGTAAAAATAAGTACATTTTTCTTAACTATGCTCAATCTGATCAAGTATGATCATTTTGAGTATAGACATGTTATAACGGTTATATGCAGCTTTTTTGGGGTGTCATGCTAACTTTACTATTGTGACAAGCTTAATTACTAGTTAATAAATTCTAATGAAATCAATATAATCACCTCTATCAGAATAATGACGTCAATGATCATTAAGGAATTAAACATTTTCAAAATACAGTAATTTTATTGCTGATTTAGCTATTTTATTGCTAATTTCATCCTACAAGTTACATTCAGCAGATGCTTAAATTTCATATTATGATTTTAGGTGTGGTATGAGATTTAAAAAAAAATATATAAACAACAAAATAAACAAGAAATGAAAAAATCCACAACAGGAAACCTGTCTATTAACCTTAAACTGGACTCAAAAACTTTAGGACTGATAACTTACAATTTTTCGAGAAATAATCAGCAAAAGAAACATAGCAAGTGTGACATTCAATGAAGCTGTGACCAAACGATTAAACTGTGAGGAATATAAAGCAGACACGGGATAATGAGAGGTAAACAGGTGAATCAACTCAACACTGACCAGTAATCTCAAACAGGGAAGATGGTGATAACCGTGTGCTACAAACAAACAAACGAACAAACAAACTAAAACAAGACAACATTTAATGACAAGAAAAGACAAATACGAATAAAGTTAACCAAAAAACAAAAAATGGCGGAACAGAAAAGACAGACCTTGATCACTTTAAAGGTGCCATATATTTCCACTAGCAAATAATTCATTAGAAATATTTGACCTGGTGTCTAAACTATCACTGCACCCGTAACAACCTTAGGCAGTAGTTATAAACAATGTTTTTGAATAATCTTAAATGGCCGTGCTCCACTAAAAAACTGCCATGCCACGCTTCAGCCACACCTCTGCCATGCCCCCTAAAACATATCTAGACCAGTAGCCATTCATTTGGATTTTGATCTCATACTGAGTGATTGCTCACAAGTTTCACAAGCATTTCAGGATGAAACAGCTGCACCTCTAAATACTTGACAAATATTTCTACTGAGAAGATCACTGCCGATGAAGAAATCTAAGTCTACAAAAGGGCATGCATCTTTTCAGAATGATTAAATCTTTATTTTTGAGTCGTATTAATGCTGAGACTCAAAATTGCAAAATAAATTGTCAAAATGATGCAAACTGTGTAATAATACCCTGCAGCTCTAACCTTTCTTATCCAAATACAGTAATTCAACTACAGCACTGTACAGATACACAAGTCATCATGTACTTATCCTCATAGTACTGATTCCTAGAAAACATTTGAAGGAGTCTTCCTTAAAACTAAAAGATGTTGACAATGTATGCATCAATCTTTTAAAAGATAAAGAAAGGAGAGAAAATTTCCTCAATTAATATCTTTGTGTAACATTAGTTATTCTCCAAGTAAAATTAAGTGAATGAAGCAAAATAGTCTCTTTGATAGAGAATGGTTATTTCATTCTAATGACGCCTGTCTTCACAGGATGTGATGCGTCAACTGCTTACTGGAATTGACTTCCTCCACACTAACACGGTCATTCACCGGGACCTGAAGCCGGAAAATGTACTTGTGAGCAGCCGAGGAGAAGTCAAGATTGCAGACTTTGGTTTAGCCAGGATATATACTTACCACATTGCCCTCACTCCATGTGTACGGGACTTACTCTCGTTTCAGTAGGACTAGCCAAGAGAAATTATGCTTGTGACAGGTTTCTGTATGTTTGTAGGTGGTGACTTTGTGGTACAGGGCTCCGGAGGTCCTGCTGCAGTGCAGTTACGTGTTTGCAGTGGATATCTGGAGTGCTGGATGCATCTTTGCTGAGCTTTTTCTGTTGAGGTAAACATTATAGAACAGACTATAAATATAGATATTTTTCCATCATTAAACCTTTTTGGAAAGTTCCTGAAAATCTGGAAATATAAACTCTTCAAGTCATCAAACTTTAAAACGTGTAACACCATATGAGCGTAGGAACGTTTGGACACTGTTTTATGAAAACTGGGGTGCTTTCACAATAAATTATAATACATCAGTTATTTAAACAGCATTTATTATTTGCAGTGACTTAAACTGCCTAATGTGTTTTAACAGTGGGTTTTAAATAGTGAAGTGGTTTTCCCACAAGTCCAAAGACATGCGGTATAAGTGAATTGAGTAAGAACGATTGTCCATAGTGTTTAAAGTGTGAGTGTGTGTGTGAATGTTTCCCAGCGATGGGTTGCGGCTGGAAGGACATCCACCGCATAAAACATGTGCCAGAGGAGTTGGCGGTTCATTTCGCTGTGGCGACCCTGAAAGGGAAGAAAGCCAACATGAAAATGTATGGATGGATAGGTTTTAAATAGTGGCAACTGGTGCATATTTTTCTAAGGAGGGCTTTTATTTGACAAAATGTAGGAAAATATGTAAATATGTAGGGAGGGCATAATATAAATGGTATAGGTTGTATATATATATATATATATATATATATATATATATATCTCTCTCTCTCTCTCTCTCTCTCTATCTCTCTCTCTCTCTCTCTATCTCTCTCTCTCTCTATTGTTCTTGCTTGGTACGGGCTCAGCATGGATGTGAAAGTCTTCCTCGTTATTGAAAGAAGGCATGTTCATTGAATAAAGTTAGCTGGATAGAATGACACCAAAGGATCAGATGAGACAAGAGCTGAAGGCTTTATATATTTCAGCATAAATTATATAAGCATTAATATATCTTTAAAAACAAGTGATGCCATTAGGCTAGTTTCGGGAGTTCACAAAAGATAATTAGAAGGGGCAGCACACTAAATTTAGCTCGTTATCCTCCCTATAAAGCTGTCTGCCTACTGTATTCCCTCAGATGTTCAATTGGCAACCCTCCACTTCCCCTTCTCCACAACTTCATGGTGGGGGTGTTTTCTTGCTCAAGTTCACATCCTAAGACTCGGAGCCCTCTTTCTGACAGCTTGCCTAGTATGGTAGACCCCGCCAAGTATGCTTGAGCATCTATGGCTAATTTCTTGAGTGTGTACTGGTGAAATGTACTAATAATTCACCCCCTCAGTGTGTTTATGAAGGTCAAAACCATTGACTGTATATAACATGGACCTAATTATAGTGACGTCACCCGTACTTTCGGGCCAATGAGTCTCATAGTTTCGATTAACCCACCCCTTTATTATGAAACAATAAAAATTGTTTATTTATTTTTAAAAATAGCTTAATTAAAAAAAGTTTTATACAACCTAAAGAAAGGAATAATAAACACATTCATTCCCCTTCAGATTTGTCATAAATAACAAATCTAGCAATAGGAATAAAAAAAAAAACTGGATGTACCAGGCTTTAAACACGTTTTTTTTTTTTGTTTTAGAACTTTAGAGCTGCGTTTTTTAACATGAGCATTAATGAAAATCTGCTCACTTCTGGGACCAGCCTCCCTGGCCAGCCGTGACATTACAAGTCCAGTCAATTCCTACGACGTATCGAGAAGGAAAGAGAGGGTTGCCTCTTGGTCAAAACTAGCGCTCTGAATCGACAAACCTCATGGAGCCAGGGGAGTAAACATGTTTTTTTTTTAGCTCTAAAGTTGGAGTATCAGAGATCTCTGTCCATAATGGTGCTTATATGGCTTGATACCACAAATGTGGTACAACTTGAAGTATAACACTAAATGCTTTTCTACTTTTCTGTAGACCTTTGTTTCGTGGATTCACAGAAATCCAGCAGCTACAAAAGATATTTGAGTGAGTAAAAATTATACTGCACCAAGAGCTTCATAACATGTATTGATTTGTAATCTTCTATTACAGGGTCATAGGTTTGCCGAGTGAAGAGGACTGGCCTTTAGAAAGTCCGGTGTGCTACAGTTCAGCTTTGGCTGTGAAAACATCTACAAAACAACTGCTGTTTGTCCTGAACCCTGAGGAAAACGACTTGCTGTCTGTAAGTCACTCAATTCTAGAAGTACATTTGAAAATACTAGACTACTTTTATTCCCTAGAAATAATGAATGCCATTTTCTCTATATACAGCAACTTTTAGCTTTCAATCCAGCTCTTCGGATCTCTGCATGTGAAGCTTTGGCTCATCCATTCCTAGCAAACCACTGCAATGAAAAGAAGTGATTATGATTTGTTATGCCAGAACATGTACTAGATCTTTCAGTGTTGTCTTTCAGGGAAGATTCTAGGCAAAACTTTTGGTTATATAATATGTTATTGATTCGGTTTATGAATGATGGTAACACTGAAGTAAAGTTTGTTGGTTTTGGGTCTTGGTCACAAGTTTATATAAATGACTGAGCAACATTTACACATAAGACAGCTAATAATGAGATTTATTTTTTTGTTTCAAAATGGTTGTTTTATGTTTACAGTGGTATCGATGGATACTTAAGAGTAGTTGTTTTTGAATGTAAACCTAAGTTTGTTCTGAATTAAATTGAATGTGTAACTTTCATGGAATGTGTTTTATTGTAAACGTATATACTCAATTTAATTGTTTAGCATTCTGTTGATGCTTAATTAAATAGAAAACACTGGCTGACTTCTGTGTTGCGATAGCTGTTGTGACATTATGACCTTTGAAAAGAGTGTAAGTAGTTTAATGATGTACTTGAATGTAAACGAAAGCATGTAATTGTCAGTAATAAACTGCTGTTGAAACTATTTTATGTTGTCATTTTACGTTTTTTTTAGAGTATGTAATGATACAGTAGTTAAATGTTGGCCACTGGGAGGCAGTCGGTGTACATTGAGCAAATGCTTTCCTTTTTTGTTTTTCTAGAAATGTAAATGTCCATCTAAGTCGAATGTATAATAATGCCTATATAACACATTACTACTTTTGTTACAACAGATACACAATCGATGATATTGATTACATGTGATGTGACGCCGACGTAATACCGACCACGAGGGGGCAACCTTCGTTCAAATTGCAGGACGTATAAACTTCCCAAAGTATTTAATAGTTAACGTTTACCATTTTAATTTGGATACAAGTAACATAGAGCGAGTGGGACCTTGAGTAGCTTTTTAGTGAACTAAGATATGGTTTCTAGCAAAGGCATGCTAGCCAACTCATGGGGGATATTTTTATCTCCCTCTCCCTCCCTTCTCCTCTCACAGCAGTCATTGGCTG
Organism: Danionella dracula; assembly: GCA_900490495.1. Classification (NCBI taxonomy): domain Eukaryota; kingdom Metazoa; phylum Chordata; class Actinopteri; order Cypriniformes; family Danionidae; genus Danionella; species Danionella dracula. The sequence goes on from UELW01000444.1 coordinate 3,887,211, forward strand.
CTGGAGCAGGGTGTTCGCGTTTGCACCTGTCAGAGCTGATCAGAGCGCACAGCTGATCCGCCCTCAGAACGAGTGAGTACAATTTCATTTCACCGTTACATTGAATTACCTTTAAAGACATACAGCAGCCATTTGTTCCTACAATTCATATACATTACTTGATGTGCTTTCAAGTTACGTTTGTATTCAACATGTAAATGCTAACTTTTTTTTTGTAGGATAACATTATAACATTAGTTCGTGAGTTTACTATGGATTTAAATCACTCGCTTGCGGCTCAACCGAACTTATAAAGATGCCGAAATGTGATATTGAAGTTAAAGAAATGTGATATTTAAGTTAACGTACCCGTTAACCATAACTGTTACTATTACGGCTTATTTTTATGCAGTTCGAGTGTACACTTACAATACATTTTAATAGGAGTATAGCTTTATAAAAAGACTTATCAGCCTTACTCACTAACACTAATATTTTAGTGGGTTTTTTTCATTTTATAATTTGTTAATTTAGACGTTAAAACGTTATTTAGAAAGTCGATGCGAGAAGTGACTATTGATGTTATAAGTTAATTTATAATGTCTGAAAAGTGAATTGTACAAACAACAATTGCTAGAAATTAGAATTTAAAAACAACATCACACTGTTTTGTGAAAAATCCAATATTTTGGAGAAGTTAAATTAAGACATATGCAATTACTTCAGTAACAGTCTAAAATATGAGGCAAATAAATAAAAAGCCATAATAAAAAATATTTTTTGAAGGTACTCATATAGTTGGTGAATGAAGCTAATTGTGTTTGGAATATGCTGCACTCCTGTAATTGACATCTTTTGCTCCCATTTTTATTACTTAACTTCTGAGTAAAGTAACTTCTGATATAGCAAGTAATTTTTCCGTTTGGCTAGGTATTTGCATGATGTGGAGAATTTGCATTTTTATGGAAGGCGGGGGGGGGGGGGCTTACTGTCATAATGTTTACTTTTAAGAACCTATGCAAATCTGACTTCATTAGCATTCCTGTCTGTGAAAAACACTGTGTTTTTTATGTTTCATTATAATGTATACATCTCTAAATACATGTTTAATACACAAACTAAATGTGAGGCTTCATCTGTTTTTAGTGGTACTCAAGACTATAAATAGAAGGATAGTGAGACAATGTTTTCAGGTTGTGTCCAATAAAGCACAATCTACTTTTCTTTTATGTATGAAGTGTTTTGAGTTTCTGAGAAATTAAGTATTTAATTGTTTATGTGCATTTAGATTATCTTAGTTGTGTTTAACAGATGTCTAGGTTGATTACCATTGACTTACCTTGTCTGCTGACTTTTGTTGTGGTGTTCATTAGCTTAATCTTGACTCTGCATGCTGAATCCCATCATGGCTGCTGGTATGAACCTTTGTGATATAACGGAGCAGAACATGTACTGTATCAGGAATTATTAGCAGCACAATTCAAATGAGTAGTTAAGCCAATTGTAAATTCATATGTTACAAAAATACACATTGAAAAACTATTTAACTGATAATAGTATTAACTGTTTTATACTTTTGCACTATATAGACTAGTCAAACTACCTAAGCCCTATCTTGTTTAAACAAATTGATGCAAAGATGTAGTGACTCAAAACAGTTGCTAGGGAAATAATTTTGGTTGCTAGGGAGTGGTCAGTGGTGTCATTTAATATGAATAAAAGTATTGTTGTATTTGTAATAAAGCAATCATGTTTGTGAATTTATCAGAGGTTTAATTACTTCGTTCATGGTGCACTCTTCTGCTTTTTAACTTATCGTGTATGCTTGGATAGGCACCAGCAGAACTTAAAACGGTTTTGGAGCTGCTATAGAAGAGGAATGGTTTCCAGTGCTGGTATAGATTTGGAATGAAATTTGCATTGACCTGACTGCATAGATAAAACTGTGTAGAGTAATCTTAAGATGTAAAAACAACACTAAGATCATTTAATTGTGTTGTCAAAATGTATTTTTTATAATTACGTGTATACGTTTTAATGTTTGAAACTTTTAAAGTATGAAGTGATGAGAATAAAATAGCTTTTAAATGGCAGCTGAATAAAAACTACATTTTATAAGCATCAGCGCAGCTTATAGAGAAACACTTCATATAGAATAAAACAGAAATGAAATAGCTTAAAAAAAATTTAGATAACACTTTTGCACGTTCAGAGACTTTGTCATATTAGCTTTTGATATACATTGGCTTGTTACAGTCTGTGTAGGGTGATGTGTTGTAACTCAGAAAAGCTCTCTTCTCTAACTTGCTGTTGTACGATGGATTCAGCATCCCTAGTTAAGCAAGAGAGTGGTGAGTGGTGCACGTTGCTCCCTGTGTGTTTGTGTTTGTCAGAGCTCAGCACATGTCAGTGTCAGATAGAGTTACTGGATTAAGTACTGATGAGTCAAACTGATCCAGAACATCAAGCAGCTGCTGCACTGTCTTTCTTCTAGCTTCTCCTCTATCTCCTTGTCACATGACTCGCTCCATCGGTCAGATACAGGCTCTCAGGTTCCTCCTGTTTTCTTTTATCAGCTCATTGCTGGGTGCCATGCACATTTCAGCTACAATAAACAGCATATTAAAAATAATTTGATAAAAAAAAAACTCAAAAAGTCATTGTTGCAACTATAACAATTACGTTTACATTTATGCATTTAGCAGATGCTTTTGTCCAAAGCAACATGCAGTAGGGGAGAGACAATATGCTATTTGTTACATTATCTCAGGTCGTTCGTAGTAGAAGTCGTATCAACTTATCAATCAACCACAGCAGGAAAAATATAGAGAAAAGAGGGGAAAAAAACATTTCATAGTAAGTGTTCCCTGGAGAGAAAAGTTTTCTGTTGCTTATTAAAACTTTTAGTGTTGCTGCTTTCCTGACTGGATTAAGGAGTTTGTTCCACCAGCCAGAGACAGTGAGAGAGAAGGTTCTGCTAAGAGATTTTCTGCCTTTGTGGGACGGAACCATAAGGAGCTGTTCCTTCTCTGAGCGCAGACTCAATACGTGTGCTTAAGAGTTAAAGGGGCCATTAACTGGTTTTTGTACTGTTCTTGGATAATGAATTTAATCAATATTGTGATTTTTATATTAAAAATACTAAAGTGGGTAGGAGCTGCTGGTCTGTGGAAGTTTGCAGCATAATCAGGGAATCCATTTTGTATCCCTTGAAGATTTAACAGCCTTACATTATTTCTTTTTACCTACAGGAAGGGCTTTGATCAGCTCTTGTGTTGTAAAATTGTATTCAAATAAAGGTGGCTTTATTTACATTGAAATATACAGTATGCCTGTCATTTTCTGAATTTAAAAGAAATTTTGTTGATTTTTGTTACGTGTTAATGGAGGTTGTGTGTAAATTTAAGCTGCTTTTAAAGACATGTTTGTATTTCCTGCGTGATCTTATAGAAAAAGTAAATTGATCATAAATGGACACATATTTTGGGGCAGTTGTGGTCTGTGGGATAAGGAGATCGACTTGGGATCAGAAGGTCGCTGGTTCGATCCCCAGATCCACTGAGTTGAAGGTGGTGTAAGTGATGAAACACTTACTCTCCCATCTTCAACAACCACAGCAGTGGTGCCCTTGAGCAAGTTTCCCGACTTCTCCTCGGGCACTGCAGCCTGAGCTGCCCACTGCTCCGGGTGTGTGTTCACAGTGTGTTTGTTCACAAATTCCAGGTATGGGTTACACTAACTGGCCACTTTCACTTAACTTCACTTTCAAATAATCCTCTAAAGGTTTTGACATTGAATGTTAAAATATTTCAACCTTAAAGTAGAGCATTTAATAAAGAGAGAGAAGACATTTAATTCTTCAATATACATTTTTACTGATTAGATTCCATCTGTCTCTTGTCTTGGATTGTATATGGTGAACAGGAATGGATCTGCGGTTGGAGATGGAAATTCATAAAAAAATGCAGAAATTGTATAGTTTAGATTTAGACTGTAGGCAGCATTTAAACTTTGCAAGGAAGGTCAGTTGTTTTATATATTTAAGTTTAATGGATTGATCGTGACAATATTGTTATAGTTCATCATATAACTTCTGAAGGGATGTTTTTTGTGTGATGCAGTTTGCTAAACATTGCACAGTGAAAATTCTGGTCATCAAAATCAAGAAGTAAATCAAATGAAATCTTGTTAAGTATGTTCATCTGCTTATTTTGTAGCCTATATGCTGTTGTTTTACTGAAATAGTTTGAGGGAACCAAAGTATAAGTTTAAGTTACGTTACTTTGTAATGACTTCAATCCAATATTAACTTATTGCAATTTATAAAATTGGTCACACTTAAAGATATTATCATTACTAGGCTGTAAATGTAAGATTAAACAAATGTAATCTGAAAGTTTCTCACTGCTTTCAATACTTCTATTACAAAATATTCCGCATAGACTTCTTTGGCAAAAAAAGTATACTGTCAAATACATAGCTAAATAACATAAATAAAAGAGTTTTTAATTTTGAGTGATGAAAAAGTTCCGGGTTGGTGAAACAGTTTTAAGAAATGATATTGATTACAAGATGAAAGTCACATCATGAAATTAATGAGATTGGAGAGTTCTTTGCTTTGCGCTCCTGAAAGACCATATAAGGCTCACAGGGAAAAGCTGTACCCTCTCTATCTCTCTGCTGTAGTACTCTGGATCGCTGTGCTGTTGTTACACTGGACCTATTGTGTTTCAGCTACGAGAGGATATCACAGAATGCTGATGCTTACAGTTTGACTATCTAACAGAGAACCCCCCAACCCCACACTTTAGATAACTTTAGATGCACTATACTTTAAGACAAAACCAATTATTCTAAAGCATTCACATACTTATTAACTCTAATTACAGTTTTAACAACTGTGAATTATACTTTATCCATACCTTTGTATTCTCATCACAGCTCCATGCTCTATGTGAGGGATAAGTTGATGAAATCATACTTTCTGAATGAGTAAAACTGTTTTTGTGTTTTTAAGTCAGCTTTGATGGCAAAGTTCCCACATTTGTGTCATAAGTGTGAATTTAGAAAAGTAGGCCTGAACTGGTTTGAATAATTGCTGATTGTAAAAAGATGATACATTACTATCTGTTTTTAAAGCAGACTCAGTCACTCTCCCTTATTAGGTGTTCATCTGATTACTTTTTAAGATGTGTGGGGCGAGGAAAATTTGCTTCATTCCACAAATTAAGTTTGTTCAGCATGCAGTCATCAAGATTATGTTAAACAAAATAGATTGATCCATGGCCCAATTTCAGGGATAAGATGTATACTTCCCTTCTCTTTCATATGCATCACATTCTCTCCCTCTTGGCTTGAGTTATGATTTAGATAACTTATCTAAGCAAAGTTTAACCAAAAGCATAATTTTACTTCATAGTGGTTTTTCAGAGGATTGTTACTACTGTCCTGACCTGATTCTTCCCGTGTTATGTGTAACCTTTGATTCTCACCTGCATTCCTTAAATGGTCAAAAGCAATGGTGTGGCTGAGGAAGCCATAGTGTTAAATGACATCTCCCGCTGATGCAATTACTATTTCAAAGTTATTCTATCAACAGTAATTTCCTTTTTAGTTGATGATTTGCTGGGGGCAACAAATAAGTCACCAATACAATGAGGTAAACTCACAGAACCAAGAGTAGCACAGAAGAAGGAGCAGATTTAAAATGTATCAACAAAGCTGCCAACACTTACTTCTGTCAAGCCCTTGATGAAAAACAGCCAGAAAATGAATAAAGTTCAATAATGGTCTTTTTGTAAGCATTATGGCATTTTCACAATCAATAAGTTAAAAACTGTGACATATTAGACATATGGCTGATGATGTATGTTAGAAATGTATTTTACCTATATGGTAGTTGATAAACGACCTGTTGGAGGTATCTAAGTGGAGGTATCTCAAATGAAGTACCTACTTCCAAAGTTTCAATAGGCCCTATGTGCCACAAACAATAACAATACAAAATATCCACTGTCCACCATGTCATAAGGACCACATGGCTTGAGAAAGCAAAAAAAAAGACAAAGAATTACATAACAACAAATGTGATACAAGCAAAAACAAGGGGTCAACTATCTTTTGACCTAAGGCTGGAATAAAATATGACAAGGAACTAAAAGATCAAGAGGACTTCTCTGTAAATGTAGTAAAAAAATATGATGAAAATTTTGTCTGCTAAAAGCACAGTGATTTATGCAAAATAGATATACATCAAAAAATATATTCCCTTTTTGAGTACTTCATTAACAAAGCTGCAGGCAATATTTGTTTGGTCAACATTTGTTTTGTTGCTACATGAATTGCAGTTACCCTGATATTAGGACAGTCTGCTGAGGCAGCAATATACTAAACCACACCTGTGTTGAGTGTTGGAGGATCAGCTAGCCTGACGAATGGCTTGCCCTCAAAGACTGCTGAGCAGAGCTGGGTTAAGTGGTGTCTGGTATCAGGGTGAGAGGAGTATTCCTCATTGAGAATATCCTAAATTAGCACATTAGCAGGTAAAACTTTTCACAGCTTCAAATTTGTTTGGAGGAAGGAGGTTTTTCCTTGTTAATGGTTGAATATAATCTTCTGATTATAGATAGTATCTGATTTAACTTTAACTTCCTACTGTAACATTTGCATTTGTTTTTCAACAGTGCTGTTTCTTCTGGGAAATAATCAGCATGATACACAGTAACATTTTTTGAAGAACCGGCTGTAATTTCAGCTTCTGATCAATCCAGCATTGTTCGTGCTCTTTTCGAGATTGTTTTCCAAACTGATTTTTTTTTTCAATTATAAACTACACCTGGAATTATTCTGCCAACCCAGTCATATCACAATGGAAAATGTGAGCCAGGAGTCCAGAGCAGATCGGATTGCTCGATATAAAGCAGAAAGACGAAGAGAGCTGGCTGAACGCTATGGCAGCCAGGAAGAAGAACTTCCGTCAAAGTGGTCAAGAAGAGAGAGGGAAGGACAAGGTGTCCGTGATTCTAGCCATTTGGATAAGTCTCTCTCTGGAGGAATTAACGGAGGAATGGGAAGGAAAGAACGTGTACCACTAGACGAAAGGCCCTCTCTTGCAAATCTGTCTAATGGACTTAAGGTGAACAACAATGAAGAGCACACATATCAAAACAGGTGAGATGAGTCTTGAAGGTTTCTAGCATAAAACATAGTTATTATTTTAAAGTTCAACACATGCTTTGGATTAACTTTTGATAAGGAATTACAATTTGTGGATTAGCTAACATTCTGAACCTGTGCTGCTCATGTGATGTTCTTGTGAAGTCAATAAATTTTTTTTTTCTTCAAACGATCAGAAACTTTTAAAATTCTTTTAAGTGTTTTGCTTCTCAGTTGGTGCTGCTTTGCTCAGTTAATTTTTTGCTGTTCTGCCTAGCTGAAGTGTTGTGCCTCTCCCCAGGACTGGTGTGCTGGGCTCGTCTGGAACGATGGATGGGGAAAACCCTCCTGAGTTTAAAGCCCAGTTGCACACTCATGTTTCAGTAGGACAGCTGAAGAATGCTCTTCTCCAACAGAGCTCCAGCCCAGCACTGGCTGAAAAAGTGTAGGGACACCTCAGTTGTGTGTGTTTATCTTCTACTAAGTTGTTAAACTGCTAATTCTAATGTCAGATAGCAAACCATACTTTGTTTATATATGGAAAGAATGGTTTAAAAAGGACATCAGTGTTTTATTGGCTGGTTGTTTGTTCCTACTTATAAAGCTTCTTCTATCCACATAACTTGCACAAGTAACACAAATTTGGTCTCTTCTCACAAAAATTCTCTAAATTCTTTAGTTCTCTAAAATACAGATTTCTTCTTAAAAAAACTTATTTCAAATGGATTTTGTTTCATTGAAGTTTAATAGTTTTTTTTTAGAATTTATTCTGTCAGTCTTTAAATCAGCGTGTTCAAAGAACATCCTGTAAAGTCACAGCCCTGCATATTTAAGTCGCAACACTTCTCTTGTATGCATACTAATCTAAATATTGTGATCACGTGTTTATTGTAGTTCCAGCCGAAATCATTAACGAAAAATCATTTTTATATGTTTAATTATTATAATTTTTTTGTTCTTTATTTGTTACATATATATCTAGATATAACAACTTGTAGTTGAAAACTACAGGTTAAACAATAATATCTAAGCACCTCATTCACACCTTATTTATAGCATTTTTTTCAATTGGAAGAAAAAATGTTTTAAAGCCCAAATCACTGAAGCAACCTGAATATTTAATATTTAAGAGAGAAATATATTAACTTTTTATTAACAATATTTGTTTTTGTCACAATAGGCAATTGATGACATATTTGTCTTAGATTGAACTTAGAGGAAATCATCACTAACGCAATTTGTATAATACAGTTTTACAAACATTGGCTGAAAGTGCTTTACAGAAGAATAAAAACAGGTCAGAGATGAAAACAGAAAGCATTAGAAATCATTTAAGAAATATATGTAGCTTAATTCTGCTAATGATTAAGCCATTAATGCTATTCAAAGAAATGAAAATGATCAAATGCCTTGTAATAATTTAAGGATTCTTTTAATTTAACCCTCCTTATTTTTGTATCAAATTGTGTTCTTCACATCGTTTGTGGTGCTATCACAATGCTAATCTGCAACTATAAGGCTGGAAGTGCATTAACAATGCGTTTTGATGGTATTTAACCCTCTACCAACTGTGTGATCTGATACCGAGCTGCTTTTCTTTTACTCTGATTCTCAACTTCTTTTTCCTGTCTGCTTTGGTCTATCTGCCCAAACACCAGAGTATCAGACGGTGACATGCTAGCTGTGACCCTAGACCTGGCAGTTCATCCTGGGTCTGAGGGGAGTCGTCGGCGTACCCGTCGATACATTCCAGGGGAACCCACCACGAGCCGCAAAAACAATGACCGTTTCCGTACTCAACCGATCACAGCTTGCGAGATAAAGGAGAGCTGCGGGTACATAGACTCCTCCCTGTCATGGCCTTCCTCTTCCCACATTCCAAGCAGCCTCACTAATCTGTGTTGAGTTTTTCACTAACTTGTTGAATTTAAAATCAATGGCTGCTTTTTTAAAGGTATCCATTGTTATATTTTTGTAACTAGGTGTCACATTTTAAAAATAATTGTCTTGAACCATTGTTTACACAACAAGTGAGGTAGGTCAGGGGCAAGAAGACAGATCTGCATGTGTTATCAGCAAATGAATAAAGCACTATATTGAAGAAAGTAAGGCTATGTTTAGACTGTGACCCGTAATGTTAGTTATCCAATTGTTTGGTGTGCTCCTTCACTATATCACTAATTATATGCAACTCATGTTTGTTTTGTGTTTGAATGAAACGTGGCTCAGATGTGCAGGACGATATCTCAGAATGCACTGCTTACAGAAGAAAATACTAATGTGATTGCTTCTATAGTCCCTCTTGTAACTTTTTTGTCTAATCAGTGTCACCTTTGTTGGTACCAAATAATAATTAGAGTTAGAGTTAGAAGTGCTACTTAACCAAACGGACTTCATTCAAACCTTTAAATGCATCTCCTCCCTGAGCTCCTCCCTGTAATGATTTCAGTAAAATATTGTATCTGTGAAAAAGCTAGGTAAGGTTCAGATTGATAATGAAAAACCTGATAAATCGCATTGTTAAAAGATCAGATTCTGGACTTAATAAGAAAGAAACCTGGGTTGGATATAAAATAAATTATAATTGATAACATATTATAAACATGTCAGATTTGGGAAGAGGCCTGACCATCGCCAAAGTAGCTCTGTCACATGTCAGTCAAAAGCTAAAATTTTATTCCTTCAAAACTGAAAATATTCAGTCCGGTTTTATATAACTTGAACACAACCGAGTCCAAGATTTAAATTCAGAATTAAATTATGGACACCAAATAAATGTGTAATTTTTTTTAAGTACAATTACCTGTAAGCTATTCTCTGTCTGGTTAGACACTCCAAACAAACCATTATATATATATATATTTACAAAGGGGACAGCGTCACGGTGGCGCAGTGGGTAGCACGGTCGTCTCACAGCAAGAAGGTCGCTGGTTCTAGGCTCGGCTGGGGCAGGTGGCATTTCTGTGTGGAGTTTGCATGTTCTCCCCGTGATCGCGTGGGTTTTCTCCGGGAGCTCCGGTTTCCCCACAAGTCCAAAGACATGCGGAATAAGTGAATTGAATAAGAACGATTTCCCATAGTGTTAAAGAGTGAATGTGTGTGTGAATGTTTCCCAGCGATGGGTTGTGGCAGGGAAGGGCACCCGCTGCGTAAAACACATGCCAGAGAGTTGGCGGTTCATTCCACTGTGGCGACCCCGAAAGGGAATAAAGCCGACATGAAGATGAATGAATGAATTTACAAAGGGATGTCAGGGATACTTCTCACAGTACTTTCCTCTGAGTCAGGATATCTGTTTGGCATGTATCGTGTCTGCACCATCAGGTCATCAAACAGGCTGTGAGAGAGCTCATCATTGTAATACTTTGCATTATGTCATGCTGTTAACCTGCACAGATGTTCAGAGAGTGTCTCATGATGTCTGTATAACAGAGAGGGGGCTTGTTAAAGCAGGTCTGCCATGAAGTCATCTCTCTTAATTCTTAATAACCTGTGTGAGTGTGTCTGTGTGAGTGTGTCTAGTGCTTGAGAACGTATTAGTGAGTGTCCTTCAGGGTTACTTTTACATACAGTTGTCTCATTAAATGTTTTATTTTGCAGGGCAATGGATGATGACAATCAAGACACCTCTCAAAGTAAGTACAGTTTGTGTCTTTTAAAGCTGAAATGTGGTTTGAAAATAAAGTCTGCTTTATTGTTTAATCCATTAGTCATTAAAGTATGGTGCTTGCAATGGTAAGTTGTCCAAAAGTGTTAAAATCCATACATGTAAAGTGAAATATCAAGAAGTGTTTAAATGCAATGTAAAGTGAATTGAACTTAAATACACTGATGTTAACTCAAACCATGTTTGTTTTCTTTATTCATTTTAGCAAACTGCTATTTGGTTGGTAAATTATAGCTAAGACAGCAGGATTTTTTAATTATTATAACGATTTAGCATGTTTTTTTTGTTTAGTACAATGTTTTAATTTTTGGCAGTTTTCGTTACAATAACAAGCTGTATATTGATATTTTGATGTAATGATATAGAGCATTCTACGTTATCTTTAAGTCTTTTCTTTTTGTTCAATAATATTTTTATATCAAGACAAGTGATCCTGATCTAATACTTTGTTCTGCTATAGAATGTACTGTGTATGGAATTCCCGTTTGTTACGATTGCCTCAAGCATCTCATCTAAAAGCTTTTTCACCTTTCTGCTATAATGTAATCCCAATAAAACAAGACAGTTTATAGTGCTTTTATAATACAATCTATTTGAAAAAAAAAAATCTGATTCAATGTGTGTTATAGCATTTCAGACTTAAAGCTCTTGTGTTCAGAAATGAGTTTGTGTTAGTGCGTGTCTATGTTATGTTTCGGTTTTTAATTTTTAACTATTTCACTTGTTAGCACTAATATTAGTCAGGTATTGTTCTTACAAATTTGACTTACATTTAAATAATGAATATGAGATATTTGTAATGACCTAAAACTTTTTTTGTGACCTTTTTGTCATTTTAATCTAAAATAGCGAAGTAAAAAGATGAAATACAAAAAACCTACCTGTATTTAAGTGTGCATATTGCAAATTAGACCTCTTTATCTCAGCTAATATGCATGTTTAATGACTATAATGAATCAGCGTGGAAAAGTGGCATCCTCTTTTAATACTGTATGCTATATATGTATGAATGATTTTATATGGATAAAAAGTTATCATTGTGTGTTCAGATTTCTTCTGTGCTTTTTAGTGGCTAGTTATTGATGAACCTCGTTTGTATTATTAAGAGATTTCTGGGAAATTTGACTCAAAATAATCATTGACCTGGGATGCACTTTTCCGTGATTGGCTTTTGTAACCCATGTGTAATTGGCAAATGAAAGCACATATATTGCTGTCCCGATAACAGACTCCACTGTGTGATTAATCTTACAAATTATTGCAATAATATTGTTTGAATTGATTTATGCAATTTCGAATAATGTAATGATGAATTCAAGTAAACTGCTTAAATTTTATCCTTCATGCAAAACATTTTTCATATATTTTTTATTTTCATAAAAAAAAAATAAAGTTTTTTTGTACAAATATATAGCAGTCTTTGCAGACTTATTAAAACATTTGTTTAAGGTTATTGTTCAAGGTGTTTTTATGTATCCCCATCAAATATCCACTAACTAACTGCCCTGATGGCAAAAATAGAGTAGAGGCATGACAATTCCAGGATGAGACTAGAGTTAAAAACGTTATCATAGAAGCAATAGATGTGTAGTGAAATCCATGAGGGTAAGATCAGAATGCATGTGATCAATGTGTATGTTTTATGTTTACAATTTATCAGTGGTTAGTTTTACTGGAAAAAGTTACAATTCATTACCCTTATTGATCATTCGAAAGGGGGTGCTTGAAACTTTTCTTTTTCAATCTTTCAAGATAGTGGACATCAAATTGCTTAAATCTCAAAATGTGTATTTTCTTCAAGTACTGTAGATGAGCAGGTGTTTTTTATTTTTCAAATTAAAATTTTCTCTTTATTTTTTTGTTTTCCCTCAAAATCGTATTGTGTTGATGCACCATTGCAGCTGTAGTCAGGATGTTGCACTCACTTCTTTAGCCTGTTCCACGATTGCTTCTGATGATCCTCAATTTAACTTAAAAAAAATCAGCTCATCCTGATCTACATTTATGCAGTAGATTGTGCTGTTAAATGCATGTATGTGTCTCAAGGATTCTTTTATTGGGTAAAATGCTTGCTGTGTCTATTGCAGTGGATATAAAGTCGGACGACAGAGCCCAGATGAGTGTAGCTGCCAAGATGTCTCTGTTTAAAGTAAGTGAAACCAGAGCCCATCGTATCTCTTTAGCAACTGCTGCAGCCTGAAAAGAAAAGGTCATTGCCATGGATGAAAAAAACACTCACTCTGACACCCTTATGTGGGGTTTCCAATTTAAGTTCTTATTAGTACAGTACTGGTTTATATTTTCTGTAACCTACAATCGTATATATATCTCAGTATACATGCATTTCAGTCTAAATTCAGAAAAATTTGTCCATAATTTGTACAAGAAAATAGAATTTTAGGTTGTGGTTTGAGCATTCTCTGTTTTCTTTTGGTATGTTCATTAGTATTTGTCTTGTTCTTGTGCTTTGTCCCTCTTTGGATCTTGGTAGTAATGGGACACCTGGAGTGTTTGGTTACAGCATGACCTGCATGCATTCATTCGTTCATTTGTCACACTGTGCCTTCTCTCTTAACCTGGAGTGCCAACACGAGATCTATTTTATTCAGCCTGCCTCTGACCCACTTCCCCATAGACACAGACACTTGCACAATTTATTTACCAGACAGGTCTGTGATTTGGTCACACAAGTATATTAATAGTGTAGGATTTGATAGGAAATTACTCTTACTTCAAACGAGTTGAGCAGAACCCTGATTTTAAGTTCAAGAGCTTTGTGAACAGAGAAGTATACAATGCTAAGTTAAGTACATAATGGCTTAAACAAAGTTTTGTTTTCTATACAGTATGTATTTAAAATTTACTTTTGCATTAAGATTCCAATCATACCTTCCATTCAGTCTGGCAATGATTCATCTGTACATTGTTTTTTCATATACACATTAATTACTTTATCCATCTGCCTTATTAATTAAAATTGTAGTGAGGGCATTTACTTGTGCTTTATATTGCTTTGGTGAAAGACAAGAATTTATAGCTGTTAAAAAATGTGGGGTTGGACGCACGTTGTTTAAACCTGTAATCATTGCAGATAAAATGTATCATATAGTCAACATGTACTGAAATAGTTTAAGATAATATTTCAGTTGGATTTTTTTTCAATTATGTTCTCAAGCTTATGGAAAAAATGTGAATTGTTTGATTCAGTTAATTAATTAAAACAAAATATTTTCTGTTACCGAAAAGTAACATGAAAGGTATTTTAATTTTGTAAATGTACTAACTATCTTACAAAAGGTTAGTGTTACGCTAAACATTATTCTAACAAAGACAGCAAAAGTTCAACTCTTACATTCTGAGTAAATAACTGCTAATGACTCGTGAACCAAAAAATTCAACCGTTTTTTTGCATGATTGATAATGAAATGATTTAACACAAACATTATAAGTATTTTCTTTGGTATCAGGAACTGGAGAAGAGTGCTTCACCTGAGGCATCCTCATTTCTCAAACCTCGCTCCAGTAAGACTCTTCATGAACGCAGAGGCCGCCGTAATGATCCTCGGGCTCTCACGCAGCCAGTTACCTTTGAAGAATCCGTGTGGACAGCCAGGTGAGTGAGGCCATCTATTCATATTATGCATCTGCACAATGCTTTTCAAATGAAGAAAAAAACTGTAAAAACAGGAAAACCAAGTTTAAAGATGTTATTATAAAATATATTGGTGATAGCTGTTGCTTCTCTTTCAGTCCTCAGCCCTTGAAAGCCGTTGAACCTCATCCTGAGGTTGAGGAAGATGATGCTGCCACTAAACTGTCTATGAGTGAAAAATTGGCTCTCTTTAACAAACTCTCTCAGCCCATTGTGAATGCGGTTGGAAGTTCTTCAAGAGACGGAAGCCCTCTTGATGCCCCCGAGAGGCGCAGACAGAAAGGTGCACGTTACCGCACACAGCCCATCACAGTGGAGGAGGTCAATTTGGTAAGTTTATGTGACATCAATATTTATGTTTGATTTGGTTCATTTCTAAGCATTATTTAAAAAAATAAAAATAATAGCCTATTCCAAATTTTTCTGCCATGTTTTAAGACATGCTCTAAAAGACTATTTAATTCAGTTGAATGAAACCCAAGAAATTATTTTATTGATGTATTTATTAGTTTTAATAATTCATTTTAGTTTACTGTTTATACAAAAAAATCTATGTTTTTAATTATTAAATTCATATTTAGTACATTTTTGTTGTACATTTAATTTAATTTTTTGTTAAATAAGTTGAGTTAGTAAGTTATATGCTACCACAATACATGCTAATCTTCACAGTTTTGTTTGCAATCTTCTAAAAGTTAAACACAAGTTAAAAAGTTTTTTTCAAACTAACAGTTAACAATTATTACATGGAATAATTTCTAAAATAAAGTTTTGTAGTCATGTAACGCATTGCTAGCCATTTGAAGCTGAAGCAAAATATCAAGGGATTTCTTTTTTACTTGTTGTTGTTTTCTTTCATCATGATACAATTATTTGTTTATTGTCGTACTTTAAGAGATGTTGTTAAACTTTTCCCCTCAGCTTCAAAAAGGGCCGGTGCAGCTTCCTCGTCTTCATCTGGCTCCTCAACTGTCTGACCGACAGCAGGCTGAATCCATCAACATTAAGCCAAGTGAAGTGCGTCTCTCTGGCCTGAGCTCTTCATATGATACATCAACCCATCTGAAGCAGACAACTGGCAACATCTCACAGAACTCATCACAGATAAAGGGCATTTTGAAAAAGAGCTCTTCTGAGGGAGTGGTGTGGAGGAGTGAGCCCAGGGAGAGGAGAGACCTGAACGGATATGGACTAGAACACAACAGGAGTGAGAGGATAGACAGAGAGGTGAAGGAAGAGAGGAATATGTCTCCCATTGACCAGCTTATGTCTTCGCCTTCTCTTTCTAATGCCCCCTGGAGGCAGAGAGGAAGGAATGAAATGTCTGGCTCCTCTGGTAGAACACAGTTTTCTACTCCACAAACAGAAGAATGCCTTTCCTTGCAAGAGGCGCATTTGGTCACAGAGTCAGCCAACAGGGACAGGTAAACCTTCTCTTACTTTTTTAATTCATTTGAGGCTTTTAATACAACACCATCCAGTATACCAGTCAATGTGATAATTAACAACCTGAATGTTCCTGGAGGTTGGTCTGCCAGAGGGAAAGAAGTTTTTGCATGTTAATCTACTGATTAGTAGGTCCCAATTGGTTAAAACGTCATTTTTAGGTTGTCTTGGGTGGAAGTAATGTGCAAAGATAGCCATGAAGAAAGCAATCCACTTCAAATTGTGGGGATTATATTCTATGTGAACAAGCAAAAAAACGTACAAATAATCAAATTAACCTTATAAAATGGGAGCCATATAAAAATACGTAAGTGGAATAAAAAATCTGAGAAGTGGTAGCAATGCTAACTTTTAGCCTCCCAAAACACAACACAGATAACAAAGGAAGGCCTTTTAGGTTTGTTGAGTGCAACCCCCCACAACATAAAGCAACTCACAAACAGAATTCATGTTCTTAATTTCCAAGATTTATTTAAAAAGTTTTGTTCAAAATCAGCAATTCTAGAAGTTTAGTGTCGAGTAGTCTCAGCCTCAGACCTCACACCCACAGAATGCGTGCTGAAGGTTTGATGGGTTTGGTGGTTTTTATGTCATTAAGAATCCTGAAGTCGTGAACTGATTGCTTAAATTTGTCCAGATCTCCGGTAGAGTGTCGCCGATAAAAGATTTCAATAAAAGATTTTACTAGCTGTGTGCCCCCCGATTCAATTATAGAAGATTGTTATTCTTGTAACTTTGTGTTATCTCTCGTCTTCTGTGATTTTTTTTCAATGGCTAACTTGTTGCATGTAGGTCAGTTGATGTGGTGACTATTTCATGCTCCAAAACATGATGCTAAACAAAACAACTTGGGATTGGTTGTTTGTCATGTCAGTCAAACTCATGGGCGGGTCTTCATAAAAAAATGCAGCCAAAACACGAGACTATGCTGAGTCCCAATCGGCACACTATCCACACTTTTCTGGGTGCGAAATGAGAATGAGTGTATCCTAAATCGTATTGTACGTAAAAAAGTACTTTTTCTGGTTAGATTCTGAAGTGCAGATTGGTGAATGCTCAACGCTCATGTTATCCACAATTAACTGCGCTCAGGCGAAAGGAGTTTTTTCTTAGACCCAAAGAAACAAGCACTCTGTAAAACGACTAATTTTTTAGGAAGAAGTACATAAATAAATAATATAATTATAGAGAGTGTTATGTGAGTGATAATATTTTTTCATGAAAGAAAAGGAAAGAAGGAGTGAAGATCTCGCACACGTCATTTGTAATGACGTGTCACAATTACTTCCATCATGTGATAGTGCACTCTCTCGTCTTACACTCTAAAAAGTATGTACATTTTCTTCTGAAATTGAGTATCTACTTTAAGGGTTTAGTATAAATGTTTTTCTATTGGGATGCAGCATAAGTGTGGAGTAGCTTAGCATAGCATAGTGGCATATCATAAGTAGTGCAGTAGTAGTAGTCGGCAAATCAGACCCTGTTACTCAGACCCTGTCTACTGCTCAAAAACTGTTATACTGATATTATGGGCTGTTACAGCACACGTTAATTAAGGGAACCGTAATATCTGGTGCTTCAACTTCTGGCAACAAGTGTGGCGATCAGGTTGAAGTAAGAACAAGGAGCCACAACAGGAGACAGGATGCAGGTTGACACGACAGTAGTGTGTGTGTGTGTGTGTGTGCGCGTTCGTGCGTGCATTCGTTCGTGCATTCGTAGAGAGAGTGAGAGAGAGATCAGACAATTTTACAGAGGACCTTGCAACGACCAAGATACATGATACTTGATTTCCTCCCACAGTCAAAAAACACACATCATGTTGATAGGCTTGTCATGGGAGTGATCGTAAGTGGGAATGGTGATATGTGTGGCCCTGCAAATTGATTTGCTAACTGTCTAGGGATTGTATGTCAGCTGGGTGGAAACAGCAGGAAAAAGAAGAGGCCAAATGTGATGATCGCATAGTGATAACATCCAGCTTCTACACTTTTTGTCAAGTAAAGGGGAAAACTTGTATTCTAATTATATCAATGAACAAAATTCAGTTTTTGGCTTGGTGTACTAACACAGACTCTATGGTTAGTAGATGCTAAACAATCAGAATCCTCTTTCTCCACTGTTACCCTCTTTAACATGTACTGTTACTGTTGCCTCTGGATCTTCTGGTGCCATCTTTAGTTTCCATTATTGGTTAGCATTTGGTTTGTAATAGTAGCAAACCATCCAACTGCCAAAGCAGACATTTTGCTCTGCTCTTTAGTAGGTTTAAATGCATTAAATCTGCTCAATTTAACCTTCGCTGGGTATGTGGTAGTAGTGCAAGTTGTGTAAACATTATGTCTTACAATATTGGGGGTACAAATGAAAAAAAAGAAAAGAAAAGAAATCTGCATTTTCTGCATATGTTTCTGTGGAGCTGAATAATGTTATATTCAAGTTATAATAATAGTAATTTCAAGGGATGCATACTCAGCTCTGATTGACTGATCATTCTTTTTAAAGAAAGTATAAGGTGATTAAAGCTTTCATATTGAAAACTTTTCCATAGCTTGAGGTGGTAACAGGTAGATAAAGTATTAAAACCCATTCAGATATGTTAGGCTGTAACAGATGCAGACCCAAATGCAGTGAGTTCAGACTTTTTTAATTGAGAAGAACTACAGCCGTCACCGTCTTCAGGGTGAAGTAGCATTGAAGCCGAACACTTTAGCTCACAAACCAAAGATTCACCAGGAACATGAACAGAAAAGAGAGAGAATAAATCATTTAACTAATGAGGAGATTAGGCATACGTGAGCATAATAAGGAGCAGGTGCAAGAAGATACCTCTTCCTGACAACATTCAAACTTATAGGCTCAAAATAGTAACTCCAAAATAGGTTTACTTTAGAACTAGAAGATTTCCAACATGCATTGTAATACCAGCGTGATGACACATGTACTTTGTGTTTCTTCCAGTAAACTCTTGCACATGTAAATATGTAATTATTCTAATATTTTCACAGGCTAATGGATGCAGGAGGAAGTAAAGATTCAGGGGAGAAGCAAAGTGCTAAGGAAAATTGCAATGCCAGTCAAAACAGCAGCACAAAGGTATTTTTAGTTTTTTCGTATTAGAAATGCTTTGAGGATTGAGTTAGGTAACATAATTTATGTTCACATGTATATTCATAATCATGTGAGTCACTCTAGTGTTTGTTTGGTGATTTTTTTCTTAACATATGTGTCATTACTGGCTTCTTTAGGAGGATTGTGTCAGTACAGCAGAATCTCATCCACAAAGCCAGTACTGGGTAAGAATTTACTGCTTTGTTTGAAAGTGCTTTACTTTAACTGACTAAGCAATCATATCATATGTCTTTGCTTATTAATACATAAGTGTTAAAAAATAGTTTTATGCTGATTTAATGCATCGGTCACACTCTCGTCTTGTCTCAGGAGCCTGTGTTTTCATCTGTATATTCTCCCTCAAACTCCACACCTCAGTATGTGATGTTTTTCAATGAGGTGAGATTTTCATTAATGCTTTGGGTCTTCATCAATAATTTGAGAATGTCATGAATCTCTCCATGAATAGTGATTCCAATGAGCATGCGCTTTTCATCATTGGTTACTACGCTATTAATTGTGCATCTCTTCATTTAGAAGTTTGAAAGAAACACATATTCATTGTGCAGGTCAATGACATGCATGACTCTTTTTGCCCCTTTCTTTAGAGAAGCCTTTCTTATGAAGCTCAAGAGGTTTTAACATCTACTCAAAACCAATCAAAAGTGACGATGAAAGTCCAGGTGCAGTATATTTATAATATAAAACATTGCAACATTTTGAAACCATAATGACAAAGCAACATCATATCTGAATAATCGGAGAGACATATATAGCTGGTATCAGAGGATTTTGGTGCATTTTGTAATAGCATGTGATGACTCCTAATATTTTTTTTTATGTCAAAGATGTAGAATGTGGTATTTGTAATCAATTAAATGAACCTTTTAAGTTTTTTTATATAAAATAAGTTAACTTAAGTTAAGTAGCAACCATTCAATTCCCTTGAGTTCTTCTCTGGAAATCCTTCTGGATTTCTCTGCATCATACATTAATTGTCTAAAGTTCTTCCTTATACCCCCTATGACATATTTACTAAAAGCTCTTAGAGAGGTTGTTTTTCTGAGGTTGAGGGCACATATCTTAACAGAAAGTTAATTTTAAAATATGGCTTACCTCGCAACAGTATATTTTCTCAATGTATTTGACCACTTCTTCATCAGTCACTGGCTTCTCCTCCTCTGATGCTTTGGTGAAAGCAATCTGCGTACTCCACTTTGAGTTGACTGCAGAACTGCAGTTTTGATCCAACAAGATGTGCTTAATTTGTTTTGGTTGTGAAAGGCTTGTTCGCTAGGAAACAGCAGCTATCCATACACCTCGACTTTAAAATTGGACACTTTTTTAAGACCTCCCACTAGAAACGCATTACTACTCTAAAGCAAACAAGGTTGAAGGAAGCAGATTTCTGCAAATTTTTCAACTTCTGAATGAATACTCTGCAGGGTTGCCAGATTGGTCAGTTTTCCTCCCAAGTGGCTACTTTGGTTATGTGGGGAAAATGTACATTGGGTGGGTCTATAAAACTGGGCTGCTTTTACAAATATTTTGATATTGTAATATGTAATGTATTGTAACAGTGTAATGAATATAGATAGATTGAAATATATGAGTAATAAATACATTTCCAATAAAGAAATGTATAATGTTAAAAAAAATTAACATTTGATTTTGGCCCCTTTTAATATTTTTCCGTATATCACAAAAATACATTTTATGAATATATTACAAGAAATTAATAAAGTATATTATTATTATTTATAAAATGGTTAACATATATATGGATATATTTGTGTTCTGTGTAATATTTAGTCAAATATATTTAGAAGTAAATAAATGATTTAAAAGTTTCGAATAAAAAGCTAGTCTGCTTTTCCCTTGTCCTCGCATATTCTCATTGACTTTACATATAAAGCGCCTGCAATTTCTGCTATTCAGTGTGAACAAAGCATTCATTTCAGGCAGTCATTTCAGTACACATAGTTACTTTGTTTAATATATTAATAAGCCTTATTATTAAGACATTTTAAGTAATACCCCAATGTTGAACTCACTGTTGTTTTTTTCTTCTAATTAGATTTGGTTTGTCTGTCTTTCTTTACCTTGATGACCATAATATTCCTTAATAAATACTAATCAACACTAAAATTTTAATACATCAAGCACATGTCTCATCTGTATTCAGTCAGAACTTAAAATAGGATTTGTCTGATAATTTGTTTATAATTTTTACCAGTACATTCTTTTTCTAAGCATTAGAATAATTTTTCTTCAGTTACGCAAATTAGAGGATTTTTAGAAATATGTACTTTTTCAGCTTTATTTTAAAAACCAGTTTGTCACTTAAAACTTCTGTTAATTTCAGGCAAGTTGTGAAGAGGAAGACTCCCCTAATATTGTCGTAAAACAGGGAATGACCATGAACACCAATGAATTCCAACAGAGGCAGCAGTGTCTAATAGAGACGCATAGAGAGGTCATGACCTCTGAACCCAGCTCAGAGTCTGCTGGAGGAGACCCAGAATCAGACCTGGCCACTCTCTGCCAGACACCAATGTAAAGCATCAAAGAGTACTTTGAGAAGTTCTTAATTTTATTCCGGTTTAATCTCCTCTCTTTTTCTTTATGTGTTAGCTTGAGCTCCGCTGTAACCGAACACAGGCGCTCAGTGCGACCGTCACGCAGAACTCAGGCTTCGAGAAATCCGTTACGTGCTCTTGCTGCTCGAGAAGATATCCAGCAGGATTTCATGCAGCCCGAGCAAAACAGTCAAATGGAGGAAAACACAGGTGGTCATCCGTGACTGTTTTCTCATGGTCTTGTGTCGTTTTTTGAGGCAGATTTACTACCTGTTGAAGTTATAAAGTATCTTACTACAACTAGCTTAACTTAAATCATAACTTCCTTAAGTTTCTTTTTTTCCTAAAGCAATGAAAACCTCAAACTGCACCCCAGCTGATGTCACTTCCTCTGGACAAGTCAGCAGATCTACAGTGCCATACAATAAACTGATGCTTATCCAGGTTAAAGGTACTTTATGTAAATGTCTAGATAATATTAATCTAATCTTGATCAAATGTAACTTTCATTATATGAGTATAAACATTTTGTGCTCTTGGCATTTTTTTATAGAACTTTGTTTTTTTGAAGAATGCAGAAAACCTTTCCAACATTTTAATTCCAAACTTTTGTAACTATTTGGGAATCCATCTCCATTATCAATATGCTCTTGACATGCTTGTTTGTGTGTTCAGGCTGGAGGCAGGTGCAGGTGCGTTTAGTGAAGCCGGTATCGAATTCGTTAAACAGTGGGGACTGCTTTCTGCTGGTCACTCACTCGATCTGCTTTCTCTGGACTGGCAAACTGTCCAACACCATAGAGAGAGAAAAGGTCTAATTTTACTGAGTGATTTTCATTGTTGAATATCAGATAAATCATGGATTGAATTATTTGTGTGTATAAATACAGCGTTTAGCTTTCCGTTCAATTGGCCACAAGATGGCACCAGAACACTCAACATAATTCTCTTTGTGTGGAAACATGGTTCTTCTCATCTGTGCATCCCACAACATAAAAACATGGAAATAAATAGTTTGGATTCTTATATTATAAATCTATATTGCCCACAATTTAGGCTTATACTACAGACTGATGATTACAATTTGTTCTTTCTAATCTTAACCTGGCCCTCATAGATTGAATAAGAAAAATTATATTTTATAATTATTATATGTTTTAGGTTTAAAAAGAAGCTATGGTCCCTAAGTTAGCTGTATAGTGTAATTCTATTCCTCCCTTGTAATTGGAAGATCATTTACATTTTTAGTATTTTTAGTCAAATTATGACCCTTGTGAAGCTGTTTTGAATCAATTGCTACAAGTGCACAAATGGCTATGAGATGATTAGGCTTGATTAGGCTGGATAAGTAATATAAAAGTTTGTAACTTCTGTATGTTGACCTATTGTTTGTTTCAGGCCTCTGAAATGGCCTCGCTAATCGTTCTACAGAGGGATCTGGGTTGCCAGGCGTCAGGCGTTGTTCACCTAGATGAAGGTGTTAACACAGACAGCCCTCTAGCAGAGGAATTTTGGAAGCTTCTAGGGGGACAGACTCGGTATAAAGGCAAGAGATACCTCCAGATATTTCCCATCACCGACATTTTTCCATCTCAAGGTATTTCTGTAAATATCGATTTCAGAGTCAGCCTATATTACTGGTTATCTCTCTGCAGGTCCAGACACCCTCGAGGATGATGAGCTCTTTGAACAAGCTATATCAGAGACAAACAGCATCTATAGTCTCCAGGGAGACAGATTCATCCCTCTTGAGAAGAGCTGGGCAGCCGTACCACACTTCAGTCTCCTCAAATCCTCTCAGGTTCACATCAAAATCTCATTGAATAAATACAAATCTTTTATGAAACGCCTGCTTAGTAGGTTTTTAAATTTTATTTTAGACGCTGTTGTTTGACTTTGGGAGCGAGCTTTATTTGTGGCATGGGAAAGAGGTGGTCCCCAGTGAGAGGAAACTGGCCCTTCAGCTGGCTCAGCTGGTTTGGGATGGAGCATATGACTATAGCAACTGCAGAATCAACCCTTTGGATCTCTCTGGTGCTGCCGGCCACACTAACAAGTAGGTTTTCTTTTGTTTAAATTAGTCTCATTGGATAACAATTTGAAATGTAGGTGATAGAGTTTGCATGTTAATGACAATAAAAAGATATTCTGTAAAAGGAAAAAAACGATTTTTAATTCAATTGGTTGCTTCCATTCATACATACACACATACATACATACATATATTTGACAACATTTGAAACGTTTTTAAAAACTATTTAGTTTCCACTTGCTTTTACCTTGCTTTCTTTTTTATAGAAAAAATAAGAGTATAGCACATTTATAGAAAATATGCCTTTTAATTCCATGCTTCCCCTTTACATTTTAATACTTGTAGCATCAGAAAACAGTTACCGATAACCACTGTGTCATCTTTTCATGTTACATGTGTGTATAAAACTAGTACAAACTCATTTAAAAAGTAGATCCTTAGATGCAGTACATGCATTTTAAATTTTAAATTTATTTTTACCTTTTAAACATTCTAGATTTACTATATTTACAGGTATGTGTTTATACATTAAATAAAAAAAATATGTATAGAAAATATATTTGTTGTTGTTTTTGTGGTAGACTTACTTTAAAAATGTACTGTGTGAATTTTCACATAAAAAAAACTAAACATGATAAAATATATGATAAAACATGATAAAACTTTCTTTGTTATACAATTTTTATTTATTAACAAGCCTTTCATTAAATTTATTTTCATTTATGTAGCGGGGCTTTTTTAACTACTGGAGTAAATAATACTATTTTGTCTTTTCAGTATTTCTCTTCTACAGAAACTTGTTTAGTTTGAATGTTATTTATTTATTTCCTTAGAAAGGGAATAGGTCGGCCAGACTGGGCTCTTTTTGGTCGTGTGTTTGACCAAAATGAGACAATACTGTTCAGAGAGAAGTTCACAAACTCTTTTGAGCAGAGACAAGTGGATGACAAGCCCAATCATTATTCCATACAAGAGGAGCTGAAGGTGAGCACGTGACTCCATATGCTTCAAATATCCTATCACTGTTTATCTACAGTTCTATGAGCAGTGTCCTCAATGCTGCTTTTATAATCTTCAGCCAGTGCCAGCTCATCCATGGTCATGTGATGCCAGAGCTCTGTTCGGAGGAGTTTGTCTCTCAGGAGATGCTTCTTCACAGATTCTATTGGATGGTGTCGATGTGCAGCGGGGCTGGGACATGGTTACTCTGAGCGATGGGCGATCGGCAGAGATATGCACAATCTCTGTGAAAGCATGGCTTCTTTTGAAAGATGAGGAGCGTGAGGTTGCCCCGCACAGCTTGGGGCAGTTTAGTGAGGGGGACACCTATGCTGTACGCTGGATGTACAGCCTCAAAGCCTCAGGTGATTCATGTGTGTCTAAGGTAGAGCTTCAAGAGAGAAGAGGTTTTTGTTAAAGGAACACTGATTTGTGAATCAAATAGGGGCATCGCATTAATGATTGGATTAAATTGTTTAATTGTGTAATAAAATGTTTCAAATACTTTCTACATAATATAGAGTTTTATTGAATAGAACTGTCAGCTAAATATCTTGATTATTTTGTATCTTAGGGAATCCAATGGCTGGCGCACAGGAAAAATATGCTCTTTTTATCTGGAAGGGGCGGAATTCCAGAACAAGTGGATGGGACCTTTCCCCAGCACTGACCAATCAGTGCAGTTCTCAGGTGTTTGTAAGAGAGGGGGAGGAGCCACCTTGCTTTCTGCAACTCTTCCAGGGAGGAATGATCATTCACAGTCAAAAAAAGCGAGACACAGGTCTGTTCATGTTTTGTTCTCTGTGGAACTTCAGAATATGACAATTTTCTTTGGTTTGATACAGGAGCATTGCGTCTATTCTGTGTGAGGGGGAATGTGCCACTGGAGGCAAGTCTACTGGAGGTGAATTGCTCCTCAGCTAGTCTGAGGTCTCGCGGCTCTTTGATTCTGTGGAACTGTCAGGAGGGAAGCATTTACCTGTGGCATGGCTGTAAGGCTCACACCAAAGCACGGCAGGTGGCTAAACAGACCGTCCAATGCCTCACACAAACGTGAGCCACAAACCTGTCTATAGACATCTAGACACAGGACATAGTCATGTCGTCAGATTGTGATATAGTGTGATTGATCAGGTGCCCATCGGAGCTGAATCTGAAAACTGGCAGCGTTCTGAGTGTCCAGGAGTTCGAAGAAGGAAAGGAACCTGCAGAGTTTTGGAATGCTATTGGACCACTTGACAGAAAGTCATACGACTGCATGCTACAAGGTGGGGTGTGTGACTACATTTATACTTTATAGTAGATTTTATTACATTTAATTTATTGTAACCATACTGTAACCATAAATATTCTGTAACCAGATGCTTTATTTTTCTTTAAAAGCATCCTTGTTTGTGCCTTCAAAAAAGAGCATTTTTCTGTGTGGCACTGAATTGACTTAACAATTCGTTGAAGCTTTCATAATTATTAAAAACACAAAAGTAAAATTTCTGCTATAGAGTGTGATAAATAAAATAAAAAAGTAGTGCATGCTCACAAAGCTGCAGCAGTTTCTGTAAAGAACAAAGCTCCAAATATCAAGCAAACATACAACCCATTTTTTCATTAACAGGAAAGGCTTGCTCATTGAATACAAAAAACACTATATTTTTCTACTTTACCGCTTAAACTTTTTAGTGCAGCACTCTGTTATGAAATAGATGAACTCCACGGAGGCCATAGCTGTGTAAACTTGCACTTTTTGTTGCTGTTGCCACACAAAAACAGGCATCCTTTCTTTCATCCTTTTGAAAGTGTTTCATCAAGTTCATCATTCAAACAATGGTGTTTCTGGCTCTAGATACCAGATTTATACCTTATATCTTAACTTTCTAAACATTGCAACCAGTCTCTTTACAGCATGGCCAAAAGCACTCAGCGCCATAAAAACACAGAACTGCTTTTGTTTTGTTCCTTATTCATATCACTAGTTTCACCCATTATTGGACGGATTAAAAATATTTTGGATCTTTTACTTTATTTTACGGTATATTTAAATTTTTGTCACTTAGATTTAAACTTTGTTGCCAGATGCCAGTAAATATAGTATTGAAGCCTAGTATTAAGACATGTTTCATGCCGATTTAATGTATGGATTGAGTTCCTGAAGTAACTGTTAATAGACCCTTTTACTGTGCGCAAACAATGATGACATTTCAGAGTATGTGCTCGCATTTTGGCAACGGAAGTATGGCGAGATCAACAGTGTGTCAATGTGATATGATAGACCTCGGGGCTGACCTGGAATTGGTCCTTTCTGTCAATCTGTAGACCAATAAACATAGCACAAATAAAAATAGTGGAAACATACAAAAATTATGACTAAACAATAGGTGATGATTATTGTTCAAAAGTGCACCAGTCAAATAAATAGTAATGAAAAAATGGCAGATTTCAAAAAAAAATAAAACGTAGATCAAAACCTCAAAAATGTGTATCTCCAACAATCTTCACCAACTTGGCAAACAAGTCCCGACTAAAAGCTGGAACTGGGGTTTTGTAACTCAGGCTCATACTCTAATTGGGAATAATGCTTACTATGTGTATGTATATATTTTGTAAAATATACGTGCAACTGTAAAGGCAACAGCCACATTTTGAGTAATGGGAAAAAGCTTTAAAACCTTGCTGCCATGCTCAAAGGGATGGTAAACCTCTCTGCTTACGTTGCCAGAATACACATGCAACTATTTTATCACGCGACCTGTATTTATATTTACATTTAAATCAAGAACATTTTAAAGTTACATTTGTTAAATAGACAATCTATTAAAAGCTCAAACTATAACTTCTTGCTTGTTTGCAAGCACACATTTTTAATTAGAAATGTTTTTATACTCCTCAGATCCTGGTAAATTCAACTTTACTCCTCGCCTTTTTCACCTGAGTGCCCAATCAGGATCTTTCACAGGAGTGGAGCTCATTAGCCCCTCCCAAAGAAATGGTGTAATTACAGCAATGCCGTTCTTCCAGGATAAGATTTACAGTGTGCCACATCCGGGTAAGTTACATTAAACTAAAAGTGAACAGAAGGGCTTAGAATTAAGAGTAGAGTTAGCTTTGAAAAGTTCAAGTTGAAGTAGCCTTCTTCTGATGTAGAAATTAATGATATTTTAACATGCTCTTTTATGATTTCACAGCTTTATTCCTTCTAGATAACTGTCTGGAGGTGTATTTATGGCAAAGCTGTGAATCCTCAGTCTCACAGCGCCCTCTTTGGAACAGGGAGAAGAGATGCGCCATGGAGACTGTCTTACAGTATTGTAAAGGTTAGATTAACCACAAATAATAATAAAAAAAACACAAATGATTTTTGGTTACTCTTTTAATCATATTAATTCTCAGAGAGAAATCCCAGACGACCTCCGATGGCATACCTTATTGAAGAAGGGACGGAGCCTCTAACTTTGACTAATATATTCCCTTCATGGGAGACGAGACGGACCCAGGAACAGGTAAGGTCAGCATCACTAATCTCACAAGAGAAGAACTATAACATGATTCACTCTGGCATCTGCATCCCCCAGGACTGCGCAGCATGTAAAAAGTTAATGTTGGTTCAGGATGCTTTGGCTGAACTCGGCTGTATCAACTTTCCTCCTGAGGATCTACTCAAAAGACCTTTACCGGAAGGAGTGGATCCATCGGATTTGGAGAACTGCCTGCTCCAGGGCGAGTTCAAGGTTTGACTGAAAAATCATCTCCTTTGTTAAAATGTCAAGGGTGAGCCAAAACAATGGAGCACAGGACTCAATGGAGACCTAGACTCAGGAGCGGTGGTTGTGGAGACTTATTTGAGAGATGTACGGTGTAACTGTGAGTCTGCTTCCTTTCTGTTGGCTGCTTTTTAAGTGCTGATTTGGCCAAAATCTTTTCTCCTGGACTGGTTTGTTGACTCTAAGTTTGAGAAATAGCTGCCATGATTTTCTCCCTCCCCAGCCTTCAGTGCAGCTGTTTCTCATCCTGCTTTCTTTATCTCTCTCACTCTCTGTCTGTTTCCCCGCTCTCTTCAGCAAGAAGCACTTGTGAATAGAAATCTGCTTTACTGAACATGCAACTGAATTCAATAATGTTTATTTTAAAATAAAAACAATGACATATTTTGTCTGCAAAACATTATCTTTACAACTCTCAAATACATTGACAAAGATAATAAAGGACAATCACTAAACAAGATTTAAAAGCTTGCAAAAGAAAAAAGTGGAAGGAATGGAATAGTAGAAAATGTTCTTTGATGGTGATTGATGACTGCAGAGTACTTTCTGTGTGTGGCGCTTACAGGACGTTTAGATAGTGGGGGTTTAGGGAGGTATTAGTGTGGATTTAGACTCATGTGACTCGAGTGAAAAACTACATCTAGAGGCCAAATTGTCCCAAGAATGTGCGCTGAACTTGCTGCATAACTGAACCCAAAGCACATCCGCATAGAGTCTGTCATATTTTGGGAGAAGCTTCAATTTTTATTCAGCTTGGAAGCATAAAACTTGTCCCAATACATTTATTTTAAAAGTGTAAATTTGGTCTTCAATTGGTCTTAAAAAAGGTCTTAAACCTGCAGAAACCCTGAACTTCAAGAAGTAAACATTTTCAGTTTTTTTTAAGCTATTGTGTGGTAAATTATTTAAAATTTAGTTCTGAAAAAGAAAGAAAAAAAGTTATACAAATTAGGTGTCAAGTGTTTGGGGGTGATGATAAATTATAATGTATCATAATAAAAAATATGTTTAAAGTGAATGTATAATATAATAGAAATAAAAGTTATAAAAAAGTAGTGAATAGTAACAAAACTAAAGAGTAAAAAGATTAAATTAAATTAAAAGAGTATTTACTGAATTAAATTTACAAACTGAATTAGGCAGCGCAGTAGACAGCTGAGTTTATGTTTTTAGTGCACTGTATTTGAGGATCTTTTTATTAAGTTTTGCATGCTCCCTATTTTTATATTCATTAATGCTTGTGGTAATCTGATTGACTGGCAAAATTGTATGGATAGGGTCCTAAAATATAAAAACATATGCAATCATTGGGTCTCTATATTATGTACACCACTATTACCTTCAGAACTACCCTCAGGCTCCATGTGTATATATAGGCCTTTTTATACTAGTATCCAGCAGTAGAACCTATCAGACAAATTACTAAAACTTTTAAACAGGAATGTAACAGAGGTCAAGCGAAAGAGTGAAAGAAATAGAAGACTTGTGTAGATGAGATGTGTAGAGAAACCATCCACTCAACAACAAATGAACACTGTTTTTGAATGCTTTGTGTACATACTGTACATCAAAGCTTGTGAGTTACTCAGATGGACTGCTCTCTCTCTGGAAAACATCTCTCAGGTTCAGATGCTAGTGCCGCCTCTCTTAGAACAACCATGTGATCTTCGGCCGCGTGCAGCGATTGGTCGATCCAGTCTAGGCTGCCAGACATGTGACAAGCGTTTCGAGTCACTAGAACCAAGTGACTGACAGATAGCAGTAACGCTGTGGCCCTTTGAACAAAAAAGGTGATGAGAGTTGATTTAATCACCCAAATAATCATGGTTCACTGATGCAACAGCAGAAGCAGATATTGGGAACGAACAACACAACAACTTTTATGTTTGATATTTACTCTACTGTACATCTACACTCAAGACACCTACACATCACAAAACAAGGGACCTACACCTCTATGGCTCTTTAGGCATTTAGCTACAACAGAGTTGTGAAAAATTCCAGAACAAGCAACAGATAAAATGATAAACTACGATGTTACCTTGCATCCAGAAGAATTGGATCCAGTGGAGGATACATGGAGCGAACAACATCATCAACCCTGTGAAGGTACATATAATCAGTTAAAATCAATATCCGATCACAATGCTAAGAATGAGATCTCACCTTGGGCTGATCCGTTTCGCTACGGTGATGATGTCATTGAGACTGGCAGGGGCTTTAACTTTTGCCCCAGACCCCATGGTCATAGCAACTAGCTTTTCAGTAAGAGTGTGACAAATCTGCACAAAGAAGAAACAATATTGTTAACGATTTGAACTCTGCAGGCTCCAAAACTGTAGCTCGTTGCAATTTGCTAAAGAGAAAGTGGCACCATCAGGTTATGTGTTCCAAAAATGGATCAAAGGTTTTAAAATTAACTTATTTTCATGAGTTTAGATTCCTTTTAAAATGCTCTGCAATACGGGAAAACAAAATGATTTCAACCTAAATAAAATTAAAAATTAAATCTTCTGTTGGTTGGCAGCTGATTTTCTCCTAACTGTCAAATCAGGTCAGGGGCCAATCAGGGACTAAGATGGGACTGTATGGCTTATATGATTTGTAGTTTTCAGCCAAACAAATTAAAGTCAAGGAGTTTAAACTACCCAAGGTTAAATGTTCATACTTTTCTAATAAATAAACAAAGAGCAAAAATAACTTATCACAAATGGTTATAATTGTTCTTGTCCTGGCATAAGGTTTGTATTTTGAATACTCTTGAATATTAACATTCAGGATTTCTTTTTTCACATGTATTTTCTTACAGTTAACTTAAAAACATTTATCTGCAATTCAGAATGTTAAAGAAAAGAATTTTGACACTAGGTAAAAGATAAACACTAGAGTAATAAAATTTAAGGGGCAAGCGGTTAAAGCAAATTGCATAAATGTGAACGATCTAACCCACCATCTTTCAAGTCTGTTATACATTTGATGTCAAAAGTAAAAAATAAACAAATGCAGGAATAGAAAATAGAATAGACCCACCTTCAGAATCGCAATGCAGTGAGACACAAGGCCCCTGGGAGAATAAGTTAGAGAGAATTAAATTAACGTCTATAATGAAAATCAAGTTTTAATCCAACTATTACGAGAGCATGAACTTGAAAACATACGATGCATCTTCAATCCAGTCTTCGTTCTCCAGCATGGCCTCAATATGAGGATTAGTGATGACCACATCATCCAGCTCCAGCTCTGAAGGTTCACTCTGAGTCTCCATGGCTCCAATCAGATCCACAGTCGGCCTGGAAGATGGGTCACAATAAAGAAAAAATGGAATGCTGCAGTGCTAAATGTAGATCCCAGGCTAATCCTCATCTGAGAATGAGGTCATATTTTGGGGACTAGTTCACATACTTGGAGTCGAATTGGTGCAGGAAGTCTGGAGGGTGGCAGTACCGATGGCGGCACACAACCACCAGTGCCACAAAGGATGCCAAGAAGATTGTGGCAAGCACACCAATCGCCACGATCACCACAGTCTCCATGGTAAGTGATGAAGATTATGAGGAGGAGGATTGTCAAAAAGTAGCTTGGCTGGGGTTGCACAAGCTAGAGCAGACTCTTAGAAATGAGAAAGAAATGAGGCAAAGGTCAAGTTTAATGCAATTTTGATCCGTGTGCTGAAGCAGGCATCTAAACAGATGAAACACACAGCCAAGGATAAATGCAACTAATAATTCTACATATATACACCCACACATTCTCTTCTTTACATACATGATGCCTGTAGCGAGTCTGCTGATATTGAAATGTGTAATAAACCCTGGACAAGTCACTAGTCCTTCACTGGCCACATACATTCACTATTCACTCACACCTGAAATACCCGTTCACGTGCATGTAGAACATGCAAACTAAACTATGAAATGCCTTTAGTGGGTTTTAATCTAGTACCATTCTAACTGAGAGGAACAAGAGCTATACACTGCTCCATTTTATGGCACCAAGTATAAACCAACTGATAAAAAACAGACTTATACTCACAATAACAGGTTATGGGAAATGATCTCAGTTGTATAAGCCTGGTCATATACATCTAACAAGAAGATTGCAGAGACACCTCCTCTGTCTCTCTCAAATCTTTCATGTCACAATTCTTTAAAATACACAAAGTTACAAAAATTAAAGCTGTATATTTTTGTAATTATTTTTTAGTGTCCACTTTACTGAGATTCAGTTTTAATCTGAGAATACAATACATTCTGCATTTATATATTTTACATTTTATTTCAAGCATTTATATATTTGGACAAACTTTTTTAGTCCAAGAGATATGAAAGAGTATTTTTCTGGAAAATATATATTGACTTAATTATATATACGTGTTAATTCTAGTAAGTGTTAATTCTACACCATATACTTTTCAAATTAATTAATTCATTTTTAAAAATATTTTAGTGAGAATCTTATGTCCACAACCACCAGATTTATCATGACTGTATAATATCTAATTATATAATATATTGGATTAAGTATGAATGTTTCTTCAATAATTTGACTTTCATGTAAACTCTTTTCAAATAGCTGTCTGATATTAAACCTAAATGCAAAAATGTCTTATTTCTTACTATTTTTTGTTTTGTTTTTTGGATTACTGTGAAATATATTCAGAATAATATTTATGTATTTTTTGTCCAGCAGGGTGATTGCTATATCGGACACTAAAGATACTAAATGGATGGTTTTAATTTGAAATGTTTTAATTGATTTATGTTTTTCAGTTGTTTGCCATCAATTTCAAATTGAGGTGTCCTCTGGCTCCATATAAAAACCTTGATTAAGACATTACTCATGTCTTCTCTGGCCAGAGTATAACACTCATACAAATTTAAAAGCATTTCATCAGTCAGTATGCGTTACAATAAAAATGTAGTAGTGTTTTTATGTTTACACATATTGAGTTGTAGGAATACAAATTTAAGAACTATGATTTTCCAACATAAATCTTTTATATTGCAATTGCTTTTTATCACTAATGTATTATTTGTGTCTGTGACCTTATCTAGATTACTCAGAAATTGTTTATTATGATTGATGGGGAACAAACCTACGCCCCCACTGAGACTCATGCTCCTTAAGGTCTGGGGACATCTTGATAAGTACCTTCTTGTGCTATGTACGGCTGACCTTTTGTTGACTTCATGAATATCTGTGGTTGAGCTCCTCACTGGGGGTGCATCCTAACAGTGTTAAAACCCAATGTTACACAATGCTTAGTTCGATTTTTTGGAAGACTGCAGCGCTCAACATTAAAGCTTGTGATACCCCAAAGATCTCCTGGTCTTCAATTGTGAGTTTCCTACAGAGTCTTTATTTGGGACACACCCATCAGACCTTTGATCTGTCAGTCATAAACCTGCTCTCAGTATATACAGTATATGTTGGCCTTCATTTTCGCTTAAAAAACATATAATTTAAATTTGTCTTATTTTAGAAAATGATTTTAAGTGTTCTGGAAAGTTGCTTGTTTAGCTCTTAATTTCCTTTAATGAAAAGAAGGTGTGGGTGTTTGTGGGTTAAGACAGACCTCTACAAATTAATTTCCTCATATTTATGTTAACAAATTCCTCCTTTATATTGTGCATTTGTTCCTCAACCGAAGTAAAAATATTAATGCTGATTCGGAATACTTGATCAGAACGATCTCTAACATTTGAGAAGTAATGCTTCAGTCAGGAATAATTTATTAAAGTGTGTTTTGGAATGCCTTAATTCCTTAATAGGATTGTTATGAACTCTGCTGGCCACATCAGACTGCATGAACGTAACTCAAATATTCAGTAGTAGCAAATAAACTGCAGAGTTCAAATACAATATTTTCAAGATCCTTATATTTCAACGTCTCATCTATTCATCCTATCATCCACTTGATAATTTTCTAGCTGATTCTCTCTAATTCATGCACTTAGGAGGTGTTTCAATTATGCCTAAAAAATCCTAAAAGAACTTCTGCTGTCACCTGCAATCACGTCCAAGAGTTAAGTTTAAACCAGCCTGAGACATGATTTTATAATGTGGTTAAAAACCATACAACAAACTTCACTCATGACAACACAAATGAATCAAACAAGATTAAAGATTCAAAACAAATAATCTTTAGATTGATAAATAGTATAATATGTGTAAGCAGGAATTTTGATTAATCTATCAAAAGTGCAAATACATTTTATAATGTTTAGTTAAGACACAATACAGAAAGACGTATTTATATAGTTAATATATAATATATAGTAAACATTTAATATCATATACAAATTCTATTTAATAAAACCAAACTTTTAGTTTGAGTACAAAAACATTGAAAATAGCTTAGCTGTGTTTTAGGATGTGCCTTTAAAGTGCAGAGGCTTCTTAAGTAAATTAAATTACACAAGTTTAAAATCAAATGATATGTCACACTTTTCAAAACTATTAAAACTGGTTCAGACCAAACTTTTATTACATCTGTACACAAATAAAAAAATGCCCCACTAGAGATTTAATAGACATGATTATTCTATGTTCTAAAGGAAGACACTGATTTCTTTTAGCCTCATAATAAATGACCTCAATATGAAAATACTACAATATGTCCGAGTAGAACAGTAGCTTTGGCTAATTTGTTTCATGCAGAGACTTGATGTTAAAAGACATTTTCAAATTAGCATTAAAAAAGCTATGATGAAAAATATTTAGCTAACGTTACATCAAAAACATTTTACTGCGGCATAAAATGCTTTAATACTTAGTTAGACAAACATATTTGATCCACTTTAAACAGATTTGAACAAAGTAAAAAACAAGAAAAGCCATTTAAAACATCTCGAATAATGAGACAATAAAGGTATTTAATGATCTTACCTACACTGTATGCATCGTTCCCATTTTGTGGCGGGAGTTCCCCGTACAAAGCGCGGAGTGCTGGTCAGGCAGAGACGGCACGGAGATCTCCATCGCGGGAGCGCGCAGCAGAGGACTGTGAACTTTGCACACCCCCCCCCCCCCCCCCCGAGCTTGTGGAGTTACGGGGGGGGCTGCAGGCGTGGAGCAGGAGGTTTGGCGCTCTAAGCAGTTTTACTTGTCTGTTATTCCTGATGAGCCCTTCCCCTTTCCTTTGATGAAGAGTGCTAAAAGTTGTATGAATAGGAACACCACAGTGAAGCTGTAAAAAAATCTACATATAAACATATGGCATACATGAGTCTACTGTGTAACGTGAAAGTTATTTGTTTAAAATCAAATCATGCACTATTCATTAAAAAAACTATATATGTATATTGTCACACTGTACATTTGAAACTAGCGATTTTTTGGTCAAATTAATTTTTATTATTAAAAAAATAAAAAAAATAAAAATAAGTATATATCTTTACTCACTATAAGAGTTGCTAAAGAGTTTCATAACTTTAGAACAAATATGAAGTCATTCACTGTTCTAGACCCATCTCAAAGACTAAAGTATTCAAGACATGAATACAACCTGTCAGACTTGTATCAAATGAACACAGACATTTTTAGGTAGAAACGTATTTTTTTTAAGAAGTACAAGCTTTACTTTCTCAGACCAACTGAAAAAGAAGATAATGGTAGCCGGCAGGTGTTCAGAAAATAATGAAAGTAAAAGAAAATGACCAGTTGGCCATAAACGGAATGACCCATACACTGAATTTATCACCCGAAATGATAGCCGGCAGGTGTTCAGGAAATAATAGCATATAGTCTGCTTTACAAACAGAAGCATTAGCAGACTATCCCAGAATGCAAGGCAAGTTTTAAATCATAGATGAGCTCATGTAAATAGTAATAACAGCTATTCAATATAAAAATGGCATTTGTCCTGTATTTTTATGGAAATCCCATTTTTTTGTAAATTTACAGAAAGTACACTTGTCCTGTGTTTTTATGCGCTTGTTTGTGTGTAAAATGTAGTGTAAACATATTAATTTATGTAAAAAAAAATTTTTTAAACTTTTTAAACACGCCATTTTTACTTGATTGTATAAATTAGTCTTTATCTTGTCCTATTATATGGTTCCTATTTGCCCTTCTCCTATTTTTAATTGTAGCCTGTGTACCTCTTCCCCTCCCTACACAACCTTTGCATACTAGGTATATTTGCTTGATAAAGTTGATATTAATATGCGTTTTTTTATTGGTAATAGAAGAATCAATCAACATAGTCAGATTTCTTTTAGTAAAGAGAGAAGACAAACAGCAGATTTTTTCATAAAAGAATGCTGCTTATTAAGTATACTTGTCATATTCTTACTCGTATATCTAAAATAATTTTCTGAGTAGCCCATTGTATTAAACGTATTTCACCACATGGGGGCATCAGCTGTTAAGAGTTGCATTTTAAAATCAAAACCAAAACAAATTCAAACTAATGATTATTGCTAAACAAGAGTTTTTCAACCAATTTCTCAGTTCAAAACCACCCTGCATGTGAGTGTCCAAAGAAATTACTGATACAGTTAAAAAAGCTTCAATTAAGCTTTTAAATGTATGAAGTTAACACTTTTCACGTGTTATACGTTTTTTATGTATGAAACAGTGATGAATAAAGTTGAAGTTTGAATCTACCTAAATAAACGTATGTGTTCTTCTACTAGGGCCACTCACATTAAGCACAAACATTTACATACACTAGCTTTACATGTTGCATACATTAACTATTTAAATGTCAAGAGCAATATTTTGTCCCCCTAATATAATAAAATCACACCCATACAGCCAGGATCCAATTATGAGCTGAACACAAGAAAATAATTTCTAAGAGACTCCCGCACATGAAAGTGAAGTGTTTGCCCAAGGTTTAAAAGTTTACGAGTTGTGATCTCTAAACAACATTGGTGAAAATTAGTTATTATATAATTATATAACAGACAAGTCAATATCTTACGAAGATGTTAGTTTTTAAGTTGTTCTTATAAAGAAAATGTAATACCAATGAAATTTGAACACTACATACGATTCATAACTATATTTACTGCATTTATAAAACAATTGGAAATTCTGTAAGGATAAAAATGAAGATTTTCAGAGAACAGAAATGTTTTTGATGAGCACATATTGTTCTCGACGTGAAGGTTGAGCAGTAAAGCCAGTCAGTCAGAAAGCTACACTTCATGACATGCATTACACCAGTCATAAGGGGGACACCCTGTACCCCTTATTGAATAGTAGCAGAAAAAATAATCCGAAGAGCTCAAAACCAGTTTTGCTAAATTTTAATTACATTTGCTCTTATACCTGTCTATTTTAGCACTCATTACTTGCCTGAATAGTAGCAATCCCTTGAATTATTGCTCTAGAGCTGTTACAGAATACAGAATAATACAAGTTCTACAACAAATAACAGGGTACACAATTGATTTTTATGTGAAGTTTAATCTCTGCTGGATTCCTGTTGTTTGAAAAGAGTTGTGATTTTACAGGATTTTGCTGCAAAGGGAGACCTAGTGTTTGGCTTGTCACAGGAACAAAACGATTGCCAGAACACAGACCTCTTTGACACCGTAGCCTCATTTTATACCTTTACTGAAAATAAGAGCATGATTTGACAAAAGTCGATGTGGGTTTCTTTTCAGCGAGAACAATTTTCCACCGTCGATGCTGAAAATAAAACGTGTTCTGTACTTGCAAAACTGAAAGACTACAGAGCTACTGTAAAACCCTTTGTTCTCTCGCTTCTCTCACCTTTAATTGTGTAATTATCAGTTATTTTCCTAATAGTTTCAGATGCTTAAAAGATGCCTTGGGTGTCAAGTAGTCATTTTTTTATAATTCGAGAATACAAGATATAAGACATAATCTGATGTGTGTTGTTCTTGTTTTACAGGATGTGTGCCAGGAGATGAGAGATTGACAGTTAGTTAGATTGACAGGGGTTTACTGGCTGAGAGACTGCAGGGCTAAGGTATGTTGTGATTTATCATTACTCACCTCTTGCCGAGAGGAAAAGAAACGCACTTGTGTTCATGATGATGCACAACAAGCCTCTGTTTTTCTCTTTCTATTTCTTTAGTGTACATGTTACTAAACAAAGACAAATGTAGACATCCGAGTGCTTCCATAGAAATGTGATGAAAGAGAGTGGGTTGTTTTGGATAAATTCTGCTTGTTTCAACCCTCTGCTCTCTTTCTATGTCTCTGTCTGTATGGGTTTTCTTTCCTGAGTCATTAGAGCTTTCTTTCATTATCGATAGATGTTTTCATTTCTTCCACTGACATGCAAAGCTTGGCATGTCTGTGAAACACAAAGGGTACATTTGATGAGATTTTTACGTTCAAGCAGGAGACTCTAAACTAATCTCGAGACGAGTAATCGTGAAAGCTTTCAGAAAGCAAACATGTATTTCTGTTAATCTGCTAGTACTGTTTGCAACCTATATTATTTATTATTTCCTCACTTTTAGCCAGAAAAATAACAGAAGGGAAATACAGAAGGTTAGATGTGATACTTAAGATTTTTTGCTCTAATTTAGTTTTTACAATACAATACAAAACTATTAATAGTGTAGCTGCTTAATGATTAAATACTCTTAGGAACATTATTTAAAAACCTTTCGAAGCACTGGATTATTTTATCTTAATTGTCAAACTAACTGGTTGGTGGGCAGCTTATTATTTTACTGTGAAATCTGCGTTTTAACCCACTAACAAACAAAACACATTAAATGGTCTAATAATATAAATGAACAAGACAAAAATGGATATAAAAACAAAACTAAGTTAAAGACTGCTTTTAACAGACAATAAAAAACAAGCAAAAAATACATTTCAATGGTGTTATAATATAATTTAACAAAACAACAATGGATATAAAAAACAAAACAAAGTTACAGCCAAACAAGTAACCTGAACTAAACAAAAAAAAAAACTATTCTAATTTTCAGTTAAATAATTCAGTTATTGTTTGTATGTTTTTAGGTAAATGTATTTTAGGTAAAACGTATCTCCTAGAGTATAAAGTTTTACCTTGAGATACGAATGCTTCACATTATGGACATTTCAAGATACAAAAGGCCACACGAAGAATATTTTACTTCATGATAAGAAAAAAATGACAAGATACGAAAAACATGCATGTGTGTTTGTACATAGTATCCTGCTCCTATTGGTCGCCGGACGCCCACGACGTCTACCTGGAAAAGCTCTCCGTTGTCTTGCACACTTTTGGTTTCGTGTTGGTGTCTTAAATTCATGAATATTTTCATGCTGCTTTTTTGGCAAAGTGTATTTTTATGGCCACGGCTCTCCTCCGCTACCATTCGTTCTCCTCCTCTAACACCTCCTCCTCTGGCACCTTGCCACATTGTCTCAAGCGAAAGCAAATGGTTATTATTTTTCATTTATTTTATTCTGTTTTCACTGTTTTATTGTTATTTATTAGATTTATGGGGTGTACTTTTAAGGATGGAAAAATCCTAGTTTATTTTTCTCTGGTTTTCTATGTTATTTTCAATTTTGAGTGTTTTTTCTGTGTGGCTTGGAACGCATTTTACATGTTAAACTTGCTTCGATATACAAAAAAATTCAACATATGAACGTCACCCCGCAACAGATTAATTTTGTATGTTGAGGTATTACTGTATTTGAAAATTAAATACCATACTTTACTTTAATTAGAGCGTTGAGTAAGGTGGGAGAGCTATTTTAGATGTTTTTTATTTATTTATGAAAAAATTTTCATTTGTAATTGTAATTCTTTAAGTTGTGACTTGTATTTTTATTACATTTTTTCTGACTTGTTAAAGTTTTTTTTAACCAGCTCACACAATGAAAAACGTTTTACTAGTTTACTATAGTTCTGAAAAAAAATGTGTACATTTAGATATGTTCTGTAGCAAAGTGTCCTACGTTTCAATGTAAGAATGTATTGCTGAAATAAATGACATTGCACTGCAGTTGATGCTTTGACCCAAGGGCCACGTTAACCCATCGAACCTTGACTCTGTGCATCCCTGGCAAAGGAAATGAAAGCTCTGACATCAGCTCGACTCATGAGACTCACATGATTTCTAATGGATCATATTGAGAGCATGAACATCATCATTCAGTGGCAAGTGGACTTGCTCTTTTGCCACACTGAAGTTGTTTATGTGCATGTAATGCTTGTTGTTGAGTATTAGTATTGTAATAGAGTGCTAGACTCATGTTTAAACACGCACCTGTCCTGTCAAGACAAGCAGCTGTGGTTGCTAGGAAAAATGGCATTCATAACAGATGAACACCATCAAATACTGAAGCGTGAGAAAAAAAAGCATCTGTAATATAGACAGAGAAGGAATGTTGATCAAAAGATCACACGTCCCCACCTGCTTGCAACATCTTGTATAGCATTTCTTATGTTTGCAGATGAGCCATACGCTGCCAAGATCTGTGCTAGTCTAAGATTCTTTACTGGCTTCCTTTCCGAATTGAACAACAATGTTCATTAGGTTTTTCAACAATGGTCCTCCAACAATTATTTGAGATTAATCACAATTTATTTAGAATGTTTTACATGAGTTTGGGCAATTGAAT
Organism: Danionella dracula; assembly: GCA_900490495.1. Taxonomy (NCBI): domain Eukaryota; kingdom Metazoa; phylum Chordata; class Actinopteri; order Cypriniformes; family Danionidae; genus Danionella; species Danionella dracula. The sequence goes on from UELW01000444.1 coordinate 3,928,141, forward strand.
ATTTAACCACGAAATGCAAAAAATAGAAAAAAAATATAATCTCATGAAAACTGTGAATAAGTTATGAATTAAAATGTTTAAAAAATGCATATACCTATTGCACAGCATTGTTTTAATATAGAAAATAACTTTCTGCTAAAATATTGAAACCAGTTTCATAATAAAAAGAGATTAAAAGTTAGTTATTCTGTCAGAATTGTCACCAACACCTTGCTGACACAAACAGAAAAAAAAGTTTTGACCATCTGGCGATATTGTTGCTCTTTTTTAGGATCATGTGACCGGAGGAAGAAAACATACATTCACAAGTAAATGTATGCAAATATCATTAAGAGTATTTATACTAGACGCACAACTTTATGCACTGCCTCATCTGGTCTATAGTTATTAGAATTTACTGTTTGGAGTTTAATGCAGCCTGAAAAGTGTATTAAAAAGGTTTTTGACCCTATTAGCTCTCCATACATGGAATGCCTGTGCTCTGTTTTGACACTTTACAGTAGAAATGATGGTGACTGAAACTGAGTGGATTGTGTTGAAATTGTGTTGTCTCTATTACATTAGTGTTTAACACATGTGTACCTGCCATTTGGGATGGGACAAGTATGTAATAGTGACAAGAAACCATAAAGACACAAAACACAAGTCTAAATTATAATAGTTTGGGGAAGAAGCAAAATGAATACTTTTATTTCTTCTGAAAATTCAGAGCTACTGTTTATAAAAAGCACTCAAATGTCATTGTTTTGAAAACATAATTGTGTGGTTAGCTTGAGCAGGTATGGTTCTTATGATAGGTAAAGGGTCACTGCACACTGTACGAGTTTGATGCATTTTCAGAGTCTTTTTGAAACCTTGACAGAGTTTTAACAGAGTCCAATATGGACAGAGTCTATCCAATTTCTTTTTGAGAAGTAAAAAGTTACTCTACCTAGCCACTGACTTCTGTCTTTTTTCTTTTCTTTTTGGAAATTTGTTAAAACAACACTATATTTTTTATCATTAGGAGAACGCTCCTCTTGAAGCTTTATGTTTTTATAGAATGAAGTTTATATTTTTTAAGCAAACCCTAAAATTGGAAACCATTATTTTCAACGAATTGTATTAGGGTTAAACAAATCCATCTGTGAGTTTCTAATGACAACGAGGTACAATGTGTTTATAAAACGGAATAATTTAAATCAAGCAGATACACAACAGCTCATGCTGAATGGATTTTACCCAACAGCTCTTTGCTTTAGAGTCACATTAGATTTCGCTAAGGTGTTAAATGACCTTTGGGATCAGACTCCTTTGGCTCTATACGACTGTACCACTATGGCAGTGAAGATTTATGCTGCATAAGACTTGCACACAAACACAGAAATAGTGATGGGGATAACAGTAGGTGTGCTTTGCTACTTAAGAAACAAGTCCTTGATGCTTTCTCTCTACGGGGAGCTTCATTGTTCACAGAGAGACAGACAGAGACGAAAAGGATGAACAGAGCCGGCATTTGGGATTACGCTCTTGTACAAGCTTCTGGCTTTGATGTGCTAACATTGCGTTTGCATGCTAAAATATGAGCAGATGAGTGGAGGAAAAGAATAGAGGGATTGTGTGAACCAGAGGCCCTCTGCTTCAGTGGCCTAATCGGAAGGGAAGAAGAGTGGAATAAAGAAACAGTGTGAAGTTCCCTCAAGCCAATGAATAGTTCTGCCTCTTTTGATATCCTGTTTTATATGACTCCCCTTCGGAATGGTGAAACACAGGTGAAATGCACATATTGCACACAAACAATCACAGAAAAACTCTTTTTAATTTTCATTTCAAAATTACAATAGCTTTTTTACATTCATTTAGTTAATCCCAGATATTATCAACTGTTTAATAAAACACAATATTAAATATCATATAAGAGAAGAATATAAATATAGGGAAAGGCTCTAGAGCACCCTCTATCATGGGCCGATTCAGAGCTGTCTCTGCCGTCTACCTTTGATAGCCTCCTCGGACCAATCTCCTCCGAGAGGTGTGACTTAATTGGGATTGCAAACCAGAGAGCATCAGAGAAGTTGAAATCACTACAGCAGTTATATGATCAACCCTTTGGGAATATTTGACTTGATTGAAACTGTAAGAGTCAATGAAAATCTTAAAGTTTAAGATTTAGCACATGAGAAGTCAGCCAATGGTCATTAGGTGAACGCAAGAATAAACACCAGAATTTCTGTTGAAGTTTACTCATCATCTTGTTCCTTTAAATATTTTTTTTCACTCACACTTTAAGCTATATAAATTAATATTAAAAGTTTTCCACAATTAAAGGTGGGGCTACCCAGATGACAACCATTTGCCAGCAGTGAAGCTTCGCTCTCATCATTTCCCATTCTCCATTTCATGTATTCATGCTCATTTTCGGTAGTGATGCTTTTCTAACAAAGAAATGACTGACTCACCCAAACCCCAAGCCTCATTTATTTTCTGCTACAATCTGCATTCATTTTATACACAATCAATGTAAATAACCCATAGTGTATGATTCTAGCTACCTCTGATTAACTGTTCTAAAGAGGTCTTATCAGTTGCGTTCTGAAAGATTTTCTACATTTGGCTTAGTTCCTTTTTTGAACTTAAAAAAAATAGAAGTTGATTATCAAATCTTTTCAAAGACTCAAAGCTGTTAAAATATTTTTAAACATTTTCCACTGAACAATAATATATTTTTCCATGTCTCAAGAGGACTTTAATATAGTTCCCCTACTTCATTTTTTATACATTCAGGAATATGCTAATGAGTTCGTACCACCAATCAATCACACAGCTTGAACTCTCACTCCATTTACTGAAGAAGTGAATGCTGAACAATGCAAAATGGCAATCTTGAGTTAACTCTCATCTCTATGTTGGTCACGAAAGTGGAGCTGAGCGAATTATTCAAACTCAAAAAGATTGCAGCCAAGACAGCTTTGTAATCTCTAAATTGTTCACTCTAATATAAAAATGCATTTTAATCGAGGAAGCTCCACAAAGAGCACTAATCTATCATAATATTCATTTTATATACTTGGTTTACAACTGTGCGAAACATAGAATTGATGGTAAATTCCTGTGTTTTTTTTATATACCTGAATTTTTATTTGGGTATTGTTTTCCGTTTTTGTTAACTGAACATTTAATTAGAATTCCTACACATTAGGGATGCAGCTGTGGGAATATTCAGTTCAGCTTAATGAAGGGTAGGATTAGTAATAATTATAATACAATTAAATGTATTAATTATTAATGAGTTTTCAAAAGGTCTGCTTGTTCACAGTATAGAAATTTCACTCATGTACACAATGGACTATTTTCCATGTTTAAATTAGCTGTAATCGTATGAAAGATGAACCATCAGATTTAATCCTATTAGACCTGATTTCAAATTACTTTTTATTACGTGAAAATGTAAAAAAAAATGTACTTAAAATGTGGATAAAGGTGATTTATAATGATAAAAGACAACTCTTTAGCTATTTTTGTTCATTTCAGTTGACAGCAGGTTTTGACAAAAACATACTAACATATAAAAAACTATTTTTTATTTATTTATTTGTTAATTGATTAAACCGACTCTTAGATGTAGTCTGTGTGCCGGAATAACAATTAATTTGAACTTTTGAGGAATAACTTTTTAATTTGAAGGAAGCCATGAAAGTGTAATTATGTAGACAAAAATAAGATTATTCTGCCCATCAAATAGAAAGCAAATCATTTTTGTACAACCACCCACCATCCAGTAATTTGTTAACAAATAAAAGAAGCTTATTTAGCTGGCATTTTTTCTATGTGGTTTGGTATACTGTAGTAAACATCTTCCCACTCATCTATGCTGCATTGATCAGTGCGATAGATAAACATCGTTTGGGTTTTACACTTTATTTCAGTTTTTTTGCAGGAAATGATATAAATGTGTCTGTGTATACAGTATGTGGGCTATGGTCTGTAGCAAAATGTCAAAAAGTGGCACATTCAGAGTGATAATGAGCTGAGAAACTGCCTGTCCTTGCATCAACTCTTGTAGTGTGCTGCTCATGTTCCTGTTTTCACTGCTGGTTGATGTGCATTCGTAAGGCGCAGACACACGTCATGGCACTCCTCCATCTCTGTTAACTCAAATAATGTCCACCATGGCTGTTCACTATGGCTGAAAACCTATGGTTGCCAATTGTTTATTTAAGATGCTTACTTCATTTAATTTGTGTTTTCTGGACAGGAGAATATAATCAAGTATAACAAAACTTTTCTAGGAATAAAAGTTCACTGTAGTATATATTATATAGTACAGTATAGAACATTCAACTCAATTCAAACACTGATTGCAAGAAAGTGATCACTGGTACCTCCAAAAACATTTATCGCAGCTTTCCCAGAAATCTCATATACTTTTTCGTACTTTTCTTTTGCTAGCTCAGTAGGTTGCTTAGGAACCCTATCAGATTAATGTCTTGCCTTATCAAGTCACCCTCCCAATTTCCTGTAGCTGCATCTGTCCCTCGGGCAGATGCTGCCCTGGAACCAAAGCTAGTGTGAGGACACTGCAGGGAGGAAGAGTGAGGGAAGAAGAGGTGAGAAGCCAGAGAGATGGTCGAACATATAGGAAAAAAGAGAATTTATGCTGTGTTGCCAGATTGAATTAAACAGCAAGCTGCTATGTACTCTGTAATTGCAAAAAACATTTCAAGCAACAGCTGCTTAAAACATTTAGATGGATGGCTCAGTCGTGTGCTGCTCCTCATGAATGCTCTTGATGTCCCAGGTTGAGATGAGGCAAGGAGATCTAAATGCACCCTGAAGATATTCCAAAAACACACTGTAACATCCAAGACCAGCAAAAGTAAATTCAGAAGATAAAAGATAATACAGGATCCAGGAAAAGAGTGTAAGGAGTCCTTGACTTGTTGACTGTTGACCACAACCTTCTCTTTCACTTCTCTTCTAAATGGTCCTATCACATTACAGATAAATAACCAAAGCTTAAATGCCCTAATGGCATTGGTGAATTCTTCTATTTTTACTTTTCCACTTTATGATGACTTTAATATAAAGAATGAAGAGGAACCTGGGCCTGGGGAATACCCCCCTTAGATTTCCAACTGTTACTGCAGTTTAAACGAGGAGTAGACCATCTTACGCACAGTGAAGCATGCATGGTGAGTGTGGAAGGGGTGAAAGGAGGGATAGCTTGCATGAGGTAGATGTTAGCTCTTTGGTTGTGTCTTATATACTGGAGAGGATATTGGTAGATGGGACCATATGATCAGTCAATAATCAGCCAAGCTCCTCCCGTACTTCTGTTAATCAGATGATTAACCTCATAAAAAAGATTGTGTTCATATTCCATTTTACTTTGGACTGCTTTATCATCTTGTTTGTTCAACTTAACTTCTCATTCATGATCTGACTAATCGAGCGCAGGTCTTACCTCAACATTGGGTGGAGTTTCGAAACAAGCTGAATGAAAAAATCCTCACTCCTTAAAATCCAACAGTGATTCCCTCACTTATAATGTGTTTTTTTTAGATTTCACCATATATTTAAAGGTAAAAATTAATGTCTTAATTTGCATAATTTCACCTCCATAAAACATATAAACAAAAAAAAAAACATCACAGTTCAAATAATTTTTGTACGTCTTAAATCTTTCTAAATTTCTAAGTTTTGTGAATGAATAAGCAGTTTAAAAACATGGCTCTTGAGGTTTTTGTCAAAGTATTTCATATCTGTTTCAATGATTTCCACACATTGGGCTGAGCACAGACTAGATATCAGGGCTTTTGATTTAGCAGCAGATATAAACCCTGTATTTTCACTCCCAATAAAAGTCTTTATCACAAAACCATATAGTGGTTTGGATATGCAATATGTTCAGTGTAGGTATACAAATAGTACCATAGCACTATAGACTTACACACGCACTCAAAATCACACAGATAGAGCTGTTAGCAATGATCTAATTTCACATGTCAGCAGTTTCATCAAGAACATTAATACCCCTCTCTCACTAGGTTTCTCTTGTCACGAGAGGCTGTCCAGTCCAGCACTGATGAAGATTTATTACACAACAGAGATTCACAACATGGCTTCTCAATTACGCAGAGTCTTTTTTCCTACAGCAAGGGTCAACATGAAAAGCCCTGACCCACACCTGTGTACTCTACCGGAATGATTAAGAAGTAACTATCAATCTCTCCACCAAAACAACTAATTACTTGTTTCATACGCTGCCCTGGTTAGATGCTAATCGCATACAGAGGCAAGCATAGGCATCAACAGGCTTAGATTACAGTAAAGTTACTCTATGCCGCAGTATCACTGATGTGGAAAGAGCCCTACATTGTCAGCCAGCTTCATTAAATTCAGCTCCCACTGAAGGGCTTGTATTCACTAGCAGCTGTTGCTTCCAGCGAAGTGCTAATTGTGTTCATCCCATGTTTGTTTGGATGTGGTTTTAATGAGCAGGGAAATATGTATTTTTTTATTTTCTATAAGCACAAATGAGATATCTTAAGTTTCTTTTAGCTGCATTTTAAATTGAGCAGTTGTGGTTCATTTTTGTATAACATCTTTAACTGCACTTATTGTACTGTACTGTATAATTTGGAATTTTAGACTCATTTAAGACACCTTATTGTTTGGGTAACCATTTGTTTCACAAGTTTTTAAAGTACAATGTCTGGAGAAAATGGAAAACATCAAAAACAGACATACAAACTGCTTTTTTTTAACACTGTGAGGAAGCCAGAACCCTACTTAGATACACGTTTTTTATTTTGTTTAACAGCTCCAGAGAAACTTCAGGATATCTTCAGGATATCTGTCTTTCAATCCTTCGATCCTGGCTAGCTTAAAAAGGATTCAGGCAGAAATGCTTGGGAGAATCTCACACAAGCATCTTAAACTCTTTCAGCAGATGGAAATTATTTTAATTTACTTAAATTCTAAAGGATCTGTTGTCGAGCTGATGCAGAAATTCAAATACCTGAGGAGATAGTCCTGCTGTGGTAGTCTTTGATTGACCGTATCCCATTAAGAAAGTGTTAAGCCAGACGAGGCAACATGACTCTGTCAGAATGACCCCGAAGTGGCTCTGACAAAAGAGCACATCATAACCTCCTGAGGGATTGTAATTCCCAGAGTGCTCTCTGATCATATGGAAGGCCAGATGGTGCTGGATACAGACATCTAATAACACATGCAATGAGTAAAACCAACAGTGAGTTGGTGACTTTATATGTGAGAGAACGAATAACTTATCTGTAAATCGACAGAGCAGAGGCAAAACATTTTCCTGCCTTTTACAGGAAAAATCTAGCTTTATTCAGTATCTCACATAAGTGAGTACACCCCTCAGTTTTGAAATTGCTGAATATTTATTACACCTGTGAAAATACTAAAGAAATTGACATTTTTAACAGAAAAGAAGTGAATGTACAGCTTGTTTAAAAGTGTAACACTTTTACAGTAGGTCAATTATAAATTACGACACAACTCTGTTGATTTAAACTGTTTTTCAAAATCATAAGAACAAAACAAAAAAATTTTAAGGAGACAAAATTCAGTTTGTTTCTCATTACTTCCTGGTACAAGTCCCAGAGTTGCCTGTTCTGTTCCTGAATAAAAACTATGAATTAAAATGGTTCTCATACAGTGGTATTCTGGTATAATTCTAAACATGGTGAAAATTGTTTGAACAAACATATTTTTGAGAGTGCTAGCTTTGTGCATGTAATACACATCAAACCTTACTGATAGGCAGACCCGTGGGGACATCAGTTTGTGTTGTCATAAAACACTCTCTCAATTTTACTTTACCTAAATTTACTAAAACAACCAGATTAATTTACACCACACTACCACATGTATTACACCTTAACTTTTCAGCATCGCTTTAATCCTCTTGGGCATAGTGTTATCAATAGTTTTACATATAGCCCCTGAAATCCTCACCACGGAGCTGATGGATTTAAGGATTCCCCACTGATGCTGAAAGGGTTTATGTCTGGAGAATTGCTTGGCCTATCCATCACCTTTACCCTTAGCTTCTTTACCAAGCCAGTGGTAGGCAGTTATCATTTTGGATATCTGTGGATATGAACATTACCTCAACATACATGTCGAGGTTCCCTCAATGAACTGTAACTTCTCTGTGCCGGAACCATTATTGCAACTCTGGATCATTACACAACCCAAAATGCTTGACCATAGACAAGACACACTTGCCTTTGTACTCCTTACTTGATTTAGGCAACACACGCTTGAAACCATCTGAACCAAACAAGTTTATCAGAAAACAGAATATGGTCACTATAATCATTGTATTTGGGCTGCTTGTCTTCAGTAAACAGTTTGCGTTTTTTCTTGTAAGTCATTTTGTAGAAGAGGCTTCCCTCTGGCATGATAGTCATGCAGACCAATTTCATTCAGTGTATGGTGTATGGTCAGAGCACTGACTGACAGAACTCCAACTCCTTAAAACTCTAAAGCAATGCTGGCAGGACTCTTATGTCTATTTCCCAAAGACAACCTCTAGGTATAACTCTGAGTACATTCACACAAATGGGGAGGCCTGTGCTTGGCATTAAAAATGGTCTTGGCTAATAAGTTGTAGCTCAGTTTCAGGGGCTTTTTGTGCCCTGGACCATCTTTAAATAGATCAAAGATTATTTTTTCAGATACTCAGAGAGTTCTTTGCAATTAAGTACTATGTTCCACTGAATGAGAAAAAGAAACACTAACAATAACAAGTGGCATGACACCAATGAAAGAAAATGGCTTCTTGGACCCAATATAAACATTTCTTAGGAGTATATTCTACTTCATTGCTAGAGGTTTTGACATTAATGGTATTGGGTACAAGCTTTTCATTTACTACTTTACATTGTAGCAGACTTTCAGTTCTTTAGTGTTTTTACATACAAAAGATACAATATTTACAAGAAAATTTTTGGGTGAACTAATTTCATTCAGAACGTAAATGAAATTAAATATAGTCAAAATATTCAAAATTCAACAATTTTTGGAAATATTGAAGCTGGAAATATGTCATAAATTTATCTTCAGTGTGTGATTAGTCTTTAGTATTTATTATTATTAGTCTTTATTGATGAAAAATTCTCAAAGTATTTATTATATTATTAATTATATAAGTTGCTTATTCTGTCTATACCAGGCCATTCATTTAGGAAAGTGCAAATGCTCTTTGCTATGCAATGGGAATTCCAGTCCCACAGTCTACCTGACTACCTGACGGTATCTAATTAGTTTCAGTCTGGGAGGAAACAATTGTTTGTCCTCAAACTGTGTAATCATATCTGTATGGATATTTGGAAGAGAAAGTTCGATTTGTGGACTTTAGTTTTAGCCTTCGTGACCTTTTGTTCCTCACTCTTTGACTGGACAGAGCTTTTGTGGTGTTAATGAGATTTGGCTAATAAAAGTAAGAAGGTTTTTATCCCTCATAGTTTTACTATTGACATATAACAAGTACAGAGTGAACTCACACATAATAGACAAATATGTGTGCTTGGGACGCTAAATTTAAATGCTTATATATGTCTTGAACTAAAGCCTAGACTAAAGGCTATCCATAAATGTAATTAAATTTACTTAAAGAAGGAAAGGGGAAGTTTAATTATGACACGTTTCATATGCAACTAAAAATGATCTTTGTAAAGGAATACATTTGAATAAAAAGTTCATTTGAATATTAGAAGATTATTAGCTTTTTATTGCTGTGCAGTATATCTGTATATGGGATTTTTATTCCCCTTATGTACACACGACTGCTCTTGAAACCTATCCTTCAATGAACCCACACATGTGAAAGAGGTGTTTTTTGTTTGCATGCATGTCTGTGTGGGTTTCTTAGGGCATTTTACACATAATTGAATGCAACCCAGCTCTGGCGTTTCACACTTCAAAGAGCTTCTAGTTTGGCTGTCACAGACTAGACAGCTGGCAGATGAAACATATTTTGAGGACCCACACACAATGGCAAAAACACACAAGGACATATTTGCTGCTTCTGAGGAAATCTCTAACCAATAAGACAAAGCTATTGAGTCGAAACAATGGAGGAGGTGCATAAAAATTTATTCAGCGGAACACCCCATCACATGCTGCTCAGAACAAGAGGACTTTCATTTGAAGCCTCACTCAACTGTAAAATGTGAGTTTTTGCCGTGTTTAGACAATATTTTTGCCAGCTGTTGCATTTCAGAATTGCCCGGTTAAATGTTTTTCAAAAAAACACTTTAAATTGTAAATGCAAGTAGGTTTTTCCAAGCTTTCCACCATTTGATTAAAAATTTAATTTTAACAATTATTTTAATTGAAACACTAGCATTTGAGAGCTCATAGGGTTCAATTTAATATACTTCACATCAACACTAAACATTAAATATTGCTTTAAAATGAGTTCTCAGTTAGTTCATGCTCTCGCCTCTGTAATCGGATGGTTTACCACAGCCATTTTGCCCTGAAACTCACATCTGGTTCCTCACTGAAGTAAAGCAGATTAAAGCCTGGTTAGTATCTGGATGATAGACCTTGTGGAAAAATCAGGTTGCTGTGGGAAGTGGGTCCTAACACCTCGGCCACAGTAAACTCCCAACACCCAGAGTAAAAACACCCACACACACTCACAAAGCAGCCTCGCTGAGATGGTCTGGTGCTAATCACCCTACCAGCATGCAGCCAATTTAACATGAAGACAAACAGACATCACTTATTTTGAAGACCAACAGATTGCCAGACAGCACCTAAAAACACAATAAAACACCAAAGAGTGATTAGAACAACAGACTATTAGCATGCCTTTCAGGCTATGTGCTAAATGATTGGGAAAGGTTAATAAATGTTTGTTGTTCAAGCACCATACAGGGTTGGACACATACCAAGAGCCAATTATTGGAACAGTTGATTAAACAGATATGTTTTTCATATAGATTTGATCACTGTGCGGTCTGTACACCATCTGGGAGTTTGTTCCAAAGCTTTTGAACTATATCTGAGAACGCTCTGCACCCTCTGGTGGATTTGCTAATCTTTGAGACTATCAGTAGTCCTGATCTGAGTGAGCAAGCTAGAATTTTACCGGATAAGAGACTGCTCAGGTAGGCTGGTGCTCAGCCATCAAGGACATTAAAGGTATATTTTGGTTAATGCTATAATTTACAGGAATCTAATAAAAAGGTGTTTGAAGAAGTACATTTAAACAGTTACATTTTTGCAATTTCCAGCGTAACCTACATTGCCAGTAAGAAACAAATATCTTGCTTTCCCTGCGAAACAAACTAGGATTACAGGAAACAGGACCTGGATTGAGAATAATAAGTCTTCTGTCATTCAAACTGTCATTTCACACAGCTATATAATATAAGATATAAGATATCAGGACACAAATGCAACATCTGGCACCTCTGTTCTGTGTGTGTTTAAATATGTTAAGTATTCATGAAGTGCTTTAACACAGTGAAGAGTTACGCAATCACTGACTAAATAACAGCACATAGTATTGTTTATGTTTGTTAGAAACATGTTTGACATTTTGATGATACATTTTTTTCATAAATAAACCTGCCTCTAACTGCTCAGAAACTCCCCACACTCTCCACACAGCATAAACTCATAAACAGTTCTACCGAAACGCTGATTGATTTACGTTTTTATGTTTGTGCAACTGTGAAGAAAAATCAACAGAAGAGGTATAATTTTAAAACATTTTTTTCTATTAACTCATTTCTATTTGTTATATGTTGATCACTGTATGTCTGTGACCCGTAAAAAGGAGTTCACACCAAGAATGTATAAACAAGAGGTGTCCCTAAATAGATCTAAATCTAACTCACAATTTCTGTAGGTGAAATTCACAAGTTTGTCCAACATTGTTATTTTGCTTTTTCTGTTCTAAACTATACACATGAAAACTCTAAGAAGCTCCTGATTGGTTGGTGTGGATACAAATATATTTCTGACAATATGTTTTCAGGACAATTAAAGACTGAGAAGTGAATGTAACAGTATTTGTATGCATTAGATCTAACAAAGACTTGAGTTCTGATGCCAAGTGTTTGCTAATCATGTACCAAATAACAAACAATATATTTTTTGTTTCGTTAATGACTCTGTGGAAAAACCTTCTGACACATTTTCTTCACATTTTGGTGCTAAAGTGGCTAGAGTTAAAGTTTTTCTCAGGGCTTAAGTCATGATTATCCACTATCCATGATAGCTAAGAAAATAAATAAATTGTATCCTATATGTGGTCTTCAATATTATTGTGCTTTTGCATGTAAGACATGAAACTAATGGACATTTTTCATGAAATGTTAAACCAGCCATTATGTACTTGTCTCGAGTTAGAAGTGCCTCTTAGTGGACATAGTGAGCACGGAATAGTTTAATTGTACCTGACCTCTACTCATACCTTTAGCCTTCATTGGGTAGAATTGTTAGAATCCATCTCGGATGGATTGAAATTAATGGAAATTTCTAGTTGAAGTCATTGCTCTTTAAGTGGTAGCATTCACGTGATGCATATGCACTCTGTTTCACACAGGAAAAGCAGCAGCAAGGGTTAAAGGTTATTCCCAGCAGGCATCATTGTGAGTGGGCGATGTTATAAGAAGACCTTTATGTTAGCGCTAAAACAGATATTTATCTTGCTTATCATTCATCATGTCATTTTATCAACAACATTTAAGACTTAAAATATGTTATGGTCTAACAGAGAGTAACATTTCAGACATGATCAATGTATAGTTTTAGCCAACCCATTTCCATTAAATGCTTCAAAATTGTCATGGCATCACATTTATATGCAGTAAATGTTAAATGCAGCTGTATTAAGATATAAAGTTCTAATTTCCACACTGGTGATTCGGTAGCATAATATGGTTTAATTTAGCTAGCACTTAAACCTGCTCAACAGATGCTTGGATTGTTAAGTAGGTGCTAACTTGAACTAACATTGTTCACCTAAACCTCATATTAACCATCAGTATCCATTAACTGATGTTTTATCAACAAAGTTTGGGAGAAGCATGTGCAGATAACCAACAATGTAGTCTTTTTTGGGATGTGGATAAAGAGATTGTAACATTTTTTCTTCATTGATATGAGCAAATGCACTCAGAGTTGCAAACACAGTTGAAATGCCAAAATGCTAATGCTAACATTTACTGTGGTGCTGTGGGACTGAGCTGTTCAAGGATGTGAAGGAGATTTGAGGTCAAGAGGAAGATGAAAGATAGCATGTCTGCATGCATGGTGTTTGAAGTGTGTGAGATATTCTTTCGAACAACCTGGCTGTCTCAGTCTTGAGAGTGAGCTTAACTTTTACCAAACACATTTCTCTTCAATCACACACTGAACTTTTTACTTGATGATAGAACATGTGAAAGATGAATGGGGCTTTAATAGGTTTTTGCCTCTTCCACCTCCAAGTGTGATTTCTCCTTCCTCACTCCAACTGTAGCTTCTGTCTCTCCCACCTCAAAGGCAAGTCTTGTATGGAAGTGATAAGTGTCTCAGGTCATTCACACATGCTGCCAAAACCCTGTTTGAAAGAGGTCGAGAAAGACTTCACTGTATTGACACATCTGAAATCTGAGCATTCATCTCTTAGATTTACTTCCTTTACACATTCATTAGTGTCTCATTCACTTATCAGATGAACAGGGTAAAGCATTTCCAGGGCTGTTGGACTAGGGGTCCAGGCTAAAGATCAGCCCATCTAGTCTATCTAGTAAAGAGGTATACAGTGGTCACTCACTATCGAGCTTCACCTTTAGCTATTTCATAGATTTCTTTGTTTTCAATCTGCTGTGCATTTTTCAAAAAGCATTGTCTTTCCCTCGCTGCAGAGACAAACGGGAAGACCTGGAGCTTGAAGTCAACTGACAGTGGAAGGTTGAATTAGTTGGGTTAGAGAAAGTTGTCGTTTATGATAATACTTTTTAGCTACTGTTTGCGAGAATAGTGTAAATGGGGTATGTGATTGAAATGGGGTGGAGTTAAATGAAGATCACTTGTAGCAGAGTGGTTTACTTGTCAATCGCTTGTGTAAGCATAGAGAAAAATGCTGTTCTGCATCGTTTTTTCCACAAGATCACCAACATCTTTATTTACACCATTTTGCCGAAGTGTCTCATTGCAGCGTATGCGTGGGCATGTGCACATCTGTGCTTGATTCCGAATCCTAAATAAAAGTATTTACGTGGATAATTATTTCATCTTACTCCCACTTGGTTGATATTATCCCAACATGATCAGATGATTGGTTAATCCCTAAAAAGGACTTTTAGGACAATTTTAGAGTGGCACATGATAACATAGAACGAGAAAAGACATTTGTGATGTGAATAAAGTCAAATATATTGCTCTGTTTAATTATATAACAAGACATAGCCAGGTTGTAACGAGTAGATGACCTTAGATTCCCTGTGGTGTATTCTGGCACATCTCAGAGTCTAATTTTCATCCATTTAAATATGGTATTTATGTCATTTTGGGGAGTATGCAAGTTTCTGGATAACTGGATAATAGTTTAACTAAGACTGTTAAAATGTGATTGAGGGTTTCCCTGCTATGCATGAGAGATTGTACATTATCAGTGTTATCGATTTATATGCATCTGCAATGGTTATCTTTTACACTGGCTGCCACGTCAAATAAGTGTGGTGTTAGCACTTGTGGATTTAAAAAAATCTTGGGTAGGCAATGTATTGCTGTAAGGCCAAAGCTCTTCCTTTTTCATAATTTTCCTTTTTCAAAGATTCTCAGCGATTTCCCAGAATTCTTAACAACTCGAGACAGACACATTTTTATGTTTATGTTTGAATAATAATGATATTAACTTTAAAAGCTAGATTGTCATATTGGCTTTCTCTAGCCACATAATTGTAGTAGTCTGTTCTGTGACTGAAATTGTTTCAGCTTCATTGAAGATTAAGAAATCAAATTCCAAAGTGGACCACCACTGTTTCAAATTAGCTCAAGGTTACCTAGTGGAACTTTTTAGACACTACTTCGTTAAATCTTATGAGTAGTATAAAAGTGTAGTGTGCCGACTAAAAGGGAAGTTATAGAAGTGGAAAGGATGAAAGCGATGAAGCCAATTCATTTGCCATCCAATCATGTTATGACTATTT
Organism: Danionella dracula; assembly: GCA_900490495.1. Taxonomy (NCBI): domain Eukaryota; kingdom Metazoa; phylum Chordata; class Actinopteri; order Cypriniformes; family Danionidae; genus Danionella; species Danionella dracula. Next base: position 3,943,314 of record UELW01000444.1, read on the forward strand.
CTATTTCCGACAGCTCCTAGTCATTAACGTGGCTCATCTCCTTTTGTGACAGCTACTGGAAAGTTGCAGAGTAATACATTTTCAGTTTTCACCCCTTTAATTGAAGATTCATGACGGACAGATTTCAATTTGTCCTGGGCTCAAGGCTTCGGGCACAGAAAGAAATGGGTTTTTTTTGCATCCTTTAAAAGTCATCATGACCATATCAGGAGCTTGGGTTTCATTTCCACAGCAGGATTCATCTGGGTACTGATACAAGCATGCATTAGTTCAGTTCTGATGTGAATCTGGAAATCACAGCAGCTGTCAATGACTGAAGAAAGCAAGCAGAACTGAGAGAGACAGATGAAAAGGATTGTAAGGAGTGCGAGATGAGGAGATGGACTGATGGAGATGTAGTTTAACGGTTCATTGCCCAGTGCACACCTGTGTTCACTCCATCAGCTCACATGCAAGAAATAGCTATAAAAAGTCTAGTATTTCACCCAAAATGACCCTAACAGAAAGCATATGCTGGATTTGATACAACTCAAACAATGGTGTTTTTAGAGAAATAAAGACAAATTGACTGACTACCACATCTTGGAAAATGTTATACCGAGTCAAAGGCACCACCATACAATTTGAGAGAAAAGTCTTTATGTTTACATGAAATATGCTTTAGGATCTTTATAGTTCTTAGTATTTAGGATGGGGGTTCAGGAAGGAATTGAAAGTTGAAATTGAATTGAAATTACAGGAAGTTGTATTCAATTCAGGGTAAATTGCACTCAATTCCATTTATTGCTATTTCTGAGCTTTTTTGTATGTGATTGCATTTAGAGACCTACATTTGAACTTTACTCATAATGCTTTAAAATGACCAAGTAATATATGAAATATAGTTTATCAAATGTAAGAAAAAAATTAGACCTTTGCATAATGAATTAATAATTAAAGGACAGTGGTAATAAGTTTCTGGATGTACTATAAATTCAATATATGATTACTACATGATATATGTCTCAATCCACAAAAAATGTGTCAAATTATCATCATATCTAAAATTTGGCATAGCTAATATTGCATCTTTCAGACCTTACTATAAACTGTTGAGCCAATTAAGTCCAATTATTTTATTTAGCAACTCAAGTGGATTTTTGTGGAATTTATTTTATTTCGATGCTGTTTCTCGAAATTCCAGTTAATTTTCAATTCAATTTCATGTCAGGTTCGTGCAATTACAAATCCAGGAGGTGAATTGGAATTTATGGTTGCCCCCAACCCTGCTACTTTATAGATTTGTTAAATGTGATGTATGTTTAGTAGGAGCTCTTTGGCAAACTAAAACATAACTATAAATAACTTGACATGCATTTGTCAAGTACCAGAACAATGTTTTTAACCACATAAAGCAAATCATTGCTTGAACTTTCTGAGACAGTGACAGGACAGAGAATACAACAGAAACCTTATAACAATCATAATGTTACCTACTGATTGTGATGTGAAGTTACTTACTGATTTTGATTTGATGTGTTACTTAATGATTGTGATGTGCAAATAAACTGGGAACCTGTCCATCCTTAAATAAAACCTGCTCAATGAATAAAGAACTTAAGCAAAATAAAGCAAAACAAAACAAAAAAAATCACCAGCATGATTTGACTGCAAGCCACAATGTAGAGCCCTTCCTTTGACTATTTGTGGGAGAAGTTGGGCTTCCCGGCATGAATAAATGGTGCAGGGGTAGAAGCGGTGTGGCATTGAATGATGTCAGTGTACAACTAAAAGATTCACTTCAGTGACTCAGAGTCGACTTTTCCTTATTAAACACAATAACTTAACACAAATCGCTTTCACATTTAAAGCGATATCTGGGTGTCTGTCAAAATTAAAGCTATGTTGCATGCTGTATGGAAGGTCATTTTCAAAAATCCATAATAGTGGCTCTTTAACAGGTGTTCCAATCACTTCGCTTGGTATGACTTGGTGCAGTAACATCTATAGTTTTTAAAACACACAAACATACAACACGGCAAGCTGTCAACAACACTAATGCATTTTACAAACTCATGAATTCAACACCAAGTAAAGAGCTGCAAACATTCCAAAGATACTGCCTCTGTTTGCACAAGCCCTATGCTTAAAGTCCGGCCGCATTGCGGAAAAATTTTATTCGCTGGCGTGTTTGCATTCCAGAACAACTGGGTCATTCGACCAGCTCAAGGGAAAATAGAGATGTAATAGCGCTCCTTGCTGTTAGATGGCACCAGTAAGCAGCGGAATGTCTACAATAACAGGGTGGTGCTTCAGAGCTAAAGAACTAGCAACTTTTTCTGCTGTTCCTGGTGAATTATAGCGACTTTGTTCGTTCTGGTTGACGAGCTCATCAGACGGAGAAACGTTGCTGCAATGTCTGTGCTGTGCCTTTCCAACACTCACCATATGCTCTATATATATATATATTACTTGTATCAATCAATCAATGCTCTCATCCGGTTCTTCTTTTTCGTGTGCTGTTTAATGGCAGTTTAAAAACTTTTTTAATAGTGCATTACCGCCACCAATTGGAAAGTAGTATGAACTATATATGAAGGAGGGAAATTTAACCTTTTCTATTCTTTACTAAAATTATTATTATTATGATTCATTTGTATTCAAAATTATTCGTAGTATTTTTAAGAAATAAAAGGATTGGCTTAAACGATTATTGTTAGGCTGTGTTATTATTTCCCTAATGTCTTTCATCATGTCTTTTCTTTCCATTTCATATGTTTTACATTTAAGTATTACATATTCTATTGTTTCCTCTACTTCACAATTCCCATTTTTTCCTGCACAAGGTTTCAAGATTGTGGGTCTTTATTACAAAAACAATGAGTACTATAAAATGGTTTGTTTACATATTTGCATAAGAATAGTAGCCTATGACTGTGCGAGTCTTTCCTCCCTCACACAACATCTATCATCATTACATATAATACAACGTAATCCAACCTTTTGACGCTATAAAAATACTTTTTTTAGATATTGATTTCTTGACACAAACCGTGAAATCAAAATTGATCTAAAGACATGATTAGTCTACACAAAGCTTACCTTTCATGTTGTTTACTTCATTATGTTCTCAATGTTTTTATTATTTACTTTTATTTAGCATTAAATGTTTGTTTTATAATGCCATATGTGTTAATTTAACGACATGAAACACGAGTACCAGCAATATTTTTACACTGGCATTGATAAAAACCCATTGGCGGCTGGGAATGTATGTCACAAACGTCACACCGTATTTATGCAAATTAGACAATGATGTCAACTAGCGACTTTTAGCGACTTTTGGGCCCGCCAATTGCAACTTTTCTTACTGAGGAGTTGGCAACAATGCACCTTTCGACACATTCATGATTTACCTCACTATCTAGTAAACAAACAGTAGAGAGTTGTGGTAGAGTTTCAGAAAGCAAAGTAATTCCCCATCTGTTTAAACATGAGCATACTCCCAGTATGTGTGTTCCAAAACCTCATAGAAGAGATCCATAAGTTACTTTTGCTTTATTAGTATTTTTAGTATTTATAATGAGACTGTTAATTTGAATCAATAGCAACACAAATTGTCTTGACCCAATTGATTATAGAGTATAGAGTGAAATATTCCCACTGCAGAGATCTTATCTCATCATGCACTTAATGTGAAGTGATGTTTATTATACACGTTGATTATTTAAAGCTGTTCCATGTCAGGGATACATGCTGCATTTTAATAGTATTAAACTGATGTTGTCTATTTATCTTTGTCAAACGAATTCAATTATATGTATTGTAATACCAAATATTTTATAGACACACAATGTGCAAAGTAATAAAAAATAGTCACAAGTGCAATTGTATGTAAAAACTGTTCAAATTCTAGAATATAATTCTAAATCAACATACATTTATATTAACAGGCATAATGTAGAAGAAAAGTAATAAAAAAAACAGTGCAACAATGAGTAAAAAGTGTAACGAAAAACGTTTACTCTTCCTGAGTCTTCCTTTGTTGTTCTGGCGCTTCTTATACTCTACTGTGTCTAGGAAGCTCATCGAGAGAATGAGACAGTGAGTGAAGAGCGCCCTGCATTTATGTAACATTAGCACTTTCTCGAATGTCAGCAAAAGATCCATAATCCTAAGCGGAGTGTGAATCCTCGCCCTGCATCAGACCAAGGCTATAAGGCAGCAAACACTTTTTTCACTTTTGCCGTTGATCTGTGGGGGCCGTCATCGGCCATAAATTGGAAATGAAAAGCGAATTGTTGAGCACGGCCATTGCACTTTCATAGCAAAATTTTACTCCAATGTGGCCTTACCTTTACTCACCAAGACAACAGGCCTGTTACCTGCTGCTGCAGTATTCTCGATAAAATGTGCCAAGCCCTGCCCTGTGTTTTTATGTTAAATTTAGGCTATAGATGAAGTTTCAACATCCATTTAACTCTTCCAGGTTTAATTCAAGACCACAGCTCCTGGCATTTCAGCATTTGATAACTTCTCTAACCCAGCACCTTCTGAAATCAGGACATGTTTGTGTCCATGGGGTAGGCCTGGGGGCATTCCTGTTAAACTGACCTTTAGCTGCCTCATTAGGGCTGCTGCGACGTGTGTGTGGACAGATGGCCTTGCTGGAGGCCGGCACGTCCACATCCACACATGCTCCATTGCCTTGTCAGCCACTTCACACGTGTGTCAGCTGGAGTTGCTTTTCGAAATGAGGTTTTGGAGGGGCTGAGTGCCTCATCAGTGTTCCTGTGACAACTGTGCTGTTTTCCCCAATACTCTGAAGGGCTTGTGTGCATGTGAGAGCTTGTCTCACTTGTACGTTTCCTTTCCTCTTCTCACCTATCGGAGGTGTGAATTGAACAGATAACCACAACACTCCTCCTTAAACTTCCCAAAATAGAAGCCTTTAGAGATTACGGTCCAGCCAAATTAAACTTTTTTTTGTTTTTTTGTGTGTTGAAGGAAACAATCCGAATTCCAATTCGAAATAGCTTTTCTTACTGTACTGTAGAACTGTATAAATGTACTGTAGTTGTTATGATAGTTCCAAGTGAATTTGGGAAAAGTTACCCTGAAGTGTTTTTTTATTTTTTTATTTTCTGTTACATATTGTGAAGAGCAGTATGCTGGCATGACCATTTGAACTAAAGGTGGGTTTGACGCAAGGCTAGGTCATCCTTTTAAGTAAAGTTTGTCTGTTGTTTCTGTGAATGGTTCTGCTCCCAGTGCCGAAAATACAAAGTTAAAATCAGATAGAAAAAAGGAAAAGTACATACACATAATCAAACATTCGGTGCCTTAAGACGTTATTTGACATTTTGTTATTTCAGTTATGGGCAGCATAATCACTGAAATCAGACTTAATAAATCAGACAGTAATATGTCCTGAATATGTTTATTTACAGAGCAGACCCTGATGTAATATTCAGCTTTAAGTTCCAGCAATTTTAGTTTGACTAGATGAAAGGTATGGATGAGTTCTTGCAGAATCTGAATGAAGTCAGAGTAGTCTTTGTCTATAGATGGGATTTATTTGGGTGTATACATGTGTTTTGGAGTCAGATTAATTGTGTTATTCTGGTTTGAGCTCTAGTGAGCAGTAGTTGGGTCTGTTTCATGTCTGATACTCGATGTTTTGAGTAAAACTGGTATTTTTAACTAGTCTATCCTGGTTTTCTAAGAGCTCTGTATTTTCATGTTGTTTGTTACGCATTAGTTTTCAGTAAAGCTTTCAAATTGATTGTAGCTGTTGTCCTTGAAAATGTACATAGGAAGATCCGGACTGGTGTAATATGCTCTGAAATTATAAATGTGTGCACACATGTACATTTGTATTTTAGACAATTTAAAGCAGTCATATGCCATCACACAGATGCGTAAATACACTTTGAAAATATTACGAGAAAGAAAGGTCATACATTATTTTCTAATATAGCAAAGGCTCTCTCATAAATATTTTAAATACATTTTTTCCAGGCTAGCTGAGATTTCATAACACTCACTAAATTGAAATTGAAATTAAAATGTATGTTTTTTAAATTTAATTAATATTCCTACAGTCTGAAAACCCCTGTATTAACAGTATGAAACACTCATCTGGGATCTACATTTATCATGCTAGAGGAGGTTACCAAGCACTTAACCATTCTAACCTCTCACTTTGGCATAGAAGAGCAAAAGCAGCCCTCCCCCAATATGAACAGCAACAAAGATACATGCACCTCTTTTTCTTTTGAAATTAGCCATGTTAACTGCTTCTGACCGTGTCGGGCATTGCACATTTGCTTCTCTTAATTAGCGTCTGAAATATGTACATATTTTATCATAATCAAAGCCTTGGTGCCATTACTACATTTATTCATCTATTCTGTGCTGAATTATAGCTGACTTTCATTTTATTCATACGCATGCCAGATCTCTTAATGTATCCAGACAGTCAACCAATCATGATGTTGTCGATATATAGACTGCTCTGCAATTACATCCTGTCCTTTCTCTCCTCCTTAAATTGGTTTGTGTACGAACTGTTCAGTTGGATTTACGCATGTGTTGACCGTTCATGTTGTGGGTTTTGAAATGAGTTTATTCTTGAGGTGTTTAAACCGTTGGATGTGTATCAGCCCACAGTCGAACATTGCTTAATTTTTATTGTCGTGTTTACCAGAGAGCCAAACAAATTAGCTGTGCCAAGGGAACGGTTGTGAGGAAGCGCAGGTTGTTTCATACATTTATTTAGGCAATCATTCTTTGTATAATTTTAGTTCTAGTGAATATTAATTTTACTGTATCTACATTTTGTTGTACAATTATTCAGATCTTTGGCTTTTATTCACAATGAACCCTGTGACTTGAACCACATGGTTCCATATGAAGATACAATAAATGATAAACAACATGAGAGGGATGCCCTTGATGACTTATTACTTTTGACAAGAGTAATGAATATTCTTCTCTCGCATTAAGCAATGCAAAATATTTTTTTATTAGTAGCGAAGGGATGGCAACCCTGACTGGTCATGAGATCTTGTTATCTAATTTTCCCTTTTTCATTCTACAGCAGAGAGGTGGGCAAAGTCATTCCTGGCTGGCTGCCATCCCTGCTTCTTTTTTGTTCCAGCCCTATTTTAATAGAAAAACTATTAGGTTCAAACAAGCAAAAAGAGCTTAGTTCAATTAGTTGCGAAGTGAATTGGCAGAATTGTCCTTTTCTCTTACGTTCAAATTCTCTGTAGTGCTTACTTAAAGATATACCTCGAGTTAGTGCATAAATTATTGCTCTCATGGATTATCATATAAAATCTGCATTTAAAATCTGCACCAATGAAAGATTCTTATCTGAGTTCAGGGAGTCTTCACCAACAGGTTGATATGTGTGCAAGGTCAAAAGCACTGTTGTGGTTGTTGTAATATTTCGTTTTACCTGCTTATCACAAAACTTGAGAAATGAGTTGTACTGTGATTATTTTTTCAGAACCCCTCCTTTACATTATTAGTGGTTAGACCCAGATTGTTATTGGATTACAGGGTGTAGTGGAATGAGGCCTCAGTTGCTAATGAGACACCAAATGAAAGGTGATTAGAGAACGATTCTACTTAACTGATATTCCTTCACAGAGCAAAACACAGCATCCTTGTGACGTGAATTTGCTAGTGTTTTAGAGAGTTTTTTTCCATGCACAACAAGTGGTTTAATGGAATTGTACATTGCATTCAATAGATTAGTTTAAATGAAGATCCGTTTAAACAACCGTGAGTGGGCAAAATTGTAAACATTCTTGTAGATTGTTATGCATGTTACACTTTAGAAAAAGGTCTTATTTGTTTATTACGAACCAATCAGTCAAACTTTCAGTTCCCTGTGGATTTAAGAATACTTTAATTAAAACAGTTAACAAACTGATTGTTTTTCTTTTTAAAGTAAAACCTGAGTGCTAGTTTTATCTGCTTCTTGAACAATTTTCCAAGGCACCTGAAGGCACCTTGTAATGATTCATCTTATCTTAAAAAAAAAAATACGTAGCGCAAAATGATTGTTATAAACCTCTGTATAAAACAATAGCACTATTTTATAGGATGCAGATTTTCTTTAACCTTACCTTACACTAAATGCAATTGACCCCAAAAGTAGCATTAATTTATTGGTTTTGCATGGCACAGTGTGTAAAAAGAATGTATTCACAGAATTGTTTGTATCTGCCAAGAATTTACATTTTGGTACATGCCTAAACAGTAGCAATAAGATTCAATTAAGTTATAAAATATGTAAATAAATAGGAAAATATATAAGAATTTTAATACACTATTTTTCAATAATAAATAATAATTTCATAAATATGCCCCTGTCGCACATCAATATGCAGTACAATGTAACATTAGTGAACTTTAACTTATTGGACTGTAAATTTGTAAATATATTAAAATAAAAATGTCTCCAAAAATGAATGTTAGAAGAAATGGATGTTCCCCATGGACATATTCAAAGTATATTATTGTATAGTTTAAAATGCATCTACTCATTTTCATATGATTGTAAATGCCAAAATGAAATGATGTATTAAGACACAGGGTCATGTGATTAGAAGATTTAGGAAGGGAATTTTTAGGAAGGTTTAGAGATGATTAGCTACTGTGTAACAGACCAAGTTTGTGTAATTGTGTATGTGACTTGTGGAGCACTTGCTAAATGTGAAGATGGCTGTTAAGTGCTGTTTGCACTCGGTCTTGGTGCTTCTCTGGGGAGTGAAAGACGGTTGATAGGATGGTAATGAAGTAAGAGTCTCGGATAACAAGAGTGTGTCACGCTGACACTTATTACAGAGGGTGAGAGCCACGACGGTGAAACCCACACAATCACTCTCTCACCTTCACATCCCATGAGTCCTCCACAGGCTTACATGTGTTTTAACCAGCCATGTTGACACACTAATCTCTGTCCTGTAACTAATTAAGTGAGTAATGATTGCATAAGCAGACGTATGCAGAAAGTTGATGTCTTTTGTCTGCCAGCGTGGCACTTCAGCCTGGTTATTTCCGTGGAGAGCTGGAACAACGGCTTATCTCACTGAAGAGTGCCTGAGTGTTAGAGCTATGTGATTAACAGCTGAAATAACACCTTGTATACACACTGATCTGATGGAGGCATCCTCTGCAAGACAATCCACTCGTTTGTGTATGTGCTCACATGTGTTTTAAAATACATTTTAAATAATCGACTGTTTAATAGTTACGTCAAAGAGAATATTGTTCTGTATGCATTATAGATCCCAGTTCAATCTGGAATAGAGACTTAATATTCAGTCACAGCTTATTAACATCAGTATTGAATTTAGCTCTGTGAAGTACGATTGTGGCTGATTTGGGTACTGCAATCACATCAAAAATAAAAAGGAGTAGCAGTGTTTACCCATCATACAAACAGATTTTAGGTTGCCAGTTTTAGGAAATCTAAACTATATTCTAGACTGGCTCGTTTAAATAATGTAAAAAACCTGTCCTCAAACAAGAAATAATCCTGCGTTATGCACTACCTTATGAACAAACATTCTTAACAGTAGAAAATATGTGTTTTTGTTGTGATGTTGATTAAGTTTTATACACAACTTGCCTATCTCATCTTTCAAAGATGTCCGTATTCAAGAGTTTGAAAGTGTTCACAAATTCTTGTTTTGTAGCTTTATTATTTATAAACACTTAAACTAAGTTATAATTAGCATTGGGATACACTGTCATCAATTAACTGTATTCAAGAGTTTGAAAGTGTTCACAAATTCTTGTTTTGTAGCTTTATTATTTATAAACACTTAAACTAAGTTATAATTAGCATTGGGATACACTGTCATCAATTAACTGTATTCAAGAGTTTGAAAGTGTTCACAAATTCTTGTTTTGTAGCTTTATTATTTATAAACACTTAAACTAAGTTATAATTAGCATTGGGATACACTGTCATCAATTTCACTTCAGAGCTCAGAGATTATGTGATTGGAGGGAAGGAAAGGAAGCACACATTTGAGTAAACATTATTGTAGTGGGTATGTCTAAGCCTATGATCGAACAACAGTCCATGGTGACAATTTTAGTTTTTGCCTATATGTAACCTGTATCAGATGATCGTACACATGACAGTCTGAACAGCTCGATTCCGTTTTTAAAAAATTTGTCTCAAGTCGCTTTCATAAGTGGTTCTGAATCTGATACATATCAGATTTTTTGTAATGTGACCTCAGTCTGAAAGCTCTTGTCATTGTGTCATTGAGCACAACTTAAATGTGGTTTCTCACAGATATGGTTCACTGGAGAAGATGGACTGAAATGGCACTTCTGAAATTCCATACAATGTGCTCTTTCCATTGTAATCTTTTTCTTATTACTATTTAGTACTAATAAAGAGTCTGGGACAAGTGGTTTCCTTTTCTGCATGCGTGTCACATTAGAGCCACATTCCATTCACACAAATTTTTTCATAGCAGTCGCAAATTATTAGTAAAGTAAATGAAAACACAAAGAAACTAATTTAACAAAAAAAAATCTCAATTGAGCATTGGAAACTTCAGTCAAGCATTTAAAACTTTTAACTGAGGTAGACAGAGAACACGGGCAAGTAATGAACTTGGTTGACTATTAAAAACTAATCGAACGTCAGGAAAAGCCTGGATCAGTAAAAAGACATCCTTAAATGCCTAGAACCAGTGTGGAGGCGTAAAATGACTGAAGTGAACTAGTGTGAGCACTATAGATATACAGTAGTACATAGTACAGTTAATAAGCTACAGCTGGCTTTTTTGCAGATTGAAACCAGCTTGTTGTTACTAATTTGTTGATTCTGTCGATAATAATGTTTGCAGAAATTTTTATTTAATGGTAAGTCGAGACAATGACACCATCCAGATCTTTATAGAGATACTTACATTGATTTGTACACACTTCAGTTTTGTGTTATAAAGTAAGAGTTGAAATGTTTTATAGAGTCTGGATTTGGTAGTGAATGTTGAGGGACAACACTAAAGAGGTAACTTAATATTAAGAAATTGAAAGCACTGCACATTTCCCACTTTTTAAATGTAAACAATCCAACATTAAAATGGGTGAAAATGATTTAACTTGTGTACACATAATGCACATAAATGGGATCATTAAATAAACAAGGCAGTAATTTCAGCTAAAACTCCATCAACAAATTATTGAGAATTATTGAGTTTATGCATAAAAGTGATTTAAATTTTGAATGGGTGGTGTTTGTAGATAAAAATTAAGTAAATTGAAAAGAAAAAAGGGAATGCCTGCAGTGCTGTGAGCGCTTTGTGTATGCACTGTGCTTCATATAAAATGCAAAGTGCTTATATACATGAGTAATACCCAAAAGACCTAATGCTTCCTGGTAAGAGTCTGAAGTGTGTTAATGATGAACACTTTTGAGTCCATGAGGGGGTGATTTCTAAATTAGATAGACAAGATAAAACTGACAATATTATACCGACAAATGGTGGAAATAAAAATCCAAAGTTAATTCAATCACCAGTATGCCACACGCTTCACCTTCTTTTTTGACATTAAGTACCTTAAGATTGAAAAATTACCTATTTTGCTGCACTCTGTTTTGAAAACTGCTATAATTTTAGGAATATGTCCTTAACCTCTAACCAGAAAGACTTTTATTGCAGTGCCACAATGGTAAACCTATCTTCTGCCCCTGAGTCCTGTACTTGAGAAGAACAACATCAATCTCGGTCAAGTCATCTCTGCATCCCTAAATACCCTGCAAGATTCAAAGAGGCCAATGAACTTGAGCTTCAGTATCTCAGAACTGATTTAAAACTAGGGCTATTGGTGTAGATGTGATAAAAAACACCATAAGTTTTACGTTTGTAAAAGTCTTGCAAGCAAAACCATATTTCATTAGGTGAGCACTATTGTGAGAATGTGTGGCCAGAAGACAGTTCTTCATCTATTCGTCCATCCATCTCTGTGTCAAATTTAATTTGATTAGGTCCTAAATCTGGTGATTCCTATCAGTATAATGGACTCTAATGAATTAATGTAACAGATTCATGAAACAAGACTCATAAATTCATTTTCATCTGCCTCGGATGATAACTGAAATGTGGGTTAGATAATTAGGGAGTAAAACAATCAAGGCTGGGATTCAGTGTGAGTGACGGGAGTAGGAGGGCAAAAACAGTGCCAACGTTATTATGTTACATTGTGTTTTTTCCACCAGGATATTTATAAAGCTTCAAAAAATATGGCAAAGTGGCTGCCATTGTCAATGTCTGACTCACTCTTTTATTTCAAGATGAATGTGAACGCATAAGTGTGTCTCACACAATCTAATTTCAACCCCCAGGCACTTTCATTTAGAGGCTTATGGACCTATCCATTATTTATTACAATTTTATGAAATGTGTTTTTTTTATTAGAATATAATTATGTTAAGCGTTTCATTACATTTGAAATAAATTTTATGTTAAACAATATGATTAGCTTTAAAGCAAGGCCCATTCTCTAACTCTCACTGAGATAGTGCTTTACCATTTTGTAATCTGTCTAGCTATTTTTCAGTTATAGCATTGTTACCATAGCTTAGTGCAGATCAATGAATTGTTTTATACCAGTAGCAGTAGCAGAATTACAAAAGATTTACATTACTTTATGATTATGAAGTTGTATTTCTTGAAGTTAGTTCTTCAAGTATAGCGTTGCCCTTACTGTAGACATGTTACTTCAGCAAGCAAATTGAAAAATATATTTTTATAAAAAAACAATAAGAAAAATGGATTATTGAAGAGACTCAAGACTCAAAAAAAAAGAAAGGAAAATGCAGGTCTTGTCATTTTTCTTCTGGAACGGAGCCTCTACTGGGTTAAATCAATGATCTATGCTAAGCTATGCTGAAAGTGCTATCACTAGGTCCAGAGAATGACTGGATAGGTTCCAAAACAGTGAAAGTGACCAGTTGGCTAGATATGGAGTGATCCATACCTGGAATTTGTGCTCTGCATTTAACCCAGGGGTCGGCAACCCAAAATGTTGAAAGAGCCATATTGTACCAAAAAAACAAAAAACAAATAGGTCCGGAGCCGCAAAAAATTAAAAGCCTTGTATAAGCCTTATAATGAAGGCAACACATGCTTTATGTATCTATATTAGCCTACTATAACAATGACTAAGTTTGCTACGAATACATAATGAGCCTTCATGATTAAATGTTTATTTTCCCTGCAGTGAATCCTGTAGAGAACGACGCACCACGTGACTACTCTGTTGTACGATTACAATATTAATGAATTATGTTTCATTGCTTTGATGAAGCGTCACGGTGGCGCAGTGGGTAGCACGGTCGTCTCACAGCAAGAAGGTCGCTGGTTCTAGGCTCGGCTGGGGCAGGTGGCATTTCTGTGTGGAGTTTGCATGTTCTCCCCGTGATCGCGTGGGTTTTCTCCGGGTGCTCCGGTTTCCCCACAAGTCCAAAGACATGCGGTATGTTCAGACATGCGGTGAATTGAGTAAGAACGATTGCCCATAGTGTTAAAGTGTGAATGTGTGTGTGAATGTTTCCCAGTGATGGGTTGTGGCTGGAAGGGCATCCGCTGTGTAAAACATATGCCAGTGAGTTGGCGGTTCATTCCGCTGTGGCGACCCCGAAAGGGAATAAAGCCGACATGAAGATGAATGAATGAATGAATGCTTTGATGAAATTAGAGAAATGCAATAAAGAAATCGAATTTTTGATGTCATTTTTATTTTGAGCATTTACAAAAACAACATCAAAATGGAACGTGCACAACGTGCCCCTTAACTGAGCAACAAACAATGCGAAAAAACGCAGCATACATTTATAAAAATAAAACAGCAGCCTTTTGAAAAGAAGTATGTAAAATCACAGCCACTTTGTTACTAAATACGTGCATGCCTTCCCTGGAAATGTCTTTCCACTTTACTCTTGTTATTAGACAACTTTCCAATACAGAGCAAACATTCAGGTGATCCTTCCGCATCGGCAATGAATGCCATCGATTCGGTCCAAGAACCGTTGAACCCTCAGTTCTCCTCAGTTATGTTTCTCTTTTTCTCTTTGGGGTTCAGGGCCCACCACACAGCTGGTTTGTTTACAGCAGCCACCTACCTGGCATTCCGCCCCCCGCTGATAGAAACGTGTGTCGTGGGTAATGACGCAAATCGTCGCTGACAGAAATGTTGAAATTAAATATTTATTCTACACTCTTTTACAGCATTGGAAAACGTTAAGAATGTTTGTCCTCCTATATAAACCATATTAAACAAAAAACATATTTACCTTTTTCCTTTTATTTTTTCATTTTTGAAAAAGCTCCAGGGAGCCACTAGGGCAGCGCTAAAGAGCCACATGCGGCTCCAGAGCCACGGGTTGCCGACCCCTGATTTAACCCATCCCAGTGTAAACACACAGCAGTGAACAAACACACTGTGACACACACTCGATGCAGTGGGCAGCAATGGCTGCAGCCTTGCTCAAGGGCACCACAGCTGTGGTTGTTGAAGATGGAGAGCAAGAGTTTCATCACTCAAACCAACATCAACTCGTGGATCTGGGGTTCGAACCTGCAACCTTCAGATCACAAGTCACAAGTCTTATCCACTGGACCACAACTGCCTGACAGTACGCTAAAACAGTACACTATTATATCTCAGGAATGTAAATTATTAACTATTTTAATCAAATTGTAGTTTTGAAACAACATAAGAAAATGTATCTAAAAATCAAGTACAGCTATAGCTTTATATAAATTTTTTTCTAGAGTAGCAGTCATTTTGTTTGTTTGAAAATTTCAGCACAATTCAAAGGAAGAATTGCTGAAGAACCCAGCATTGTTTTCTTAAAGTGGCTTTATCTTTATTAAACGCATCTGATTAACATAAGTTCGGGAGGAGCTTGGCTGATAATTGACTAATCATAAGACCCGACCAAAGAGCTACCTGTCAGGACCCTGGCTTGATTGATCTCTCTTTCTCTCTCTCTCTCTGCTTGTCATTCTTGCAGCATGCACTCAGCTGATCGCTATTAATGATCAGCGCGCAAATGGGTTGCTGCACCTGTTACCTATCTACTATAATTTCCTTCCTATTTAAGCTCTCCCTTTCCCACCTTCTAATCGCTAGTGTGTCCTGTCATTGTTCAGGCTATCTTGCTGCGATTTTGAAACCTGCCATTGTCAGTCGTCTCATGTTCTGATCCTGTTTCCCTCTCTGCCCAGTGTTGCTCAAGTGCCTGTGTATCTTTTAGTTTTGGATTATCCCGGTCTGCCACCTACCTCTGATTTTGCCTGTCTGACGCTGAGCTTGTCTGCCTTCGTTGTCCCATCTGTCTCCCAATCGATGCCTGCCTGCCTGACTTCTCTCACGCCTGCCGATTTGGACACTGGTTGCTGTATTGCCTCTCGCTCTTGCAGAGCGAGCAAACCCTCACAAGAGTCACAAGTTTTGGCGCCTTGGTTGTATTGTCAATAAATCCTTTTTGTTTGCCAACTTGCATTTGGATTCTTCTCTCAGGGTGTGACACTACCATCTACATTGTGCAAGCTATGCCTCCTTCCACCCCTTCACCACTCACAATGCATGCTTAACTTTGCATCAGACAATTATAACCTCATTAAACTATGTAATAGTTGGAAATCAAGGGTGGGAGGGTGTAACCAGATTGGTTAATGGTCCCAGACAATCACACGGACAGCTTGTCTAGTATGTCTCCATTGCTTGCCAACCACAGTTTCGATACTAGGAAGTAAAAGTAAGAGTGGGGTCATGAAATAAGGGCATATAATTACTTTAGCCTCATTCTCTGTCTACATGATCATGTTAAAACACACCTGTTCGCCCTGTCTGCTAGTGTGTTTCTGTTTCTGTGTGTCAGAGATAGAGCAGATAGTAACTGAGCTTATTCTAATTGTACTCATTAAACATATAGACAAATACCGGTAAATATTTATCATCCTGACCCATATTTGCAGAAGTTGTTACAGCAAGAAAACTATGGGTACTACTGGGTTATTGAGACATTGGGTCTATTTGGTAGTGATTTGATGAATACAATAGTGGGAGAGAGAGGGCGACTCAAGGAGAAGGAGTGCAATTGGATTTCTTTAATGATACCTCACATGTTCACCTTTAATTATATTTCTTTAATTAGACTTAACCTGTTATTTACTGTTCCATTCAGCCTTAGATGTGACTCTATATGCATACAAATGCTTTGGAAAAAGGAATTGGTGGATGGTTAGGAATATGACCGAATAGCACTGAAAACCCTCTGAAAAGCAGGCTTGATACATTATCTATCACAACACTCTCCACTTTTCATTTAAAATGAAAATACGAGTGGGTCCGGGGCCATTTGTGTGTAGGGCACTAGGTAATCACAACATTTGCGAGATTTTCAGTGCAGCAGATATGAAAGAGATTGGAGAGGGAGAGGAGAATAAGGTCGCTTCGAATAATTTTATATATAAATGAATTTTTTTTTCTATCTTTGAATTTTTTTTTGTAACTGTGAAAAAAAGAAATGGGGGAAAAGTATAGTCAGTATTGTAAATCACATGGCGTACTGTTGTCATCGTATCAGTTTTAATTGTAGTTAAACTCTTTTAATGCGATACAATGTATTAATTAATTTATTAAAATGTATAAAATGATATTATACAATTTATTAAATTAATTAAAAGGCAAAAATTTACATTTTAAATTTAATTCCAATATAAACACAATATAAACAGACTACACAGATTACAACTACATGTACTTGTTTTTGTTTCGCATGAACATGGCTTCTCAGCAAAAGTACTGTAACTTTCAACGTGTACAATTTTTTGCTTGTGCATATTTTTATAGCAAGATAGATAAAAATGCAATATATTTATATATATATATATATATATATATATTGAGTGGGAAACAGACCAAATCAAATGACCAGACATAGTCAGCTCTATTTTTACATTTATTTTAGATGTTTTAAGGCTGTAAATCCCTCACTACACACTATTGACTCACACTGCTAGCAATTAAAGATTTGTATCAAATTTTCAACACTTTTTGTACTGAAAAAGAGAAACAGCATGGAGAAGATTGAATTATAATCAGGATGCAGACCTCACAGAGGGGTTCTTTACGGGGGAAGATCTTTCTCTTCGTATGTGTGGGTGTTTTACTCTGGGGTGTGTTTCCAGATCAACAACAAAAAAACAACAACAACCAAGTGTCTTGTTGCTTTAGCTCACCACAAAATTAGTTTAACCCCAACTAATTCAACCCTGACACCATTAGTCAATCTTCAAATGGGAGCTCCAGCCTCCTCCCATTTGTCTCTGCCTCAATGGAACAAACAAACTTGGAACACAATGAGCTTTAAATAAAAAAGCATGCAAAAATGTGAATCTATGAAACAGTGAGGCTATGAAAAGGATATAGGGACCTCACTAAGTCAAGGTGATATAGCAAGGGACCCCTGTATGTAGCACAGAGTGGTCAGATCAGGAGAGGTCAAATTATTTTCCATATGTAAGCATTCAGACACATTTAAGTTGTTTTCCTATTTCCATTAACAAGATGCATATCTGGAAGGTTTTTTTACATTTGAATAAATAGAGTTTAGGGAATTAAATTTGTTTGGGGAGGAGCGTCACATAATTGCACTGCAAAAAATGCACTCTTGGAACAATAAAAAACAAAACAAAAATGAAGTTAAACTCTTCCTATATCTGCCAATGGGGCAAGCAAATTTGACTTGGCAAGAATTCTTAAAATTAGATCAGATAATTAGCGAACAATCTACAGTTTCAATCCTTCTGCCCACTTCAATATATAAAACCATAACCACTCCACTTCCATTTCGAAATGCATAATTCCCTCCGCCACGCTACATGTCATGAGGGGGGGAGGTGTTCTCGGGCCCGGATCGATCGGATCGATATACGCTTGCGTTTTCTGGGCTAATTCTATGTAAGCGAACTCGTGAAATGCTGTTGGATCTTAAAAATAGACAAAAACTCTCAAAAAATGCCTCCACGACCTGGTAAACTGCTAATTTTTATCCTCAACAAAGCCAGTAAAACCATTCAGATTGCAACTCAGCGAAGCCTGCAAAACTGCTCGCTTTTGCTGTATGGCACGCAATGAACTGATGTTAATTGTATTTTTAAGAAAAGTACACATTTATGTGCAAAAATAAATCACACCTTAAGCCCACCACCTACATTCATTTTAATGAATCAACTCCAGTATTTCAGCACAGGAAGAAAATTCGTACATATAAATTTTAAACAGACAGCCAATTGAATCAGAAATACAAAAGACTCAAGTTTTGAATAGAACAATGAATTTTCATGATTTTAACCTTTCATTTCATTTGCACATTCATAATCAAATTAGCTAAACTGAGTAAAGATCCCCCTTCAAACCTATTTTGGCACAATTTAAGCATTAGAATAGACTGAATAGTCTGCCCTGAGAATTTGAGAAGCCAATGGAATCTTAGTAACCCCAAAGACAGAATGAGAATGAGTGAGATAGAGTTCATGTTGGATGTGACCAGCTCTTTCAGAGAGAGTGTGTGTGTATGGGGTGGGGTAGGGGGGTGGGGGGGGTCTGAGAGAGGAGAGAGAGATGGAGGTGGGTGGGGGGGCTGAGAGAGAGATGAGAGAGTTAAGGTTAAGAAATAGAGCTGGACTGGCCGAAGAGTTGCCATGGTGTTTTGAAGAGAGCACTTGGGGTATTTTTTTCACACTCAGCCTGAATACGAAGAAAGAAAATTGAGGGAATCAGCTTTTTTCTTCCTTGTCTGGATGCACATGTGTCATTGTGTGTGCACGCGTATGTGTTAATCAAATAATATAATGACGGTTGATACATCAGGGCCAATATTTAACTGAAATTGCAGGAGAGTGTGATATTGTGAAAGCAATGTGTATTTCCATTTTATGCTAATTCTTCTCCAAAACATTTTTTAAATAAAGTCGCCTGTGCTTAACCGTGCTTGGTGACTTTCAAGACTATTACTCTAACTTCACAGTTATATGGGCAAGCTGATTACTACCATGACTTATATACAAAACCACAGACTCTGACGTTGTACCTAATCAGGTGAAAACAAAGGAAACTGTGTTGTAAAATGGAGTGGAAAGCACCATATGTGAATGATGATTCAAACAGTGACCTTGACAAGACTTTGTCCTTCCTTTGTTCCCAAAGCTTTGGCCTGGAATTATCCCATGAAAATGTTTCATTTTGTTGACTTTTTCATTTTCGTGCTTTAATTTCCGTCTAAAGCAGTGTTTGTGGGCTGAAATTTTGGACAGACATGTTGTGTTGAAGACACCAACTTAAGAGTAAAAAGGATATATATCATATATAATATGTAATGTATCACAGAAAAAAAGTTATCTTTGACAGAATTGTTGAAAAAATGTTTAAACACTGCCCCCTGGCCTCTGTGGAAGTCTATTTGTAGATGTGTGTTTGAACAAGGAAACTGCAGTGTTTCAAGCATAGCCTATGCATTTGGGAGATTAAGGATGCATAGAGAGCTCAGAACAATACAGTGCATTGGGCACCTTCTGAATAAAAGAATCACCACAGAGAGAAAGTGAGAAAGAGAAGCTGGAGAAGCAGGATAAGCCAACAGAGAAGAACTCCAGGTATTCTGAATTCCTCAGACACACACCGGGAGAAAATAGCGAAGGAAACTGAAAAACAACAAAAGAACAGAGGAGCTGTAGAATAAGAGGATGATTGAAGAAGGGTGAGAACAGATTTTGTTCTGGGAAGATGGTAGAAAGAAAGTAATCAGAGAAATTCACAAAACTCTCTTCTGTACTTTTCCTTTCAACTTTGGATGCTTCGTGGTGAACAATTCCTACTTTTCCTGATTGGCTCTGACAAATTGTTTCTGTGATAAGCTGACATAGGAGGAATTTTAGAAAAAGTGGTTTGTGAGGTAAATTAGGGTTAGGCTGTATTTTGCCTCAATTTGACACACTTTAATTGTATGAAATGCTTTGTTTGTTGTTTTCAGATCAATCCAACCACAGCTATCAAGCATAAGGGGGAAGAGAGCAGAAACAAATTTACATTGAAAAGCTTGATACTGGAATTTTGGTTGATTAGAGCACAGACTTAAAATAAAAGGTAAAATTTTGATTGTTTTGAGATTAACTTACGTGCCCCTCATATACAGTTTGTTGATTGCCGAAAAACATGCAGTAATATCTTGTTTTATAGTGTTCAATTATTTCTTTACACCTTCAAACTTTTTATTTATTATTCTCAGGTTAGGTTAAGTCGAATTTTTTTGCTTAACACTTGGTAAGAGACTCGTTTGTGGGCTGTTCTCATAAAGCTTTTGTATCTCAAACCTCAAAACATTTTAAACAAAAAAAAATCAATTCACTTTCTTTTAATTAATCACTTTTATTATATATTCATTCATCTTCATGTCGGCTTTCTTCTCCTGTATATCTTTGTATTCAATGTACAACAGAGAGTGAAAGCCATTTGAGCCTATGGATTGGTTTTGTGGACAGCTGTTCTGAAAACTGCATGATGATGCACTGCTCGCACTGGATGCATGGAAACCAAGACTGCTCTCACTGATTAGAAGCCTTGAGACATGAGCCCCAAACCGGACAACAGCCTGTGTTAGGCTTGTCAAGTCATAGAGGGAAATTAGCCAAAAGGAAACAATGAATGGCTACTAGCTAATGCTATCACCCACGTACTCAGTATTTCAAGCTGTTTTTAGTAAACAAGTTTTATCTTCATGGATGTAAACATTAGGATTTAAAAGGGTTTCAATCAGATTTGATGGTGTCGATTCATGTTTTAAACAGTGAGCTTCATTAATATGTAAAACGCCAAAAGATTTCCCAGTATGAAGCCCTGCTCAATTTTGTGATGTGGGTGAAAGATGTGTTAGCTAAATAATATATGAATATATTAAAAACATTTTTAAACAATATTGAAAAAGCATTTTGTCCAATTTAAGTAACCCTTTAGTATTAAATAAAATGGAATTGTGTCTGAGAGAGTATGGAAATGATGTCTGATGAAAGGGCTTTTCACATCTGAAAAAGTCACACTAAAGGACATTCTAAAGAAAAAGTAAAAGTTCTACTTTTTGTATGTTTAGTTTGTATCAAATCGATCGATGTAAACAGCAAACTCTGGAATTTCACAGGCTGGTGTTACATTATGCATTCCTAATCCCTAGGCTATTACCTATCAAATATTTGCAGTGCCAGACTCTGTAGTGTTAAATGGATGAAAACAACTACAATATTGTGCAGATTCTGTTCATGTATACTTTTTAACTGCTAAAACTGGTAATGTTTTGAAAGCTTGTATCCGATTATGTGACTGTTGCCAAGCCTGTGTAACATTTTAATACTATGTCACACAACAAAAGAAGGGTCATCAACAGAAAACCACTGCGAATATCCTCAGGTTGTATCCCTTTTAGAGTAACATATTTGTTTTTTATGTGGGAAAGCATTGATAACTTGTCCAAGTCCAAGTATGATTTTGTATTTAGAGTAGAAGGAAGCAGGGCTCTTTGTGCAAGCAAATATTCAAAATCGGTTCAATCGATAGACCTTCATATGAATTGAGATATCTTTCTTCACTGTAATACAACATGAGTGCATGTCGATCAATCTCCTCAATAATTCATGAATGATGATTAGACAGTATCCTGGAGGCTTACTTGTGTACCACCTACAAAGAATAAGAAATCTGACTTCCTGGTTTTG
This sequence comes from Danionella dracula, assembly GCA_900490495.1. Lineage (NCBI taxonomy): Eukaryota > Metazoa > Chordata > Actinopteri > Cypriniformes > Danionidae > Danionella > Danionella dracula. The sequence continues at coordinate 3,965,111 of UELW01000444.1, forward strand.
TCATTTGCAAAAATACGCTTTGGTTTAAGCTTGTTCAAGTTGTGTGTTCTCACCAACGTGTGATCGTGTGTTTTTTTCAAGCAAGCGTAATCAAGAAAATGTCAAGAAGATCATCTCACTTTCATCGTTTTGCATCAAGTCCATCTGCTCATTGAAGTACACACACACACGCACGCACACACGCACACACACACATCACACACCAGACATGCTCTAAGCATCTCTTAACACCAGTGACAGCGATGCTCTGCTCATCAAGCAAGACTGACTGTTGGAGCTGCAAACGGTAATTAGCATATATTCAGGCTGTAGTTGTGTCTCTAATGTTTTTCTTTGCTAGAGGAAATAGATTGTGTTCAGATGATTTTGCTTTGATTTAAATGTGTTTTTGAGAAAGTCAAAGATCAATCTCTTGAAGTTACATATCAGCTGTCACTGCACTTTAACTTTGTATTATTGTTCTAACACAGTGTTCTCCAACCTTACTGTTTGCCAATGTAGCCGAACATTTTTCAAGTTAAATACTCGTAAGCTCTTTTCCATGACTACATGAGGATTGACTGGAAATGCAGAAGGACTGGTGATTGTCTTGATAAGATAAGTATATGATTTTTATTCACCAAACATTTGCTTTTATTATCACTCAACATGCTGCAACCTGTTGCGTCATACACCCACTCGAAAAAATACACAAAAAGAAAAGAAATAACCTCCAAACTTCACATTCTTTCAACATTCAGCCATGTGTTGAACAATTTTAAACCCACATGCTACAAAAGAGCAGAGCTCAAATGAACCCTTCCTCTCTCCTCAAGCTCGAAATGGAAAAGCGGGCGAGGCACTAATATATAGCGCCATTACTCACAGCCTTTGTCCCAATCTGCACACTATACAGAATTTTTACAAGAATTAATGTGTCCCAAATCGTAGTATACTTAAAACATTTTATACTTTTTCCAGTTACATTCTGAATTTTAGATCGATAAACTCTCAAATGGCTGATATTACCCACAATGCACTCGGCTTGGACAAAAAGTTGTTTTATCTAAGCTCCTTTATCTTTTAAGCTCTCCCTGTAACAAGACAAATTTTAAAAGAAGAAGCACAGACAAAATAATAGCTATATAGAGAGAATTATATCTATTCTTAGAATATTTTTTAATTAAGTTATGGGAAAGTAGGAGTTAAGTTCTTGTACCCATCGTGGATAATTACTGCTTTTGCCACATGATGTTTTAGTGCATCACAGATTGTATATACACACACTAAAAAGTATATAAATTTTCTTTTGAAAATGAGTATCTTCTTTCAGGGTGCAGTATAAGTGCTTGGAATTGGGTTTGATCTGACTGACATAACATCAGATTGTTTATAAAATAAAATAATTAATGTGAATTTTAATGTACTCTTGGAGCATTCTCATTGCATCCTTCAAACAGCACAACAAGATGAACTTCCTGCCTGCCCCAAAAGTTCTCAGGTCACTATGGTAACTTGTAATAGGGTATTCACAATAAACAGCACAAAAGCTAATGTAAAGTGCAGAATAAATATAACTTGCTATAAAGCAGAATCAGTGGGAGCCTGTTTCTTTTTAAAGGGCCATGAAATCTCCCTGTTTCAGTTCAAGTCAACCGAGAAATAAATGAATGAAAGGAAAAATGCTCTTGAAGAGTGGGTGGTCAGTGAAGTACTTGTATTCTTGTTGTAATATAATTTAAACAAAACAAATTTAAGTAGAGGTCTCAAGCATGTGTCATCTGTAAAAACAAAGTGCCTCTTCCAGTTCAACAAGGAATTTGTGGGAGATCTTGTCTAGCTTCACCAGCTTCAAATATAAAATATAACGGCAAACCCATTTTCAGCATGAGGCATTGTGTGTCACTATACTTTGCTTCCCCTTAGAGGTGCAGTATCATGTAAACTCAACCTTTCAGACTATTTTTGCACGTTTTAGTGTTGTTCCCTTATCAAAAACATGCCTCAAGTAATATTCAGATTGGTCCTACTTCATGGCAAGGCCCACTAACCACTGACTCGCTAATGCATTTCAATGAAGAATGTACATGCTGACTGACACAGAAGTGTAAACATAGTAGAACTGCATCGATAAACAATGAAAACAAAGTGTGTTTTTGGATGTTCAGAGCCAAAATTGTTTTATATGTTTTGACGAATGTATTTTTTTTATGGCTGAATTTTCTGTGTGCTTCCAAGAAAAACCCAGTTGGAAGAACAGGAGGTTTACGGCTCGTTTGGCGGATAAATTCTGCCTTTTGAATGTTGTTAAGTGTGTAATGATAGACTAGAGGGGTAAAGCACCATTACATTCAGCATTCCACAATACACAAAATTTAATAAATGAAAATACTAAAAAACAAGTTCCAACTCAATTTCTACCTACACACATAAGACAGAGAAAATGTCACGGTTGTTAAGGTTGGCTTTAAAACAGAATATTAAAAATAGGGAGGAAAAAAGGAATAAACCCTTTTTCTAATGTTAAAACTAATAAAACATTAAAATATTAAAATATTCCTGAATGATGTTAAACACACATAATCTTCTCAAATCAACTAGCCTTCAAATGTTTCATAACCCTTTAATTGGGCTGTGATCTGGAGGCAAGTGTTTAACCTACTCAGGAATAACAACTTTTTTTATTTTTGTTTCTGCTTTTAACAATATTTTACTCATGTAAGATGTCGAACAGTAGTAGAGTTTTCAGTGTGGTGGATATCTCTGTGTTTTCTTCCATGACGTTAAACCACAAAACTAGCAATGTTGTTGTGTTATTGGGAGTATCAAACATCTGTCGTTAGCTTTTTTTAATGTCACAAGACAAGCGTTTTGACAGCAAGTAGGCTTTTTGCAACCACTGTTCTAATGTTTTAATTACATTGTTCTTAAAATCTGAAGTTGAATCTGTGAATCTGACTTGAATCGGTGGTATTGTGAGAATATAAAGAAAATAAGTTTTTTTTCCTCAAATATTAATTGTCAAATTAATTGAGGATTATAATATCTGTGTTTTTGTACTAGTTATAATGTTTTCTAATTATTATGTTGAGAAATGCACCTTTATTTGTAATTGATTATTAAATACATGTTTTTAATCATTTCATTCATTGTTTGGCTCTGTCAGCGTAAACACGTTCAGATCTAAAACTCCAAAAAGGCATACCATTTAAAAGCATTCTTTTAGGAACACTAAAAGAAAATTAAAATAGCAGCACAGCTGATAATCTAAAGAATGTACACTTCCTAAACAAAAAGCTTTTCGGTTTTGATTTAACCACCGGTGGGTGTAAAACGATAGTTTTTCATTTCCTGTTCAAATGAAATATTTCACTTTATTTTTCATAATATAAACAAAAGGGAAATTCAGTTTTTTTTACATTTAAATTTTAATAAGTATATTCACAGAAAAATTCCAAATTATTGTAGAGTATATTACTGTAGTGCATTTAATCTACTTTATTACTTTAAGGTATAAATATTTGTGTTTACATTCCAGTCTGACTGATTTGTGCCAATAGAAAAATCCTCTGAGCATACTTTCTGAGTCACAGTAGACTGGACGATCATCTTTTGTGGACATTTGTGGACAAACCATCAGTATGAGCAAATCTGTCCTTCCTGACTGAAGGGACACATGCGTTGGAGAATGACAGCAGTACATACTTCCTCTGATGCTGCTATTAAAACAATAGAGTTGCATTTATTAAGCAAAGGGAATTTTTACTGATATTTTTGAGAATCGGTTCCTGAACAATATGTTCCTAATGAAGGTTTGGACTAGATTTGATGGATTTACATTTTGAAATGTAAGAAATCCTTTGCAGTGGTGAGGTCATGAAAGCAGTGACAATATAGAAAACACAGTAGAAGGCAGATCTATTCAGAAGTTTATCAAGTATTTATTTTCTAATACTCTTAGAAATTTTGAAAAAAATTTGCAATATCAGTTTCTATTAAATCTTAATCATGCATTAAACACAGACCAACTCGTGTGATCAGTTGTTCAAAAACATGACGGATGGGAACAATACTCAAGAATATGTACTCACATTTGAGCGGTAGCTCTAATCTTCATGTGTCTAAGGAGATGTCAGTGTCTTTCTCAGCCAGCGGAGCAGCAAGCTTCTTACACGTGGGAGGGGCTACAGATGGTGGATTTTGGGAATTCGCGCTTGCTGATGTTATAGAGGGGCTATGGATCCAACCATTCCACATGACACACTCAACTTTAATGAGCTGTGGGACCTTTTGTGGCGCTCAGTGAGGATGAGGTGCAACAGGTCACGTTACTCGTACACTTTGATACGTTTCAAATGCCACCTCCTCCCAGCATGAAATTTTTTTTCTGGCAAATGCAAGTTTTTCTGAAATTGCCATGTTTCCGTTAGAGGAATTGATTATGGTAAATTCGATTTGCGGATTTTCCTGCTCAATGGAGATGCGACCATTGAGCACAAGCAAGAGCAAGTTGAAGAGGAGACAGCAGGGGAGTTATTCCATTATTAGTGGAGTATTCCAGACCTTCCACTCTAAGTGAGGAGACTGAGTAACTTTGAGATGAGATGAGTTTTTCAATATTCATTATATTTCATTCATTTAAACGTTTTTGCCTTTAATTTAATTTCCATTTATTAATAGAAATTTTACCAGACAGGAAGTGAATGAGCGAGATAGCAGATCAGGGAATGATCTCAAGCAGGTATTAAAAATCCAAACCTCCGATGTGGTGTCATACTCACTTACCCCAAGGCAAAAATAGCTGTCAGTATGACCTAGATATAAAGTGGTGATAATCGTTTAGTTGAAAATATTACTGAACGTTATGTTGTATTTCTGAGCCCTGTTTACTATTTAAAAGTTACAGGAGAGCAATTGATGAAAACCAAAATTATTGAAAACAAAAGACACTGAAACAGGGTTTATTTTCAAGTATTACTGGCTGCATAATTTTTTTGCTGTTTGTCACAGTGGAAATCAACGGATGACATTGTAAGGGTGAAAAAGAAATACTGGTCCACAAACTGCCGACTTTTTTTCCTTAGTTAGTCATTGTTTTGAGTGACAGTAAGAGGAACCTTTAGTCAATGACTCACCAAAAATATGGCACACATTCTCACAAACACATCTACAACCACTTATTTACATTTTTTCACACTATCAGAAAGATGTTATTTTGATATGAATGCTGATATGATCAGACTTGGAAAGAGGTTGTGGTAGCAGATGTAACGGCTTATAAAACCAGAATAAAAATGTGTTTTTATGCTTTAATTTAAACTGGCAAATTTGCAGGTTAATTTCACTACAGAGGGATGCTTTTTACTTTTATTTTTAATTTTTTTATACTTATTTTTATATTGTTCTTTTTATTACATAATAATGCATTCTGTTTAACAGATCAGTTATGCAGGTGAATATCAGACACTTGTATGCTTGACATAAAGGAACAATATGTAATTTTTCACTCCTACAGTAAAGGTTACAAAATATGATTTATTCTATTAACCATTTTTACTTTACTTTAATTTACTTTACTTTGATATTTTCTGGAATGAATAGTCAGCCATATTCTTCTGTGCTCATAGAGTAGATATTGCTCAGGGGCCTCCTCATTTGCTTTTATAAGTTGCAATGGTGCATTCTTGTAATAGGAGCATTAAGACATAGAGATCCATTGGCAACTTTTATTATAATTAACATCAAACTTGTCCAAACAAGTACAGTGTTGTACAGTACAATCAGTTTAAACCAGGCTTTTATAGAAAGTTATCCCTGAAGTAGCATTATATGGTATTTCTACCCCATATAATTATATAATAGGAATACCTATTTAAAACAACTTAATCCAATTTGTGAAGCTGCCTTGAAGCTACTGCAAAATAAAGCTACTGCTAAAAAGAGCTATATAAAAGCTATTGATCGATTGATTAATTGATTGATTGATTGGATAACAGCCATTAGTTAAAGCACTTTAAATTTGTTCAATTGTTTACATTTTGTTATGCCTATTAATGTTTCCCCAATGTTTATGTGCAATTGTATGTTCTGGTAAATTGTGTTATTTAACCATCATTAAGGGGTAATAAAACATGCAAAGAAAGTAAAAAATGTATGAAAGGAAGGAAGGAAGAAAAGAAGGGAAGAACAGAGGTTACAAATAAAAGAAAGAAAGAAAGAGATTTGTTTTGATTAATAAATTATTATAACTTTAAAGAAGTCAGTGTCATCTCTATGCAAAGTCTCAACTAAAGAACTACAGAACACTGGAACAGTTCAAGCGATATCTCAAACTTTCTGGTGAGGATGATTAGGAAAGGGTGAGCTGAACAGTTTATCACGTAAATTACAGCAAGTGCCCACTCTCCGACTACTCACCATTATTTATGTATTTATGTAGACAACTTCAAAATGTAGATAAAAGGTTGTAGTCCTAGTCATTTTAACAAAAATATTATGTATTTGTATAAATATCAAACACATTATAGAACTTTAACCTCTGCTTTATTGATATTTAACTTTAAATAAATATGAAATCTCTTTGTTGCTAACATCATTCTTCATGCAAAAAGAAACTAAACATATTCTACTGTCTTTTTTCATAGATTGTTGAAAGCAATCAGCCCAGTAACAAGAACACTGCAATAAAGTTTTATTAGCTAAAAATCTGAAAAGCTCTGAGGTTGCTTTTAAACAGTTACCAAAGTTCATGGTAACTATTAAAGCAGTATCGGCTGCTATAGAAACTGTTATTTTGACTCTCTCAGTTGAGAGCACGACGAGGAATGACCGTTGAAACCCACACCTGGCCCTTCAGTGTGATGAAGAGTCTTCATTATTGCCAATATTGGCCCTGATGGACCTTCAGGTGTCTCAGCATCCTGCTGTCCATACGGTCATCTGCTCACTGTCCAGATCAATCCTTCACCTTCCTTCATCAAAGCTTTCAGAGAGTCTCTCTCTTCATCCTTCTCTCTCCTTTCCGTCACCCTTCGGAGCACTTCTGAAAGTTTAATGTCAGAAGTATTTTTACACCAGCAGTCTGTCAGCGTTATTAGTCTCAGCAGCTTTTAGACATTATGAGAGATGAGCGGGAAGAAAGCATGTCAGTTCTGAAACTCGGATGAGAAGAGGAGAATTATCTAGACTTGTGAAGTTTTGAACTATTTTCAAAGTGAAACATGGCATCTATCATTTTAGATTTTAAAGTGTAATGATTTGAAAAGATGCGAGTCTGTTGTTATTATGACTCTTGGAAATGTATGCAAACAACATAGATTTGTGGATGAATACAGTTAAACTTGAATCAGCTGTAGAGTGTCACAGCATTGACACCAATGGTTAGAATAAAGAGACAGATTTATTACTACACTGTAAAATCATGAGAGTCAACTTAACTCTATCCAGAGTAGGGCCAAAGACACTCTGGTCACAGATAACACTCAAACTGAGTTAAATACCAATGAGGGTGTCATCTAAACTTCCGATTTTTCAGCTAAACCTTTTTTCACAAAAAACCTCTCCCCTATCAACTTTCCACTTTCAATGTAAATAAAAATAAGAGATTAATCTTAACTCTGTACAGAGTAGGACCAATAATACTCGGAACAGAGTCAATTTAACACTCTAGATTTTTTTTTCTAAATGAAAAATTGCACAGAAATTTTATCTAACCCAAAATTGTCTCCACAAAAATTGTTTTCATTGACTCAACACATCACTCACTGAAATAAATACATGTAAGCCTTACCTTCACTGAACAACTGAAAAGAAGATAATGAATGTCGGCAATAGTACTTTTAAATCTTAAAAAAATGCAAGACAATTAAAAGGGCATTTATCCAATATCTTTACAACTTTTCTATAGTGTAAATCAATAGGGAGAATATTATAAATGGATATCAATTAAGTAAAGGATAATCAATGAATTGACAAATATTCAATCTTTTTAAATGCACATCGTGGAGGGGACAGCCAATCACAATCAAGTATTAGGACAGACGATGGCATAACAGTAATTATACTAATGAATTGACTCAGACACCCACTCAGACACAGAAATGTATTGACACGGTACTTTTTTGGGGGAATATTTTTTAAAGAAAGAAGGGTTTCTCTGAAATTAGGAAGATTTGTGATGAGGTACAAAATGTTAACCAAAATTGTGTTTTTCAGCATCTTGAACTAGTAAATCTAGAACTAGATAACTTTTAAAAGGAGCACAAACAATGGCTTTTAAGCAATTCGCATATTCACAAAAGCCTGAAAGGGGTGGATCTTATACATGTCCTTTGCTGAGGCTGGCCAGTAACAGTGCTGATGGAAGCTGAGCGTAAACATATGCAAACTTTGAGCTAACAAGAAATAAGAAAACTTAGTTACCTCAATATCAGGGAAAGCACATTGTCCCCTTTGAAGAGACAGGAACAAGAAGACAGGAGATACCACCTGCGCAAAGCCTAGGTCAAGCTTGAACTGTCCAATGAGGTTTTAGGGTGAGATATTTTAATAAAGGAGACCAATCCATGGGGAGTGGTAAAAACACATGTAAAATAACTAGGAACTTGGAGCTAAGAATGTGTTCACACAAGTATATTTTGAGTAAAAAATCTAATGTAATTGCTCTTTTACTGCAAACCATTGAGTTAAGTATGAATGTCGTTCAAATTCCAGTGTACATGTGAGGTACGACTGTAACAAATTGCAGTTTTCCTCTCCCTCTATTGACCAAAATTAATCTATTGTATAGATATTTAATGTTGATATAATTGAGATAACTGGGACCAATATACTTATCTATATATTGGTCCCAGTTATCTCAATTATATCAACATTAAATATCAATAGATTTTTATTTTTATTTTATTTTTTAAGTTACTTGCACGTCTAATAGCTGTGTTTTTGTAAAATAGCTGATTAAATGAAGCAAGTGCATTGTACCAAAAATGCAAATCGAGGCAAATGCAAAACATAGGTGCAGATTCCCACATGCCATGCCGGCACGCACATCGTTTTCTGTGCTTGCCTGCTTCATTTGCACCTTTGTAGTTCTTTGTGTCCCGCGTCCTGCAATATGTCACTTTTGCAGTGAAAACAAAAACTGCTACAAAAAAACATCTGATCTCTGTCTGTGGAGAGCTGCTCCGGTTCTCTCTGTCCTTCCAGGAAGTCTGTCTTCACCTATCAGCTTTTCTCAGGCATGCTGTATGCGAGGTGTTAAAGGATCTCACTTCTCTGTTCATTCATGATGTGGTGAATGTGGTCGGTCCTGTCCATGGTACTGAAATAATCACGTTGACTTTCGTTCACCATGGAAAATCTAAAGCCCTATTTGCACCAAAATAATATTGTAGGTACTTTGCTTGATCTACAAATAAACCTTGTACAGAGTTTGTACAGGGTCTTCTAAAAAGCCTTAAAATGATTTGCTGAGCATTTATAGTTTGAACAGCTTTTGACACAGGACCAAATGAACTTACATGCCTGTCAGAGTCACAAGCTGGAATAACTACTGCGTCTTATCAGTGCTTTACATGGCATTTCTTAGTGAGCATCTCACAGATTTAAGCCACGTACTGGATTTCAAAGTTTTTAGCCACATTTGATGACTAAGTATTACCTTTGGTCTGTTTGCTTTAAATGACAAAGTAAAAATGACCTTATTTCAGGAACATGCAATGAAAAGATATGAAGACAGAGCCTCATCTGACTCTGTCTTTCTCTCTATGATGAATCAAAGCATTATTAGTAAATAAATAAAACATAGTGTTAAGCTGTCTAAGTGCCAACTCCCACACTGGCTATAAGAACATGTGTATTATTAAAAATATATATATTTTCAACTCTGAAACTTTCATTGCCTTTTATTATTGCTTTATTTATTGTATGTGAAATTATCAGGCACTTCCAGGTTCCTTAGTTTACACCCCCCTTAAATTACCCGAGATCCCTGGATACAGTTGTGTGCAAATCGGGATTTTATTCAAATGTAGACTATTTTAACATTTACCATTATTGATATGATCCTATACAAATGCTCTGTAAATTTCAAAGCAGGTAAGAAATGTGTAGTTGTAATCATCATTCCAAATGGTTATTCCCACTTAATGAAATTTGACATAAAACTTGAACTCATTAATTTGCTCAATCTTTCAAAATGTTATTATAGGTCAGGTTAGAATTCATTTATGATGTGTTGACATTTTAATCTCAAGACTCTCTTCTCAGGAAGCATTTCAGGTGATTAACGGTACAACGCTTGACATTTTCTGCTAGTTAATTCAACACATGCTTTTGTTTTTCACAAGATATTTCAGAGAGAGTCCGGGGGCTCTCAGTGGGATTTACATGTTCCTCCTGTGCTTGTGTAGGTTTACTCTAGATACTCTTGATTTCTTCCCACAGTAAAAAACATGCTTCAGGTGAACAAAAGACGTTATATTACTTTAATATAAGTCTTCAAATTATTGTTATTCTCATAGACCAAACAATTTAATGTAAAAAAAATATGCTTATGAGGGGAGACAAAGTAAAGGTACATAGCCTACAATGTTCACACTTTTTTTTATAAGGATTGCATGTAATATTGTCATATAAATGTGAAGGGGGGGGGGGTGTAAACAGTGTGGGGTCATTAAAAATGTGATCTGGTATATGTTCTTCAGAGAAAAAGAGCCAAGGCCAGTGAGTCTCAATTAAAAATAACAACTCCATACTCCATTAAAGGCTTGAGGAGTAATGGCATGCTAACATAGCACTGCAGTGTCCATAGTTTTCAAGCATAACCTTGTAAATCTAACCAGGACAAATGGCTAAACACAATGACTAGGCCGTCCGGATATATGTTAAACCCTTTTTTAATCTATTTCTTTTTTTTGTAAAAACTTTCAAAGCAATGTTAAGTCTGTGTTCCACATGTTTGAACATGTGACGTACACTGTTTTTTTCCAATAAGAATGACTAATGCTGCCATGTCAGTTTGGACCTCACGACCCCTCTAATTACTTTCACTGTCAAAAAATCGCTACCTTTTCAATCAGCAGCAAAGCCCACAATGAGGATCCTCTCAACCAATCACAGCGAAAGCACCTAATGGATCATTTAGAAGCCAAATGGGTGTTTAATGCATTTTCCTGAGTATTATTAGGCCATCAACAATCCACCCATGCAGGAAAAAAAGTGACAGAAAGTTTGTCTGAGTTGACTGAATATTTCACCAGCACCATATTACTCTGTACTACTGTAATGTATTGACTGATTTTGAAAAAACACTTTAAAATGTTACGTAACTGTTGATTGGTGCATTGACTATGAAACATTGAAATAAATGTATTCATTTGAATTATTAATTCCTAGTTACTATTTATGAACAAGCTGTTTGGAATTGGGTTGAAATGTTTTATTCATTCTACAGCCAAGCACATTTACTGATGGCAATGTATAGAATTGAATCCATTTAAAGCGCCAGTTGCTGAAATGTATTGGTGACCTGTCTAGGGTACCCCTATTTTCACCCAATGAGAGCTGGAGATGTACCTGAAGAACTGTATGACCTCAGTGAGGACGAGAAGCTAATAAATGAAACTAGGGAGGGATCTAACTGGCACTAGGTACGTGTTTGATTTGTTGAAAATACTTTTAAGTAAATATTTGTAAGTGTCTTTTTTTTCATTATGGATAAACAGTTTTAGAACTTTTTACAATAGATGTACCATTATAATACTGAAGTTGTCATGCTTTTAACTTGTAGCTGTCCCTTCTAGCACAAAAGCTTTGCTTCTTTTAACAATAGATCACCCATTAACCTCTTCAGACCATGCGTTCTTTACAATGGACATCAAATTTCAGAACTTTTTCCTGATGATGTTGGTGTTAATATGTAAAATCCACTCCACTGATGGGCACCCTGTTGCTATAAAAACAAAAGTAAACATTTTTCCGATGTCACATATACAAGGGATATTTACTTTAATATGTATTTACATTTTAGATAAAAAATAAAGAATTATAAATACTTATTATTCAAGTCTTCAGGACAAGACAAAAAAAGAAAATAACTTTATTATTGTTTAAACAATTGTCAATTGAACACGTGTCAAAGACCATGTCCTTTTACCATGTTTTACCAAAATTTGTTTACTGTGTAAAAGGATCAGGCTTGGTGATGGTATATGTGCATGAGGCATATAAACATCTTGCTTCCCATCGTGGCTTGGGTTAAGATCAAATAACTTACGGTCGCTAAAAATATCTACCCAATCTCCCTTCATGAGCTCTTCTAATCCTATATGCCTAGTGGCGGATTTATCATTTATATTTATATTTTTTGTAACCAGGGCAATTAGAGCCACATGGTCCCCTGCAGCTTTTCTGACACTTGTTAATCCAAATCAAAACAAAAAGGTACACTTACAACTTAATTTCTCATGTGGTTGTCATGTTTTTTTCCTTCTACATTCTCTTTCGTCTAAAGGAGATCTCGGATAGCAATTTAACACAAGTTCATTGGTTTCTTTAGTGTATATATGTAAGATCTGAAGCAATCTAAGTTTATATTTCTGAATGGTTATGTAAAAATAACTAGTGCCATCGATTGATTGAAAAAATTAACAAATTAATTGCATAATTTTTGTATTAATCGTAATGACAAGACTGAAACTTTTTAAAATCTATAAATGTAAAATGTAAATAATTTATGTAAATTGAAGACAAATAAACTATTTAAATTCTAAATATAGTTGTTTGTTGTAGATTTTTTTCGTTGAACTTGTAGCACAAATTTTATCATGTAAACAACATACCTGCAAGACACCATCAATATCCTCCAAATCAACTTTTTGCTTCTCTTCTCTGGTGGCTGTTAGTTTGTGGTCTCTTCAGTCTCTTGTTTTCCAGGACTCTCTGCCATTAACAGCTTGCTTAGTGAAGCCTCTTTCCTTTCATCTTCGGAAATAAACTTTACGTGTTTAAACCTTGGAAGAATTGCAGTAGCGATCTTTAGCCGTGTGAAATTAGTGCTGTCCTTCCTTTTAGATAGTCTGAGGTAAAATCACGTATGAATTTAACTATAGGCGGATCATCCTCTGTTGACTCCATAATTTTGCAAGTTGCACAAGGTTGGTTGGCAATACAACTGAGGAGAAGAAAATGTATTTTATTTATATTGCATTGTTCAACAACAAATTTATTTCTTCTTCAACTTTTTAATATTGTTTTACACTCCTCTGAACTTATTTTTATTTTATGCAGCGTACCTTGCACACACGCATGCATACACACACACACACGCGCGCACACGCGCACACGCACACACACGCACACACACCCACACACCACGCACACGCACACGCACACACACACACACACACACACACACACACACACACACACACACCACAAAATAGACAAGAGACGAAGCTGTTCCATTAGTTAGTGAGTGTTGGATGTACTATGGTTTAGGTGCCCAACAATCTCGCAACATTTAGTTAGTGTACTTTCAAAACCGCTATCGTGAATGGAAACCTGACAGTTCGGTGCAGAATGTGGGCAGTGCAGGACAGGTGTTCACATGGAAGTAATGTTAGTCTCGTGGCAACATACGTATTACGAGCACCAAAAGTGTGCTTTAACTTGTCCTCGATTTTTCCATTCTCTCGCCACATCGAGACAAAAAATCCCCGCATGCCCCTGCGTACCGCCATTCCTCAGTTTTGGACACAGTTATACTGATTGAATGCAATTTCAACAAAGTGCGCTGTGATGCCTCAGTAGTTGTCATTGCTCACAGAAGCCTAGCGGTCCCCCGTGAGTGCAATGTGTGTCGCGTGCTGTAATGTGTTCATTCTCCTTGCCTTCTCATCGTCATACAAAGTGCATGTGTCTCGTTCATACTACGTTTAAAGCGTTACTGAAAACGCGTAAATCGTGTTAAAAAATTTTTTACGTGTTCTACAATTCAAATTAATCCCATGCGTTAACACATTCATTTTGACAGCAGTAAAAAACACAATTGTATCTCCATAAAACCTATTCCTGTTGCAACAAAACCTTTCCACAGAGATGTGATTAGCTGTCTTGAATCTTTTCATAATGCAAGTTCGGTGGGAGCATGCGAAAGTGATATAATAATAACAAAGTAAAAATAAACAATATTTTTGTTTCTTCATGAGGAAACCAAGGTAGTAAAAAAAATGATCAAATGTAAATGTTTTGAATAGTATGGGTGCCTACATTATTAGGATTGCTTTTTTGTGAGATTGTTTAGGTAGATGTTTATGATAATTTAAACTAATATACATACTTGTTAAGGAGTAGGATTACGCAGAGTTGGCACATATCAAAGTTTCAGTCTCAACTTCACTTCACTAAATAAAAAACAGTATGGAGCAAAATTGCTTGAGCAATTTGTTTTGTGTTTTGGTAGATCTGCCAGTGTATTTCCCCCATAAATAAAAGTCACTCAGTGTTAAACTCTTCTTGGTGACTCTTCTGGGTAAACTCTTCTTGAAATCATAAAAATATATTCTTCCATTATTGTTTTTTTTTTCTATATTTCTATCCTCAGAGCACACTTTGGGGGATCCGCTTAGATTACCTCAATGTGCACTTCTTGAAGTAGACTGTGTATAAATGTCAAATTGTCTTTCTCGCTATTCTAAGTCGATTCTGATGAAAGCCTCTTCTAGATGCAAAAAGGTAAATGTTAATGTTTCGGTTCAGTCATTGATCTCTCATAGAGTGATGAATAGACAATTGAACAGACATCACATTGCTGCTTAATAAATAGAAGCGATTTATTTGAAATAGCGATAATGATACACAGCTAGAGATAAAAAGCAGGCATGCACTTGATGAAAATGTGGATATAAGTGACTTTTCTGAGTGCAAGTCACACTGGAGGGCTGAAAGCCATCAGTAAAGAGCTAAATGTTTAACACAGCACCTTCAGCTGGAATGTTCTGCTTTATCAAAGAAAAAGGTAAAACATAATTAATAGAAGTGAAAACTGCAACAAACACTGGAATCTCTGAAGTTTTGGCTCCAGCTTCTGTTGCTGTAATTATATCTTTTTTGTGAATATTTTCCAGGCAGATTTTTAAAAATGTCTTTATCAAAATACATGTTTATTTGATAATCAACATATTGAAAAGCTTGAATTTAAATTGAATCAGGTACTAAAGACAAACAACTTTGCAATCTTTGTGTAATAAATAAAAATATTTGAAGTTTTTATTAGCATCTCATGATAACTTTATTTAACAATTGAAACACTTTTTAGTACTTTTAGTAAAATTAGGCTTTTCTGTAATATAAACTCTATGTTCTATCATTTCTTCTATACTAGGATTTTGTATTTTAACTGATTGCATTTATCACATTGCTATGAAGTCGTTTTTTTATAATGTTTAGTTTAGTCCATTTAAATCCTATTTTGATGAAAATATTTGCTATAAAAGGTAAATTAAGTAAATTTTGATCTTTAACCATCAAATTTTTTTTAACTAGGGTTGTCCCAATCAGTTTTTTTTTCTCCTGATTCGATCTCGATAATTTGAATTTGAATATTTGCTGAGCAAGATATTTCCCAATCTGATCCCGTTTTTTTTTGTTCCTGACACTATTCCATTTTTTTCTGATTATGTACATCTTAGCAATACTTTAAGAATAAAAGAGAACCATGACTCAGTTAAGTTGTTTCAGATTTCTTTTTTTATAATTCATTCATGGACAGACATATATTTCTTTTGTATTACGAATTTGTTTTTAAAAACTTTATTTATTAATATTATTAAAACTTATCAGCACTGGTTCACCACAAAATATATCAAAATTAAGTGCAGAATAGTGTACTTCCATTCTTCGTTGAATACCAAATGTCTAAGTCGCTGCTATGCTCTGTAAATAAATAAAAATAAATTAAAGAGAAAATTATTTTATTAGTATTAAAAACAAAACTCTATTTGTAATGAAAAACTAAAATTCTCAGGACAAAAAGTTCTCAGTATGACGTAAAGACGTACTGTATGGTAATGTCTCAATATTTTTTTACCCCATATTACTTTCTTTCACAAATCATGATATCTGACCCAACCAATCTGGAGCTGGATTGAGCAGGACAACCCTAGTTTAAACTGTTCACATTCATATCTTGATAAATCAATAAATACTTGAATCAAGAAGTCTTTTTTCCAGTGCAAACCAAAGCAGTCATTCATGGTTTCATTGTGCAATGATTGCGTTACTCTAAACGAGTATAACAACTTCGCCCCAAACTGCTTCTTTCTGAAAGTGTCCCAAATAATCTGCTAAATTTTTAAAGTCCTTTGATCTCAGCGATCTGCGTTCATTCTCCTCAATTTGGCGGGCAGGTTGTCCTCGGGGCGTGGTGTGTGTGGTGGAGCCAGTGCATTTGCTGGAGTGGGTGGCATGCTCCGCTGGTGCAGGTCACCGGTGGACAACGCCATGGGCTGTAGACCAACTTTCAGGGCTTTGAGGTGGAACCTAGCTTCTCCATCGGCCTGTCCAGGGCTGGAGCTCAGCCGTTGAAGCTTAAGAGGAAGATCACCTGTACTTGAAGCCTTCTCGGGCGGCTGCGAGCTCAATCGTAACACCTTCCTCTGCAGATCTTCTCTGCCAGAGCTCATCTTCTGGAGTTTGCTGGGCAGCTTGCAAGAAGCACTTCCAGGATACAAACTGTCCTCACCTCCATCCAGCGAGTCTATAGAGAAGCCTCGTTCCCGCTGTGGAGTCAACAGAGGGGAAGGGAGCGAGGATTTCTCTTCATGCTCCTTCACGCTGTAGGGTGGTGTGGGCACTTCAAAGGTGCTGTGAAACTGGGAATAGTCCACTCGAAAGAATCCTTCTTCCAGGGACATGACAGGCAAGAAGCGGTGACCCCATAACACCTCGTCTTCTGTGTATGAGGTTCGAGCCTGGCAGGTCATACCTGTGAAAGATGGCACTTTATAAACCAGCATTAAAAAGGAGAAAGTACAAGTAAAAGACTGTATCATTGATAGAATATCCTGGCCATGAGAATGATTTATACCCTCCTGATCTTCTGCTTGATTTACAGACTCTGTTAATAATACACGTCAGAAGGTCAAACAATGTAGAGTTTAATGACTTGTGAAACCATAATTTTCTTTAAGTGCTTGGAGTCATAAAATAGGGGATACACCTCCTTGTTTAGTCACTAAAGGTAAAAATGTCAAAAGAACGGCTTTCTTTAGAACACAATGTTCTTTCTCTATTTCATTGGAAATTAATTTCCATTGAACACAAATGTAGTTGGAAATTGTACTTTTTGGTCACTAATCAAAATTATTGATTAGAATTTTTTCTTTACTAGTTTGTAAATAGTTTGAGGTTATCCTTGGGTTGGTTTTCCTCCTCGCTTACGGTTGGTGTTTGAAATCTATAAGCTACCTTGGCACTACAGCATCATTTTTAGAAATTCTACATTGTTTTCCCAGCGATGGGTTGCGCCTGGAAGGGCATCCGCCGCATAAAACATGTGCCAGAGGAGTTACCGGTTCATTCCGCTGTGGCGACACCGAAAGGGAAGAAAGCCGACATGAAAATGGATGGATGAATGATTAACATTGTTACATATATTCTAAAATCAATCAAGTTTTTATATAGCGCTTTTTTAGCAGTTGCTTTCAAAGCAGCTTCACAAAGTCCTTGTGTGGGTCAGGTAGAGTAAATAGGAATTCCCTCTGTGAGGCCCCTGGGAGACTGAGGATCCAATATAAGATTTGGAGGTAAGGTTTTTCCTAACTTGAAACGTTTAGATTGGGGCATGAAGTGGCTGGAGTGTCAGCCCTGAAGAATTTCTATTGGAACCTAACTAATTTTGTTTAAATAATCACTTTAATAAAACCCACTAAATTCAAGCACCCAATCTAATCAATACACAAAGATCAGTTTCAAAAAGTACAAATAAATTATTTAAGCAATCTTTATAATTAAACCAGTTTTTGTAGCATTAATCTCCTGGAGAGAGGCATATTTTTGCTGAAGGAGTGATCGTGCTGAGAGGGAGCCGTGGGGTGGCAATGCTCCATCTAAAGGCTTAAATGATGGATCAGTGCTGGAAAGGTTTTTCGGGAAAATATCAATGACTTCACAGCGGTTCTGCTGAAAGTAGCTTTTAAGCTTGACTTTAAAGCAAGACGTGTTCAACAGTCTTCACAGTAGGACTTTATATTATGCAATACTTTGTTGACACATGTAATTAATAGCTGCCTGTCTTTTCCTCACATCTGATGTCAAGTGTTCAATAAAGGAATTTCAAGCCTTCAAACTAATTTAGTTTGTTCAATTACAATTACATTTGTGTTTTGTTATTCCTTCTAAGGCTGTAATTGTAGATTGCATTTATGCAGATGTTAGGCTTATATGAAAAGCAGCCAAATTCATCTCTTAAATCTTATGAGCTGCAGTCCAAACAGAGCGATTCCTTTGCCCTGTATAAGGAACTAGAACATTGGTGTTGTATTGTGTGCATGTAAAATGATTAACTTGACATTTGTCTCTGTATCCAGGGTTTCAGTGGATCAATAAGCACTTATGAGTACATGACAGGCCTCAGCTCGCAGTCAGCAGGGTGGTTAACTCTTTTAAATTATTGCTCTTTGCCCCCATTACTGGCCTGACAAGAAATTAATTAGCGAAAGACAGAGTGGATATATGACTAACCACAAGGCTTCCTCTGCTGTTCTCTGATATGGTTGATAAGTGTGTGTTTGCTGAGCGCGTTTGTGCCTATCGCTCCTCTAACACCTGTTATAATGAGCCTCAATGAACTCAATTCATTCCATATGTCTCATTTAACTCCCAGAGCCTGAAGGGGGAAAGTATTAGACCCCTGTTTTCTATTTTTATTGTTTTGGAGATCAATTATAAAAGCAATTTTTGTAATCAATCAGAAACCCATGAATCAGACTGAATTGAAAGAGATTTTCAAGCTCTTAAAAAGGATGTTTGGATATTTTTATTTTTATTTAAATAATTTTATATATAAAATTTTTAATTTTTTCAAATAAAAGAATAGACTGTAAACCCATAGAAAAGACTACAATCTGACAATATAATACCTGTTAGACCTGTTATTATATGTAGAAATGATGGAAGTGTTTACACAACAGAATATAATTAGCCAGGCATTCAATTACCACACTGTCAAAACAATTCACCCACAATAAAATCTGCAAAAGAACTCGAACTCCTGTGTTATGAAATATCATCCAGGAGTTCTTTGTAAAGGCACCTGACATATCATGGCACATCCATATTTCACAATTATTGCTTTCTTTGTTAGGAAGCTAATTAAAATACTAAAAAGTTATCACAAAGGCTAATACTTTTCACTATTTTAAGAGTAACATTTTACATAAAAAGATCCTGCTTACTGATATTGGCCCAAAATTCTGTTACAAATGTCTTTAACAAATGTACATGAAATTACATGTTTCCTAATAGTCTTTACCAGAACTAAACTGTATTAACTTTTTTCTCTTTTCTCAACACTTTTATAGAAAGTACGGTAAGCTAAAACTTGCATTGTAAGCAATCAAAGAACAACAAGAGAAATTGAGAAAAAGCTTCCAGATCATTGGAATCCGATGGGTTCCTCGAAGTAAAGCATCACTTGGACATCACTCAAGTAAAAATGTCTAATCAAAGAGTTAAAACACCTTTCATTCTTGATGATGTGTAAAGGTAGAAGCAATATTTTTATATATACACAATAGCTAATGAGGACAGGAGAAAGCAAGAAGAATTTTCCTGATATTTCTCTTTATTTGACTGGCTTTCTATGTTACTTTACTTCTCTATTTCTAACTGTGTAAAAGCACCAGATTGAGCTCAAGTGAGGTTTGAAGCTCATACATCAAACTGACAAGCATGTGACTGAAGAAATGCATTTTGTGCAAGGCATTGCAAACAGCATGGCTACAGCACAGGGCCGATAATGCAATCAGAAAAACACTTTTTACAAGCCACTTGGGGGCCCCTTTACAAACCTGGCTTTTAACTAATATCTGCATTCAGACTAAAAGCCAAGGCTGAGAAGGCCGATGTTGAGATAGTTCTGGTGAAGGATTGTATAGGAATGCCCTGTAGTGTTTTTCTTAATTGGTTATTATTGTTAATCACTCATCAAGATACATTTTTATGGTTGAATTTGTCATTGAATGCCACCAAACACTTGTTAAAAAACATATTTAGGTAAACAAACAAAACCAAATTAATGGATCCTTGAAGATTAACTGATGTAGTCTGAAGTTGAACAGTTCTATTGTTAAAAAATGCTGGTCATGCAAAAAAATTAAAAATGTGTATATAGCGCCAGTAAACGACTAAAGGTCTCCCTTTGCAGGGTACATAAATGGCCACCATTTTTCAGCTTGTCAAAACTGATGAAACTGAAACAATTGTTTTCAAATGCATCCAGATAATTGAAGTCAGAATAATGTTGAAGAAATAATGGATGCTACTAACCTGTGGTCTCCACAATGCCCTCCAAGATGACCACAATCTCAAACTGCTCATTCATGAGGGAGCGCTGGGAGAGGTCAAAGAAGGGGCTTCTGGGATTGATCTCATGACAGATGGTAAGAGGGGAGACAAGGAAGAGCTGATCAGCCCCTGTGCCAAAACCCACGTCCAGTTCACATTGATCCAGTGGCAGGAACTCTCCCTCTGGTGTCTGTCGAGACTGGTGAGACAGAGGGGCACCAGAAGGATGTTGTCAGTGTTGAAGTAACCAACTTCATTATAGTCTTCATCACCTGTTATAACGAGTCAATGATGTAGTCATAGTTGTCATGAATAGTCTTTGTAATACTAATTATGATAATTTCAATCATCAATGTCATAATCACATTCATAATCATCTTCACTGTCATACTCATGCCACGATCACATTTATAACCATCTTTTTCAACACTGTTATAACCACCACCATAATCACATTTATATTAATTTTCAACAACACTGTCACAACCATTGCCATAACAGTCATAATCATCTACATCATCGTCATAAGACTTACATTGTCACAGTCATAATCACATTCAACATCACATGTGTAACAACAACCACCACCACCACCACCACCATAATCACATTAAAGTCATTTTCAACAACCCTGTTACAACCATTGCCAAAATCTGTCAATCATCTTCATCATCACACTTACATAATCACAGTCATAATCACATTCAACATCACTATCATAACGACAGTCATAATCAAAGTCATAATCATCTTCATAATTCCTGTCATAAACACTGCCATAATCATATTCAACATCCCTGCTGTAACCACCACCATAATCATCTTCATCATCACCGTCATAACCACTGCCATAATCACATTAATAATCATCATAACTGTCATAACCACTGGCATAATCATAATCATCACTATCATAACCACCTCCTCAATCACATTCAAAATAATCATCTTCCATCATCATCATCATCATCAATATAATCATCAATACCCACTGTACTAAAACTACCTAATCAAGATCATATTAACCTTCACTATCAACATAATCATCGTTCTTCACAAGCTTATAAGCTGTTTTAACCACATGTTTACATTTAACTACACCAAGCTCTTTTGTAACCTATTTTGACTGTTGTCTATAATCTGCTTTCATAAAAGTGGAATTAGAATCACAGATAGTTGTATTTGTCATTTTGACTAATGAATATATTGATCAATCGTCAAAGTGTACTTGTTCTCATGTTCATGGATCATAATATTTTAACCTCACAAGGTGCATTCCAATCATAATCTCTTTTTTTTTTTACCTGTCCTGTCCTACTTCAAAGCAGCCCCACAAGAAGGGAGGTGCTTCGTATGTGTTGGTCAGTTTTGTTCTTTCCATAGAATTGAAGATATTATATATTGAGTATTCCTCTGGATAGAAGCTTTAAATTTATTTTATTGATTATTTATTTATTTCAAATTCATCACAATAATTACATTAATCAATCATATAAACATACATCAGGACAGGACGGTGTTAATTAAAAAGGGGAAAGAGGAGAGAAGTAATTGAGGGGGAAAGAGAGGTAGAGAAGTTTTGGAGGGGGAGAGAGAAGGTGAGAGATCATAATCTCTTTTTATTATCATAGTAAATCTTTTGGCAAAAACAGCTTGTAATAGCTTTTTTCATGTTTTACTCTAACAAATCAAATTTCTTATTTTAGACAGCATGTTCTACAATATTGAAGTTGTATTACAGCAGGAAGCATTAATCTGAAAAGAATTGATCAAAAGACAGAGAACGGAAATTGAAAGGAGACCGTCAGCATATACATTTGCAATTCTTCAGCTGTCTGAAATGAAACACAATCAAGCTCAATTTAGCACGATATATTGAAAGTGGGGATAGATTGATAGAATTGAGCACACACGAGATGAATTCCTCCATGAGTGAGTGTTTGTGGCGCTGTGTGTGAATGGGGAATTTTGACAAGCATTAATTCACAACCGTGACATAAAACAGGGAGCCAGTAAAAGAGGAGGGTGGCGTGAGATAAGAAAATGCCTACAAAGCACTGGTCCATTCCGGCTATGATTTAAGATAAAAGAGGGTTTCTGAGAGAGAGACTATAATACAACCTGAGGATTTACAGTTACAGCACAATATTAAACTGAAAGAGGGAAATTACAGAGTGCATGTCTTTTTGCACCGCATGCACAGTTTCTTCTCAATAATGATCCTGCAAATGAAAAAGGAAACACTCTGATTCTGCATGATGGTTGATGTCTCCTCACTTGTTAGTCTCCATATCATCTTTTTTAGTATGTTTAGTACGTAGCATGAGAGCACCGCTAAAGGGCTCTACAGCAGGAGAACAGCCTCATGGGATGTAAACCAACAGCGCTTTATTAATAGGCCCAAGGCTGAAAACATGCGTATAAAACCTTTAAAAGCTTCCACTTGTAATACAATTCCACATTTAATATACAGAAAACTAGCAGGCAAGCATCTAGAGTCTCCAACTACAGCAAAAGTGCATTAAGGCTTAAGAGAAATGTCCTTCTTTTATTAATTTTCTTGGAATTCATTAAATTTAAAAAAATCTACTATGCATTTTAGAATGAACTGAAAACCAGTAACCTCTAAAATATAAACTCTCATTTCTGCTTCATTAGTTTGCTTTAAGTCTAGATTTAAGACCAATCAGTCTTAACTGGTCTTATTTCTATTTCTCAGAACAGATTTAAGATCAGATCCTATAACATCTAATCAAATCATGGCGACAAATATTATGATGCATGTCACGTACGTTGAATGTTTATTTATAGATCCAAGGGTAAAAGCTAGGTGAGTTGAAAGTCTGATTGCCGGGAAGGACAGGCTGGATAGCCCCTATCACTCCAACACCCTGTGTGCCCAAGCAGAACAATTTAATAGTGCTCATTCAGACACACTGTGACATTTCTCGATCTCTCTCTTAGACTATTATTCTCTCTACCTCACTCTTATCGCGCCTTCTCTTTTTCTTGGATCCTCTCTTGCAAACACAAGGAAAATTTCACCACTAGAGATCAAATGTTTTTGTCACAGTGGAAGCATGTAGAACTGGCCTCTGGATAGGTCGGATGAATTAGATTGCCAATAGACTTGATTAAAGCTTTAATGTGGTATATTGAACCTTCTGGTTTTGGCTGCTCGATCCTTTCCTGAAATCTAATGAACACATCCACAATTAGCAAAACAGAGCATATTCTAACATCCCACTTTCTTCATATTTATTTTTATACTAGGATGTGCACATTTCCACCTAAGTCTAAGGGAAGGCGCTTTTAAACTTACTTTTATGTTATTCTCGCGCACACAGATCCACAACCCTCGCCCACACAGAAGTTCAGGAGTGTTTGAGTCTCCTCAACTCTCCTAAAACCCACAGGAAACACTTCCACCGTGAAGTTCTATCACACTACCTATACTCAGCATTCACACACATAAATAAGCGCACACACCCCACACATGCACATCCTGCCAAATATCACTACATTTTCTTTAGCACCAGCCCTGATACCAAGCTATTCTCATCCCAAGGCTATGTGGACTCAGCTTTCAAGCAAAACACTTTTGCCATTAAAATATTATGGTAATCTAAAAGTAATTTGTATTCCAATCAGTTTACTTCATTTATTCAAAACATCCATTTAAAGACTACTCTCTGCCTATGGTAACAATTTCAAAAAGTACTCATCCACACAGGAAGTAATTAATTTTGTATCTTGAATGAGTAAAACGTTTTTGTTCCAGCGCAAGCAACAGATTTCAACAGTTTAAAAATGTAACCTTATGTGTAACCTTGTGCATTGACAGTGTATATAGGGAAAGGCCCTGTTTCCCATAGTTTTAGTGCATGGTACAGGCAGAAGCTTACGTTGTTCGGCTTGGGTTGTAAGTGATTCAAAGAGACAACAAGTACTCTAAGGCCAGAACATGGAGCACTATATATGTTAGGATTAAGGTTTTAAAATCTACACTAAAGCAGACTGGGAGCCAGTGCAGTGATTTTTAAAAAACATGTGTGATGTGTTCATTTGTTCTGGCCCCGGTCATGAACAACATTTAAAACTGAGTTATCCCCAAAGTGTCATTAAAATAGAAAATAATAAGAAAATTTATTCATTAATGTGACTCCTGTATTGGTTTAGCGAGTTCATGATTAATATATATGCTAACTCATCCCTAGTGCATTGTTAACTCATCATAAATGAATGGTTAATGTATAAATTAACTAATAATGAATAATGTATGGTAAAATGTAAACCAAATATTTCACAAATAGAGTACATTCTTACATATGAGTCAATTAGAATCCACACTTTTCAGAGGCCTCATCACATTTTTTTTGGCTATTGCACATATTTTGACCCAGAAGACACAAACCTAGATTATTTGTTGAAGCACAGTCTGTTGCTTTCTCCTGATTTTTCAATGTGCTCTAGGCCATGATGCTTTATTTATTTATTACCATCTCTTTATGTTAAGCTTGCAAAAAGAGTTCAATAAGGAGACAGCCAAATCTTGCTCACTGTCTTTCCTCGCCTTTTCAGGATAAGCACAAAGCATCAGAGACAATCACAGTGGCCAGTGGTGATAAGCGTAAACCGCTTAAGATAAGGAAATATATCTAAATCTACTTTAAGAGGTCTGATATTTTTTTTGTAAAAACTCAAAGCAGCATCCCCACCAATAACATGAAAGGCTGACATTCGAACATCACCGTGTTTGTGTACATGTATAGAGAAATTCCAGCAGATAATAGCGGTCATTCTTTTTTAAACCACACTGAAAAGAGGATGAAAGACAGGAGGAAGAGAGTCTCGAAGAAGGGGAAAACAGGAGGTGGTGGATCGAAAGCTCGTTCTAGTGCAGCAGGTTCCATTTGTTGTGTGTTTGACTCAGACATGTGCATGGCTGAATAAAAGCTGGCCCTGGCACACAATAGCTTCAGGAGATTCAAGGAAGTCGAACATTCTCAAACCAATACATGAGACATTAAAGTTTCCTTTTTAGAAGTTTGAAATCAATGTACTTTGATATCGATAGATTCTTGCAACAGGTACACATGATGCAAGGTGAAAATATTCTCTCATAATGAGCATTTTGAACCTGTTTTCCTTAATGAGTTGTGCAGCAAGTCTGCAAAGTGTTCAGATCCTTTCCTTTATGTGAAGCAACACATTCTAAATTGATAGTTAGACTCAATATTTAGTTATACTTGTGTAGTTGTAATTGGACACAGCAGTGCACAGCATATTGAAGAAGAGGCCAATCAAACACGAGCCACAGAGTAAAACACAGCAGAAGTTGTTCTGTCTCATCTCTTCTACATCTTCAAGTGAGGACTGTAATTCAGTTGTTTTTTTAGTTT
The DNA here is from genome assembly GCA_900490495.1 of Danionella dracula. Taxonomy (NCBI): domain Eukaryota; kingdom Metazoa; phylum Chordata; class Actinopteri; order Cypriniformes; family Danionidae; genus Danionella; species Danionella dracula. The sequence goes on from UELW01000444.1 coordinate 3,991,057, forward strand.
ACATACTGAAACAGGAAGACCAAGACGAAATTGTTATTTTTGTTTCTTTTATTAACAAAGTGTTCTCGAGTAAAATTGTAGAGTCCCTGATGGCAGATAGAGCACCTAAACAATGTTTTTCATGTTTTCCTCGGACTTTGACAAATGTAATTCCTTTTGTGTCTATAGAGCAGATTTCTGTCTAATGGCTGGGATTAAAAATATGGTTGAAACATTCGATCAAATGAATTCATTATAAAAAAATAGTGAATCGAAGTTTATACAAAATATGAATAGATATATATAAAAGCTTGATAAAATATATTTGTAGTAAATTGTACAGTGCATCAGGTTAATTGTATATATATATATGGGAGATGTTTATTTGTTTCTTAGTGCCATGTCAGCAACAAAGGCTATCTTTACTGCAAAAAAAGTGTTAAAGAAAATGTTCAGTTAATTATGGGAGATAGAAACACAGTTTAATGATCGAAAATAAATAAAGTCTATAATTATATTGTATAAAAAAATGAATTATAGTCACTTAATTCAAATACCCCACACTGCTTTAAACATATAATTTAATTTATTTGTTTTTATAAACATATTGCATATCTATTAGGCTAATTACATTAGGTTTCTGGTGAATACAAAAATGGCTTTAATGTCAGAATATAGGTAATAGATGTGAATCAGTTCTTTACACTTTTTACTTTTCTTCACAGTATTTTGATAAATTGGCTGCAGCCATAATTAATTTTAGTTTTTTTCTATGAGAAAATCGAGATTTCGTATAGCAAAAGAGTAACTGCTTAATGACTCAATTGTCATATATTGGGTGTAGTTACCCTGACACTGACATCTCATTTCTGACTGTGGTGTATTGGTTTAGTTTAATGTCTAGAAATATCATGAGAAGAACCTGTATTTGAATCGGAAACTTTCGCAACTCAGTCCACTGCATTTACGTCTAAATTCCTCTCATTTTAAGTACTGTGCATTAGCTCCATGGATGTCTACAGAATATACAACATTTTTCATTGCAAGCCTTTTCAACTTTGTTTCAATGCGGATTAAATGTCGATCTTCTACTGCTCAGATGTTTTGTTGAAAAAGTCAGTTGCTAGTTTATCTAGCTGCACTTACACCAACTACACAATGAATTGCATGTGAATTATCTGGTTCTCCTAACGTGCCATCTTGATGGAATATCTTGATGGAATATCTTGATGGAATATGCTACCGAAGGCCATTCAACATACAAACCCCTGTGCATGATAAACTCATCCATCTGAATCACCGCAGGGTCACACATCCCCAAGGTCTATCAAAGACGAGACAAATAACATGCTGTCCCCCTCGCATTTAATGCATGACTGCAGAGTGCAAACACACCATGGCATACATATTCATCTCAAGGTATACGTAGCTAGATTTGTCTCACTAAGTATACTCAACAAACCTATATGTTATGTTTTCATGTATAATGCTAGCCTAAAAGCTTATTTGAAAGAGACCACCAATAAACCTTTACACACTACACAACCACACAGTCCTAGCTGAGCTAAAGCCTGTCCGCTGTAATCGAATCATCTACAATTAACACATTCATCACCACACACGTGTGACTGTCTGCACAACAGCAAACATCTGTTTGTGCTGTTAGACATGTTAAACGAGATCAATTCAATCCAGCATCACTGCAGCGGGAGAGGGGTTCTCCTCTGCTTTTAGGAGGGTACTCACACAATTAGCGCTTTGTTATCATCGTGTCTGAACTCTGCTGTGAGTGTGTTTGTGTGTTATGACAGAGATGATGAATAATGTAAATGGGTTTTATCCCTGGGTGATCACATCACACCACCTGATGCGTTTCATTTAGCACTTGTAAAACGTGAGAATGAAAATAAGTAATTATACTGAGCTGTTTAAACTTTTTTTATTAGACTCACATTTTCAAGTTCAATAGATTACTTTTACAAGTATTGAAAGGTTATTAATGAGAAAACAATCTATTGTTTTTCTCAGAAATGTTAATTTATCACATTTTCTACTGTATAAACAAACATTTGGGGGAAAACCCATGAAAACTCAGACCTTTTTATACAGAAATAGTTTCTGAGTGTTTCCCTACTCTATACCCACACTAATACTGAATTCCTCTTTCGCTTTCCTTTTGCATATCCAATCCAATCAACGTTTTGGAAAAGAAAAGCTCCCAAAGTGCTGCACAAAACAGTATTTAAAAAATAAGAAACTTTTGGCTCTTAAAACAACATAAAAATGTATAAAAATGACCAAAACAAGTAAAACAAAACAAACTAAACCAAAACTAAAATACACACTTTAATAAAAACACAGAGGACCACACAACCTTAGCCAGACTTAAAAGCCAAAGAGTAAAAATGGGAAATACTTCAATGAGAACCTAAATGCACAAGCAAATCAAACCACATCTGACCTCACTTTCCTGTTCTAGTTCATTTTTGTTTCATTTGTCAACCAAAGAATCTAAAGTCACAAAACACTTCCAATTATCAGAATTTAGATTTTTTTTTTGATTGAGGGTCTTTGTAACTTTTGTGTCAGAACTCTCATGATTTGGTCTACAATTCAATCAAACTGAAAAAACAAACAAACATATATATCTTTTATTTAAGATCACAATAAAGTGAGTCAGTAGTGCTTACATGTGATGGGTCAGTTAGCTTTCTAGTTTTTGCTCACCACTTTGATGTTTGTATTGCCTTTATTAATCAAGTCCCTAGTCCCTAAGGATACTAACGGGAAATTAACATCTTAGGACTTTTGTGTGATCTGGAAACAAAAAGCAATAGAACAGTCAAACTCCAATCAATAAACTGAAAACCCCTTCTGAAAACGTATTTACCCACTGCACGAATCTATTTAAAATACCTTTCTGTTTTACTGGTTTTAATGTATATAAAGTATTAATCTGTTTCGAAAACAAATACTGAAAATGTGAGTTATAATAACATTTGAAAGATTCAATATTAGCGTTGAGTGTGTTCCTATTCTGGTTTGCTCTGTTCTGTTACTTTCTAATTCCATCTGAATTATTTTCTAATGCCCTCTGAAAATATGCAATAAATAATGGAAAAAGAATCAGTATTTGAAATATTCTCTTTTTTCATACGTTCAGAATTTTCTGTTTCTCTGCTGCTTGTTACTTTTCTCTCAGGCCTTGTTTCCAAGCTGGTGCACGCACGCGACTCTCAAGCAGGCTCTCACTCATTGATCTGGTTTACTTACCCATTGACTAGTCATGCACCAAACCTGACTCAATCCTTTTACATAGTCTCTGCATGCTTCTCAGCTCTACTGTGTTGCAGAGGGAATACTTCCTAAAACAGAAAGGTAAACTCTAAGTCTCTGTCTGCCACTCCTTTTCAAATCCTGCCTTGCCTTTTCTCTTTATTGCCCCTTATGATTATGATCCTTATCTGCTTTCATCTCTGTTCTTTTTATCTTTTCTTTGTCTCTTCTCGTTGCCATCTCTCAGCACGCTTTGTTCGTCAATTCAGAAACAAAAGAGTCAGTGACTCAGACACAGAATTAGCTGAGAGGAAGTGAACTGAAGATATGATAGAAGGAGGTAATAAATAATGCTTCTCTCAAATTAAAAGACTTGAGAAGGCAGGGATCACTTGAGAACCAGCGAGGGGTAAAACAAGAGTAGAAAGTGGAAAAGGTGTAGATTTTCACTTGAGTTTATTCATGCGAATGTAGTAAATGAGTTGTAATGGAATTGGACTTAGTAAATACAGAGTGAAGTGACTAAACTCCTTTTAAGAGAGAATGATAGGCTTTTTATGAGTGACCGGCGATCCATTATAAAACTATTTCTCTATAAGTTTTCATTTGGTCGTTTATTGGATTATCGACAAGATACAGGTTAGAGTGTGCATGTGTGTGTGGAGGAGGGGGATTATTGTGCTAAAGCACCTGTCTATTTGCCCCTTAATGCCCAAAATTCCCTTGTGTTTTATGAATTAAAAATAATGTAAACTAAAACATTTGTAGCATTTGATGTCAAATCTATGTTGAATGTGTGAGTCATTTCTATGTTAAACCAATAGCTTTACCTGTTGACAAGCTTACAGACAAATGTAGTTCTTAGACCTGTAGATGTTCCCCACACTGTAATTTATGCCAAATGGGCACAACTCCACACAAACAATTGCTCCATCAACAGGAAAATCTATGCTAGCTTTTCTGGCAAATTAAAGGACAGCTATGGTGGTGGAAATGACCCTTCGATTGGAAATAAACTGTTATGTGACACAATGAAAGATGCACAGGTAAAGAAAGAAAGAATAAATATAAAGAATTCTAGGGCCCCTGCATTCCCCTGGCAGAGCCACAAACACATCTTCAGTTGACAATCAGTTCAGGCGTCGCTTGTCTGATAAATTGTTTGATGTTTTTAAATTCTAAATTCTTTACCTAGCTTTAAGTAAAGAAATACTTTTATTTTCACATTAACATTTACAAAACATTAATTATATGAATAATTAACAGAGAGAATGAATATATAAAACTGTTACAAATCTGCATAGTAGTTGTAAGACATTAGAATAAGTTTGAAATTGAAGAACATTATTAATATGTTTAAATACAAATACTTTTCTGCAAAACCATGCTATTTTTATTTAGCAGCTGCATTTTTTACAATAATTATCTTGGGGGGTTTTTCTTTATATTTTTCCATTGCGCAGATAAAATAAAAACCTCGGCTGCTTCAACCTTTTCAGCAAGAGGGAAAACATGAATAAAGAAAAATAGATGGAAAGAAATGTCCAATTTGTGCTCACATTTCATCACTCCTTGTTTTCTCCCTTTTTCGTCCAATAAATCCAATTGAGTTTCTCGCTTTGTGCATTGAAGTTTGTGTTCCCTGGTGGCTTTGCATAGTTTAAATTATACTGGCAAACGTATTCTTGCTCTAACACTACCTTTTCTTTTTCCTCCATTCTTCATCTACTAAGAGTAAAACAAACTTCAGCAAAGCTTCATTTGACAGGCTGCTTTATTAAGTCTGACACCATTGATTAAACCCTCTAAATCAATCACAGGGCTCACCCTGGTCCTGGTTAATTAAACTGTGCTCAACTAAAGTTTTAAAGCTTACCCATCCATACCTTCAAAAATATATATTTTTAATAAGGAGATTATACACTGCTATCATTCTTTTTACAGGGTTCTGCAACTCTGGCAACCCTAACAGTAATTTTTTTTACATTTAGGGGCATTTTCTTAATCTCTGGGCAGCTTCAAAAATCACTTTTGTGCTTTTGAGAATGTATGCACGTTTTCTCAATCTCTGGCAACCCTTACAGTCACATTTATATATTTTAACATTTATGAGTCTAATATTAATATCTGGAAAACATTATGAGAGTTCGTGAGTGTTTTGTTTTTGAGCATTCATGAGTGTTCACAAGTGTTTTCTCAAACTCTGGCAACCCTAATAATCACTTTTATGTTTTTAAGCATTTATGCACATCACGTCAGACTATGGCAACCTTAACCATAATTGTCGCATTTAAAAGCATTTTCTTAATCTCTGGCAACCCCAAGAAAGAACAAAAAAAGCACATATCAAATAAGCATTACATGGAAATCAGAAAAATGCATTTAAATGAAAATTGCATTTAAGACTTTTTACACCCTAAATGTTGGCCTTTTCAATTTTAGACTTTTTATTTCCCTGTAGAATCCCTGTTTTTATTAGCCAATATTTTCTGCACCTTTGCATCTATCCATAATACAAACCACCATATTCCCAAACGGGCCCTAAATTCAAACTATGAAAATGATCACATTCATTGCAAACATTTCAGCATGCATTCACAATAGACTAACCCTCTTTGATCCTTAAATTATCTATACACTTAATTTCCAAAACAGGTGTTATCTGCAGAATACTATGCTCACTGTCAGCTGGCCAACAACAAGGATACACCCTGAACCAGTCAAACAATCCATGGCAAGCAACACAGCCTCCCCAATGTCAAATATATGATTGGACTGAACACACCAACACTCTAACCAGATCATCTTTGTTGGCTAAAACTGGTTGGCCAGAAATTATAAGCGAGGTTGACTCTGAATAGTTCCGCGATAAAAGACCATATGGAAGATCCAGATTGCAGTAGGAAGTGGTGCTAGTGAGGCAGTGGGGGACTTTAACCCTTCTCTTTGAAGCATCAATGAGGTCCTGGCTCTCTATGATCATTAAAAATGGCAAAATGTCATTTGAATAAGTGTGACGCCTTAAATTAAAACGATAAAAACAAAAGCTTTTAAGCAGACTGTAAAATGAATCAGTTTTAACAGCAGGAAATCCTGTTATGTGTGTGACCGAGCTGAGAACAGACGGACACACTTAGAAAGCAGCATCAAGGCTCAGCTTAAATTTCTTCTATAGCTTTTACTGTATATAAGCAAATCTTACCAAAAAAAGCTTCCATTGACAACAAAACTTGATTTCTGCTCATTTCATATTTCGTTCCGCTCCACTCCACGTGTTCATCCGTAATTTATTCTCCTACTATTTCTAAGAAGGTAAAGCCTGAAGCTACGCGCCACAAAGCATCCTCCATCAAAAGGGTGCAAATGCGGATTTTCAAGCATCTTTTCGGCTGTGACCTTCACTCCCGCAGGAGCCCTAGAGAAGCTTAAGAGCTCAAAACACAGAGACACTGTCTGTTCTCTTTGCGTTTTGGATGAAACCTCTAAAACCAGCAGGAACGCAGCTGACGTGGAAACCGTTTGTAACTATTGAGCAGGTTGGTTTAAATGTCAATGGTTACAGAGTGACAGATGTCGGACGCAGTTAGCCATCTGTAAAAGTCTCTCACCTGAGCATTTTGTGACAGGACCCATTCGGTTGTGACGAGAGCTGTCTGTGTCGAGATGACAAGAATAAAATTTCAAGCTCTTTTATGTAACTGGTAATCAGCTGTGAAGGGGTATCCAAGCGCCTCGTTTTCTCAGGTTTGCTGCTGTCTCGCTAAATCACATTTCACAGGTCACTAGATTGTCACTTGCTCTCAAAGATCTTTGCTCAACATACTTGCTGTGAAAGAGAGAAGGGCTTTCTGAAGTGGAAGCAGATCACATTTTGTTCATTATTTAAATGCATAGAGATAAATGTCACACTATGGATTTTCAGATTTGAAGAAATGCATATCTTAAATAGCCTTGCATATAGGTTTAAGTAAAAAATAATTCAGCAAGTTCATTTAATTTATTATGACAAAATTAGGCAATTATTAACATTTAAGTGTGAACATTAAGAAAATCACTCACCTTTAATTCACTCTAAATCAATATATTTTGAGTTGACTACGTTATTGTACATTTTAAGAGGTAAACAAGTTATGCTAAAATTCTTATGTAATGAAGTACATTTTGTTCATTTGAAAAAAAGAAATTTCAACGAAAAAATACATTAAATTTTTATCAAAGAACACAGTTTCCCAATGAAAAAGCTTGATCGGTACTTCATCGAATAATGACGTGTTTATTAATCGACTTAACTCTATTTGGAACATAATGGATAATCCTAAATTAATTAATTAATTAATTAATTCTTGTAAATCACAAAGCAGAGTTTTAAAATCCAGGTGACTTTTCTTTCTCCTGGAGACCCCTGGAGAATTTGAACTGAAACAATCATCAAAGCTGAACCTTGAGATGTAAGCCTTTCCTCAGGATTGAGCAGCAATACACACAAATTTACTGTCACAAAATGATGTATATATAACTGCAAAAGCACACAATATATCTAAGTTTGCTTGTTTTTTTTAGCTTGTCTATGTAAAAACAAACAAGATCCTTTTCTTGTGTGTGTTTGAAACTTGACGTGAGGCTCAATCTTCAGACTGTGATAAACAAACTTAAGTGTATGAATTGGGGTTCAAAGTTTCAGCTAAAACTCTTCTTTAAAAGCAATGCAGAAAAACAGAAGGTCACCTACATGTGGCATTGGATTAGAATTTCAGATTTTATTTATTTAATTTTCAGATTTAAAATACTAATCTTGTTTTGAACACTCTTTCTTCGATTACTAACACCTTTCCTTGGTATAGCAATATAAAAATATTCTCTTTGCACTGATTTACATAACCTACAGACTGATAAAAGTGACTGTTATTTATTTATTTAATCTTTTCAGGTTTTACAAAAAATAGAAAGGTAATAAGTTGATTTAAAAATTAATTGCTTTCCAAGATAGTTTTTTTTAAATTGTGAGTAACTTATTAATATGCAAAAAAAAAGTTTGCATTTTTTCATTCCCAGCTTAGTTCAAGTTTTGGTCGTGTTCTGCTGATCTCTAGACTCTAGCTCACTGGGTGACATCCAGACGCTTGAGAGGTCGCAGTCCATGTCATTGTAACATTTGCTCACTATTCACTCCTGAGACTAAATACATCAATTCTGAAATCAATGTGTCAATTAAAAATAAATAGAAACCTAAACAAAAGTGTCAATTCTGACAGGGGCAGGAGAATGCAGAGGACAAACCCCACACACACGGGGCGTGCCGAAAACAACCGAGGAAGGAAAAACAAAGGGGTGCAGAGAGATAGATATAGAGAAGAGAGAGATGGAGAGAGATAGATAGAGAGAGGAGAGAGAGATAGAGATAGATTAATATATATATATATATATATATATATATATATACTTTTTTCTTTTTAATTATAAAACTTATCTTGGATGGCTAGGCAGTTCATACTAGAGTGCCAGAAAGCTTCACCTTCAAACAAGCTTTTAAAGTGTGTCATTAAGGTTGAATCTAAACCGTCTTTGGCACCTCAGTAACAAATTTGCTTCACTTTAATCATTCGGATTGATAATAACCCAGGTTTGTAATGGCGTCCTGTACCGACAGTTTCATTTCCTGTCAAATAAGATAAGTCAACAGCTGTCAGTAATTAAAGGCACCACAAACTCGTCTAAAACACTTTAAATAGAGTAATTGAATGTCATTTGCTTAGAAAAAACATTAAAGAGAGTGTGTTTTCACCTTTATGAGTTTACACCTTATCTGCGCGGACACCATATGGCTGTTCCTCAAGTTGCCCACGCGGAACATGAGGCAGAGTTTCCCGTCTCGCTGAGAGATGACCGCGTCCTGACTGAACATCAGCGTCTCCGCGCGCTTCTTCGGTTGGGACATCTTAATGAACATACAGCCGATGAGAAACGCGTCCACTATGGAGCCCAGGAGAGACTGGAACAGGAACAAGATGATGCCTTCAGGGCACTTCTCTGTTATGTAGCGATAACCGTAACCGATGGTCGCCTCAGTTTCGATGAAGAACAGAAAAGCGGAGGGGAAGTTGTAAACGTTGGCCACACACGGCGTGTACGACGCATCATGGCCGTGGTTGAGGTCTCCTCTGATGTATGCGATGATCCACCACATCGAGGCCATGACCAACCAGGCGATGGTGTATGTGAGGATGAAAATGAGAAGATTCCAGCGCCACTTCAGGTCCACCAGCGTGGTGAAGAGGTCGGATAAATAGCGACTGGTTTCTCCGCCGAGGTTGCCATGCTGGACGTTGCAGCGGCCGTTCTTCTCCACGAACCGCTGGCGCTTCTTCTTCACCGGCGCACTGGAGAACGTGGCTCCGCGGTTGGTGTTCACCACCTGGTAGTCCTCACCAAATTTCCGCCTGAGCGCTGCCATACTTTCAGCACCTCTGTGGAGTAAACATAGAAAGTAACTTACTTTTGTATCAAAGGTCTGGTGCCATGACTCTGTAGGTTACAGCTGGGAAAACTTTAGCTCCACGACTAAATTAGGAGCGTAAAATCCAGTCAGGAGCACACGTGACTACTGTAGCATCATTGTATTGCTCTTCACCCTCATCTCTGGGGTTTGAGCGCTTTGGGCTCTCTTTGCACTTTGGGCTCCTCTGCACATAATCTGGTATGAACAGAAGAATGAGAGAGAGAGAGAGGATGAGTGGGTGTGAGGGACGCATGGACGGACGGGTGGGAGGAGGAGACTTGTGTGAGAAACACTATTTGTACCATGGAAAAGATGCTTTAGAGGTGGAGTGTGTGCGCACTGGATGGAGATTGGCTTTCCAGCCTAATGTTTAAATCAATAAAGCCTCCAGACTGCATTTTTTTGTTTCCTAAAGCGAGCAATATATTCTGTTTTGTTGTATTTCATGTTAATTGGCATATTTGAGTCAGAAATAAAAAATATTGTTTATATTTACAGATGACAAAAGGAAAGTCGTCAATTCCTTTTCAGGATAGACGGACGCGCGGGTAACAGCGCCATCTGCTGATATAAAGCTGTGTGTGCATTGCTAAAGGTTTAAAGTGATATATATATATATATATATATATATATATATATATATATATATATATATATATATATATATATATATATATATATACAGTAATTTTTGCACTGAATCCATGGAAATCCATGCAGCAACCAGCACAGTTTTTCTTTTTATGTGCTTCAACAGAGAGAACCTTAGCTTTTAATCAAGCTTTAATTGTGGTGATTGGGTTTAATTAAGGTTACAGCAAAAATCTGCAGAGCGTTGGCGCTTCAGGGACTGGTGCATGCCCTAGATGAGGGGACAAGAAAACTCTCACCCTTGACATGTGACTACTTCATCACACACTACTTCATCACATTCACTGTCAATATTCTCATTCAAAATATACTACTTGTCTATAATAAATGTGCCAATCAGTATGCACAAATCCAATTGCTAAAAGCTGTAGACAAAAAGTACACATTTTCAAACCACTTTTAGAATTCACTGAGATCATCAGTGCTCACTATAGAAAACATTTGAGCCAGGGGCTCATATTTTTGAAACAAAGATGTGTCCAATTCTTTCCGGTTATTGTTGCTGCATTTCTTTGAATAATGATGATACCAACAACATTTTGTAATTCTAATAATTTGCTTGTTAGTGGCTAAACACGATTCATAATCTAGTATCTAGGTACTTTTTCTAACATAGTTAATTTCAAAACAGAGACTGAATCACTCCCTTGGAAAACAAAGCGTCACCCATCAACCTGACAAACATGGTTTTGTTTGTAAGAGGAAATAAGAACCCTCGGAGGATAAACTCTTTACTATTTATTCTTCCAAATGTGCACACATATGTTGAGTTATTTTTAGTAATACTAAGTATGTGTGATGAGTACTGAACAAGTCATAATGTCAAGATATTCAAGTTTGATTTAACTTGATTTAAACAGAGGTTACTGCAAAATGACTTCATTTCTCACTTGTCTTTAATAAAACATTAATAAGGGAGCTTAACTGTTTGTACATCCCCAATTAATTTAACTAAAATATAGATACTTTAAAGTGTCACAGGGGCGCAGTGGGTAGCACGGCCGTCTCACATCAAGAAGGTCGCTGGTTCAAGTCTCGGCTGGGTCAGTTGGCCTTTCTGTGTGGAGTTTGCATTTTCTCCCTGTGATCGTGTGGGTTTACTCCGTGTGCAATTTAAGTGTATTGGGTAAGCACAATTGTCCATAGAGTATGAGTATGTGGATGTTTCCAGTTTGGGTGCCCTGGTCCTCTTAAAACCTAAAAAAACTGCTTGAAATTGTTGCCCTATGCGCTATACATGAGAGAGAGATTGGTCCTGTGTATGTTGTATGCACAGGAGAGCTGGATCATCCACCTTCCTGATGCATGCTTATTTTTGGTTGTTGGCCAGTCATTTTGCTGGCTTGTGAAATCGGAGAACCCTTTCTCTCTTTCTGTTTGCTTCTCTGGGGATTCTCAGATACGCAGGCATCCGTCCGGCCAGGCCAGTACAGTATCCAATTGTCTTTTATTAAAAACCATTAAAGTCTTCAGTAATGACAAGTCTTCTGGCCCTGAGAAATAATAAACACAGATGGAAAGAACATCTTTCGTGTTCAAAGAGACATCAAGTGTTTCTCACATCATAAATTGAAATGGTATTAAATGCATTCATCAGGGGAACAGGATAAAGCAATTATGAAATATTGAGTCGTGGTTGGAATATTTATGGTTTGTGCTCGAGAGTGATTATGAACATTTTGCCTTCATAATGTTCATAATACACGTGTTTATTTCATTGTGAGTTACTAACACAATATCTTAAAAAGGTTTGATTTATGTTGTTTTCTAGTGATCCTGTTACACATATGCTGATGTTATTTAATAGTCATGGTATAAAAAAACTAAATAAGGAGCTAATGCTCAAAATCCTCAGGTCTTCACTCTCTAAAACTACCTCACTATTTCACCCCATATATATATATATATATATATATATATATATATATATATATATATATATATATATATATATATATATATATATATATATATATATATATATATATATATATATATATATATATATATATATATATACATTTAACAATACCTTGTTGTTTTCTGTTTGCTCTTTTGAAGAGGAGAAGAAAAAGGGAAAGCGAAAGGGAGGGGATGCATTGAGAAATGCTTGCTGCTGAATAATTAATGCACTCTAGGAATGGCAATAATATCACATGACCTGTCAGTTTTCACTTCTTTGATTTATCGCAGCAAGAAAAGATTTCATTATCTGTTTAAACTACTTCTATTTCACCTTTCTAAAGTAAGGTTATAAAAGAGTTGAAAAGAGCTTTGTAACATGCTCAAAAGGACCTTTCTCACTATGTTTTGTCTTTGTTATTTTATTCTCTGCTTTACTAACAATTTGCCTTGTGTTAAACAACTCATCCACATGATTTTTGCAGAGAAGTCCGTTGATTTGACTACTATTTTGGGGTTGAACTTGCAAAATGTTTTTAACTGGGAGGATCAAAACAATATTTTGAAATATTCCAAACAAGGTTCTGAATTGCTAAAGTAATTGGTTTTGGGAAGAAAATCAATGTTACAGAATGACCTGGACTTTAAACTATCTAAGATATGGCATCATCAGAGCAAATTTATTGGTTTACAATTTTTGAAGTTAAATCTCTCATTGTTACTAATGACAACCTCAAATTGACAAGTTTACTGTAATCATTTTCTGCTTGTATTTTATGGATTTTTTGTGTGCGTGTGTTTGTGTGTGTGTGTGTGCTTGTTTGTAAAATGTTATTTTTGACTATATGTAAATGAAAGGATTCCAGGATGTGACTGTGGAAGCTAATGAATTTTGGAACAAAAGTAACTAACAAATTTGAACACAAATAGGCTATAAATCTATTAAATATCAATGGGTTGACTATATTTTCTGTATAGAACAGTACAGCATATTACAATTTATTTTTTATTGGATATATGGATTCACATATTGGATATATGGCACCACATTTGTGTGATGATTTTCATTAGAATTTTTCATTAGCATCTTCTCAGCACTCGACAACATTACTCATTGCATATTTCATCTCAATGGAGATAGAAGAGATTCCTCGACACCATTACAACTTATAAAATGAATTGTGTAAGATGTTTTATTGCCTCTGGAGACAACAGCACAGTCTTTTGAGTCAGATAAAGATTTAAAAATATTGGCTATACAAAATTAAGTTTAGAAGACACGCATTCAGCGGTTTAATCATGCAGTGATCTTGACAAATGTCTGCGAGTTAAATCTGTCGGCCTTGTAAGAAGTTTAATCAGCTTGAGTTCTGAGAAAGGCACAATATGAAATAAACATTATTATTATTATTATTATTATTGTTGTTGTTGTCGTTGTTGTTATATAGCCCCAAGGAAACCACATTTTATTGTATCTTTATAGAGGGAATTGCTTAATAAAAGGTAATAATGTTCACACAGGTATTACTAACTGTTTTGAGTCTTATCTTTACAGGTCATTCAGATTAGGGATTAGGGCTGGGGTATTGAAGACTCATAAACCCGAGTCCCTCATTGTGCTCCTCTTCATTATTTACAAACATTCTATAAATGGATTTTTATATCACTGCTATGTTAACCTTATTTTTTAACACCTTATTTTGTGTAATGTTTCCTATTTTCATTGTCTCTCTTTTTTCTATTTCACTAGTCCTAAGACTAGGTTTATTACTCAGTCAGTTCAGTTGGTGGTATATTCCTGTGTGTTCTTTAGTTCATTTCCATTCTTGTATTCCTGAGCACTTCCACCTGTCATCCCTCCTTCTTACGCACTCAGTTTCCCAGCACTCCCTGTCTGACAACAGGTGTTTTCACTCAGCAGTACTTCCTCCTTTCAGTCCTGTCGACAAATCTACTACGTCATACCTTTTATTCGTTAACCTCTGGATTATCCCTGGATTCCCTCGTCATGTTCCCCACCAGTCTCCTTTGACCGCCAACCAAACGCCTCTTATGAAACTTCTTATTTATTTATTTTTTAATTTTTTTATTGTGTTGGCTCTGTGGTTTTATTCACACCTATTATGTATTGTGTCTATAATAAACCCAACAATATCATTTGCTTCTCACTCCTTGTTGGATTTCTGAGAATCAGCAACAGTTTGCATAAGAGCAAATCAGGATAAAAAGATAAAAAATCATCATCTATCCAGGTTTGATATCCAGTGTTTATAAAGCTTCCAGTGTTGCAGACTAAAAAGCTTCAGATCATCTTACGATAAAGGCATGAAGGCACAGGTTTGTGTGTTTGTTCTACACGCCAACAACTGAGGTTTTCACTGTGCTTTTTAATAAAACGTCTTACTATACTACTATAGTTTACCACGTACAACATTATACATATATTTTAACTGTATTTCAGTCAAAATGTCCTTAAGTAATAGTACATTAAAAAGTATTTAAAAAGTTGAAAATAAAAAAACTACTTAATAATGCAAGTAAATGTGATTCCACGTCACTTTTACCCCTTAATTATTGTCTGTAACTCACTGTTGTCAACTGTTAAACTGGACTTGTTCTTGAGTCAAGGGTCAAATTGATTTTGAATAAATATTATAAATGAAGAACCACATCACAGCTCAATTGTGCAACTTTACACTGTGCAGAACTTCAGCTCCTTCAAAGCAGATCATGCAACTCAACTTCAGGATGGGGTTAAGTCAATCGCTACAATGTTCTTCTCATCGGACTTAGATCTTGTGCAGACACACTATTCCAGATGATCAAATACTCTGATGGGTGTCTGATTGCTCACGTCACTCCTCTCCTCATCTCTCTTCACTGGCTCATCGTGAAACTTGTGATAATTTTAATATACCAATGCTTCCTTACCAACACAACCTTCACCGAGCTACCTTTAAAAGCTTTTACATCCTGCATCAGCACCTCAAGTTCGTCTTCAGAGAATGAACCTTTTTCAGGAAGAAATACTCTCAGTTTATTATTCTCAATCACAGTATTTGACCGATGGGATAATATTTCTAGCTTCACCTAAAAAAATAGGAACTTTTACTTTTCTGTAAGCAGAAAAAATTATTGGAAAAAATCGTCCTTCTATAAAAACCTAAGGATTACTTTTCCATTTGAACAAGTTCAGTTGGTTGATTTGAATAAAAGCATTGACTAAATGCATTCAACTGTAATTATTATATAGAATAATTTGGAAATAAACTGTCTACAGTGAATCCATTAAAATATCTTCTGCACTTGTTTACTCGGCAAATCATTTCTATCGTGCAAACCATTTGAATCAATTATTAAACCTGAAATAAAAAGGTAAGAATTTTTTCAGATCAGCTCATTTTATTAAATCCTACTAAATGGAACATTAAATGTGGAGAGCCAATGCATATTATTGGTTAAGTCAATAGTTTTGCAATAAATTTTGCTTAAAGTCACAGATTGTTTATACAAGTAAATTTTTACTTTTCACTTAATTGACATAAAATGTCCCACTCTTTAAATAATAATTAAACACACACACATGGAGACTATGGTCGTCTTTTATTTTGAGAATATCAGGCGGAAACTTGATTGGCTCGCCAGAAATGAACTGGACTGGTTTCATCTTTTTTGGCTTCAACAACTTCGAAATGTTTCTTTAGGCTATTTGAGAATATGCCTTTCAAAAGCAATATATCTCAAAATAGTACACTCCATCAATGTTTTTTTGTTTTATTGACATCACTTGACAATTAAAAAGGACTTTTTCACTTTGTTTAATGCTTTCTGCTTAAAAAGGCAAATGTAAATAAATGTTTTGGTTGTATGTTAATGTGGCAATAAAACAGCATTGTCATGTAAAAAGTCTCAAAGCCTTCAGACAAGCAACATGTTCACGAAAAACATTTTGGGAAAAATACACTGTTCAATTAAAATGCCAATTTATCCATCTGTCATGGTAGAATTGGTCAAAATGGCAAGAAAAGCGTATGACAGCATCCAAGTATACGCTCACTAGGCCCAACTTCTTTGTGAAGTCGAGAAGAGACGGGACAAAAGTAAATCACGATTAAAATAACAACAAACGAATCCGTTTGATGTTAATAATTCAAACACCACTTCGGGGTCTGCTCAGAATTTTCTAGTGTTCTCTAGTGCGCGCCAGTTCATTCAGCTGACTCCGGCTGCTGCTCCAATGGCTTGGACCCCAGCGTCTGTCTCCTCGCACGACCCGTCCGCGCTACCCACAGTTCCCCGCGCTCAGACAAGATGGAGGAACGCTGCAGCTGCGGGAGAACAATGTTTGGTCTCTGAACGATAAAAGAAACGGTCGAGGGGCCTAAAAATTGAGAAAGCGAGCCAACTGTGGACATGCACTGGTAAGTGAAATCATTAGGTGAGCGTTGTGTGAACTTTAAAGCGGCGGAGAGATGCAGGCATGCGAGGCAGACAACAAAGCGCAGCAGCGCAGTGTAGCATGTAGCCGCGTAGCTTGACGCGGAGCATCAATTGTTCAATGCAGTTGCATTGGGGTTTTAATTATGATAAAATGTGGAAGCTTGGGCGTTAGAATTATTTAGTCTGGTTTATATGTTTTATAATCTCTTGTTTTGTGTTGTGTATTTAAGTAAGAATATAAATTTTAATTTATTACGACTGTGGTGGTTGTCATTATCTGGCTGCACATTGCGTGGTCCTATTTTCAGCAGTGATATTTATTCATCATGCGTCGTTTAGCTCGCTAGCTAGCACATTAGCTGCGAGGCCCTTTGTGATTCGGTATGAAGTTATTAATATGGTTCCCACCATAACGGTCCTGCCTCGCTAACAAAAAAATAACATTACAACATCACTTAACCCACTTCATACTTGTTCACCATGGATGGTTGATGTATTTGCGAGTAAGCATGGTCACTGTGTCCAGAGTTATTGTTTTATTGGGTGAGAGAGCACTATATCTGTGATTTATTTCTCTGATTAATGAGCTAGCTCAGTTGGCTAACGTATGCATGGGCTATTTACATACCATCTGCGTCGCGTGCCGTCTGCGCGCACTCACAACACAAAGAGACGCTAGCTGCGTGTCTTAAACGAGATAAAAGACGCTTCTGCTGGGACAAAGTGGTCCTTTATTTCGACTTTCTCCACTTCACGACATGTTTGAAGCAATTCATGAGTCTTTGTTAATAATAGCAGCGCACTTATGCTAAATTAACGAATTAAATGATTTCGTCGTGTGTGTGGTTACGTCATTTTTATATCGAAACGCAAGGTAGTTTTGTTATAGGATAATACGAAGCATATTTTTTCAGTATTCCAGTCTGTGGTCAAGTGGTTTCCCGTTTAAAACACCCTATATAATATGTTTTATCAGCTATCAGTTTGGGTTCTAAAGTGAGAGGATGTGTTTTAATCAGAAAGCTGAAGTAGTGAGCCATTAGTTGATTGTTTCCATGTCATGAACAGGTCTGTGCTGCTGCTTGTTGTTAGACTTCATCTTTGTCTTGAACACGATGTGACATGGACGGAGTGGATGTGACTAATGCAGGGCATCTGGTTCAGATTCAATTCATCAGCCTTGAAAGGGAAATGAGTGTTATGAATCATCAGACCTTGCAGGAATCCGAAGAGCTGGTATTGGTTCTTCACTTCCTGGAAATAACTTGTGTGTTTATTTTGCTGTCACAGAAAGACACATTTCACTAGTACAAATTAATTGACTGTTAAGATTTATGAGAAATTCTTTGTTTAAAGGAATTTAAGCTCAAGCAACATGATACTAGCAAACATTCAAATTAAATTCCTGGTCAATTTCAGCCGTTAGTTTCCAGTCATCCATTATTTAAAATAACCAAAACAAAATTATTCAAAATGTATCTGATAATGATTTGTTTACACAATCTAAATATAAGATTTTGTATCATAAAATGTGTTTTTTTGTCTGCTGTTTTAGTACATACGAAATGCTAACTAGTAGTCTACATCACTTTATGGACCTAAGGAAAACCCCTAGAGTGTGTAGATTACAAGATCCTTGAAGGTTTATGGCTTAATATGAAATAAAAATGTAAATAAATGCTAAATATCAATTTCAGCAACATTGGTGTACCATACATATTCACTCGTGCCACAAAAGGTTAAGCTCCAATTTCTATTCCTAGTATAACTTGCTTTTTGCTTCTTAATTATGTTTTTACTATAATTAAAACTATTTATATATATTTTTAAATAAAATGGTTATTTTCTGGATGCATACGCAAATATTAGGGTGGAGCAAAGCTGCCCATGCAGCTGCCTAGAAAATTAGCATAATTTAATCCGATCAACAAACACAATTGACCCCTGGGATCTGTTTTTTTTTCCAGAGGCATTTTCAACAGTACACAAGAGGTTTGGTTGAATTATCTGTGTTCTAAAAGGAGCAAACTCACTAGATCAGAGTCGTAAGGTGAGCTGTGATCCAATTCAGTCTTGGTGAGCTCAATGTGAAGATTTTAAGAAAAGATTCTCAGTGGTGTTGGATAAAACAAAGCTGAAATACATCTCCTGTGTTGTAAACATTTTGATAGGTCATTTTTACAAGGCGATTTTCATCCACTGATCAGTATTTTAGTAGAAAATTATTCTAAAATGACCCAATTTCTGCAATAGTTTATGAATAATATTGTTAGCTGTCTTGTTTAGAAGTAGATTGTAGAAAAACAGCTTGTGTGCATATTCACACTCATCTAATATAAATATGTATATCAGACATTTAAAGTGAGATAACATAAAGTGAAAGGAATTGAAATAACCATGTAAAAAACACAAAAAAAAACTAAGAAATTTAATTGTAAGGGACATCCAGATTAACAATAATACCTTTCACAAGGACGCATCATCTTGAAACTTGTGGTAAATGCACAAATATTGTTATATTTCCAATATCCATGCAAAATGGTTTCGTTTCAGACCTTTTAGGATTACTTTCTTAAACTGTAAATGATTGTTAGCCATCCTCTAAACATCCTCTTTCATTCCTAATGCTAGACATGTTTACTGGGCACAACATCTGTGTTGATATTTATAAAAGACTCTTAATCCTCAATGTCCAAAATAGAGTGTGTGTGTGTGTGTGAGCAAACACTTGCCAGTTTGGGAAGCAGAGGACTGTGTGTGTAAATTTTCAGAATCGTCTTCAGTCTGATAATAAAAGCTGGTTGGTTTACATTCCAGATAGATATATATATATATATATATATATATATATATATATATATATATATATATATATATATATATATATATACACGGTTTGATAAACATACGTGATGTAAAATATAGTGCAATAGTTCTGATGAGCTAAGCATTTCAACCCTGTTTTGTGTAGTTTACAGTGAGTTTGCTTCTAGCTCAGACTGTTGCTGTTCTTATCTTTATATGTGTTTAATGTAACTCCACCGAATAATGAATAGTTTCCACTAGGATGTTATTTATCTGTTAAAAGAAGGAAATGGCTGCCATAATTCTCTGCTGAGCAGCCGACATGTCTTTTGTGTCTGACCCACAAACCTCTGTGATTAATCCATTTAAGAGCTAGTTGGATCACAAGAGCACACAGCTTCCCTTCCTGCGTTTGTCCTCTGTGATCTGCTCATGATCACAGGTTTAAAGATTTTCATGATTCTCAAAGCTGTAACTATTTTCTTCGATATCCTCAGAGCATTTATCACAGTGACCTGGTTCTGAGGAGCCTCAGCAACCTAGATTGAAAACAGTTTGAATTACTTTCTGACTCAGAAGGCTGTTATATTGTTACAGACAAGGTACAAACATAATACCTTCTGCCTGCAAGTTTCTAAACATTTTATAATTTTATACTTTGTTTACAAAACTGTGAAAATCTGGGAGAGTCAGTGTACAACTTATGCATGTTTGCTTACAAACCCCCATTTAAAGCACTTTATTCTTTAGGCTCAGTCAGAATTGTCATTGCTGGGGGAGTGGCCTTGAAGCAGAGCTACCATAGAGTAAAATGTGTCTCCCTCTTTACTGTGTTTACGTAAAATTATTTTTTAAATGGTGTCTACCTCACAAAAACATGTTTCCTAAAAATCTGTATCTGTGACTTTAATAATTTCACTACAGAGGATGTTTTATTGTCGGACGTGTAATTACTCATAATTTAAAACATTTTATGGAAAAAACAAAAACAAGAATGTTTATGAACACTTTAATTTTCGCCTTTAGACGTATGGGAAAACATTTTCAGACTAAAACAATTCTGTTTAATTCCCTGCATATTTTTGTTCAGAACTGTCATTGTCGCAGAGTGAATATTCATATAACCCTAACAAAAAATTCTTATAAAATATGTTACAACTGAATCTAATGATTGTTAGTTATGTCATTATTGTCTTTTATGACCGAGTCTCTTTCTAAGGTTCTTGATCTTTACAAAGCTTTAAAATAGTAGTATAACTTGATTTAGAAATAATTAGCGACAATCATATTTGCATAGTCATGCAACACCAAAGAACACATGGTTTAAAGAAAGAAATGTAGTTTTGACAATTATTTCTGTTTTAAAGGGCACCTATTCTGCCTATCTGATGGGTTTCCAAAACATGTCAACTTAAGTGCCATTGTTTTTTAGGTCTGATTTTGTGTTGCCACAGTGAACCATGTTATATTTCTTGCTAATTTTTTACTTCATGAAAATTTTAAATGTAATACTTACTCATTTGAGTAAGCAGAATAAGATTGAACGTTTCTTCACAATGGTGTAGGTAGGTCCCTAAACAATCTGAAATGGTGTTGATTCAAGCCGTTTTTGCTATTCATATTAATTTGTAAATGCAGTGAGATTGTTTACAGTTTTATATGTAAACATGTTGAAATTGCTGAATTTCTCAACAAATTAGATTTAAGACTTTGGTGTGTATGTAAATAAAATGTGTTCATTTTATTTGTCTGTTGCTTGGGTAACCAAGGCACGGTTTAATCATTAGCGGTTGGCAAACTTGATTCAAACTGATGAAAATGAATGTGATTCACCTATTAAAATGGATGTCTTAATAGTGTATGAGAATGCTAAGCAATTAGAGAATAGAGTCATGAGAAAAAGAGAATGAGTAATAATTTTATCCCCTCCTCCTCTGTCTTTAGGATGAGTGAAGTGGCCTTGCACTGAAACAGATCCCTTTGCCCCCGTCCTAGCATCATCGTCAGTGTCATAACACTCTGAGCATCGCCCTCTTCATCATGAGCCTGATCCAGGACAAACTGGGCAATGAGTTCCTCCGCTCCAATGGTGGCATGGAGCCAGGCTTCGGTCAGGGCATGCTCATGTTCAGCCACCTGCCTCCAGTCACTAGCTTCACCCGTTTGGCCACTCAAACGGTTATGGCTGACCTCCAGCCTCATGAGATGATTCTGAAGAAGGAGAGAGACTCTCCAGACTGTGGTGGAGGGTTGGGTGCTAGTTCCATGAGTGCTGGAGGTGGCATCGGAGGGATGATGGGAGGTGTGGGTGATTACGTTCACGCTATGGGCATTAAACAGGAGAAGATCACTGAGCATGATTACAGACTGCCTCTCTACCCGGGCAATGGAGCTGGAGTCGGCGTGAGGGGAGGCGGAGGAGAGTTGATGGAGGTGTCGCTGGGAAACCATCAGAATCTGCTGGTGCATGACTTCAGTCTGGGAAACGTAAGTACACTCCTACACTGTTGTGGACTTGATGATTGTAACTCTAAGGGTGTGTTCTATACTGTTGATTAGTTGTCCACTATAATTTCTTGCATTTATGTATTGCTTAGTTTTTGTGGCGACAACTAGGAAAGAATATTGGTCATGTTAAAATCACACTTGCTGGTTTTGGAACATATGTGGAGCACATAATTTCAATTTCCATTTAAGTGAGACACAAGGTTGGGGTTTTTTTTGCGCATAACTGCTTCAGTTACATGTATGTATGTATTTATGTGTTAACGTGGGTTCTTGTAGATTTTTGACATTCCCAGTTCCTCTCAAATAGGTACCATTCATGGTTTAATTATTATTTCTAAGCAGGATTCACTTTTCACTGTTCTGTTAAACTGAATCTGAACTATTCCAGGTTAAACTGAGTTAAAATTGAATGCAGTGTTTTCAAAGTTGAATTAGAAGTGTAAAATAAATAAACACAGATAGTAATATCTTTTCTATCATCATATTTTCTTTAATTTATTTATATCTACAGTTTGCACATTTTGGGGAATAAATAAATAAACAAACAAAAGCTTAAAATATAATAATTAGTATTGAGTTTTTTATATTTTGATAATGTTTTTTTTTTTTTGCAGTATTCTGTTAGTTTTTAATGATTAAATAGTGTGCAGGTACAGGACAACAATCAGAAAAACAAAAGTTGAAGGAGTTTGTAATTAATGTTATTTTTGAGGCTTCTTTGAGTATTAAAAGTCACAGAACAAAAAGTAAAATTGTAAAAAAAATATCAACAAATTAATTAAACAATCCAATAAAAAAACATTACAAATTAATTAGCTTGAAAGTTACACCTTGAATAAAACATTTTCAAATACAGTGCTTTTTATTAGTTGTTTTGTCATTGTAATATTTAGGTTTCATACAACTAACAGGCAAAACTTAAAAGCCAATTGAAGAGCTGGTTAAAAATCAGTTCAAATTTAGACCAGTGTGTATTTTATCTAATCATTTCTGGTAAAATCTGCTTTGCCAGAAACAAATAGATGGCTGAGCATATTAAGCAACCAAACCACAGGGATATTTTTATTCAAAATCGGGCTGAATGGAGATTTTATAATGTTATTGTGGCAGTTTTTCCAGTCAAGGGTCTGTGAATGCAGGCTTTCACTGGGTTCATACATGCAACAAAAGTCCTGCAGATGTGCGTGGAAATGAAAAACGGCATCTTTTCTTTCACATAGTGATAATTAAGCCCTTTTCAAGGTTATAAGGCCAGTGAAACCATTTGATGGGTATAAAGGGTTATTGATCATCTCATCAGCACCAGATATTGAAGGGGAATGCAGTTGGAGAGAAACTGCATCTGTTTCAGTCTTTATGCAGTAGCTAGGGGCAGCTGGGATTACATTATAAAAAATATGAGTCATGATTATTTCCTGCAGCGTTCTAAGGAATAGGACTGAAGAAGTTTGGTCTATGTTTTTGTTTTTAACTGCTCCCTTGTATAGTGGTCAATTTTAATATTTTAAAAGCCATTTAATTACTTTTGTTGCAAATTAAATAGTATCCCATTTTAGACAAGATGTACTGAGCAGATCTTTGTTTACTCGCCGATGCTTTTTTTTTGACCCAGCCCTAGTATGTGACTGTTCGGATCTGAAGCTGGTCTCATTGACTTGCAGGTTTTCTGTAGATTTGCAGTAAATGTGAAAAAATGTTGTTGGTTCTCCTGGGGAAGATGAAACCCTCATAAAAAGAGCTTTTGCACTCTTGAGTGAATATTTATATATTTAAACTCATAGATTTACCACAAAATAGTGCTTTTAAGCACATTCTTACCATTTTTGCATCATGAAGATGATTGTGGATTTCTTATAATTTATAAATCACATCTACGGCACACAGAATGAAAAACCGATTTGCGGTTTCCAAATGGTGCCTGAATGAATGGGATTTTCTTGGCTATTATTTAGTCCTCTCTCAGTCCCATTCTGCCTTTGTTATCGTTCCAGCTGTCAGGGAGGCTGGTAAAGGAATCCTCGGGGAGGAAAGGTCGTAGGTCAAACGGCGAGGGACAGGAGGCCAAGACGCGGAAGAAACGAGGAGAGCCGAAGGTGCAAACAAATGCTTTTTTTTCCAGCTCTCAGCTTATTTATTATCTCCCGCTGGGGATATCGTGTGAGTGTTAATGTTTTTTTTGCAATAATATTATTTTTAACTTTAAGTCTACACTGTAATCCACAGTCCCTGATGCTGGATCCTGATGGAGGGAGCTTGTCTCCAAACTCCAAACCACACATATGTGAGCACTGCAATGCAGCCTTCCGGAGCTCCTATCATTTACGCAGACACGTGCTCATACACACAGGTGAGACTGCAAGAGTTTTTTTGTGTTATACTTGGTATGAAATAATAATAAATAAAAATACAAATAATAATTATTAATAAAAACTGTTTAATTGAAATTTGAAACATATCTCATTTTTGAAGTCTTAATAGCCTAAGTGTATTCATGGAAATACGGTTGCAAGTCATAAGGAACAAATTTTAACATATAGAAATTTTTAGCAGGTGGTTATACAGGCATTTAAAGATAAAAGAATAGGAAGAACACAGGGAACAATTCACTAAATAAAAGATTTTTTAAAAATTGGTTTAAACTAGCAAATATGTCACTCGTGCAAACTAGGTTCTCTGATGTGTTTGCGTCACATGAAAGTTTTCAGGTCTGCTCAGAAAGACCATATGTCATTGCATTTCCCTGGTTTATTTCACAACAAGGTACTGCATTGTTGAAAGATCGTCACCTCAAAGCTGTTTTAGTTGCTACAGGGGGGAAAAATGGTTCAAAAAGTTCTCATGATTAAAAATAAGATCTCACGTTGTGTCTATTACACAAACTCACTGGCTTTAAAATATTTGTATGTTTTAAAAACTTAATTGAACTGTGGCCATTTACATTTTTAAGGCGTTTATTCCTGAACATACAAACACACACATTCTTTACTAGAAACTAATTTTGTGTGTAGAAATAAAACAACTTTTTTGGACTTTAATGGAGAATGAGCTCTAAAAGTGAGTGAAGAGGCTTAGGTTTGAGGCATTTTAACATTTTAGCACAGAATTAGAACTTTCCATTTACATTATGGCTAGTCAGGAGTCAGTGAAGGTCATTAAGTTTCAGTTTAATGCAGTCAGTCTGATGAGTCAAGCTTTTACATTCTGTAGACATGAATGCATCAAACATGAATAAATTCTTGATCGGCTTCAGTAAGAACTCGTCATGAATGGTAAACAGCCTTAAACTGAAGCCTGTAAACACATGATCTTTGATAAGGTTAATCGAAAACAGACTAGAAGAGCCAGATGCTTTTCCAAAGTATTAGTCAAGGAAACAAAATATTTTTCTTCAAAAGGAGTTAATCACAAGGTCTACTTAAACATAAATAATTGCTATAATCATGCTTTTTTAAAAATAAATATTTGGCTAATTTTAGCTTTTCAGGCAAGGTTAGCAATTTAAATCCACTATACCAGGAAAGGGAATTAAAGAGGTACAAAAAAATGTGGTCATGTTTGAAAAGTTAGTGCTTGGCAGTCTTGAATAAACTGGCAGGGTACACAGGTTTAGCCCATCACTGATGGAGAGGACATAAAGTCCTGGGGGTTTTATATCAAAGACTTCAGATAGATCAATTGGGAGGGATGACTTGGCCGCAGTGAAACTACGTCATAAGGTTTTGGTCACACGCCCTTGAATAACGTTGCTGCCCATGAATAGCATTTCTACATTGAATACCTATAAGTTGACTTTTCAAATCTTTTCCAGGTGAGAGGCCTTTCCGCTGCACACAGTGTAACATGAGCTTCATTCAGAAATACCTCTTACAGAGACACGAGAAGATCCACAGTGGTGAGTTCCTAAAGTTTACTGTTCCAGCTCCCACTCCTTCAGCTCATTGTTTACAATTCACTCTTTTCTGATTTTTCTTGTTTCTTGGTTTTGTAGGAGAGAAGCCATTCAGCTGTGACCAGTGCAACATGCGTTTCATACAGAAGTATCACATGGAAAGACACAAGAGAACTCATAGTGGAGAAAAGCCATATAAGTGTGACACCTGCCAACAGGTTTGTTCAAACCTTTCAGGTTATTTTGATTGGCTCTTCTCTATAATCATGTGTTTGTCCCTCCTTTAGTATTTTTCCAGAACGGACCGATTGCTGAAGCACAAGCGGACCTGTGGAGATGGGACTAAAAAGGGTATGGACGGGACCGATCAGGAGATGGGTGCAGCAGGTGACGCAGAACACGGCAGCTATGGTATCTCTCAGGGAAATGCGGCCACCCCTGCACGCAAACGGGGCAAGTCAAAAACCCCCGGAGAGGGTGTTGAACGCAAACGAAAGAAATCCACCGCTACTATGGGAGTGACTCACAACCAAGAAGTAGATGGTTATAGGGTGCATGATTTCAGCTCGGCTGCAAACCATGATGCAACGTCTTCAGTTCAACCAGACCCCAGCATGCATGGTGAACACGGTCGGGCCCCCAAGATGGCTTTCAAGAAGGGGAACAGGAAGTCCCTGGAGAAGACGAATCAGTCCCTGGATCAGTCCAAACAAGGGAGCATGGAGTTGCCCACTGGTGGTGGCTTGGATGGTCTCGGTCTTCTCTCAGGTCCAGCAGCCAAAGTTGGTCCCAGCAGCAGCAGTAACTATGATGATGCTATGCAGTTCCTGAAGAAGAGGCGATATCTCAATTTGGCAAACAGCATTGCCCCAGGTCCCGGAGCTTCAGATTACGATGTTGGCATGAGTCATCTGCAGTCACAACCCGCTGTCAGTCAGGGAGTGGTCTCTGGAGTTCTGGATGGCGATGCTACCCTGGTTCTGCTGGACTCGTCCCCTCTGGTTGATTTAAAACAGGACAAGTCTGGAATCCCAGATGAGGTTCTCCAGAGCCTATTAGACCACTATGCTAACAAAACTGATGTTTCTTTTGACATCCCTGATCCGCATCATGTTGAGCTTCACCCTGCCACTGGTCATCTGGATGACAGCCCATCGAGTCCCAACAGTGGTGAGAAAGCTGTGATTATGCACGAGTACTCACGCTTTCTGCTGCAGGCGTTAGAGCGGACCAGTCACAGTGCAAGCTTTACATTGGGTCCCAGTCTTGGCCCTGCTGTGACTACTACAGGATCCTTTCCTGTGTCTAGCCCGCTGTTGTCAGACAAGCATGTCTATACCTCCTCGCCTCTCGAATACTCCTTCTCGCATCCTGTCTCATCATCACCCTCCCATTCTTCAGTGCCAAAGTCCCACTTTGGTCTCCTAGAGGGCTCCTCACCTCCAACAGGCTTCCACTTGACCAGCCTGGATCAGTCGGCGCACACCCAGCAGCTCACCCCTTCCCAGGAGCTCACCGAACAGCTAGAGAAGCAGCACACCTCCCCTCCACCACCCCCACACACCCCTAACACCAACGCCTATCAGATTGCACATCAGCCTCCAGACCTGGGTGCTCCCAAGGAAACGCAAGGGCCGAAAAATGGAGCCACAGCCACTACTGGAGGATTCTCTCTGACTGCTTCCCAGGATCTGACGACCCTGGACACAGCCAAGGCTCCGTATCAGATTGAAAACTTTGCCCAAGCTTTCGGGGCCCAGTTCAAAGGGAGCAGAGTGTCCCTAGCCTTCAGCAATGACTCGGGTGGAGAGGTGAATCACAGCTTACAGACACCAGTCTCCGAATTCTCAGGGTATACCAGTCTCTTGGCTGATGCCAGCGAACCAGTTAGCAGTGGCTCCAAAACTCCGACAAGCCAAAGCTACAGGTGAACAGGCCCCCGTGCCTACTTATGCTCAGATGGAGGTTACCTTTCTTTACTTTGTCATGCTGTCTTTATTTTATATCAGTGTTGTTATTATTATTATTAATATTATTATTGTCGGTTAGTTGTCCTACTTTAATGATATTGTAATGTTTTTCTCACTGCCATTTTGTTCATATGGAATTTTGCCCTCTGTTGGCCTGTGTTGCATTACCGTTATAATGTTTAGAATTTCTCTGTTACATGTTCCTTCCAAAAAAAGGAAACACGCCTGTTATCCGTAGGTTTAGTTCCGCTCCCTAAATCACTAGATGATGAGGAAAACAAGCAAAATTAGTTTACTTTGTTCTTCCGTCACTAGCTCATGTTTTAGCATTTGTGAAGAAGTGTGTAAAAATAACTATGACGTGGCAATGGCAGGGAGTGACCCAGATCTGAAATCGTCTGTTACAATTTTTTCACGTTTTACTCAGGAAAATATGTGGTTGACAAAGGCTACAAGCATTCTTTGAAGAGGCAGACGGTTTGCAGATTCAAAGAGCTTTTTCAGGAGATCTAGTTTTTATTCTTCTGGAAGAGTGTGACAAGTGGAAGACAAAAGCGATGCCTCAAATTACACTGACACCACTTTCCAGTTAGCTGTATAGAGATTATGGTACTTTTAAGTCGATGCAAATTGCTTTCATCGTCTCTCAGTAAGGGCCATATATTTAAATATATATTTATAAGAATACCTGTTTGGAATATGACATTCTCATTCTTCTGACTGGCAAGTGACTTGGACCAGTCCACGTCATGTCTCTCGTTTCAGCCGAGGATGGCAATGCCAGGCGATGTACACTAGAGGGCGCTGCATGGTCATTGGTATTCCTCTGTCGCTGTCTGACGTGCTCATCCCGCTCTCCCTTTATCCACTTCTCCTTTACCCTCTGACAGAAAGAATCCCATCGAGCACTTTTTGGATCCTGTTCATGTTCTGACCACTCTGAGTGTAAACTGTGTAACTGACATGCTGTTGTATAAAAGGGGCAGTGGACAAAGGGAAGGATTAGTTTAAGTGTAGAATGTTGAGCTTAGCGATGATCTTTCAGACGAACGCTTAGTTTCAATGGGGTGTTTTGCTGGAATTAAGGGTGGACTTTATTTGGGGTGGGAGTGTAGGGGCTCTTTTTTTTGTATGTCATTCCCAGGTCTCATGGAGGGACTGGTTTTTGAGGTGGATTCTTCTTCTGAGATTTGTTTAGTTTTTATTTTGTAAGTATTGGAGTGGGAGAATGTGCTGTGTGTTTAGATGCCCCTGCTGTACTACACTTTTCTCAGGCCTTTCTTCAGAGGAGATTTAAGTTCCCCTCTTGTTAATTTACAAAGGTCTGATGGTAAATATAATGACTTACAGTCCAAAAGGAATTCAGCCAGCCAACGTATTGCTGCATGCAGGGCAAAGTATTACCTTGAACTACATTTTTATACGTTTTCTTTTGTACTGTACAAGTATTAGCGTGAACTCTTTGTTTTTATTCGAGCAAACAATAATTGTCTTCCATCAGCGCTGTTGGCTGCTGTAATGCCGTCTTGAATTACGGTCATCTAATGTTCTTTCTTTCATGCGTGTTACCTGTCAAACCAGTCCCCCACAAGGAAAGATTGTTCTTTGGGCAGGTGGCCATCTCAAAGGCAACGCAAACCAACCACTAGGACTCCTTTATGCGGTTGGGGTACTCAAGTAATAAGAATCACATTAATGAGAAGTGCGATGAATCAAAGTTTTATACCTCGTATCACTGGTTAACGAAAGCAGGGATTTCAAAGAGTGACTGTGGCTGATGTGTTTACTGTGAAGAAATGCCTGAAATGGCCCACTTGCCATTAAATTTTTCATTTTGTTCCCTTTGGTTGAATGAGGTTGATGTCTGGGCTGTGCACAGTGTTATTTGAACCCAAAAATTAGGCTCTATGTATTGTTTTGGTCATTTTAAACCAAAGACGTCATGAAGTTAATTCAAAGTTTATTCTTCACATGCCGTGCACAGCCGATCAGCTCGTTTCATTTTTTTATCCAATGTGTTCCTTACAATGAACTGTATTTGTTATGTGATTGAATGAAGAGTACAGCTACAGTTTTTCCAGGTTCATGTGTAACCCCTCAGTTCCTTCCCCAACCCCCTCTTTAAACCCTTGAATGATATGCTGTCTGGCTTGAATAATGCCACCCATCAATTACTCAGTGGTTGCCACATTAAGGTCCTTTAAAGGTTTTTGATCTCTTGCTGTATATTCCAGAAAGTATTATTTTGTTTACATACGATGATTAACACTACATCAGATTTTTTTTTCTGTTTGTATTTTTGTTTGCATGTAAAATACAGTTTTCTTTTTGCCCCCCTTTTGTGTCCATGCCAAACTTGTAGCTAATGATCTTTGTCCTCTCCTGTTTTATTTTAGGACAGATTCCTGTGATCTGATATGCAGGGCTGTACTTGTCCATTTTAGACTATTATTGATTAGGAAATACAATAAAATGCTGGTATCAGTGTATCCAGTCTTCTGGGTTTCTTTTCCTTTTCCAAGCAACAAGATTTTTGTGTTGTATCTTGTTTGATGATGAGCTCAGCTTGTTGAAGGAATTGCATAAGTGATCACAAAGCTTCTGAACTGAACAGCGGGGTGAGTTTCAATCTAATCTGAAGTGCTGCAATATAATCTCAGACAGTAAATCAAGCTGCTTACTATCATACAACACAAAACCTATCATATTCAGAATTGAGCAATAGAGCTGACAAATGTGAAGGATTGTTTTTTTTTTATCAAGGTAGAGAGGGTGTGAGGCTTGTATTATGGCTCTCTGCCCTGCCTTACATACCTGTAGAATGCTCTTGAACTTCAATTGGTTAACCCGGAGGTATGCGAGACTCGCTATTTAAATATTTTATGGAAACATTAATGAATATAAATGTCACACAAAGTGGATGTATTTCATCAGTTCAAGTGAATTTGTCTTTATTTATTTTTGTTTAGAATTTGTGTTACGTTATATAACATTTTATTGAAACTTAAATGTAAAAATCAACTTTTATAAAAGTCTAAGATTATTTTTACAGAAGCCAAACAATTTCAGTTTTTTATAATCAAGTGATCTGAAAAACGTAGATCATTAAAAAAATGGTCTTGTTATGTATGTTTAGATATTGCGTTATTTAAAAAAGGTATAAAAAAGGTTTGTTTCCTTTTGAAATGTTCTTTTTTTTTGTCTGGGTTACAGGTTTGAATTTAATGTTCATTTTGTTTGAGTGAATAAGATTTCAAATAATTAATCCTGCTGAGAGCCAAAGAAAAAACATATTCCAGTGTAACTCCATTTTGTCTCTGCAACAAAACAAAGTTACTCTTATCCCACACAAACACATGAGATTTCATTGTAACGGTACGGATGTCTACTATTGAGCACACTAGGGCCCAGTAGGGTAGCCTAAATGAGTCAAAAATATATAGAACAAAAACAAACGTCTACTACTACATAAATGAATAAGCATGGTGTCAGGAGAATATTGTAGTGTGGCCTAATTTACAAAATAATTTATTTAAAATGTAAACGCAAAAGAAGTGTTTCTTTCAATATTTTATATCTAACAGTCGTTTTATAATATTGTGTTGTGTGGTAATGTCATTCATGAGTCAAGGATAGACCTGCAGTCATGGAAAGGTTCAAAGTCTTGTTTGCGCACGTCACACTATTGCTTGCTCAATTATAACAATAGCTTTATAAAATGCCTTTAGTGTGTGTCTTATCTGACAAGTCAAGCATTCTGAATTAGCATCAGTCTTAATAAGCAAGGAGGCCTAAGGAAGGGCTCTCTATATGATTTACAAGGGGTGAACCAGTGGCCTTTGTCACCATGTAAAACTGCATGCTATAAAACTATAAAGATGTGCGATGCTCTGAGCATGCCTGATCACACAGAGGCAGCAGTCAACTAAGTGATAACTAAGCATCTGTTTATAACAAAGATCGTGTCTGGTATAACCTAGTAACCGAGATGTCATTCCTTCTATAGTGTTAGATAATTTGCTTTTTCAGCGATGGTGATCATTATTTTGAATGTAAATTAGTTAGAATAAGTATGTATTTGTGATTATCACATTTCTGTGATCCTGGATATTTTCATCCACCCAATGATTTTTTTCTTTTTCAGACCATACTGTTGCGCAAGTGATCAGCAGGTCTTAAAATGCTAAGACCAGTCAGATTTATCAACATTTTTACTTTTAAAAAAAATTGATACATGGATACTCATTTGTTCTCAGTTTTGTTGCCCTAGTGTTTGAGTTGTTATCCGATTAGCTGATTTATATTAGTAAGAAATTGTAACGAGTATTTCAGTCTAGGGCTCCACATGAACTTTGAGGCCACTGGGGTGCAATATAATATTTTATATATTTTTACAAAATTTAGGCTGCTGAATTGGGTTTTAACTGCATAAAGTTACATCTGTTTGCTCCAGAATTTAAAACACACTTATTTTTTTTGTTTGAGGTTAGGTAATACTTTTAAAAATTAACTTTAATTAATCTCTGCTTTGTCTGCTTTGAATTGAACACTCTTTAGTCTGAAATTTTAAAAGGCGCTTTTGTAAACTTTCTTTACAAACCGACTATTTTCAGCACAATACATAATTTTGTGTTTGTCACAATAACGTTGATATATTTATTCTAGTTTAAAAATAGACTAGGCCAATCTATGTTGGTGAATTTTACACATTTCAGACTTTTTGTTTAAATTGTCTGACAAACCGTATGTTTTATATGTGCCAAATATTCATTGGTTAGATTTTTGTCTTCAAATTTTAATCTTTGTCTTAGAGGTTTCAAATCTGGCTGTTGAAATAGTGTCTTAACTTGTGTTCTTAAGGTGAGTTATTTAGCTCTAAATCTATAGGGTTGCGCAATGAGACATTTGTTATTTGAGGTGAAATGTAATTTTTCTTATTACTTTTTCACCATACGTATGAATTTGTTATTTGTAAAATTTTATCAGTCCTGAAAAAGCTTATATAGTCTTTATCTATGTGTGAAATGTTAATTGTAAGAAAAAAACTACATTAAATGCTCACAAGATGCTTTAAAATCCAGCAACTCAGAGGGCACCTACTCATAATATTTACAAATGATCTGTATAAAGATGTAACATACTACCAATACCTTGATTTCCAGAAGAGACTATTTAATTTTTATTTTGTGTCCGTTGGATTGATAACTTCCAAACCTTGCTTCAAACAGTCACTGAGCACTTCACGTCAACACTTTCAGGTGAATATCTGAAAATAAAACTTTGGAGGTTGAACTGCAATTTAAGTAATGAAGGCATTTCTTCAATGCCACTTGAACTATGTTAAAGATGCTTGTTTTGAGATAATGCTTGTAGAAAAAGCTCAAAGATTGTTTCTCCAACTCAACTGGGAGTCTGCAGAGGCACCTGCCGACCAGCTGAAGCTTTGATTTTGAAGATGATTTTGGGAATTTCATTCCATTCCATTGACAGTATTTTGACATCTGATCTGAAGAAGAATAACAAACATGATGGAAAGCTATCCAAGTGGATCCGAAAGTGGGAAAAAATTAACTAAATAAAAGGTTAGTCACAACTCACCTAATGTTGCATAGTGCCATATATTAAGCTGAATTTGTATATATATATATATATATATATGTGTGTGTGTGTGTGTGTGTGTGTGTGTGTGGAGTCATAGAAATCTGACTTTTTGCATAATTTTCTTTAGACTGGACTAGATATACTAGATATAGAACTTGATTCTGATTACAATTTCTAAAAATTAGCATGGGCCCTATGTTGTTTTTTGCGTTGGTTTCCAAAAATCATAAATCTTCCTCTGGGTCTGGTTAAACATTTCACAGATTTTAGATGTTTGAAGTTATAAATACATATCTAAGGTGCGTTCAAGGAAAAGATATTAAAGGCTTCACCGGAGATCTCGGGTCTTAAACCCAGAGAGACTTTTCTGTGAGCTGAGATATTAGAACAATCTTTACACTGGCATCGAATGATGTCCCTACACTAGATGATTATTTGATTATGATCATATTTAAAACTTTTCTTCTTATACAGAAGCAAGTATACACTTTTGGCAGGCGACACACCTTTTCACCTGTTTAGACTATGTACTTAATCTCAGAACACTTTCTTCCTGGTAAACCCAATAGGGTTACAGGTGTAACTATTGCTTTGTGAGTCAACTTTTTTCCGCTTCAACATTGTGTTGGCAACTTTCATTTTCTCTATCCATCAAAGCTATTACAATGCATAAAGGTCCTTTCAAAAGCAAATGTCTCCAGTTTTGTTTAACTCTATACTCATGAGAAGAGGACAGATAGTGTATGTGTGTATGTTGACCTACTTCCATCCACTCAACTGCCAACAAAAAATGTATTTCAACCAAGTTACTAGCTAAAACCTCTCATTGCATCAATGATAATATGCAGGGTTTTGTTTACTCAACATGTGACAAAATACCCTCAATGGAAAGTGATCACATGTAAAAGTACGTTTTAAAACATGTGTTTTATTCGACCGCTTAGCTTACAATTGTGAGGTAAGGAATTTATGTGTTTGATTAACTTTTCTTGTATTTCCTGGAAAGTCTGTCTATTTTACATCATGCACAATTTCATTTAGACTGACTCTGTTCTGAGTCTATTTGGCCCCTCTTTATATAGAGTTAAACACTGAGGTTCTCAACTTGACCTATACAACCATTAAACTGTTGTTGTTTTTTAATAAAAACGTTTTAGAAAACAAAATGTAAATATTTAACAAAAAGTGCAAGGTTTTGGTTAAAGAAAAGCAGTTTGTTTAGATGATGACATCTTCAGAGCTTATTTAGTACTTTGAATTTACACGGTGGGGTGCTTTTGTAATATATATATATATATATATATATATATATATATATATATATATATATACATACTTGTCTTCCTTGTGCTATCACCTTTAGGCTGATCTGATTCTCCCAGGACAACTTTTGTGACCATAATAGAATGACTTCAGTCTTTGTTCTGGTTTATATTAATATGGTTATGGTATCTCTGAAGCAAGCTTTTGATCTTTTTAAGCTATTTTTACACACTTCCTGGTTGGCTTCTCGACAGGTGAAATTCTGATCCTTAACGGTCATTCAAACAAAGCAAGGTGGAGGAAGTGCAGTTTTAAGTCTTTTAATAAAGGCCTGATTTTGGTATTCTTGTCAGACATGAAAATGTCTTACTGGAACTAAACAAAAAACATCCCTTTTTACAAAAAGAGAAATGGCAATGCTAAGCTGTGTCAACCCAAAAAAATTTCTGCAACAAAGCATGATTTTAAAACCATAGATATTTAACAGAAACTTTTTATTAATCTAAAAAGACTGTACATATATATCTTGCAGAGCTGATTATGGTTTTTCGGTGGACAGTGAACAGGGAACTTCTGCTTGTTTTTCTTCCTTTAATTAAAGCGCTGGGATTTACTGCTCTCTCTCTGTCCTGTTGATGAATGTCTGGCAGCACTTGCAATTCACAAGAGCATCTTTGGGAACAAGAGAAACAGGGCAAATATTAACAAACTGAAACTCAAATTTTTAGGACACTTTGAAGAAAGATCATTTAAGAAATTACATGGACAGGTCTGGGCCAGTAAGCTTCACAAAGCATAACCAGATCTGGTATTTTTTTATTTTCTGGCCATTTTAATGTGCTTGATTTCCACATTTTACTTCCTGTTTTTTTTTACATCAGGAACCAAATTGTCAGTGGTGTGTAAATAAACAAGATACAAGGAAGTTTTTATCTAACAATAAAATTTATTTTTTTATTAGTTTCTTTTATATTGCAACTGCCATATATTTAAAGGTCATGTTGTTTTGCTAACATTTGCTAAAGTTCACTAATGGGAATCTCCGCATTTTATAAAGATAAATAATTTTACAATACTATGGGCTTTCTAAAAAAAAGCTTTCTTCAACCAGTTAGTTTCAAGGGTTTAGACACTAATCACTACATGAATTGTAGTTGAATTGAAAAGATACTGGATAACAGATGAAAGGGCAGTTGTGAAATAAATTTCCTATAAACAACAAATTAAGTCACCAGTCAACAACAGGGAAACAACAGGTTTCCAGCAAAACTTACCCCTGTTACTGTTGAGCTGAGCAAAATTTTAGCTTTGTTGGTTCAGTAGCCGACCACTCCTGCATTTCCTGATTATCATTTGATTATCTTTAGAAGTAGATTTGTTTATGTTCAAGGATTTCTTTATTTATAGACAAGCAGCAATTTAGGTCACAAAATAAACGTTTTACACTTTTATGGAGTTAGTTATATTTAAAAACAAAAACAAGCATATTGTTTGTGGGGTTTTTTATTACTATTTTATAAGCTCTCACATCAAAATATCTTGTTGACTTCTTAGTTCACAACCCTTTAAACATGACTGTGTAAGCACATTTTACATTCATACTCTTCATTTCTAATAGTGAATGTTTACCTTTAATCCTTAATAGTATTCCAAAACTGTCCTTCAAACTATCTTGTCAAAATCTTCCTGAAAGTCCAAGTTTCACTTGTGATAAAAACCCCAGAAAGTCTCCTCCTTTCACATGTTTGCTTTTCTTCGTTTAACTAGACAATAAAACAGATTAATTTGCTTCACATTTCTCAAGTTTCTACTCAGAAAGATAGTTGTTTGAAGATCAGCTGCCTGCCTCCCTCATAAAGATTTGCCTGCTTATCCTGTGCTTCCTCAAAATCATTTTTGATTTCCATGAGTATAGAATGAAACAAGGTCACTTCCAGAGAGGTCTTGAATAAACTGAGCATTCAGATGCTCTAATGGCTTCATGATGCAAATAAAGCTTCACAGCACCACTAGCACAAATAATGAACAATTCAGAAAAGAAATTTTAACTTGAGGGTTCCTGTTACACTTTAAAACTATTTTTTAGATCATGCTGTTTGTTTGGATCTCAAAGCAGTATTTACAAAGAAGTGTTTCAACCATGAGCTATTTATAAAATGTTAACCCGTACTCAACGCTCTGTGACTTCCTTTGCCGTTGAAAGGTCAAGCCCTGGTTATTACCCAGAGCCCATCTGTCATGATTACTATTTAGAATGCTGAAACAAGGACCAGTTTTATTCCACACCTCATTGCATATATTCTTCCATGACATAATAAGTATGATGAAAAGTTCAGCATAAGTCTATCTTAAAGCTCAACTGATACTTTCCCTATTGTTTTCTTGACAACAATTCATACTGAGACTAAGCTTTATCTACTGGGGTTTGGAGAGTTCACAGTCTTGCTTTTTATCACTGCTTGTTAAACAAAAGGACCATGTTGCCATCCTGTCCTTGAAAATCCATACATTTTCCAATTTGATAAGAAGGAAGGGAGTCGCTAGCTACTTGATACACGAGTCAGTCGGGACGTTCTCCTTTAAATCTTAATCAAACAGATGCTTTCCATCGCAGATATCAGTGATTCCCACCCTCGTTGTGTGGGTCTTTTGGGCTTAGGAGATATTGGAGCACAATGTTTGTCTCTTTTTACCCACAAGAACTCATGGTGACACAGATGTCACCAGGCATTTAAGTGTTCTGGAAAGTTTCTTGTTTAGCTCAATTCTTAGTTTTAGTTTTTAGCATTCATAACTGTTCTTTAAGGGAAAAAATGGTGTAAGTTAACCCTAATTCCTTGCTGTAGTTTTACTTTAACAATTTCTGTTTAATTATGAATTGACATTTTGTGTAAAGTTGATGAATACATGCTTCATTTATAGAAATATGATGAACTCAAATGAAGAAAATGTATTCTAAAAATCATTTTAAAATAATTTTTACTCTCCTTTGTTAATCACAGCAGTGACCATAGGCATATTTATGATTTATTATTTATATAATAAATAAATATATGCTATTTTATTAAGGTGTTGAACAACAAAGAAGTGCATTTTCAGCCATTAAATTCAACTTATTTTCATCTTTAAATGTTTTTTTTATGATAATTTTGTTTGCAAACTTGACACTAGCGATCTAAAACAAATTTCATGATTTAAAATTTTCTGCAAAAGAGATGTCTGTTTCTGGATCTGAACCCCTCTGAGCTGCTATGGGAATGGCTTGAGCATAGGGTACTGAGATGTTGTGGGTTAATGGCCCAAGAATATGGGGTGAAATGTCATCAGATTATCATTTAAAAGGTGTTTTTGATTATTGTTTTTTTTTAAAGAGTCATTCATCTTTTCCATTTCACTTTTCAAACTCCGACAGATTTTTTTTTTGCTAAGCATATTTACTTTTTATACAAAGTAAGTTTTCTTGCTTGAAGAGTAAAAAAGTAATTTAGACAAGTACTTGTACATTTTCTTTTAATAATAAGTGATCCAATTCCAATCCCTGCCTGCAAAAAAACTGTTCCTAACAGGGCCCTTGTGTTCCCAACTGTAGCCTTTTAGACCTGACCCCAATAACTTCCTGCAAAAATTTTGCCCTACATGTCTCAAAGTAAACTACTAGACTAATAGCTTGGCCAAGAAACTTTGTCGATGAGCCAACACCACTGTAGCCAATTTGTGATTTACTACAACTTTTTTCTGTATTGATGTTATTTCTGTGTTGTGCTCTACATGCTGCAAAAAAGGAACAGCTATAATTTTTGTTTTCTTCAAAACAATTTTCACATTTTTAATCTTTAACAGACTTTACAGGCATATAATTGATTCGACAGTCCAATCTTTTAAGTGACGAGCTCAAGTGAATCAGTAAATCCATGTTTCATGATTGCTGATGCGAAATAGTATGGAAGTTCATTCTGTCAGGTTAAAATAAGTAATAGCTTGAAAAGTAACATTTTTTGACTTAGAAAGTAAAAATGTTGAAATAAAAAGTATTTTTACTTCTAATTTTTTTTTATCTCAAAATGTTGACTTCTCAACCCTTTAACTGCCATCTACATCAAATGGTTGAGTATATCTTGAGTCGCTGTGTTTTAGTCCCCTTTTTGTTTAAAGTTTAAAAATCTAAGGTAAAAATATTCTGGTTCAAATGAAAAGCTGAAATATTTTAACCTCAATTCATAAGATTCAAATTAAGATTTTTTTAAATCTTTCTAAATAAATGAATAATACATTCATTTTTGGTGGATTTTTACATATGTGTACAGAATATCACACTATTACACATTTGGTAGTCATAGAGATTTTGACAATTTTAGGAGGCGGGAGAAAATTCAGTGGTATTAGTGTTGTTAGGAGCTAAGAAATACAAGCAAATAATCATTTTTCAGTTTGTCTTTTTCAGTTAAAGGGTTGTCAAAATTTCGATCTTTTCGTTTATTATTCATCTCAAATTTCGTTTTTTTTAGTCAAAATGTATCAAAACATTTCGACGTTTATCAATTTTTTTTATTACTCATTATTTAAATATTTTAACCTGGCGGAAATGTCCCTCCACATTACCGAGAAATCGCAGTACACTGTGGGACACTGTTTGAAGAGTGTGCCTTCCCGATACGGCCTGTAGTGGGCGCCCCGAGCGCCCTCCCCCTGCGGTCGTATTTAACACAGGCTGGGCTGCAGGAGCCACCTGTAGCGGATCTGTCCTCCAGCGGAAATAACCCCAGAAGCCGTCCACATAACGGACTTAAAGCACTACAGCGGGAAACATTATTTATTTTATTTCATTATCACGTTTTCATATACGTCATTTAATCTGAGAACATGTTACTGACACATCGAATCTTCATTTTAATGTTATTCTCTACGTCAGGTAAGGAAGCTTTCGTTCTTGTCTTTTCCCGCGTTATGTTAATATGACAAACAGCACGCAGTTTTTGTTATGAATAAATACACCAAACTTTGATTGAATGGATTTTGCCTGTTACTTGAGTTATGCGCGTTTGCCTTAAGGACCATGGACAGTCTCGTAGGTTTTAATGGTAATTTAATGTAGCCTGCGTTTATTAAAGATAAAACGTTCCTGTAACAACATAAAACAAAAAGTACAGTTTTAATGCACAGGATTAATGCTAGCAGAACGCCCATAAAGTCTGACTTTTAAGATGAATACATGACATAACAAAGTTTCTCGTGCAGTGACCAAACGTCAGTTAAATAACTAGCCTCAAAACCAAAACCAAAAATAATTGTTTGGTTAAAAATACTAATACTGACTAAATCGGGTCTGTATGATAAAAATAGTCCACTAAAATGTTTTACTATTATGACACAATACACTAATCTATTTACATTGATTCAGACTGAATTTAAGTGGATTAGTTGAGACTTAATTAGCCTAAGTGTAAATGTTTGCAGTAATAATAATAATCTAAATCCACCATCCATGTTTTAAGAACAGTCTTTAAATTATTGTTGGTTATCGTATGACTAGTCTACTTGAAAACATAAAGAGGCTGAGAACAAAGATACAAACAGCACATTTAGTGGATTAACAGAAATCCTGTACGAGTCTTGTTCACAAAGCTTAAGTTTCAGTTGTAAAGACGAACCAACATTGAGTAAAAGATTTCTATTCATCATCTTTTCAATTGTATAAATGTAAGCTCCTCCTTTGAAAGAATATCTCTATTTTCTAAATCTTAAAACACGTCAGTTCACTCAAGGTGACAATTATTGCTTTGTCAATAATAAATACATGAAAGAACTTAAGTGGGAATGTGGGTTTCAGCTCAACTTAACAGATCTTAGTATCAACTTTTACTTTAAATGTTGCTCTTATATTTTTTTTATATAGCTGTTGGTGTGAAGAGATCATGATTATGTTGTGTTTTTGTTCTGATTTTGGTCAATGTGTAATATTTGTACATGTGAGGGGATTCACTTGTGACATCGTTTTTGTAACAAAGTTTTAGACTTTAATATTTGCAAAAAAAAAAACACTGATCAAAGTTATCATGTTAAAAAAGTTATCAAAAATGTTAATATCATGTCTATATGTTGTTTTTTTGGTTTAAATTGAGGTGATGTTTTGTTCTTGTTGGAATGATATTTCAGTCTGAAGTTTTAAAATGTTAAATGTCTGGAAGGTTTTGTATGTGGCGTGATGGTTAGTCTCCTGTGAGTCACGGTGTCACACGGAGTCAGGCATGACTCTTCACTGCTCGTTCAGGCACACACATTTGAGTGTGAGCAAGCACTTGTGGAAGTTGTTACGTCACATCCTGCAGCTCAGCAGGTATCCCCATGGCAGGCTATCAAATTGCTTGTTTCTGTTGCTACACTGATTCTTTTGCTTCTGACTCAACCAGTTTGAGAGGAGATTTGTTTTTTGCATTTCATTGAAATTTGAGCTTATCAGACATAAACATGTGAAACAGAAATTCTAGTAAATCTCATTGGGTCTGTTTGTATGGCACCAAATCACTGTAAACTCTACCTCCAGGCCTTGTTCGAGTCTAATGAAGAAGCTCATGCTGTGCGTGCGTGCACATGTGTGTGTTTGAGGAATAGCCAGTGGCCAAGTCTTGTCTTTGTCTGGAACCAAGTCCAGCTGTGTCCCAGCGTGGAGGAGTTATATCTCTGAGAGGCTGACTGAGAGACAGCAAAATATCATCTGGAAGGGAACTGAGAAACATGGGAGGAGAGTTTCTATATATTATAAATATCCAGTTAGTGAAATGTCAACATCTCTCTTATAGTATGACAGTGACTTTGAAAAATTACATTTTTCTAAATCAGTTTTTCAGCTAACAGTGAACATTCTCATAACATTCGCTAACGGTCTTCTAACCGTTAGGTTAGATTGTCTAAATGCTAGCTCATAACATTTTCATAAGAACGCTCGAGTACCATTCTAGTAACAGTAAGCTAAAAATGTTATTTAAACAACATTCTCAACCTTCCTAGAATGTTTTTCACGTGAGTGATGAATGTTCTCACAGTGTTAAAGGAAAACGTTCTTGGAACAATGTTCTCAGACCATTCCTAGAACATTTTTGGAGAGTGATGAATGTTCTAAAAACATTTTAATAACCTTGAGAGAACGTTAAAAAAAACCTGGACAAACGTTTATGCAATGTTAGTAGTAACTTTGCCAGAACATTTTTTTTACATAAGATTGTTAGCTGGGTTAACACCTTATTTGTAAAGGTAATAACTGATTATAAAAACTATATTTTTTCAAAAGGAATGTGATTTATATGGATTAGTATAAAAAATACATTGTTTGACACCATACTCTAAAATAGTAGTAAAAACACTGTAATGCAGAGATTGTTGTAAGAGTCTCTCTGTGTGTGGATCGTGGACTAAGGCCTTTGTTTCAGAGAGTTGACTAATCCAAGCAGTGCTGTATTGCTAATCTGGGTGTCTGAGGGATAAAGACACTCTCTAATTCAGCCAATATACTTAATTACAGCTGTCTGCTGTGCAAATTAGCCAGAAACAACATGTTTAGATAAGGCTTCTACAAGTAAGTTGACATTTTTATTTTAGCAAAGTTGTAAATAAATTAAAAAGACAAAACACTCTCCTTCTGTCTTTCTCCTCTCTCTCTCCTCTCTCTCTCTCTCTCTCTCTCATCTCTCTCCTCTCTCTCCTCTCTCGCTCTCTTCTCTCTCTCTCTCTCTCTCTCTCCTCTCTCTCTCTCTCTCTCTCTCTCCTCTCTCTCTTCTCTCTCTCTCTCTCTCTCTCTCTCTCCTCTTTGCTTTAATTGGATATGATTGACTTGGAGTTTGTGAGTGTGCACTAGTGCAGAAGTACTTCTCCAGAGAACCATCTGTTACCTAAGAGCCATTTAATGCCCACTAAGCCATCATCGGGGATAGTATAAGGGAGAGTAGACACTCTATTGCCTGTTTACCAAAAATATTTTACACAAATACAGAATAAAAACAATAAAAATATGTGTGTATTGATTTCAAGCAAGCATTTAGTCCAAGAGCTAATGAAGACAACATTTTTTTATTTTATTTTATAAGATTGGCGAATGATTTTGAGGGGCTCCTATCATATTGATTGTGATTGGTATATAGTGGGTCATTCAATGGATTTAAATAGGATTACTTTAGGTTTTTTTTGGAAGTTTGTGAATTCAGTAGGTTTTTTAAGCTGAACTAAAGGGGAAGTTTTTGAACTGTAAAGGAAAATTCAAACATCATCGTGATGTCACCAAACTATTTCTTTTTAGTTCCTGTATTTTCAATGCTCTAAAGATTATCTTTTGTTTCTACTAATTGGTTATGCTCTTATTTTATTGCATATATCTTTATAAAGGCCCTAAAGTACTATTTTTATATGCGTATACATAGCACACAAGTAGTTCCCATTTTTGGTAGCTCCTGAAGGCTTCAGAAACAGCAACATGTTGTCAGTGAAAATGAAGTGCCATAGTAAATTATTCACTGGAACTGGAAACATTTTGCTATTGTTGCCCCAATGCGGAAGTAAGTTGTGCAACCACCCTGTCGTTTGCTTAATCTTGAGTTCATATTTATGAGGCAGTGCTTTGGCTATTCAATTAAAAAAAATTCCCCCAATTTTTTTCTTTTTCAGAGCAGCTTCAGGGCATGACTGGATTAGTCAAATCTATATCACCGCTTTAATTATGTTAAGATGGGATGGTGCTAATTCGAGTTCTGGATTTCGAGAAACTTCAGTCCAAGATAGGAGCTCCAGAGCACCGGTGACTATGTGGCAGAGGTCACATAGCTCCAACAGCTACTGATATTCCTG
The DNA here is from genome assembly GCA_900490495.1 of Danionella dracula. Taxonomy (NCBI): domain Eukaryota; kingdom Metazoa; phylum Chordata; class Actinopteri; order Cypriniformes; family Danionidae; genus Danionella; species Danionella dracula. The sequence goes on from UELW01000444.1 coordinate 4,034,669, forward strand.
ATATTGCGAACGCAGATAAAGCTGTAAGGAGGAGGAATGAACATGGCAGAGCACATGGCACCTATGCCGTGTGAGGGAGAGGAAAAATGAGATAAGATAAAGAAACAACATATTGATGGCATTTATTGTCATAAGGAACAGTAACTATACTGATTACTTAACATGTAGTTTCAATGATGTTTGAAAAGCCTCTTACATTTGCCTGAACAAATTTCGGTTGCCTGTTTGTCCTATTTTCAAAAGGGAACAGGAAACCAGAACAAATAGTAGAACTTTATATAGAACTTTATATTTGGTTTTATGACTTTAATATGTTTACAAATACAGTAAACGCATCATAGTTTTACGTCAGTCTTATTAGTGTTTCTGCAATTCAGCTTTATTGTGTGGATCAACTTTTCTCAGCAACTAAGCATTGATTTTATGTATAGACTCGACACAAAGTGTTGAAAATGGAATGCAAATTAATTGAAGAACTTTCTAAAATTGTGTAGAAACATTTTGGCATAATTAAATTTGATTTAAAAAGCGTTTTAATTTACAGTAATTTAAATATTGATCTCCATTTAATGTAAGATTATTAGACCAAGGGATCACATTTTGTGTTGTCAAAGTAACATAAATGATTGTAATGTTGTGGAGAAATATTTAGGCATCAGAGAAATAAATGTGTACATTGAGATGTTTCAGATCAGATCAATGAGGTATAAATTTAATAAAGAATTCCAATTCACATTACATAACACAGTACCCACATTATACACATAAATTAAAATACATTTTTAGCATCATTAGGTCCAATCAAAGATTGTTTTTAATAATAAAAATTGCCGTTTCAAAAACTATCAATGGGAGTTTGATTGGACCAACAAAGCTGATAAAAATATTATTGTATGTACATTTTAAAATTACTTTAAGGTTTTTTTTTTGTTTTGGCAATATATTTGAGGTAAATAGAGCATCCAAAATTTTGCATACAGCACCTTTACGTTCAATTACATAATTTCTTGGTGAATTGAAAATCTTCAGCAATACGTGACTGGGTGTACTCTTACTCAGATTGAGTTTGTCTCTTTTGCCTCAGTGCTAGCTGGGATAGGACCTTTTCTATAACTAGTGAATTAACCAGATTGTGTAGGAGTCACTTTACCTTGTGTGAGTTCCAGTTTGTATTCCACTCTTCATCCCATAACTTACAATGGTAACTTCCACCTACAGTAGGCAGCCAGGGCCCCTCTCATCTCAAGTCAATGAAAAATGGGAGGATAATTGTATTTGTACATTCAAACATTCAGATAAGATTGTGTTCTATCTAAAGTTTAGCTAACAACCTTATCATAAAAAGGCAAGGGTGCAAATATCAATTCCAATGCTGGATTCCTAGAAGAAAGACTATTTACCATCTTCATATTCATTCAAGCTCAGACAGAAGTGTTTATATTGCTGAAAAAAGCTGCAGATGTTATTTTAATTAAGCTCTATTTAACAGTTTAACTCATATCTGATTATTGACTCAAGGTGATGCCTGAATTCTTACGCTACCAAGTATTTACTTTATCCCTGTAGTGAAAGAACATTATTGACTGAAGTCAATTGGTGTGTCAGAGAAAGGTTTTTATGTTAGAAAGACAGGAGGGTTGATGTGAGGGTGTATGTGGGAGGTGGAGGTGAACACATTTCCTGCTGCTGCTTGGTTTTGCATGTTCTGCTTAAATGCTCTTTTTTCAGCCACAACATTGAACTTGCACAGAAATTGGGCTTGATTAACTCCATTATTTTGTATTATTAGGGCCATGATTAAATTAATAATGAATTATTGATGCATCTCTTGGTAGCACTTGCAGTTAAGTTAAAAAAGTGATATATGTAATAAGTAATACCTACCTCATACACTGAAATAGCCAGGATGCACATTTAACAATAATTACAAATATACATGGTGAAAATTGTCACTGGTATTAATTAAAAACAATTGATTAACTTTATTAAACAGATCTAGAAAAATAGAAATTATTTTAATATGTAATTAGAAAATGGCTGGAGCGATTTATTTTTGGTGCTTTGTTTCTGCTGTATTTTATGTGAGGCAGTGTGGTTCCTGTCTAGTGATGTTGAACCCTCGACTTTATAAAAGCTAAAATGAGACCATACAGTTGCTTTCAAGGAGCAAGAACCTGGTTGAATATCATGGTGCACCATATCCTAGTTTGTTTAAGCTTCCGCTAAATTATGAAATGCTATCGATTTTTGATTCCTAACTTGTAATAATCGATGGAGAATCAATCAGGGACTCATCTTTGATTTTCAATGTGTTTCTGTATATTTAACACTGCTTTCTCTGAGCTGTGTCTGTATTATCAATCAGGGTATTTAAAATAAAAAAAAAATTGTACAACTAATTATTAGTTAGAATTTATCAGTAATAAACAGCACTTGCAAACCTTTCAACAATATTTCACTCATCCAAAAGCTCACAGTGGCATTACAATATGACTTTAATTGTCCAAAATGACTTGATATGTATATTAGAGGTAGACAAACTTTTTAGTGGATGGCCACAAGTGCACAAATCATTTCCTTAATAGAAATGATGTCAACTGTACGTGGGAATAGAGGTATTTGGTTGAAGGGCAGGGTGTTACTCTAATTGGCTACTCTAATAACATACAAATGCAGCTGGACTTCCTGTAACCTGAAAGAGAGCTTATTTTCTAAGATGTACGTTTGGAAAACACAAGCAAAATATCAGACAATAGAAATTTCTGATCGTTGTTACGTCTATATTTGTTTATAGAACACATTATAGTTCGTTTCACACGCAGACACACGCAGACACACGCACACACACGCACACACACACACACACACACACACACACACACACACACACACACACACACACACACAAAACATTTAACATATTTCAGTTAATTGTTCTGTTTTTGTGCTTATTTCTTGATTATATTCTAAAGTTCTTTTCCATCAGATTATTGATAATTTACATTACCCAGAAATTCTAGTTTTAAATGTACTTTTTTCACTACTTACGTTTTAGTCATAGTAGAGAGGGAATACAGTGAATCCACACTCAAGTATCATTCTTTGGTTAATGTCAAATATGGCAATAATAATGTCAAATAAGTCTAAAGTTACAAAATTTAAGTTTTAAGGACATTGCAGAATAAGCATATACACATGGGTTTCCTATACACAAAATAAATATTTAAACACTATCAAATAGTGGCGATAAGTTGTGCCTCAGTTTTTCTTTTCCAAATAGAAAGTTCAGCTATCTTGGTGAATTCCTGAACGTTCTCATGTGACCTGACCTCTGCGCTGGTCAGAAGTGAGGTCTTATGTGCTCCTTGACCCAGAGAGCCTCATTCCTCAGTCAGATTGGTTTTTCTGCTGATGATTTGAGCTGGAACTGGACCTTACATAACCCTTCATCTCTTTTGTGTCTGGAAAGGATTAGCTAGTGCCTGTAGTAGGTTAATCACCCTAAATCAAGCCCTGGCCTTGAGAAAACACATGAGAGTTTCATTATTTAGCCAATAATGTTTAGCTCTTCTCTTGTTTTAAACTTGTAGTTTGCTACTTCATAGTGCATGGAGTACACCAGAGCGTTTTTGAGAGTTTAGTTGTATTAAAAAATAAAATCTTGTAAAATGTTGTCATCTAATAGACTGAAGGATCAGTTTTATATGCACTTTTTACACTTTATATCACAAAATACCTGAATTTATAAATGTGAAATATCTGTATTTTTTAGGGAAAATCTTTTCTAGTTTTGATACAGTGCAATTTTTTTTCCAATACGTTCAATTTCTTTCCCAATTTGTCCTCGTTTGGGTCACAGGGTTCAGGTGGCTCCTATCTCCAGCTCACAGAGTGAAGGAAGGGTTCATAAATTAAAGTCAGCAGTTCATCCTCATTAACAAATGTCATTTTTAGCTGAAAAAAAGAAAGAGCTGCACATTTGAGACAAAGTATATCCATATAACCAAAAGAATGAGTTCAAAAAAATTATGTTGGCTTTGTTTACAGTACATAATATAAACCCATAAGTTAAGCTTTCCAAATATTTCGGGTCAGTTTCCTCCTAGAACAATGTTATTCTCCTAAACATCAGACTTACATCTACAACACAGTTTCTGGAACTGTTTGGAGGTTCTTTACTATTATAATGGAAACAAAATGAAAAGTAGTTTGCCGATATTTTATGCATAATAAAGCAAAATGTTTATTGGGAAATTAGTCCATTTAAAACTGATTGCTGCAGGTCTTTGGACACAGATATTTCTGAGAAGATGAGAATTAGATTAGCAAACAATTTTTTTATTTGATGTTGAGGAACAGTGTATTCCCTGGCCATTTTATGGTGTTCATTGTTGAATTATTACATTCTTGGAATAAAATCTCTACCACTTTTTTTTTTGCTTAATTTAATACAAATTTTTCAAGACATTCATCTTCATGTCGGCTTTATTCCCTTTCGGGGTCGCCACAGCGGAATGAACCGCCAACTCTCTGGCATATGTTTTACGCAGCGGATGCCCTTCCAGCCACAACCCATCACTGGGAAACATTCACACACACATTCACACTATGGACAATCGTTCTTAATCAATTCACTTATACCGCATGTCTTTGGACTTGTGGGGAAACCGGAGCACTCGGAGAAAACCCACGCGATCACGGGGAGAACATGCAAACTCCACACAGAAATGCCACCTGCCCCAGCCGAGCCTAGAACCAGCGACCTTCTTGCTGTGAGACGACCATGCTACCCACTGCGCCACCGTGACGCCTGTTTTTCAAGACAATGTGCTATATATTTTATATATTTGAAAACACAAAGTGCTGACAGTCTGTGTGTGAAAGATTTTCCTGACCTTTTTTTCTCCACTAAGCATGAATGAATGTGACTTTATCGCTGGACAAGCTATTAATTCAAAGGACTCTGTGGGTGTTAATAAATAATTAAGGTTATGTTCTTATTTCTGGTTGACTTTATACAGGTCAGAAAATTGAAGCAAAACCAGCAAACCACTCTCTTGTTCCAGCTGGTTGTTCCATTTAACATTTTTTAATAAACAGAAGCAGCATATGACTGCAGGTGGAAGCTGATTGGCTGTTATTCTTAGAAAATAATGAAATCAGCATCAGGATGTTATGCATCATCTTTGTTTGGTTTTAAAGCTTGACTGTGAATAACTCTTTACTTTGTGTCTTATTAAATTATAAGCTACAGATTCACAGGAAATTGAAATTTAATGCAATTTTTTGGATCCTTGTTTGAGTTTGCTGAATTGTGCTACTTAATACCATTTTGTTTTTGCCTTTTGTCACAGCTGTTATTGCCACAGACCTTTTAACTCTCCCCACCAGCTCAGGGAACTCAGTAACAGCACCAGACTCTTCTGACACAAATTCAACCAGTTATACCACAGCCATCCCAGTCAACACGACTGGCACTGATGGTAAGCAGCCCTGCACTTCAATGATACATGAATTTGTGTTCATTCTAATTAGTTTTTTTTCTTCCATATACCACATTCCTTTGAGAGCTTTTTTGAGAGATGTTTTAGTATTTTACTTTTAATGTTTTTAAAATATTTTATTTGAAGTTAAATATCATGTTGGAAAAACAATACATATCTATTTGGTGTTTTTTTTGTTTTAAATTTAAAAACCTTATGAATTAGATGAATGCTTGGAGTGAAATTTAGTGCTGATAGTCAAAGAGGTTTTCTATCTTAAAAAAAGAACACATTTTTAAATGTATTTGATACCCATTAGGAGTGTTCAATCATGCTCCTAAGTGTTACTAAACAACTAACAGGCTAAACAATTAACACGTTCATATTAATATTACACGAGTCAGAGAGAATACCTTGAACTAAAATATTTTGTTCACTTTTTCAATCAAGTATGTAATTTTACTTTCGTAATACCTATTTTAAATGACTATACAGACCTTCTCCAAGAGCACCTTTCAATATCCTTGTTTTAATGATGTGCCACTTTCATACCCATTAGCCTTAACTGAAACTTAACTGAAAAGATATATATATCTTTGCCCAAGTAATTTCAGATTTATATATATATATATATATATATATATATATATATATATATATATATAATTTTTTTTTGTATTGCTTGTGCTGTTTTGTGGCATTTTATGTTGTTTTAACAATTTTTTTTTGTTTTCTTTCTTTCTTTATTACAGTAGTAACAATCAGTCCCTCATTGAATGTATCAACATCATTCCCAAACAATGATACAGCTCCAACTTCAACAACCCATCAGGGTGATGTCACTTCTTCACCCTTTACTCAAGACAATTTGTTGGGCTCATCTACAACCGCTTCAGTAAATGCTTCAACTCCAGGAGGAAATAGGACAAGTTGGCCTGCAACAGCAACTAGCAGCTCAAATCTACCGCCCACCTCCACACCTCCTTTACCTGAGCCTGGCAACAGCACAACTCCATCCCAAACTACAAGTGGGAATGGCACAGTTCCACCCTTTAGCACTGCTTCAACAGTTATAACACCAAGCAATTACACAAGTACTCCACAAACCTCATCAGGTAACGCTACAATGTTCCCTATTACTACACCAGATTTGAACTCAACAGTTAATGCTACTACACCACCCGGAACTACATTAGATTACAATTCAACAGTAAACGCCACTACACCAACCATAACTACACAACAGTTCAGTTCAACAGTAAATGCTACTTCACTACCTATAACTACACCAGATTTTAATGTGACAGTAAATGCTACCACACCACCCATGACTACATCAGATTTAAATTCAACAGTTAATGCAACTACACAACCCATAACTACAACAGATTTCAATGTGACCGTAAATGCAACTACACCACCCATTACTACACCAAATTTAAATGTGACAGTAAATGCTACTACACCACCCATAACTACACCAGATTTCAATGTGACAGTAAATGCCACAACACCACCCATAACTACAGCAGATTTAAATGTGACAGTAAATGGCACTACACCAACCATAACTACACCAGATTTTAATTCAACAGTAAATGCCACTACACCACCCATAACTACAGCAGATTTAAATGCTACAGTTAATGCCACTACACAACCCATAACTACACCAGATTTAAATGTGACAGTAAATGCTACCACACCACCCATGACTACATCAGATTTAAATTCAACAGTTAATGCAACTACACAACCCACAACTACACCAGAATTAAATGTAACAGTTAATGCCACTACACCACCCATAACTACACCAAATTTCAATGCAACAGTTAATGCCACTACACCACCTGTAATTACACCTGGAAACAATGCGACAGTAAATGCCACTACGCCATCCGTAACTACACCTGGAAACAATGTGACAGTAAATGCCACTGCAACACCCATAACTACACCAGATTTCAATGGGACAGTGAATGTCACTACTTCACCTGTAACTACACCTGGTAACAATGTGACAGTAAATGCCACTTCACCACCCGTAACTATACCTGGAAACAATGCAACAGTAAATGCCACTACACCTCCTGTAACTACACCTGGAAATAATGTGACAGTAAATGCCACTACACCAACTGTAACTACACCTGGTAACAATGTGACAGTATATGTCACTACACCACCCATAACCACACCTGGAAAAAATGTGACAGTAAATCCCACGACACCACCCATAACTACACCTGGAAACAATGTGACAGTAAATGCCACTACACCACATGTAACTACACCTGGAAACAATGTAACAGCAAATGCCACTACACCCCCCATAACTACACCTGGAAACAATGTGACAGTAAATGCCACTACACCACATGTAACTACACCTGGAAACAATGTAACAGTAAATGCCACTACACCACCTGTAACTACACCTGGAAACAACGTGACAGTAAATGCCACTACACCACATGTAACTACACCTGGAAACAATGTGACAGTAAATGCCACTACATCCCCCGTAACTACACCTGGAATAAATGTGACAGTAAATGTCAGTACACCACCCATAACGACACCTGGAAACAACGTGACAGTAAATGCCACTACATCCCCCGTAACTACACCTGGAATAAATGTGACAGTAAATGTCAGTACACCACCCATAACGACACCTGGAAACAACGTGACAGTAAATGCCACTATATCACCCGTAACTACACCTGGAAACAATGTGACAGTAAATGCCACTACACCACATGTAACTACACCTGGAAACAATGTAACAGCAAATGCCACTACACCCCCCATAACTACACCTGGAAACAATGTGACAGTAAATGCCACTACACCACATGTAACTACACCTGGAAACAATGTAACAGTAAATGCCACTACACCACCCGTAACTACACCTGGAAACAATGTGACAGTAAATGCCACTACATCCCCCGTAACTACACCTGGAAACAATGTGACAGTAAATGCCACTACATCCCCCGTAACTACACCTGGAATAAATGTGACAGTAAATGTCAGTACACCACCCATAACGACACCTGGAAACAACGTGACAGTAAATGCCACTACATCCCCCGTAACTACACCTGGAATAAATGTGACAGTAAATGTCAGTACACCACCCATAACGACACCTGGAAACAACGTGACAGTAAATGCCACTATATCACCCGTAACTACACCTGGAATAAATGTGACAGTAAATGCCACTACACCAGGAAATTCTACTATGCCACCCATAGCCAACTCAACAACTGGACCCATCGAATCTTCTACTAACCCAACTAACCCTACTACAACAACCGCAGGTGTGCATGATTGTTACTGTTTTCTATTAATCATACAAGGCAAATATTAACAAAAACTCATAATTTGTCATAGTTTCTAACACAGAGTGACATGGTGTTTATTCTTATTTCAGCAACATGTCCTGAAGAGACCTGTCCACCACTCAGTGTGTGTGTAAACTCCATTTGTCAGTGTGTGGCTGGAACTGCTCTTTTAAACAATGTTTGTGTGCAAAGTAAGCATTTTTTGTCAATTATCTTACATATCAACTTTTGTAAAATTGTATCTTTTGAAGAAAAGTTTTAGAGTGATAGTGAAATGTAACTGATTTGTTCAACTGAATAATTGATATTAGGAATAGTACATAGAAGAGCAATCGCTGTAATACTTTCAAACTATTTTTTTTTTCGCAGTTAAAACCTTCCCTAGTTCCTTACGGTTGAATCGGTCATTTACAGAAGAAATGAACGATCCTCAATCTACCCAATTCAAGAAAACTGCCAGTGAGATTATAAGTGCGGTTAGTCTTACTAATATTACTCAAATATCTGGATTGTTTGTTGATGTGTGTTGTGGAATAACATAAGTGGACAATGTGCAGATTACTAAAACATGCAAATCTTATGCTAAAAGAAAGCGTCTGATAATACACTTCTTAAAATTAAACCTTTAAATTTATATTCTTCAAATGTACATGTTTCAAATCAAACACTTAACTGATCTATGTCCTGATTTAATATCATTGACTCTGATCTGATATAAAACACAACTCTTTTCTTCCCTTCATCACAGGTTAATGAAACCATGCGTAACCTGCCAGGTTACATCACTGCCGCTGTTCTTAGTCTCAGGTAAGTGTTTTTTCCTAATAGTGCTTAAACATCTATCATTTTTGGCATTTATTTATCTTTGAATATCTTTGCAGGAAAGGCAGTATAGTGGCTTCAGTAAATACTTTATTTGAGCCGAGTTCTACAGTCACCCAGGAGTCAGTCTCTTCGACCATTAATACTGCTATTCAGCAGTGTGTGGGGGCAAGCTGTGGCATTCTGGAAAATGCGGAATATACAGGTGAGCTTTTTTCAAGGTAAAATAGATCCTGTATTTAAAATAGGATTGACACAGAGAGAAAAATTATAAAAAAACTACCTGTCTGATATTATATTAAATACAAGAAAAAAGGTAAATAAGAATACGAATTTAATACAATTCAAGTTTTAAGGCTACATAATTTAGTGGAACATTCATAAGTAATTAACTATTATTTGGTTGTGTTTGAAAAAATGCTCCTAATTGTTAAAAAATGTATAAAGGATAGTTAGGGTTGCCAAAGTTTGAGAAAATTCCCATAAATGCTCAACTTTGTAAAAGGGTTGCCAGAGTTTGAGAAACCTTTGCATTGCCTAAACACATGAAAGTGATGGTTAGGGTATCAAATGTTGTTTTTGAAGCATACTGTTTATTATGCAAAATTGTTTTGTATGTGTTTTTGACGTTATTATATAGGTCTAAAACATTGAAGTTGAAGTTTGACCTTATCAAACCTGCAGAGACCCTGATTATATTTTTTATTTATTAAAAGAGTGTTGATTTTGTATTTAATTATAATTTTACATTATGGGCATTGTGCTGGCGCAGTGGGTAGCACGGTCTCTCACAGCAAGATTGTTGCTGTGCCTCGGCTGGGTCAGTTGGTATTTCTGTGTGGAGTTTGTATGCTCTCTCCGTGATTGTGTGGGTTTACTCTGGGTGCTCCAGTTTCCCCCACAAGTCCAAAGACATGCGGTATAAGTGAATTGAGTAAGCACAATTGTCCATAATGTTTCCGGTTTGGGTGCTGGGTTATCGCCCAGATTCCGTAAAAAAACGCTACTGAAACAACAAGAAATTGTTGCCCTATGCGCTCTGATGCGTGAAATAAAGAGAAAGAGAGACAGAGAGAGGGAGATCATTTTACATTAAATAAAAAAAGCACTCCTACTTTCACTGAAAATGAAGAGGAAATCTGTTCCACTTTGAGAGCAGGGTCTAAATCTGGTCCTGAGGGTTGATTTTCAACAAAGAAGTCAGAAATATTGAAGAAAAGATATTAAGCCGTTTCCCCCCACAAATAAACTTAAATTTGTTTAACACAAGAAAATTTCAGCAAATCTCATGTTTACGTCAACAAAGAATCTGAAACAAACTACAGTATTTTAATGTGCGCAGACAATTATTTTATAGTAACGACATGTATATGGGAACAATGAATTTAGTTTGACATTTTGCATGCTTCAAAAAAGTAAACTTGATATTTTACTGGAGCTCAACAAATTTACCTAGGGGCATTTTTGAACGTATTGAATGAAACGATAAAAACAGAAAAAGGTTTCTGAGGTTAAACACATTTGGTTTGTCTGTAGAGAGCAGTCTCTGCGATCAAGACCCTGCTCCATGCGAGAACGAGACCACCGTCTGTATCGCTAAAGATGGTAATGCCAAGTGTGACTGCAAACCAGGCCATGTGCCTAGCCTTTATCAGCCCAGAAGCTGTCGAGGTGAGTTTGGCTCTTTTTATTACTTGATTAAAGATCTGCTCTCCTGTTTGTCTTTGTGAACATTGTCTGTGACCTTTGAGTTTTGTCCATGGTAACAGGCTTGTGTGAATTGTTTAAATGCACAGTTTTTTTCTACAATCATTCCAGTGTTCAGTCAATCTAAACTCTTTTTTTCTCATCGCAGCTTGTCCGAGTGGCTTCAAAGCACAGAGAGACACATGTGTTCCGTGAGTTGCATATCATTCTTGTTTCTGCAAAACTGATAATCTGTTTCCTGTTCTGTATAAAGCGGTTTTCACTCATTTAAAATGCTCATGACAGATTTTTAAACTTTGTACTGTTCATGAGAGGGAATTATGCCGTTTTCACCATTAAACAAGATGTTGTTTTTTTTAATAATATAACATTATATCCAGATTTTTTGTTAGTTTTGAACACAGGAGTGGCATGTCAGTTTCTCTGTCAATTCTCTCTTTTAGCACTCTTATAGGCCAAAACATCAAAATGTGCAATCATAGCTTGGAAGCAATGTCATGTATGGTAGAACGAAGCTACGACCCAAAAAGCTGTGAAGAAACGAGCTGGATTACACATCATCATTGATACAGGGAGGGAATTGTAAATAAGAAAAAAAGAGAGGGAAAAGCTATTTTTGATTGCCTGAGGTTCTAATCATACGGTCCGGATCTAAAGGCTGCTCTATAAAACACTACAATAATTATGAGCCGATTTAATAGAGTATCAGAGATTCTCATAGAGAATTACAGTTTAAATTTTAAAGTTCATCTAGTAACTGTTCTGTGCGAATCAGGGTGTTGGTTAGTTCATCGTCTCTTCCACAATGTTCACTATAAGTCGATACTAATATATTACTAATATATAATTTATAGAATAAGTGCGTAACGAACAACATAGCTTTAGTAAAACATTACAGTATATTTTGAGCAGCTTCAAACACAACTCCTGAGAAAATCCAGATATTATCTCTTGTTTGTAAAAAAAGTCATCAGAGAAATGCTGTTTTTCAATATTATAAACTACATAATTCTATTAAAGACTATAAATGCATTTTTTTAGTCATTTCAAGTCAATCAAGCAATTGTAGTTTCTCATTGCATTACCCATTTAAGGAAAAAAAAACTTAACTTTTAAAACCATTAAAAACGATTACATTTTTAATCAAATAATTAACATGATACTTCTCAAAATATCACCAGAAAGCTAATTATTTGACTTCAATCTGATTTTGACTGTTGTGAAGTTGATCTGAAAACTTTTTTTGCTAAATCAGTTGATTCAGATTGATCATTGTTGCTACAGACAATACTTCTGCCCTCTTGTGTTTTGTCAATATTACTGCAGTGTCTATTCTGTTTAATCTTCTTCTGTTTAATTCTTTTTAACAGATGTTCATTTGGTTATTCAGGATTCAACTGCACTGACTGTAAGTGGCTTTATTGTCCTGTTTAATATTAAAATATAAAAATATTTAATATTGTTTTTTTTGCATTATTAAACAATCAGAAACTAATCACTATAAAAGCAGCAATTGATGCATTAATACAAATCCTTCATCCACAAGTATATTGAGCTCCTGATTAATACATACCATTAATCGTCACAAATTGATGGCTAATTGATGCATTAAATAACAATTATTCGTGTCAGTGTTACCCTTGAGTCTTATGTTTCTTGCTAAATAGTTGATACAATAGTGTATTAAGTGTTTGTGTGTTTAAAGCTTTGTTTCTGTCTGGATACAGCGTCTTTGCTAGCTCTGGTGGTGGTGGCGTGTGTATTAGGTGGACTTCTGCTCATTGTGATTGTCGCTGCTCTTCTCTACATCTGTTTGACTCAAAGGTGAGTGTGGATTTTAGGAGTGAGTCATGGGCTTGAATGAAGATGTTGATCTTGCAAATTTCACATTTGCTGCAGTAAGAAAAAGTCAAACATCGGTAACAACAGCCCATACCCAACAGAGGACTTCCGGGCAACATGGCCTGCTCAGGACGTCCCCCACATCCCTCGAGCTACCCTCGCTCCTGCCTCCAGCAGTGAAGCCTTTGCCAACAGTATGGAGATGTCTGAAAGCCTTAGGAAGAAAGAGCACAGTAATGGACTGGTGAGCACCCCCTAAACTCAAAACTTCACCACATCTTTATGGTTGATATAATTTTATAAAGCAGGGAAACAATCTTTAGCTTACAGTGGGCTTAGGTTCACATTTAAAGATGATTTTCAAGATTTCAGAGGCATCTAAAGATTCATGTTTTCCATCATTCATTTACTTAACGATGCTATGATTAACTCCACTGCACGTGTCTGGATGTCCCATATGATAACTTTAGGGGGAAAATGATGTATTTATTATTGTATTTATTTATTTATTTAACCTGACAAAATGTCAAACCGATTTGACTCAAACCGATTGCTTTGTGTTATTGTTAAACTGAATTATTAGAATGTTCCACTGTAAGCTAGAGTTCCCTGCTATCCTCACACTAATGCTGCATGTTTCTTGTGTTTCTCATACTAACATTAAAAACAGCGTCATCGATGAGATGATGTCACTTTAAGATACTAATCAACCAGACTTGAGTCTATTTACAAATCTTTTCTGTGCCTGTCAAGCTTAACTAACTCCACATACTGTCTCAATGCAACTAATTGTGTTTTCTAACAGTTGAGTTTGTGCTTAGCTTGTTTATTAGAAGATGAACTCAGCAGTGAGCTGTTATTTGAGAAAACTAGGGGCTAGAGTTAGAGTTTTTGTTAGGTAACTCAATGAGTTTACATTTTTTAAGGGTGCATTAGCTGATAAATATACCTTTTTGTGTGTGTCTTTACGTATATGTGTGGTCGTTGTGATGTGTTTGTGGAATCCCTTCACTTCAAACACTGTAGAAGATTAGAGGAAAGGTAAGTTCTCAGCAGAGTGTTTCTGCTACTGGTTTGCATCAAGTACTCAGTACTTATCTAGCAGGGGCAGTATACTTTAAACTTGGTCAAATTTAGCCTTTTATTTCTTTAAATAATCCAATCATGGATCTGGAAATGGGATGTTACACTTATTAATCTGATTATGCTGCTTCGCTGGACCAGCTCAAAATACAAGTAAGGACTTCCCATACCTAGATGTTTTCCACTTTTTTTGGCTTAATAAAAAACAACAAAAGTGAAAGACAACTTCTGCATAAACAACAATGAAAGTATAGAAGAAGAACTAGATGATGAAACAACTTGCTTGATGCGAGGTTGCTATAGTAGAGTTTTAGGTTTGAAATTTTTTTTTGTTTAAGTAGGTAATTCTTTAATTAAATTAAATTTAATTAATTTTAATTTAACTTTATCATATTATTTGTGTCTATAATGTTATGTCTATGGATACACTGATCTGAAGCATCATCTGTCACATCAACAATAGGAGATTCTTTATGGTTCCCAAAGCTCCATCTATTGTCAGGGAGTAAATTTGCACTTTCATCTCTTACAACAGTAAACTTCTTGGTTCGTGGAGTCCTTTAGTGTGTGTGATTTGAGCTGTGACAAACAAAATGTGTACTATTTTTGTATTACTTTGTCTTTTGTAATTTCGATGTTTCATGGGCTTAGAAAGATTTTATTTTCTGTCAGTGTAAAATGTTTAAACAATTATAAAATAGTTCAGAAAAAAAAGAGTTCTCTCCACCATGGTTGGTGCCTTGGGCAAATAAATAAAGAAATAACAATAGCTTTTATTCATATGACCACAACATGAACGGATTTGCCTTAAAGGAAATTTGATGTCAAAATTCCAAGCTCAGGAATATTCTGGATGAAAGACTAATTAGAGCACCAAGTTTTTGAATATTTTCTACTGAAAAGAGCTAAAAATGTGGAAGTAGTTGTGCAAGTAGCCCATAGATCTAGAGCGACTGTCCCGAAGTTAGCCGTTTAAACAAACGCACTTTAACAATACAAATATTACATTATGAAGCGATAGTTTTTACTTACTCTACTGATGTTTCAGCATCTGAAATACCAACGTGTCTTAGTTTAAGGTGCTCGTGCATAACCGTTGTGTTTCATGCCATAGCATGCAGCTCACAACTTCTAAAGTGCGTTTAATGAGAAATGACTCCACACTTTAGAAGATTTTGGGCACACGCTTGTTCCTAGAACGACACTTCCTCCATTGTGCCGGCGGCTGTTTATCTATGTTTGGTCTGTATCTTGGTGTCATCCAACAGCTATCACATTGAGCCCCCTTCTTTCTGAGATGTGTGTGTTATAATTCGGCTTACTTTTACTTTGATTTTTTTGTAACAATTTATTGTCCAAAAGCATACAGGACAAAAATAAAGATGAAATTGAGCTCCACTGGAGAGAACCTCACAGTGACTTTAGATATTAATCTGAAACTAAATCTTGTGTCGCTGAATATCCTGATTAATGAGGAATTTTCTGAAAGTATAGCTGATGTTTTGATAACTATTCACTTTCCATCTATTCACTTAAAACACATCAGCACAAAAGTGTGTTCTCCCCTAATATTTTGTGTGTTATCTAAATACTAGCAGATTTATTGTTTGTTTTCTGATGTACAATAAGCTGTATTTATTCTTAGAATATTCCTTTATATTTTACTTCTGTCACATCTACATGCATGCTACATGATTTTGAATAATTGCCTGTTTTTCTCTGCATGTCTTGACTTGGATCTGTGTTGGGCTCTTTGCATGCCATTGTTAGTTCCGCATGAATCTTTCTGGTTTGATTTTCCCTCATTCGTCTGAATGCAAGCAACGTTTGGCTAAATGTACTGTGGTACTCATGGTTGACATGTCCGTGACTGATAGAAATTGTCGTCTTCTGCAGACGGGATCATATAATCTCAGAACTGATGGCTTGAAATCCTTCAAGGACCCTAACCCTTCCCGGTACTCTTATCTGGTGGGTCACGAAAACCCATACTTCATACAAGGGGACGAGAAGCGATGAGGAGAGCAGGAAGCAGAAGGAATAGGATGAGGAACAAGTGCAATAGAAACATTGTGGAAGACTTTGGTGGGAAATGTTTCAGGGAAAATATCACATACACTGGATGTTGAAATGCCGTTTGAGAATTATGTTTAATTTGTTTTTGTTGTTTGAAACTTCCTCACATACAGACATTTGATACATTCTTTATATATCTGCTGTGAAATCTTTATTGGCACATTACTAAGCGCCAATCTCCTTAAAAGAATGTTATGGTAACTCTGAACATTTTTAATAGGAGAAAAAGCATGAGATAATAAAGGAACCTCAATGTCTAAAATTGCCCAAATGTGCCCAAATTGGGCTTAAGTCTAAGATGTGGAGAGATATTTGAAATCAGGAAATGGCATGAATTAGCAAATAAAAGAGGGCCATCAGTTTAGTTCCATAACATAAACGTTTGGGAACATTACAAGACCTGATACGTGACTATCATAAACTCTTGAATGGTGTTCGGTTTCAGGTTTCATCAAAAGAAAAATGATTTATTTTATTTATTATAACTGTAGGTTCATTCTGTCTTCATTCATAAATCACACATAAACATAAAATTTTACATTTTAGTATACAATTGTATGATTGTGTCAACTAAAAGCAATGGCTTTTACCCTGTAAAAGTAACAGTAACAAAAACACCACACATTATTTATTTTCTAAATGTGAATAAATAAGGTTAAAGTACAATCATTTAAGTGTATTTGCTGTTTATATCACTTGTCTCTTGGCTAAATGTCTTGATTAAGTGAATTCAAATCTCCAAAAAGCAATGGGTCCTCCAAACTCACAAGCACTGCCAATAATATGAACACCACACAAGCGTTAAATCTGAAACGAGGGGTTTAAAACTATGCCACCATTTGTGCACAAAAACTGAAAACTTGCACAATCACAACTTATTTTCATGAAAATGGAAAACAATAGTCTTTTTCATGCCATTAAATGCTCGTTTATGAGTTGCTAATCTCTTATTTTGGGAAGAGCTTAGAGAATGGTCAATGAAGGTCACAGGAGTATGCTTCTCAAGTGAGGTATCACAACCACATAGTCACACTCACGTAAGAGCACTCATAAGCATTGGTCAATTTCCTCCAATAAGTTCAGTAAACATGCTGTACATGTTTTTGAACCCGACTTATCCACTGTCCCAGCTAACAGGGAATGTGCTCGTAACATTTTCTAACGTCTTTTTAAAGGTTTTTTAAATGTTAGCTCATAAAGTTTCCAAAAGAACGTTCTAGTAACGTTATAATAATGTTAAATTAAATTAATTAAAAACATTGTCTAAACAACATGCTCAAAACATTCCTATAATATTTTATTTTGAGTGATTAATGTTCTAAAAAGTTTTAATAACCTTGAGAGAACATTCATAGAACGTAAAAAAAAAATGGACAAACTAACGGTTTTGCAATGTTAGAGGTAATGTTCCAAGAACGTTCTTGTAACATTAATTTGTTAGCTGGGGTAGAATATACAAATGATATTCAGGAAGCCAATTACCTTCTTATAGAGAGATTGCTATGCCATAAGCCGCCCCTTTATTTTTTATTTTTTTACGTTTGTTTTTTTTTTTTTTTTAATAAAAGAAAAATGTAATCTATGAGATGTTTATATTATATTTACCCAGGATGAAATGCTATTTTCCTATACGTGCATTGATTGGGTTCTTTTATTGTTGTTGTTGTTGTTGTTTTTTTTTTTTTGCTATTTAATGTCTTGTACGATTTAAACCTCAATAAGCCTCTCACGATTCTACATCTTGCAGATGTCGCCTCTGATTTGAATAAATTTTTTTTAATTTTGAATCGATGTAATAGGACATAGATTTTAATTTCACTCTTATACTTTAATGTAGGAATGGGAAGAGTTTAAAGTATATTTTAGTCAGTCTATTTCTTAAGTTATTGCACTTTTGAAGGAGAAAGCATGTCAGGTTTAGGGTTTTGCGTTAGTTGGAGATATCAGCTGGAAAGCTTTCTGTACATTCAGTTATGATGTCATGTTCAGTCTTTTCCCAAAGAGTTCATTTATTTACCACCGGAAGTAATTCTCAGCAGCAAAACCAGATTTTGTGCCTTTCTGAGGTGTGCTCTTTCAGAGAGCAGAACTAAGTAGTACACTGAGATCATCACGTTTCCTCCGTCAATGTGCCAATCCTTATATTTATTGAAATCAGGTATTTATTCAGCTTTTACATACAGTGTATAGTATATCTAAATGATTTATTTTGTGCATTGGGAAGTTTTCTATCTGTACAGAAAAAGAAATGCTCTTTGAACAGTGGTTCATGTTTTGAAAAATAAAAACATTAATATAAAGATTCAGTTGCCTAAATTTATTTTTTTTTTGTTTCCATGTTGGGATTGGTAAGTTTCACAGAGTGTTACACAATTGCATTTTACTTTCCCATTAATTGTGTTCCCTTATGTAAATTGATATGTATTTATTTTCTCTCAACAGATCTTTAGGTCTAATAGAAGTTAGCTGTGGCCAGAACCTGCTGAATGTCTTTTAGAAAATCCAGTAAATAGCAGACATCTATGATTCATCGTATGATTCGTATGTTTTTCCCCAAAAATTTGTATTCAAATTGTTGTATTCAGCACAGAAAATGACTGTTTACATACTAATTGACCCTAAAAATGTCATTCTGTGCATGTGAGTGTAGAACATTGGTCTCGACTGATACAAATGCTTTTGTAAAGCAGATCAGATGTAACAGACATCTTTGAACGAATGAAGCAGAGGCTCAAACAATCCTTTCAACTCTTCATGACCTCTGTGGTCATTAATGAGCTGCTTGCTGAGGAACACCCTCATGATTTACAGAACACTGCACCAAACAGTCTTTCTTTAAGCCTTTCAGGCTGATAAATCCATGATTTTTTTGTTGTTGCCGTTGTTCATGATTAATACACCCTTTTAATCCATATAGCGATCAAGCATATTTTACCCATACCTAATTTAGCGAGATTATGTATGGGTAAATCATATTTGAAGGAAATGTTTGGAATGGTTTGATTAATTTTGTAACTCAAATTAATTTAGCTGTTATTCTGTACATGAACAGAATTTATTTTGTATATCTAATTAAAATTCAGGGCAATTTAAATTTTAAAAGAACTGATTACGAATGAGACTAAGTAGCACTGACAAATATCATTACAGATTTTCTTTCTTTCTTGAACAAATCAATCTAAAGTATATTAAATTAACGCTATTCTGTTCTGGTAAAATTTAGGTAAAAGCAAACCAAGATTTGATTACTTTCAGAAGAGGGAGTTGTCTTATTTTGAAAAGCCTTTCTTAGATCAGGACAGCTTCGTGGATGAACAACATGGAAAAGGCAACATGCAAACATGTTAATGTGCTCCTCTCTGCTGGCCTGCTGTGGTCCAGAAAAGAGGAAAGGAGGCGGGGGTGGGGATTATGGGAAAGAAAAAAGCCTTCTTTCTCTTACTCTTTAGAGATCAGGCTTTCAGAGCTGCTCAAGTGAACACAATTGTCTGATAGACAACACATATAAGCTTCATAGAGGTGCCCTTAAGAGAAAACACAGGCCCCAAACAGCACTCCTCTTCTTCTGTGTCCTGACCAAAGCAAAAGCTTGGTTTAAATACATACCAAATAAATGGAGTCCATTGTTGTAATCGTATTTGCATACATTTTTGTTTTTGTAGTTTGTAGTTTGCTTATTGGAACAATTGCATTTCAATCTAAAACTCTTTTGTAAAGTGCATACCTTTTGGTAAATGTGATATATATATATATATATATATATATATATATATATATATATATATATATATATATATATATATATTCATATATATATATATATATATAGCGAAGCAATGAAGCCAAACTTCGTCAGGTGAATTTTGAAAACGCAAATATCTGTCTTGATCCATAAATTTATTGATGACTCAATCTCAAAACGTGTGCCAAACCAAGCAGCTTGTGAAATATTCAGCATACTTTACTTTATTAAATTTCAATTTACTAGAGCTGTGACCCTTGAGAAATGTAACATTTGATATAATGTTACATTGAAATATATTCATATATATATATATATATATATATATATATATATATATATATATATATATATATATATATATATATTTGATATAATGTTACATTGAAATATATTCATATATATATATATATATATATATATATATATATATATATATATATATATATATATATATATATATATATTTCAATGTAACATTATATCAAATGTTACATTTCTCAAGGGTCACAGCTCTAGTAAATTGAAATTTAATAAAGTAAAGTATGCTGAATATTTCACAAGCTGCTTGGTTTGGCACACGTTTTGAGATTGAGTCATCAATAAATTTATGGATCAAGACAGATATTTGCGTTTTCAAAATTCACCTGACGAAGTTTGGCTTCATTGCTTCGCTCTTCCGAGCAGAAATACAAAATAATGAATCATTATTGAATACAGAAATATTTTTTAAATGAATCAGTGTTCTGTAAAACAACAGAAGTATAAATACAAATGCCTGTTTTAAAATAGACAATCAATTTAAAAGTACAGGTAATTTTCTGTCAGTATATTCATTTACATTACATTTAAATTCATGCATTTGGAAGACACTTTTGTCTAAAGCGACTTACATTAGGGGAGAGACAATATGCCGTCTGTTATTCTCCAATTTTTACTGATTTTAATTTATTTATAATAATTTTTTTTTACAGTGAAGAGGGGCACAGCTCTAGCAGCTTTAGATTAGATAAAAAAAGTATCTTGATACGCATTCCCTGTTTGTGTGGTGCATGTTTATGTTTAGCTAAACATCAAGTGCAATATTTAATTATATAATTATAATTATAAATATTATTATAATGCTAATCTCAAAGTTTAAACATGCAACATGCAAAGTTTTAGCCATACAAGTTTTAAACATGCCACAAGTACACAAATGTTCACATAAATCCACAATTAATATAGCTACTGAAATAGCCACATAGTAAAATGTCTTGTGGCTGATGATTGAACAGAAATTCTAATTAAAAACGACACATTCTATGTTTATTCATATTGACCACAAAATATCCATAGTATAATCCACAAATGACATTTCATTATCTAATATTCTTCTTCATATGTTGAATATTTACAGAATCACTATCATTCAACTATCATTTACCATATAATTCTTTTGAGAGATATATCTCATAATTATGACATACCCTCTCCCAAAAAAAGAATTTGGTGAATGTAATGAGTTTCCGTAGAAACTAGCATGAGTAAACCCTAAATTAGCACTCGCGCTCTGAAAGGAGAACAGAAAGAGGAGGAGGGGATGGGGTGGGGGTGGAAAGAGGAGAGGAGGGTGTGTGAGAGTGGATGGGAAAGGGACAGAAAAAGGAGCGACAGACGGCAGGGGCGGCAGCCGGAGGAGGGAAGACAACAGCGAAAGGATCAGCAAGGCATTGGAGAACCGTCTGGGAACCACACAGATCCAAACGCACCGAGAAAAGACAAGAGAGGAAGAACAAGTCAGAGGTAGGGGATGCTCTTTTATCATCATGCTTGATGTAGTGCAGATATAAACAAAGCAAGGCCCAGCAGAAGCCGAGCATTGCACTGTATGTATTAACAGTGAGGTAACTTCTCATATGAGAGGGTCTTTTCCTCTCAGTGACATACATTATGTGCAGATCCAAACACTGCACTGCAGATACCGAGAGGAAGAGACTGATGAAGAGCTAAAGGATGCATTAGGCATCTTGGGGGACAGAAAGAGAAAGTGATGCTTTCACAGCTCTGGTGAGGAACATGCTAATGGGTTTGCATTATTGCTGATGGGAGGAGATCCATTTGTTTATTATTTTTGAGAGATGCACATGTCAAAGCAGCAATGGAAGGGAAGCTGAATTAGGTCAGGATGCTCTTGATGTGTTTGAATGCAGACGATGGAAAAGTGAAGAGCTATTTGTAGAATAAATAGAGTTCTGTTCATCTTCTAACAGGTGAAATTAGGAGTCCTTTTTGAATATTCATGAAGGTAGCTTGATTAGTTTTTGAGGGTTTAGTAAATATTACACCTAAAATATGATCTGAATATGTTCTGACAATGGCACTATGTGGTGTATTCTGGTTGAAAGTGTTAAACCTGGTTTCAAACCGAGACCTTAAACTACTGTTTGTGTTTCTAGTGTGTGTGTGTGTGTGTGTGTGTGTGTGTGTGTGTGTGTGTGTGTGGGTGTGTGTGCGTGTGTGCGCGCGTGTGTGTGTGTGTGTGTGTGTGTGTGTGTTTAAATTAGAGACAAAATTGCTACCAAACAACCTAAAGGCTGCACTGTTCATAAGATCCTGACTACTAAGGTAGTAACATTCTTTATAGGCAAGGCAAGGCAATTTCATTTATATAGCATGTACATATTGTCAATTCAAAGTGCTTTACAGAAGAATAAAACCGATTAGAGATAAAACAGACAATAAAATAAAATCCTTGATTAAAAAGCAATAGACTAAAGAGAAGACATTATAAGCATTAAAATTCTTTGAAAAAGAGGATAACAGAAGTTTAAAGCACAGCGCTGTTCGGACAACAGTGCTCAGTCTGTAAACACAGATTTAAATAGATGAGTTTTTGTTATGCGACAGCATAGTAACTGAAAGCAGACTCTCCCTGTGTGGAGCAAACCAAAAGTAAATCTAACTGATTTGAACCCATCAGAGAGCTCTGTTTAGGATAGACAGTCAGAAGATATGTTATGTTATATGACTTACAGACAAGCAGAAGCACATTTATACATTTTATTTGTTTCCAATGGTAATTAAACCCAATGGTATCTACAATTAGATTTGTAATATATATTTTTGCTGGTTTTACAACTGTTCGACATTTTGTAAATCTCTCAATGTTTACGTTCAAATGCTCTTTTTTCATTTTCTGGCGCGGCTCAGATTCTTCATCTGCACCGGATTAAAATACATCTTTTGGGAAATAAAATCCGCTCATATAGCCTCAGACATGCTTTTATCCCTGTCTGTGAAATCCTCTCTGGTTCTTAGATAAACTGATTGAAACATAATTGCAGGAGGTAAAGTGAACCATGCATTGTTAGAACCATCTTCTTCGTCTGGTCGCTCCTTCAACATTTCAAATTCTTATCTGAGTTTATAATGAAAATTGCTATGAGGCGAAATGCTGATTATTTAGAAATTTTTATTCTCAATATACACATAGAAGTCAAATGGAGAAAGCCAAAAGGAGAGATAAAAAAAAGAAACAGTTTCAAAATTCAATCCAAAAATGAAAATAGCTCTTAGATATCCTAAACAGAAATAGAAGATATTCTTTGTGGAGCACCAGAGGTCAAATAAGTCCCTTTCTATTAAATAGTTAAGCCTTTTACAAAGTTGATCTGCATGTGTTCTGTAATTTGTTGAGAATCTAAGCTAGTCATGTGTTTTCTTTACATTAATTCAATTTCCTTATAGTTATTTATTATTTTATATTTAAAGATAGCATCAAACTATGGATTTAAATAAAGAGTGCAATTTTTTATGTGCACAATTTTTAAATATACACCCTTACTATTTTGATTATTAACAGCTAAAATCCAAAGGGTATGAGTTCTAATTGGAACAACAACAAAAAATACATAAAATTGTTCATACCGAATGTACTCCTTTGATTTGGATTGAAGATCTTGCATTAGTAAAATAAAATTTTTGCAAATTGCATTTTGCTCTGATTGATAAAATGGTCTTTTTTGCTTGAAAAAATCTGCTAAGTGATGCTAATTTTAATTTAATTATATTGTATTAATCGCCATTCTTTAATCATTAATCCGCTTCCTAGTTAAAGATGTTTCCTCTTAGGAACTAAAGTTGACAATTCAAAACATTATCTCTAAAACAAACCCACTACTAGACCAATAGTGCCTAGTCAATATTTTGATACTTCCTCTTGATTGGCTTTTTTTTTTACTGAACAGGGATCACCATATCAGTCTGATCAAAATCTCTTTAAACCTTTTTCCATCACATACAACACCTCTAAATGTAGTTCTTAAGTCCGTTATATAAACCATTACCAGAACAGCACAGAGTGGTGATGACATCATCATTATAGCAAAGGTTATAGTGGATCGCAGTTATTGTGGTAACTTGAGCTCCCATGCACACTCAGTTGATAGTGTTGCTATCATCAAAGCTTCATGCTACAATATTTGCCTGCAGCTTTTTCACAAGCAGAAAATCCATCCGTGGCATTTGTTATTCTCAGAGTGCAACCATTCATCTTAGTAGCCAATTGTTAGAGGCAGATGTGTTTTGATTGTTTTTTCAGGCACAGTGGAAACTGGAAATGATATAACATTATCAGTCATACGGAACAGACGGAGATGCTCGGTTGGTTTCACAAGTGTGACTTCACACATTATATGTGAAATTTGTGACCTGCTTTCAATTCCTGGCAATCTTTTTTTTCCTCATTCAAAAAAATAGGTCCTTGGTTATTAGTTTTTATTTCATATATTTTTTATCTTTTTATATACCTTATCACCCTCCTCTCCTAAGTCAAAGCACTTAGAATATACGGTTTAACGCAAATTTTTCTAATAGACTGACTTCACATCTTATAAATATTTCATTTAGTTGTGATTTAACAAGCTACAGTGAGTGTTTTACGGTGCCATTTCACCAAAATTACTCAGCATTTAAGGAGTAAAGAGACTAAGAGTTAAAATTAACATATACTAAGAGTAAAACTATTTTTCTTAAACATTTTCACAGATACTGAATTGTAATGGCATAACAGAGAATTAAGTATTTATATAAATAATCAATTATAACTGCTCAAGGGTGTCACGGTGAAGCAGTGGGTAGCACAACCTTCAGCTAGAAGGTTGCTGGTTCTAGGCTCGGCTGGGTCAGTTGTCATTTTTATGTGGAGTTTGCATGTTCTCTCCGTGATTGCGTGGGTTTACTCGGGTGCTCCAGTTTGCCCGACAAGTCCTAAGACATTCGGTAAAGTTGAATTGGGTAAACAAAATTGTCCATAGTTTATGAATGTGAATGAATGTGTGTGGATGTTTCCCGGTGGTTTGGGTTGCAGCCGAAGGCCATCCGCTGCATAAAACATATGCTGGATGAGTTGTTCATTCGGTGGTTCATTCTGCTGTGGCGACCCCTGAAATTAAAAGGACTAAGCTGACAAGAAGATGAATAAATGAATGAATAAATGAATGAATAACTGCTCAAATGGTTCTAGCATTGACTGAGATGATGGTGGACAGTTCTCGACACAACTCTGTCATGACAAGCCCTCAAATGTTAGCTGAATACTGAATGTCAACATCAACGTCAACCTTTCCAAATTTTGGCTAAGAAGTAGTTTGTTTGGTGAAAGAGAAATGCAACATGAAGGTGGTAAAGCTATGCAAAGGCTAAAAGTGGTTGTTTTTAACTATAAAACTAATCAGCTAGTGACTAAATGTAGTCTGATTGTTAGCTACATATATATCTATAGATCTCATGTAGGTTTAACAGCACCGCAACCTTAATTAGCATACCATTAGGTAAAAATGTAAATTTCTTGAATGGGTTTTCCATTCATGTTTAACAAATGACACTCGTGCAGGTTGGGTTCTCCAAACATTTTTTTGTGTGCCAAAATTGTAGAGCTGTAAATAACTGAATATTTAATATATAAACCTAATATATGATAAAAAACGTAATTGTGTTGACCAAAAATATGAAGTGGTAATATACCGTTTGATAAACTAGAACTTGAAAGTGTGAAAAAGGTCTATAGCCAAATATTTCAGAATTGGGTTTTAATGTCTGTGAGATTATGGCATCACCTCAAGACCCCAGCTCAGAACCTGACCAAATTATCTCAAGTTTAATGTTATCCACATGTGTGTTTTCAACCAAATGAAAACTCTTTGTTGACACCACACAGTAAATTAAAGTAGGGGCCGATTAGACACCTTCAAATGGTGAAAGTCAAAATCTAGATGAGCCAAAAAACTGGTTGTACTGTTAACACATTATTGGTGTACAACCTTCGGTTTGGTCAGTTGATTCCAAAAACGCGAGGTTAACCTAAATGTGTGTTTATGTGTCGATGACATAACAATCAAGTTTTTTAAAGTAACTACTAAGGTACTCTGGATCCCTGCTCCGACTTTCCACAGAAGAGAACTGCAGTAAATGTTCTATTTTTGCTCTCTCCAGATGGATCAGTACATGTTCAAATGCTATTTCTGTTTTAATGACCTCGCAGGAAGTAAGGCAACTCTGAATATCATTAGGTTTCTTCCCTTGCTGAAGCCCGGTGCTCCTGGTGTTTAGCACACCCAGGATCAAATCAATCTTCTCTTGCAGTCTCACTATCTCCTACAGTCTAGCATTTTATCAGGTCTAACTGTCTTTTACACCCAGAGAAATGATTTGAGGTGTTGGCTCTAATTTAAAATGTCTGTACTTTGACTGAAGGTGGATGGAATATTATTGTCTAGTGTATATTGTTATGAGGAAGCAATGTCCAAAGGAGATTAATGTTTTTTTATTTTTACTTTTACTTTATTATGGTTGATTAACTTTTGGTCATGTGGCCATTTTTAGTCTGGTAAGTTCTAGGACTGTATTGCTAGTAATTACATTTAGGACTGAGCCATCAGTGGAAGTTTAGTTTCAATTTTTAGAATTATTTAATTTTCATCTGAAAAGTTGGTCAATGCATAACATTTTTAGTTATCGTGCTAACATTAGATTTGAATGCTGTTAAATAAAGATTATTCAGTTGATGACATTTGTTTAAAAATGAATGAAAAAGATCTTGTCTAAGTTGTAGAGATGGAGCTCTTAAGGATTCACTTAAAATCAAAAGGTTGTTTGCTGGGTTTACTCGGTTTCTGATCTGAGATTCTCATGCCTGTGTTTGTTGAAATCCTCTCTATCTAGTATTATTTCTGTAGAAATTATTATTAAATTCTGTAGAAAAAACATGTTAGTCTAAAGTAAAATAGCACATATTGACACAAACACATCAAATGAAATAGCATCTATTTTAACTCCAGCATCAAAAAGATTAAAAAGCATTATAAAAATAAATAAAAATGCCCGCCAACAATACTGCTGTGGTTGCCCTTTACTTCCATACAACTAATGGTAGTATTTTTGCTTTTAAGGTAAATCTTAAAAAAGAAAATATGTCTTTCCATGAAAGTGTAATGTTTACTGTAATCTGTTAATCTGTAATTTATCTCTTACACCTAACAATATAGAGTATACAATACAGGATAAATTAGTATGATAAACACATTTTTGAGTGAAGTGAATCTATGAAGACTATTGGCCCTCAAAACATTGAAAAACCTTCAGAACCTATCAGTTCTTAGATTCAAATGTTGTGTGAGATTCTTGTATTGGTTTACACTATTCTTATTTGAAAACATCTGATGTGCTAACTATATCTATTATAGAGCTTTAGGGGTATGTTTATGGTTAGCTCTCTTTCAGACTGAGTCCTCGCTGATCAATGAAAGAAGCTTTATGGGTATGTTTATGGTTAGCTCTCTTTCAGACTGAGTCCTCGCTGATCAATGAAAGAAGCCATGCCAGTCCTCTCTGCTGGAGCAGGTGTGCTGCACACAGACTCCCTTCCAAATAAACATACTTATTAATGTCATCACAGTGAGACTCACTGTTCTCTTGATATGCAGGGTTGCATGAGACGCTGGCTCTGCTGACTTCTCAGCTGCGCCCAGATGCCAATCACAAAGAGGAAATGGTCTTCCTCAAAGATGTCTTCAGTGAGAAGAGTCTCGGATACCTTATGAAGGTCTGCTAATGGGTCTATCATAAAAATTTGGTTCATGGGTCATCATGGATCAATTTGGAACTGTCATTTAAAAAAACTCAGATATATAACGTATTTGTAGTTTTTAATTTTCCTTTTCTTTTGAAATGGACGTCATGTGTTTTTCTAGATCCATGAGAAGCTGCGCCAGTATGAAAACCAGAGTCCCATACCAGTCCTGCACAGTGCTTCCACGCTTGCTGAAGATGTGAGTGCTGGCTCCAGTTTGTCAAATCACTGCGACACAGGCCAAGATCAATTGACTTTCATTGTAAAATATGAGACTAGGCTATTAATGCTGTTGGTGGATCGTTTGTCACAGCAACTTTCTACTTTCTGGTTAATTAAAAAGTTAAATATTACAAATGCTGTCACTGGGAAGTTTACTCTTTTTTTTTTTTTACCATTGACAATGTAAAATGTTCCTAAAAGGTAACCAAAAGTATTTTGTGCCTTAATGGTTCATATTTCTTTCCTTTGAAATGTTGCCACTCCACTGACAAGTTTTCACGTCTCCATGTAATTAAAATGTGTACTTAAAAATTGCATAAAACATAGAGTAGAGACTACACGAAAACAAAAGAATTGTCAGATCAAGCAATTCATATAAATGTTACGTTCTAGTTTAAAACCTTTGGTCTACTCTCATTGAATGGCAGGTGTCAGAAGAGCTGCAAAGTGGACCCATGAGTGTCGAGGAGAAAGAGCTGCTGCATTTGCTGACCTCGCCTCATCTCAAGGTATTCACAACACGGCCTCTGATTGAGATTCATTGAATACTGTCAATCTAACACAAACATTGGTTCATGTCCCTTGCTGTGTTCAGGCGGTCTTGTTTGTTCATGACACAGTTGCACAGAAGAATTTTGACCCTGTGCTTCCTCCCCTGCCTGATGACTTTGAGGATGAACTAGATGAGGAGTCTGTCAAGATTGTTCGCCTAGTCAAAAACAAAGAACCACTGGTGAGAGAATAATAGACATTCTAACCCCCCCACAATTGATGTGGTACTGTTTTAGTTCACTGACAATTCTCATAGTCACCCACACAAAAATAACCTATATAAACAAATGTGTTTTAATATATGGCATATAAAATTGGCTAGTTTCCTAAGTTATATGTACATATATGCACATATACTTTCCCAGCGATGGGTTGAGGCTGGAAGGGCATCCGCCGCGTAAAACATATGCCAGAGAGCATAATAATATAATATATATATTAGTAATCAATGTAGCAAACTACTATCAACATCAATGGACATGATAAAGTGCTATATTTATATAAATTGTTCTCTGCAAAATAGACATTTTTATCACAAACAATATCTTTGGCTTCACCTCATTTTAGGGTGCCACTATTCGGCGGGATGAGTCTACAGGGGCTGTAATTGTCGCTCGCATCATGAAAGGAGGCGCTGCAGACAGGAGCGGTGAGAGGAAGAAATTTCACTTGTTATTCCCTACTTGAGACCATAATTTTTCCCATCATAAATGTTCTTATTGAAGGGGTCTATATTTACAATTGAGCTTCACAATGAGCTCCCTTGGACATCTTCAAACATCGAACGAGTCTATTCTAATCTATGGTAGTCATATGCGAGTCACATGCTCTATGTTTTCAGAAACCAATGATAAAACATACAAGCTAACTCCCCTGACCACACCTCCCTCCAGTCAGGCACGTGCAGAGGGAGGTGCAGGGAGTGTTGAAGCAGCTGCCCAATTGCAACTTGATTCCCAAATTTAATTATTTAAAGTAATGTGAAAGAAATGAAAGAAATTCATGTTAAATCTACACTAATCTGTTATTACTAGTGCTGTCAAAATTAACACGTTAACGAATGTGATTAATTGGAATTGTATAACGTGTTAAAAAAATTAATGCAATTAACGCGGTTTCAGTTTTACCTGTTTTGTGTTGTGACGGACGTGATTTAAACAAATTATCAGTAGAACACAAGCATTTTTTTATGATAATAAGAAGGCACAGAGAATGAACACATTACAGCACGCGACACACATCATGCTCTTTGTGTGTCTGTGTGTGTGTGCGTTCGTGTGTGTCCACTGTTAAGGTATGCTTCATAAAATAATAATAATACGTTCAGAGTAGTGTAAAAAATGTAATGTAATGTAAAATACATTTTCTCCTGCTCAGTGACATTGTCAGCCTTGTGCCACTTGCAAAATTATGGAGTCAAGTCAGTCAAGAGGACGATCAGGCTGTAGTTAAATTCAAACATGATTTTACCTCAGACTATCTAAAAGGAAGGACAGCACTAATCTCACATGGCTGAAGATCACTACTGCAATTGTTCCAAGGTTTAAACACCTAAAGTTTATTCCCAAAGATGAAAGGAATGAGGCTTCCCTAAGCAAACTGTCAAAGGCAGAGAGTCCTGGAAAACAAGAGTCTAAAAAACCCAGTCTGTAAAAACAGCCCCAGAGAAGAGAAGCAAAAAGTTAATTTGGAGGATATTGATGGTGTCTTGCATGGAAGTTGTTTACATGATAAAACCTGTGTTACAAGTTAATCAAAAAAATGTACAAATAATCATACATTGAATTTAAATAGTTTCTTTGTCTTCAATTTACATTAATTATTTACATTTGTAGATTTAAAAAAGTTTCAGTCTTGTCATTGTGGTTTTTATCGATCGACAGCACTAGTTATAACCCATACGTTTCTATATTAGGCAGGTTGGATAAGACTACAGTGTTACCTCTTTAGAGGGTGACACAAGTTTAAAAGGTTAGTTCAGTTACAAACACTAGCTTTTAGATTTCCAGCTAGTAGCTTGCTAACATTAGCATCTTTTTAAAATAGTAAATTATCCATTAGAAATTTTTCATTGATGCAGTTATATAAATATCCTGTAAATTCTCTTTTAACTGTCTGTTTTGTATGCTTTTAGTGTTTATTCTCTGTTCAGCGCCCTGAACAACAGAAATGCTGCAGTGTGGCACTAGACAAATAAACTTCAATTTGATTTTTTATTTGATAAAGCATGTTTAGATACATCGGTTGTTTCATTTTATATATTTTTTTTCAGGTTCAGCATATAACTTATATTTTTGAGTTCTACCCAAGCAACAGATTTTGGCAGATGAATGGCAAAATATTTGACCCCTTTTTTATTTGAGCACTTGCCACTCACAAAGGCCCTATTTCAGGGATTGCAATCCATGTGCTGTGTTCTGATATCTTTGAGCGGAGCAATCTTTTGAATTGCTATAGGAATAAGCTGTAGTTATGATTGAATGAATCAGCAAATTATCTTCTCTCTGCAGGTCTGGTGCATGTCGGGGATGAACTGAGAGAAGTCAACGGCAGCTCTGTAATGCACAAGAGACCTGATGAAATCAGCCAGCTACTGGTACTTCTTGACCCAGTTCCCTTTCATTTGTCTTTTTAACAAATGAAACCAAAAACCTAAGTCTACCATAATTTACTAAAGATGCGCGTTGAATGAATTTGATTCATTTTAAGAGCAGGTTACAAACACGCATAAAAATATATTTTTTTTAGTCATGCTTTTCAGGTTCTGCTAGTTTATCAATGTCTATGCTTTTTATTTACTTGATACTACAACTTTAATGATTTTATATTACATATAAATTCTTATTTACAGTGTAATTCACGAGTTCACTCTTGCTAATAACTGGCTAGTAACACATGGGTAATTGGCGATACATTTTAGAGGTGCGCTAGGTAAGCTGTCCGAGTGAGGAATCGGTATGGGCTCGTAGAATGCCCCCCATCAGTGGCGAAGTGGGGATAGTTTGCACAAACATTGATGTCCCGTATGTCACGTCTTATTGACTGGGTACGTAATAACTAGGTGAGACCATATGATTAGATGGTCAATTATCAGCCAATCTCCCCCTGAACCTGTTTAACATAATGTTTAACATAATTTCATCATATTTAAAAAGGCAAGTTAATCCTTTTATTAGTCTAGTTATACTTACTTTTGTTTTAAGCACTAAATTATAACACAAAGCTGGCCTTTGTGAATTTGTGAATGTAATATTCGAACCAGAGCGTCACGGTGGCACAGTGGGTAGCATGGTCATCTCACAGCAAGAAGGTCGCTGATTCGAGCCTCGGCTGGGTCGGTTGGCATTTCTGTGTGGAGTTTGCATGTTCTCTCCGTGATCGCGTGACCCACAAATCCAAAGACATGCAGTATAAGTTAATTGAGTAAGATTGTCCATAGTGTGTGTGAATGTTTCCCAGCGATGGGTTGCGGCTGAAAGGGCATCCGCTGCATAAAACATGTGCCAGAGGAGTTGCCGGTTCATTCCGCTGTGACGACCCCGAAAGGGAAAAAGCCGACATGAAAATGGATGGATGGAATATTCTAACCATGACTTTAAATAATTTAATGATCCAATCAGGTTTTGACCCTTGAATTTTCCTAGTTTAATCAAGATCTAGTATAATATTACTTCATTTCTAAAATTAATCTTAATTTTAAAATTTTATTTTCAAATCTATATGACTAGAAACATACAAAATACAATAAGAATAGTTGTTTTTCCCTCTGTAGTCTCAATCCCAAGGCTCGATCACACTGAAGATCATTCCAGCGATAAAGGAAGAGGACAAGCTGCAAGAGAACAAGGTGGTTGCCTAAAACGAATTACACTTTGTATTTCAAAATGGATTGAAGATCCTTTTCATCGATTTTTGTTCTTTTTCAGGTCTTCGTGAGGGCTCTGTTTGATTATACTCCACAGGAAGACAAAGCCACGCCCTGTCAAGAAGCCGGACTTCCATTCCAGCGTGGGGATGTACTGCAGGTTGTCAGCCAAGATGATCAGACATGGTGGCAGGCAAAAAAAATAGGAGACTGCAGTCTGCGTGCTGGACTCATTCCTTCCAAACACTTTCAGGAGAGGTGGGACAAAAAAAGCTAATAAATTCCTTTATCTAATAATGAGCATGTTCTTGTAGCTGACCTGCCATGACAACATGGTACCTCCTCTTAAACTAAAGTTCATATAAATAAAAGTGAAACCTGTTAAAGATTTTAAAATCCAATTAAATTTGATCATATCTCCATATTTTCACAGAATTGTTATACAACAACACTGTAGGATGTCAGTATTTTGTTGTCAGCTTCCAAAACAAGTCAGTTCCTTATTTTTTAGATCAATGGAATTTAAAACTAATACCCTGATAAACAATTACATAGAAAACCATATATAGCAGGTTTTTTATTAAGTCAAAGCTTGACAACAGCAACACTACCACCACCACAACAACAACTACTACTACTAATAATAATATTAATAACTACACAGTTTTAAAGTTTATAGAGCAAACTGTATGTTCGCTCAAAAATGATCAGGCTTTAAAAGTTATATAAAGCTTCAGCCAGTTGGGAACATTTCAAAGCCTGAAGATGTTTAAAGTTTGATTCAGTGTAAAGATATTTTAATAGCTGAAACAGTTTTATGTTTAATTAAGACATGTTATTAGTTGGAAAGAGAGTTCTGTGAAGAAGGTTTCTAGGGCAAAAAGCCTGGTTGCTGTGGAGGAGCCAGTGACATTATACAATGTTCCCTTTGTCAGTATAAATCATTCAAACCAACCCAGCTCTTTTCCTAAGCTGGGATATAGATATTTGAAAATGGTTGCTAGGGTTAACACACTGGTTGCTATGGTTAGGTTGGTGAGATAATAAAAAATTACCTTGCCACCATGACCAACATAACATAACCCAAACCCTGTGTCTCTAGCCTTTTCTACCCATGCCAATGTAAAGTTAATGATGAACTTTGACCCACCTCTAGAGCCCAGGGGTCAAATAATTTTGCACCTTGTTCAGCATGAAATTGCTCAGACTCATAAGTCTCTAAAGTGTTGCAATTTTTAAGTTTACACAATATTCTCAGTTTGAAGGCGTCAAGAAGTAGATCGCATCAGACATTTTGATGAGAATAATAATCATTTGTCAAAGATTGGTTCATCTTTTTTCCAATTGTTTAATTTAGAAAAAGTTACATTTTTAAACCTTTTGGCCACCTCTTATTTTAGAGTTTTTATTTTATTTTAAGTGTTCTATAAAAGACCTGCTGTCGGTCTGGTTGGGTTCACTGTTTGAAAATCATGTATGTGTCTGTTCTCCCAGGCGCCTGGCTTACAGAATAAAAATGGGCACCCTTCAGAGCTCCAAATCTCCCAAAAAGGCTGTCTGTGAGTATTGAGGGATTTCTTTCAGGAACCCATCAGATATTAATGAGCGTGAGTGTCAGGCAGAATGCGTGTGGTATAAGCTTGTGTGAAGTGTGCACGTGATTACTGAACTCCTGCCAAGCTCTTCATGTTCATAATCTAAAGCTGATTAGAGAACAGACACATCTGACTCTCTCTTTCTCCTTCTGCTGTATTACTTGGTTATTCAAATTCTTTAATGTTGTTTGTCACTGTTGATGACAATTAAGAAAGAATATAACAAAAAGCCTTTCTGACCCAGTCATTATCTTTTATTTCAGCGTGAATTAAGTCTGATATTCCAGTTTGTTTCATCATTATTTTTTCCTTCTCTTATTACTGCTCACACCAGATGATCAGGGATGTGATAAAGGTGGGTCTTCTAGATGCGAGTTGGTACTAACACACACATGGGCCATTGTGATTAGGAAATTAGGCCAATCGACACCTAATCTGTTTTAAGTCATAGTCTGAGACTGCAGCTTCTGTTGTATTTAGTTATGTAAAATTGCCCACAGGGACATACATATTTAACTTTTAGAAAATTATTATGCTGGACTACGTTTTTGTGAAACTCATCTGTTATACGTATCATAATACATTATTGACTATGTTTTCCCATGTTAATATGTTCCCATGTTATGTTTTCCAATGTAAATTGATCCTAGAGGTTTAGATCATCCATTTATGTCTTTCACTCCTTTTTCAGACATGTTTTTAATATATTTTCTCTTTTTGAGTTTTTTATTACAACGTGATCAACTAAAGTTTGATTCATCATAGTATATTTTATACCTTCTAAAACCCCTTCACAGTATTTTATAAGCATAGGTCACTACAGATCACACTTAAGGACTCTTCATGTCAACATTGGTTCCCTGTTAAAGCCTAACTTTATTTGAGTCTAGTCAATGACTGAGTAGTAGACCAGATGGGTCTGCTCGTATAAGGGCTTTAATCAGGCAAAGAGGATTTTGGGGTCCCTGCACAGATTTGGGGATAATTATTGTCATTTATATCTGGTGCTTTATTCAGATGTAAAAGCTGCAACCTCTAGTTTTTCTTTCGAATGCTTCATAGGAAGGGATGGAGTCTGGAGTTCATCATCTAACCACAAGAGACAATGCCAAAAAGTGAACAGATAGCTATAGACACCCTTGTTCTTCAATTTAATTATTAAAAAACTAATATATAACCTGGATCCAAAATCACAAGATTTTATTTTTAAAACCTTTTTTTTGGCGTGTTAAAAGTTTCAAGACTTGTAACACTGCATAATGTTTGGCTAAGTCATATTTATTATTTCGTATCTGATCAAAAAACTTCTTAACTATACGAAAGCATTAACTCTGTTTTTGAGGTTATTGCTTATTTATATGTTTTTGCTTCAGAATATTAATATCATAAACTAATAACTACTTACTTAAGGACTTTTTCCATCTGATACGTTTACTTAAGGCAAACAGAAGCAGAGTAAAAGTAGTCAAAAGTGCTCATACTTTATACACCTTCGATAGTCATTATCCAGAGGTGAGAGGGAACCTTTTAGGGGTTTGTTTCACATCATCTACTCTGCCAATATTCTTGTCAACAAGTAAAGCATCCAGAAGTGCGAAAACTTATGGATGAAATCCCTGGTATGTCAATATTTTATGCAATTAATAGTCCTGACTCTCAGTTGTCCAAAGAAGGAAAAATAAAAGGATTTGCCTCTGTGTAACCCTTGGATCTTGGACAGAATTTGCCCAATTGCCCACAATTACCGGTCCCATATACTAACACATTGCATCAGTTTAATGACTTTTTCCATTTTGTCGTTTCGTTGCTCTTTAGTTTAGGGTGAATACTGTTGAATTTAGTCAAAAGTGCCTCTATCGCCAGCTAGAATTTCAGTAAAAAACTCTGGGCTTGGAATGAGGCATAAACAAAACTTTAAATCCGTTATATGGAGTTCAAACTCAATCTGTTTTGTAAAGGATAACTCAACTTGTCAAAAAAAAAAAAACACTTGTCAGCTTCAGCAAAAATAGTTTTTTTTTTAAATACACTCAATTTCTTTGAGTGAATTTTGTCTCATAAACTCATGATTTTCTCAGCAATACAAGCCATGATTTTCTCACATGGATACTAACTTATCAATTTAAATTCTTCTGGGGATACTCAGTGCTGCTTGTTCATTCTTCCCAAAGATAGGTAGTTACTGTCTAAATATCTCCATGACTAAATGTAAGTAACTAAATTAATATTTGTGTTTATTTGTAAATGTGGGCCAGAGAGCAAAAATATAAAACAACCCCAAGCTGTAACCCTCTCTGTCTCGCCCAGACGATGGGTTGCCAGATTGACATGACACGAGACATACAGAGATTCAATATTACAAATAGTTTAGTTAGTTATGATTAGTTATGGTAACCAGATTTATGTTCCTGAGATTGGACAACTCGATGGAGGAAATACGTCACAACAACACAAACTGTACTCACAAACAAAGTGTCATACCCTAAATTGCTAAATGTAAATGTTTTGTTATTACTAATACTTTCAGTTATATTAGTACAGGAATGTAATAGCTTAATGCCTTAAATTATTCCATACTGCACCTTTAAAGGCATCACTTCCAAAACATAAATGTGAAAATATTTGAATAATAATATTTTATATATATATATATATGTTTTTAATCGATGAATGTGAAGGTTTAAAGACTTTAAAGACTTCAGAAGTATGTTGAGCTCTGACCATCTTTGGGTGCTAACGTATTAAAATGAGCAGAACTTGTTTTTCATCTTTCCTCAGAAGTATTTATATTGAAACATTAGCATCCTGTACTATCTGGATTTTTTTTTATGTATTTGTGTGAAGATTATGGCTTGTAAAATTAGCTTAAAAATTTAAAAAACATTTGGAGAAATACATGTTAACAACTGGAGTATTTCTTTACAAA
This sequence comes from Danionella dracula, assembly GCA_900490495.1. NCBI lineage: Eukaryota > Metazoa > Chordata > Actinopteri > Cypriniformes > Danionidae > Danionella > Danionella dracula. The sequence continues at coordinate 4,072,053 of UELW01000444.1, forward strand.
TCAGGTTGTGTTTGTTAAAGAAAAACTGACATTATTTGAGATATTGTGACATTTTTGGCACCATATAGAGCTGGGTTTTTTTTTTCATGTCAATTAAAAAAACTGTTTTAGTAGCTTTATTTCTCCCCAAAATCAGTTTAAACCAGGATTTAATAAAAGTCAGAAATTACTGTTCAGTTTAAATCAACAATTTCCTCACAGTAATTAACTTTACGTTACAATCCCTAAAGTAGCATTATATGGTAGTTCTATTTCTTCTCCATAGAATTATCCAATAGGCATTCCTGTTTAGGCCAACTTAATTCACACCAGGCCTTTATGAAGCTGCTTTGAAGCAACTGCTAAAAACAGTTCTATATAAAACCCTTATGATTCATTGGTTGACTGATCTACTGAAGTTTTCCACAGAAAAGGGTTAGCTTTAAAGAACCCATAAATGATAGACAGCTCTGATTGACAAATACTGTTTACTCGGTGTATTGAGACTCAGTTGCTGGCTGCCTTAACTCTGCCCTCCTCTTGCATTTAATGTTAATAATAAAGGAAGTTGCTTTTTAAGGGTTTTAGCTGTAAGTTCTTCAGCTCATCATTCACCTTCTCTCACTATCATTTGCAATCTAACTGCTTCCTTTTCTTTGAATCTCACTCAAAGAACATCCTCAGCTAAAAACAACCTGCAGCCCTTCCATCCTCCAGTGTTCTCAATGTGTGTCTGTGATCCTGCTTGTGTAAGTGCCCTCGCTCCTCTGCTCACTTCCCTTTCTCCCTGCTTGCTCCCTACAGAAGACTGTGACTGTGAGGGCTATTTCAATGGACAGTACATAGGTGAGAACCTGCATGCCAACTCCTGTACCCAAATGCCTGCCAGCTCTCGAGTGTACTGATGTTCTGCCTGAGCGAGCATACGTCGCTGAGCAACTCTGTGGCAAAAGTCCATAATGAGGGGAGGCCAGATGGGGGTAGAATTTGTCAGTGGATTTTTGGTCATAATCTTTCACTTTTACAAAAGCCATGGGGTGCATTGATTCCTGTCTGGAAGAGAGGTTTAGACATTTTCTTTTATGAAGCATATAGAAAAAATAAATGGAAAATAGATTTGCAAAAGTGCTTTACGTCTCATATCATGCTCCTCAATCGTACACTCATTGGGTTGACAAGTTAAAGCAATAGCTTCTCTTCTCCAAAAGGATTGTAGCCTACAGTACTATTCACACTCTTGGTCAAGGTTTTAGGAAATTTAAATTTTTTTAGATAAAGGTGCGTAAAGTGATCACCCCAAGGCAGTAAGAAGAACTAGTGTTTCCCTTTGAGCTGGAATATTTAATACATTTCTTATTTGTACATACATTTTTTCAGCTTAAGTAAATATTATAATTTTATTTAAAATGTCTTACAAAAGTAACACACAGAAAAGTACTTAATTTCAGTAATGTGTGTAATATTACTTACCTCTTATTATACATTCACAGCAACAAGTAACAACAAAAAAATTATATAATTTCTATTTCATATAATGGTAGAAAGGTTTCAAATGATAATCACTATTTAAGTCGATACCTTTTTCTACAAACCAAATTCAACAATAAATATCTTTTGACCATAATGTGCAAATATTACTTTTCTCATAATTATAATATATTTACATCAAAGAAAAAATAATTGATGATCAGAACGAGCCTTTTAAAAACATTAAATATTCACTCTTTTTTTTTTACTTTATATATATATATATATATATATATATATATATATATATATATATATATATATATATATATATATATATATATATAAATTTAAAAAAGTAAACCTGCAGAAAGCCAGGTTCAAAGCACATTATAGTCACACAGATTCTTAGCTTTAGCATCACCTTCCTCCCCTCAGTTAGTATGCTCCCTTACCTTGCATTCCTCTGCTGCCTTTGCTTTTTTGGTACTCTCCCCTAAATCCCTCCCACCTGAAGCCACTAGTCAGGCTGCTTCGCTTCTATTGGACACGTTGCACATTCCACCCAGCACGGTTGGCTGCGCGCTCACTCACGGACTGAATCAAGTATGTGATTTCTAATTTAATGTCATTTTCAGCCCTTCACCACTGACCCACAATCACACTCATGATTTATGGATCTGATTAACATTAAAAGTATTACACCATTAAATATGACAGGTCTCCATGATAGAAAACAATCTGCCAGTCTGCTTATTAAATACTAGAAATTATTGGTTTTTAGCTGTCAGAAAGCCCAAAGTATGCTAATGAAGGTATCTTGAACAGCACAAAACCTGAGCTGGGAATGTTTAAAACGTTGGTTTAATGGGAACACACAGAGCAGGTGTGTCCAAATCCAAGCCCAGCACATTTTAGTTTCATGATGGGTGAACCATAAATTGTGCAGAGCTCTGGCCCTTAAAGACCTGATTTGGAGAACCCTGATATAGAGGGAACGTTGAGAGAAATGAGTCCTTTACGCCATTAAGTTGTTGATGTTGGACTTTTGATATTCACATATTTAGGGGGCCTCTAAAAAAAAAAAAAAACATACAAATTTTTTTTTTGTCATTTTATTCAAAAGCTTTTGAGCTTTAAAATGTAGTATATCCTCCTGAGACCCAACCTATTATTTTATGTGCTCAATATATTTGAATTCATTTAAGCTGCCCTACTTAGTCCTGATGTGCTTAATAGTGGATGTGCTGCCCTTTACAATGTGTTTGTGTAGGACTCAGTGCTTTATAGGCAGGAAATCATAAAAAGTACACTTTTTTTATAGTATTGATATTTTTACTTACCGTCCTTTAGTTCTCAGGAAGAGTTGGGTACATTCTGTGATGAAAAAAAACTATTTTTGCCTATGATTTTACAGTTTGATCAAAAATCTAAAGATACCTAAAGGGAGGACATACAGTAGATGAACATAAAACAGAACGATTTATTGTTTTAAGTCATTGTTGTTTAAAAGCTATTGAAAAACAAAATGTCTGACCAAAAGTGTGTAACTTTCTAGACAGGCCCTAAATATTCAAATATCAAACGTTCAACGTCAAGCTAACTTAACGTTCTTTTACACTAACCTTTTTGTAGGATGTCTGTTATCAATGTACCAAAGCACAAAAAATCACGTCTCTAAGGCCAAAAAAGGGTAAGAAATCGCTGTATTGAAGCATTATAATCAAATTTCACAGTTGGTTTTAGAACGTTTTTCTGAGATACTTTGGGCTGAAACACAACGATTTTCAGCGGAAATTGTATAAACTGAGCAGATTGTCTTACTGCCAAATCCAAATCCCAATATTAACAGATCTTGGGTCAGTTGTTAAGGGAAGAGTGTGCCGTGCACCAGTCTGAGGTGGTCTAATGCACATTGTAGTCTCTTCGAAGTGTAATGCAGTGGCGCCCTCCTGTGGCCAAGTGTTCTCCTGGGAGTTTTACTCAGGTACAGTCCTCCCACCAACTTGTAAGGCCTGAAAAATAACGCACTTACATCTGTGATTGTTAAGCAAATAGTGATAGAGTATGATAAAACCTGGAGACCATAAAGAAGTTGAGCTGCAAACTAATTGAGGAGTTTGTTTAGTGCCAAATGATTAGCACCAGACCAGCTCAGCTTGGCTCCCTTTTTGAGGTCACATGCCTCCTTGCAGAGGAATGTTCATCTGTGTTGTTGTTTTTTCTCTCAGGGGCTCTAGTTTTTTTTAGTCTCGTAGTAAAAAAGGAAAAGAAAATAAGTGATTTGGAACTAGACTTTCCAGAAATTAGACCCAGTTAGGTGAACCTAGGCTTATAAAAAAAACACATAAATGATTCCAAGTTTTTTTTTATTCCTAACATTAATCATGCCCCCATAGATTGAACAAAGATAATTATACTCTGTGATAAAAAAGGAACTTTGTAGTTTCTAAGTTAACAGTATATTGTAGTTCTATTTTGACATAATATAAATGAGAAAAAAAATATTTTAACATGTTAAATGCATTTTAGACATCTGTTTATGAAGTGTCTTTGAAGCAATTGCAAAAAGCACTATATAAATACAAGGTTCAGTTTTATGTGATTTTAAACCTTATTCTCTTTTTTCTCTGTTGAATATGCTAGAAGGTATGGAACAATGGAAATCCATATGCATCAATAACCAATGCAAAGTGTGCAACAAATGCGAAATACTTACCCGGATAGTATATGCTTTCAACAGAAAAAAATGAACGACTGCTATAGGTGGAATAAAAGATGACAGAAGCCAAGGGTTTAATTTCTGAATTAAACATGTTCTGCTATTGCTTGTGATGAAGAGGTGGAATTCTTCATTAAATAGTTTGTAATGCTTTTATATAAAGATGCACTCATTTGATCAAATTAACTTTTCCAGCACGGATTGCTATTAAATGTGCTCTTGGTTTCCTCTCAGCTGGTTTGAGAAGAAGTTTTCGGCTAAGTCGTAAAGATCGTCGTGGTTCTACAGGAGAGGCCAACTCTTCTGACCAGTCGGACACAGAGTTCCTGACCTACGAGGAAGTGACGCGTTACCAGCAGCGGCTCAATGAGAGACCGCGACTAGTAGTCCTCATTGGTAAGAGACAAGGAACAATTAAACAGTGGCCTTTATTTCATGAATTGAGGAACACAATAAGGTTCATAACTGAAATAGGTAAAGGTATGAGAAATTATTTCTGATATTTAAAAGATAACACAAAATAGTCTGCATTTAAATGTTTGTTTGGTGACTGAAAGCTGCTCTCCAAACAGCACTGTGCATATGAACTTCTTTTTTTTATTCTATGAATTGTAATTATTTTAACGTTTTATTCTTTGCTTTTAAAAACAAATCTCTAATCTGCTTTATTGTCTGACTCCTCTCAGTCCTGATTTTATTCCTCTGTAAAGCACATTTAATGTGCTATAGAAATAAAGTTGCCATGACTTGCCTTAAATGGTTTAAAATTTAACTTTTCTGCTAATAAATGTGACTAGTAATAAAATACGAGACAAATCACTAACCATAACTTCAGACCACTTGTCTTTGTTGTTTTCTAACCTGTTTTCTTCTGCATTGCGATCTTTCTGCAGGTTCTCTTGGAGCTCGGATCAATGAACTGAAGCAAAAAGTTATAGCAGAAAATCATCATCGCTACGCTGTTGCTGTACCTCGTACGTCCTACTACATTTCCTTTTCAAAGTTTGCATATTTATCAGATAATTAAACTAGTTTTTGTTTTGTTTTTAGACTTCAAAAATGGTTTGTTAACACCGATGAGGGAATTGAATTTCAAATTCATTTTCTGCGAGACTAACAAAAATGTACTTTTTAATATATTTTACCCGCTTAGTTGGGTTCCCTTTTCTGAGGGATGCATGTTCATCCAAGTTTGAGTTGTTTTTTTTTCTCTGGTGCTCTCACAGTAAAAACAATATGAAAGTAAGTGATAGCATGATATTCTAGATTTTCCAGAAATTTGACCCAGTTAGGCGAACATAGGGTTATAAAACACATGAATGATTACAGGTTTATTTCTTCCTAATATTAATCTTGCCCCCATAGCTTAAGATAGTTATACTTTTTTATTTAACAAAAGAAAAAAGAAGCATTTTCTGTGTGACTAACACAGTCTGTTCTTTTCATGTGCCAAAACTGTTAAAGTGATGAGAAGAGAATCTTCAAGATGTTTTGAATTGAAGACTGCGAGGACTCATAAAAATTTAAGTTCATAGATTAATCTTTTATGATGAATACTGCAGAACCATTGTTTGCTCAATCTAATATTCATCCTGCCTTGTGTTGAATTATTTTTTGAAGAAAACTCTGATTAGTTTGGGAGATTGGGAGTGAAATAGAATTAGGTCTAGCCTGCATCAAAAGGATGAAAAGGACACATGGACAACTTTGAAATTACTTTTCATGCTCCTCTGGTGTGATGTATTTTATTTTATTTTTTCACCTTGAAAGCTTCGGTCTCCATTATAACTGCATGAAAAACAGCATGGAGCTTCAAATGCATTTCACACAAAGGAAAGAATGATGGTTTTCATGCACACAAAAGTGAATAAATGAAAAAATTTAACTATTACACCACTTCTTTTTTCTATGTCCTCTATAACAGACACCACACGACCCAAGAAGAGTCACGAAAAGGAAGGAGTGGAGTATCACTTTGTGACAAGACAGGCTTTTGATGCGGATATACAAAATAACAAGTGAGTACATGTGTGTTGAGGCCCTTTTTTGTGTTTCTTGTGAGCAGGTTTCCATCTCTAATGAGTTGCTTTTAGATTTATAGAGTACGGCGAGTATAAGGAGAATCTATATGGGACCAGTATAGAAGCCATCCGCTCTGTTCAAGCCAAGAACAAGATGTGTCTCGTAGATGTACAGCCGGAGGTAAATTAAATGTGTGGCATGAAAATTAAACAGATTAAAAACAATGTTGAAATAATTTCAACATAGTTGGTTGTGGCTCTTTATACTTTGAGCTCATAGTCTCAAAAGTGGTCATGCTGGTCCTTCCTTCATCTTTAGGGGGAGCTACTTGACTGTTGCATGTAACCAACTTAACGATTATGTAAGCACAAGAATCCCTTTCCACTTTTCCATCTATCTTCTGGTCATGTGATCCATCTCATGCATTTTTATTTGAGATTTTTCTGCTTCTGGCTCAAATATTACACAATGCATAATTTTTATTAGCGCATACTATGCCTAAAAACTGAATAACATCAAAATATGTTTCAATGAGTAATGAGAACATATCTTGCAGGTTTCAATTTGATGAATGAGAAATAGAAACCAATGCATAAGCAGAGTTTGAAGTTTTTAACTGGACAAAATGCTAGAAGTTCTAACTCTCTAAAACAAGGTGGCTTTGACTATGAGTACATTTCTTTTTACTTAAATGTGTTTATTAACAAACTGCTTGTAATTTCTCTATGCAACTACTAAAATTTAACAATCTGTTCTGATTGCGAGTGAAGTTAATACGTCAGTCAGTTCGTATTTATATTACATTTGAAAGGATCCACCTCTTTTGTGATAACCACAATTGTTTCATTTTAATCACTTTTCTCATTTTATTTTTCCCAGCCCTTCTGGCCTCTCTCCCAAACTCCCAAATTTTAAATCAAAAGAAAGCAAGATTTTCTGGTAAAACTTCAGATTACAACCCGTAAATTACAAGGTTATTAGAAGGTAAATATTAGTAATAACATGGTACTTCCCTTTAATTACATGCTAATTACAGTGTGCTTAATGGGTAATCATTCACAGTAACATCGTACTTTTAAAAAATATTTAGTAAAAACAAGTAAATTACCAGTAATAATAGGGCAGCAATACAGCCCTCATCCCATGTAAATACAGGGTAATTACTTAGTAACTACAGAAAACAAGCTCCACTTTAGATTAGAGCCCTCATCCGATGTAGTTACAGGGAAAATACTGTGTAACTACAGAGAAAGAGCCAAGGGGGATTAATTAATATATATGATAATGTTTATAGTAACGTCCTGAAAGTTATTTGAATTTAAGGAACTGCTTTACTTTTAGGGAGCATCCCAAAGTCACAAACATGAGTTGCTAATGGGGGTAGGCACCTCTGAGTAAAGCTCTTTGTATGATTTTTGTTTGCTTCTTCCTGGTTGCTTCAGTTCAACTGAAGGATTGTAAGGTTTATCTGTGACTTTAAACTTCTTTTAGGTTTAGTTCCAGTGTGTACAGTCTGTATCCCAGAATTTTTATGTAAAATAATAATGTAAGGTAATATACAAATATGATAAGATAATATTGGAATAAGGTGAGAGTGGGTAAATTATGCATGAATAATGTGTTCACACTGAAAAAAATAGTTGTCTCTGATCTTGTCCATGATCTTTCTGCTTGTTTTTCTTTGTATAGGCTCTGAAGGCGCTGCGCACAGCTGAGTTTAAGCCTTATATTATCTTTGTGAAACCAAGAATCTCAGAGAGCCGCAGGCGGCGCAGTGCTGGCACCTCTCCGGCAGGAGGAGAACACAGCCGAATCAGCGTGAGCCCTTCACACAGCTCTTATCAAGCCCGTCACACTTATTACCCCATCAATTTCCTCAAAGGAAACCTTTTTCATTTATCTACAAAATATGATATAATGCCACAAATTAATGCAGAAATGCATAATCTCTTTTTAAACTTGTACAGATGTTCAAGAGATTATATTCTAGCATTTGTTATGTTAAACCTCATGATTTTGCTGAACCAGACTTTACAGATTTTATCATATTTACATTTAAAGCTTTAACTCTCATAAAAATTTTGTTGCCTATAATATCACATATAAACTATTGCTATTATAGTGTCCAGATAAAGCCAAAAGAATCATACACAAATTAAAAAATTGTTTAAGTTATCTTCACTTAGTATACTTTTTTAATTTATATTTATAAGTTTTCAAAAGAGTTGAGCTAAACTGTCTGGTAAAGATAAAGTGACAAATTATATTATCCTAACTGTACATAAAACAGTTTTAAACAATAAAAACATTGTTATTTAGCTGGCGAATCTTAATAATGTTTATCGTCTTATCCATAAAGAATTGACCGTCTTATTCAATTCATCTCAGTGTAAAAATTTAACTTCAATATGACCATTTTAAAAAAGACAATGCTTAAAGTAAAATAATTTACATTTGAGTATATTTATTGACTTTGAATCTGTTTGTCAATTTGATCTTAAAACAAAACAAAAAATATTGGTTGGTAAAGGGTATTCATTCTTGTATTTTCACCAGTGCTAGCATGTCTAGAGCAAAGACCATCTTTGTCTCAAAATCTCGAAGTCGTGTAGTTTTATAGCAAATACATTAAATAACTCAGACAGGCATTTCTAAAATCAACTGAAGGTTTTTCTTTCCAAACATTTGGAGCGGCAGAGAAAATCAGTGAATATGTACAGACACAGCTTGATAATTCCCTTCTACACAAGTACTAGGATTTGTTTGATTTGATTGTATAAATATTCATGCGTTCCTCTGGTCTCCTTTTTCAGGACGAGGACTTACAAGAAATGCGCCTGTCAGCGCAGCAGATAGATCAACAGCATGGTCACCTGGTGGATCGTGTCTTGATTAAGGAGGACACTGCCAGCGCCTGCACAGAACTGTGTAGCATACTGGAGAGGTTGGAACGGGAGACCTTTTGGGTTCCTCTGTGCTGGATCAAACCCTAGGATTGAGCCCGGAATAGGTTCATTTCAGCCAAAAGTGATCAGACTCCACCGACAGCTGGTGCAGGTGCACTTATGTTCTTGAGCCGAACTGTCTTGAGTGAAAGGTGATGCAGAAAAGATGTTGCTGTGGGAGATTTATCGTCTGGGAAATTCCATCACAGAAGAATTTCTACTGGCATGAATTATCTAAATTGTTATTAATAACAACAATTTATTTTTAGATTGTTTCATTTGCACTTTCTTTTAGATTCTTTTCAAAGTTCAGTTTACTAACGCCCTCCTTATGATACAACTAGTTGAGATCATGCTATAATAAAGGCATTACACATTTGTGGCTATTAGAATTAGGTTACCATAGCAACAACATTGTTTCTTCTGGACTCTCAGCAATCGGGTTAAACATGGTGGAATGCTTTTACGCATTAGCTGCCACCGACCAGAAACGTACAGTTTTATCCCCAGTCTTTTACTCTAATTTAGAAATGCCAGGTTCTTTTGGAAGAGAATGATTGCTGTTTTAGAGGGTCATTCTAAACTACTATTGTGCCAACAAGTGGATTTTCAAATAGTGACAAACTTCTCAAAGACTTATTTGTCATAAAATTCCAGGCCAAAGCTCTTAAGCTGTGTAAATATGTATCTAGGTGTCCTGAACTTTAGGGTTATTAGGTGTAGTTCAATCGAGACAGTAACACAGAGGGGTGTGCCATGTTGACTGAAAACAAACGATTGTTTGAAACCATTATTAAATGGGTTTAGGACCGGGTTTAATGAAAAGTCCAGCCAAGACTTATGAGAGTTTGCATGTGCTCCCTGTGCTTGCAAGCGTTTATTCCAACAGAAAATAAAAACATGCATGTCTGATGAATTGAAGAGTGTTAAGTTAACCTCAAGGCGTGAGTGTGACCCTGCGATACTGCCAGCCCCACCAGGGTGTACTCTGCCTCTTACCAAAGGTGAGCTGAAATCCCTGCTTCCCTAATTTAAACTCAATGGGTAGAAAATAGATGTTTTAAAATGAGCCAGTAGGTGGCTCAGTCTCTGTTTGAATGTAACATTTCCTGTAAATTCTGGGTTGCCAGTGTTCCATCCTAAAATCCATCCCAACAAACATGCAGATGACATTCAGATGATGTCTGTATGACGTACTAGGTAAACTCATCCTTTTTTGTTGTAGCTCAGAGGGACAAATTTGGTGATGTTTACAACTGTTTACTGAGCCTCATCAATTGCACATTTCTTATTCCTACTATTTTTTAAAGAACACCTATGTTGCTTATATTTAGTAAATTATGATAATATTAGATAGCATCATAAACAGACTAAAATGAACATTTTGTTTTACAGTTTTAAATTATAGAATCATACAAGCAGCATGTTAGGTTTCACTAGCTGTGAATGCCAATGCACTAGAACATTTACAATTACAACTCACACATTTTAAACATTTAATACTGTTAATGTGCTCTTTTCTAATCTTTAGTCCCATGTGCATCATGAGCTCAAGCGTATTTTCCTGTATATAAACCTTGCACATATCTACATCTGTAGAACATTCTATCCTTTCTCAAAATAATGTATTTCTTCAAAATAGAAGTGGTCTTGATCCCACATCATCCTGGTTTTGAATGGAAATGTTTGCCTTTAATGAGCTGCCATTGTTCAGTGTCTCTCTACCTTTTATGTGATGTAGCCGACTGATCGCAAGTAAAGAAATATCCAAAAGACTTGTCTTTGTTGGTTTTAAGTGCTCCGGCACTTGTCTTATAATGTATAGTTTTACATAGAGTTCCTGATTCTGATTGGCTGAGAATGCAAGGGGAGCAGTGAACTACAGTCTCATGTAATCCTCTAGCTCTTTTAAAAAAAATTTATTGTCAGCAATGTTTTTTCATAAAGGAACTTTCTTGAGCAAAACTCATAGCATTATTAGTAGAATCTAGATAGTGAGATTAATTTAAAAGTAAATCTTCAGATTACTTGATTATACCGTTATTACTAAAAATGTCTTTGAATTATACACCATTTTGTTTGTTTTAGTCTGTCAAACATTCATGCTTTGGTCTCAAGCTGTTTTTCAGATGACTCTCTTAGTTCTCCTATTACAGGTTAACATTATAAATATATACTTTGCTGCAGGTTAAATTACCCTGGGCTCAAATTGACCCCAAGGAAAACCGATGTGACAAATTGTTTACAGGGCATTTAATATCATGTTAATATTATGTTTACAAAGTTTTCCCCATTAAATCAGGAAAAGTAATTACATTTGAAGCAAAAAGTAAGTCAAATATACATATGTACATATGTTAAGCACATTATGGAGTCATATTGACACCAAGAATAGATAATATTAGAGTTAAATACAGAAGTTGTTGCTGTGCTGGTGAAAAAGCACATTACAATGTGCTCACTTTATAGCTAAATTGATTTCAGTTAATGTAGATTTCCAAGTTCCTTCTGCAGTAACACTAGATAAAACATTACTCCGCATCACTTCATCACTTACAACAAAAATTTTATGTTGTTTGAGTAAAATTCACTTTTGATCATTTCAACATTTTTCATAAATTTAAAGAACCCGAGAACAGAAAGAAGTTTACATTTTATATGCTCCGTTCAGTATATCCAATCTTTAAGTGTTATGTGCAACCATAAAATCTAAGGGAACCAATTAAATCAGATTTTTTTTTTCGTAGACAAAGCTGTGAAATGCTAATGTAAACAGAGATTTACCTGGAGGGAGAAAAGCATCCAAACAGCTGACGCCAGAGAACTGATTGCTGGTGCTGCTGGGCAAGCATCAGAAATGCCACTGATTAATTTAAAAGTAAATCTTCAGATTACTTGATTATACCGTTATTACTAAAAATGTCTTTGAATTATACACCATTTTGTTTGTTTTAGTCTGTCAAACATTCATGCTTTGGTCTCAAACTGTTTTTCAGATGACTCTCTTAGTTCTCCTATTACAGGTTAACATTATAAATATATACTTCGCTGCAGGCAATCAAATGCAAGAGTGATTTCTTCCATTTTCAAGCTCTGCAGGCACATTTTTTCTGTTTCATGTGAGATTACCTTTATGACAGTTTGACAGCTGCTGTCCTGAAACAGAGGAGAAATAAACAATGTTAGATCTGTTAAATCAGAATGCATTACCTGACAGGTATTTGATGCAAGCCTTGGGAGAACCGTGTCCCCCAAAACACCATAAAAAACGATATCAGCTTTAATACGGCAGGGTGTTGAGGGTGATAAATTCCATCGAAAAGTCTTCAAGAAAACAGGTAAGAAACAGATTTTCTCAGTGGAGTCATTTTTTAAACATTGAAACCCAAACTTGTGATTAAATTAGAACAGAAAGCTGTCATGAGGGAGAGCTATGCTGTTCTATGTAAACATTTACTTTTTTTTAACTTTCAACTCACAGATGCTTTTAGCTATTGGGATCTTTTAGACATCATTTTAAGCTTGGAGCAATTTAGGAGGATCAATTTGATTTTAAGACAATATTATTGGGATAGAAGCTTGTGCATGAATGCAGCTTTATACGCCTTTAAACTGTAAATAGGCTTGACATATTGCACTGATTTGAATTGTTTTTTTTCTCTAAAAATAAATATTGCACAAATCTGAAATAGTCAAAAAGTAAACCATTAACATTATTACCATGAAATATGCTAATATTGCATAAGAATTTTTTTGAGTAGAACTAAATAAATGCTGTTGAAAAACAGTAAACCACAGGGTTTTGTTTGTTTTTAATAGAGTAATAATCATTTTACATTTAAAACAATTAAAAATCCACCAACCTCTAAATAAACCAGAAATACAGATTTAAGCAGCAATTTACCAAAAATATTTTCAATTTTTAAAACATTTCTATTGAAGGTTTCTGTAACAAAAAAAGTTAATGTTTTTTTTTTTTTCTCGATTCATGTACATATTACATTAATCTAGCCGCAGGGGTTTCTAGCCAGTGACTTCTGTGCCGGTCCCAAGCCTGGATAAATAGAGAGGGTTGCGTCCGGCGTAAAACATGCCAAAACCAAATATGCAAGTCATCAATTCGATTTCCATACCGGATCGTTCGAGGCCCGGGTTAACAACGACCGGCACCGGTGCTGTTGACCTACAGGGTGCCGGTGGAAATTGGACTACTGTTGGTCAAAGAAGGAGAGGAGGGAGAAGGATTCGTAGGCAGAGAGAGAAGAGGAAAGGCAAGAGTATAGGTCTGAGAATAGGGACTCTCAACATTGGTACAATGACCGGGAAAGGTAGAGAGCTGGCGGACATGATGGAGAGAAGGAAGGTAGATATTCTGTGTGTGCAGGAGACCAGGTGGAAGGGTAGCAAAGTGCGTAGTATTGGAGGGGGATACAAACTGTTTTACTATGGTGAGGATAGGAAGAGAAATGGGGTAGGAGTGATCCTGAAGGAGAAGTTTGTGAGGAATGTTTTAGAGGTGAAGAGTGTCTGACAGGGTGATCAGTTTGAAGTTAGAGATTGAAGGGGTGATGTTGAATGTAGTGAGTGGTTATGCTCCACAAGTAGGCTGTAAGCTGGAAGAAAAGGAGAGATTCTGGAGTGAGTTAGATGAGGTGATGGAGAGTATTCCCAGAGGGGAGAGAGTATTCCCAGAGGGGAGAGAGTAATGGTGGGAGCAGACTTCAACGGTCATGTTGGCGAGGGCAACAGAGGTGATGAGGAAGTGATGGGCAGGTTTGGTGTTAAGGAAAGGAACCCAGAAGCACAGATGGTGGTGGACTTTGCCAAGAGGATGGAAATGGCTGTAGTTAACACTTATTTCCAGAAGAGGGAGGAACATAGAGTTACCTACAAGAGTGGTGGTAGGAGTACGCAGGCGGACTACATCCTAAGTAGACGAGCCAATCTGAGAGAGATCACTGACTGCAAAGTAGTGGTAGGAGAGAGTGTAGCCAGACAGCATCGGATGGTGATGTGTAGGATGTTTCTGGTGGTCAGGAAGAAGAGGGGAGGAAAGATGGAAAAGAAGACCAAGTGGTGGAAGTTGAAAAAGGAAGACAGTTGTGAGGAATTCAGACAGAAGCTGAGACAGGCTTTGGGTGGTCAGGAAGAGCTTCCAGAGGACTGGGAAACTACAGCAGAAGTGATCAGGGAGACAGGGAGGAAGGTGCTAGGTGTGTCAGCAGGAAGAAGGAAAGAAGATAAGGAAACATGGTGGTGGAATGAGGAAGTACAGGAAATCATCCAGAGGAAGAGGCTAGCTAAAAAGAAGTGGGACATCGAAAGGACTGAAGAAAGTAGACAGGAGTACAAGGAATCACAGTGCAGGGTGAAGAGGGAGGTGGCAAAGGCCAAACAGAAGGCATATGATGAGTTGTATGCCAGGTTAGACACGAGGGAAGGTGAGAAGGAATTGTACAGATTAGCGAAACAGAGAAACAGAGATGGGAAGGATGTGCAACAGATAAGGGTGATTAAAGATAGAGATGGAAGGGTTCTAACAAGTGAGGACAGTGTACAGAGAAGATGGAAGGAGTATTTTGAGGAGTTGATGAATGAGGAGAATGATAGGGAAAGAAGGGTGGAAGAGGTGAACATTGTACAGCAGGAAGTTGAAAATAATAGAAAGGATGAGGTGAGGAACCCTCTGAGGAGAATGAAGAGTGGAAAGGCTGTTGGTCCAGATGACATCCCTGTGGAGGTGTGGAAGTGTCTAGGAGAGACAGCAGTGGAGTTCCTATCTAGGCTATTCAACAGGATTCTAGAGAGTGAGAAGATGCCTGAGGAATGGAGAAGTGTCCTAGTGCCAATCTTTAAGAACAAGGGTGATGTGCAGAGTTGTAACAACTACAGAGGTATAAAGTTGATGAGCCACACAATGAAACTCTGGGAAAGAGTAGTGGAAGCTAGGCTAAGAAGGGAAGTGGATATTTGCGAGCAGCAGTATGGCTTCATGCCCAGGAAGAGCACTACTGATGCAATTTTTGCTCTGAGAATGCTAATGGAGAAGTACAAAGATGGTCAGAACTAGCTGCACTGCGTCTTTGTGGACTTAGAGAAAGCGTATCACAGGGGGCCGAGAGAGGAGCTATGGTCCTGTATGAGGATGTCAGGAGTGGCAGAGAAGTACGTCAGAGTAGTTCAGGATATGTATGAGAGGAGTATGACAGCAGTGAGATGTGCTGCAGGTCAGACGGAGGAGTTCAAGGTGGAGGTGGGGCTACATCAAGGATCGGCTTTGAGTCCCTTCTTGTTTGTTATGGTGATGGACAGGTTGACAGATGAGGTCAGACAGGAATCTCCATGGACAATGATGTTTGCAGATGACATTGTAATCTGTAGTGAGAGTAGAGAGCAGGTGGAGGGACACCTGGAAAGTTGGAGGTCTGCTCTAGAAAGAAGAGGAATGAAAGTCAGTCGTAGTAAGACAGAATACATGTGTTTGAACGAGAGGGAGGGAAGTATAACAGTGAGGTTACAGGGGGCTGAAGTCAAGAAGGTGGAGGAGTTTAGGTATTTGGGGTCAACAGTCCAGTGCGACGGGGAGTGTGGAAAAGAGGTGAAGAGGCGAGTGCAGGCAGGTTGGAGTGGGTGGAGAAAAGTGTCAGGGGTGTTGTGTGACAGAAGAGTGTCAGCAAGAATCAAAGGAAAGGTGTACAGAACAGTAGTGAGACCAGCTATGATGTATGGGTTAGAGACTGTAGCAGTGAGGAAGAGACACGAGGCAGAGATGGAAGTAGCAGAGATGAGGATGTTGAGGTTCAGTTTAGGAGTGACAAGGATGGACAAGATTAGGAACGAGCACATCAGAGGAACAGCTCAGGTTGGTTGTTTTGGAGACAAAGTCAGAGAAGCCAGATTGAGATGGTTTGGGCATGTGCAGAGAAGGGATAGTAGTTATATTGGTAGAAGGATGTTGGAGATGGAGCTGCCAGGCAAGAGAGCAAGAGGAAGGCCAAAGACAAGTTATATGGGTGTGCTGAAGGAGGACATGAAGGTAATTGGTGCATGAGTAGAGGATACTGAGGCCAGAGGTAGGTGGAAACAGATAATTTTCTGTGGCGACCCCTAAACTGGGAACAGCCGAAAGAAGAAGAAGAAGAAGAAGAAGAAGAAGAAGAAGTACATATTACATTATTTACAGTTTTAATTAAATTACGATGAGCATGTAAATATATAGTTAAACATATTAAAGTAAAAGGAAAAATAAAGTAAGGTTAAGTAGGCCATCAAAGAATGATAGTATGCTGTTATGTTGCATAAGAGATAACAAAGGATGTGAAAAATAATTTTCACACAATTTCTACTTCCAACCATAACTTCCAGAAGTTGCCTTAAGCCTCTTGTCCTGTGCCACAATCAACAGTTTCAATTTTTTTCCTTCATATTCCATAAACCCAAGATTACAAATCAGCAAACACCCTGACAATCTAAGATGCAATCTTGCAATGTGCAAAAAATAAGCAGTTCTGTGTTATGATGTGAAAACTTTCAGGTGACAAGACAGACACTTTTCAGTTTTAAGTGAATATATCTGGCTCCTGTAACTCCCTGATCACTACCATATTCATGTAAAGTGTAGTGAAATTACATAATAAAGACAGTAATTGTTGTCTGATGTCACCCAGCCATGTGTTTTGTTTCACCTCACTGGGAATGAAAAAAAGAAGCTTTTTCTTTGAATAGAAATGCATCTCGTATAGATTCACAACATTGTTTATTATACAGTTAAAAGTAAAGAGTGATAGGATAATTTAGGTGTATATTTTATAAAAATTTATAAAATTTTTGTTTAAAAAAGCAAATGTAAATAAAAGAAGATTTACTTTCATTTGTTAAAAGTCAATAATTTTTTTTAAACATACAAATATCAATGTTGTTTATAAGTATTTTTTGAGTTCAAATGCAAATTTTTGGTTTGCTGGACTTTTTTTTAAACCTATAAATTATAATGTTTTATGCTTGTACTAACTAGCTGGACAGCTTTTTAGCATAAATACCAAAACACAGTGTACCAATCAAAAGTGCATTACTCAAACATTCTGAAAGTACAGAAATCTATATTTTGGTGTCCTGCATATCATCTGCTGTCCATGCCTAATTGTGTTTGGTAAGTGCGATGTGATGAAACACAAAAGCTGATCACTCTTAATCTCCATCATTTTTTTTCATTTGACATGGATGACATAAATTACACTCCATTAAAAACAAAGAAAAGGGATGTCCAGTAACTGTACATAATTTACCGGTATCTAAAAAAGAAGCCTAACAGATAAAAATCTGTGTTTAAATATTATTTCTAGTTTGGACAATGCCACTTTAAGCATCTTGCCAGCAAGCAGTTCATATCAATAATTTATGTTGTATGTTCAAAAGTATCAAGAGAGAACAGGATTTTTGCAGATATGAATATTTTGGATAATTTCACACAAGATATTTAAAATGCTAAATGCATGCTGTGTTAACCATACTTTTAATCTATGTGAATTTACTTTAGTCTTTGCTAATCTTAGGTAAATGTCCTAAAATACTATAATTGTGGATGAAATGTGTGAACACAAAATACAGCAAGCTTTCCTTCTAGTGCTATTGGAACTTTCGATAGCTCAAGCTGTCTTTATGACTGGTAAAAATACAGTTATAATTAAATCTGCAAGCAGCGATGGAAGGGCTCTCGCACCTTCGGCACTTTCAACCTCATGGCCAATCTGTAGAGCTATGCGCAATGACCCCTCTTTGTTTAAAAAAAAATATTTGATCCTAGAATAGTTGCTAGGACCGTCTTCTTTTACAAATTTAGAAAAAATTAACTAGGTGGTGCTATGTCTTATTATCATAGTATAGCGCGAGCAGAAATGTCCATTTGTAGAGGTCTTTGAGAAATAACCGACTTCCTGATGATTTTAGAAACAGGGTTTTTATATTAGAAAAAGGTGTATCTGTATATATGTGTACTTTATATATGTGTGCCACATTTCATTTGACAAACTGGTTGCGCAACAGCTGCTTATGTGGCCCTATAGAGCAATAAAAAAATAAAATGTTTTTCAAATCCAAATTTTACAAAAGTTTTCACTGGGTCTGAGGTGTGTGGAAAAATATGGAACTTTTCGTTTATGTTCAGGCTCTCAAAAGTCAGAGCAATGATGGAAAAGATGAATAAAAAAAATAACAAACAATAATTTTTCCAATTGCAATAGAGTTCTCACACCGCTGTTGCTCAAGCCCTAACTAGTCAGAACACAATTATTTCTATCCTTAAATAGTTTTTGTTATTAGGTAATCAATATATGGGTTTAAAAGTAGAGAGCGCCTTATTCTTGGAGTCTTGGCTCCACCCCCATCCGGAACTGGACATAAAAAGTTTTGCTAAAAGGTTTTGTAAATTAAACACTTCCCTTACCACAATCAGGAAAAGTCACACACAAAGAATGATGATGTCAAAAGGGCATAACAAGTGACCTTTAGCAAAAGTTCCCAGATACTATTAATTTTCATAACATTTAAATGTGGCATTAATAACAAGCTCCTATCCTCATATAGAAACAAAAGTAATACAAATCATAACAAATCTCAAAGCTTTCAAGTCTGAAAAAAAGCCTCATCTGCAAATGTTAATTGCACAGACTGCTCAAAATGATGATCCTGTTAGCAAGCCCACTTTTCCATATGGCAATATCAATGACATTTGGGGAACATAAAGGTAGGTCCTGATAAAGGCTACCGTTTTGTAATAGTTATTAATGTTAGTCTTTCATGGACTTAATAGCAATGGCCATTAATGAAAGTACAAGAATGGTGTGTAAATCACCTTCTTTCAGATGCACGTAACACAAAAGCCACCAATAAAAGAATCGAGCCACAAATGGGAATAGTTTGTTCCCAGAGACGTCTGTGTTACATCTGTGGAGTTTTTTTTGCATAAGTTAATTGAGGTGATGTCGTGCACCATAAATTAAAGCAAGAGCATATTAGCCATGGCGATTTTCTAAAATGGTTGTTTTCCTGACTTCGAGTAATAGATGTTCTCTTCTAACAAGACTGCTATACTTTATGAAATAAATTGGCAGCCATTTTTATTGTATCCTTTATCTTCCCATCTGGCTTAAAAGGCAGACGAAAAATACCAGAGCTTAATTACTGCAGAGAGTGTATATCTTATTTCAACAGCAAACAAATAAAAGTCCTTCCCATGAAGTCAAACGAAGTCAATTAGCAAGCAACGGATCACTCCCTCTCCATTTCAGAGGAGAGGACGATATGTCAAACAAATAGTGTATTCCACTGAGACCTGCAAAATTGAGCAGACAGGGAAATATCAGAGGTTTCTTAGAAGTCATGCCTTCTGTCTATTTCCTAATTAAAAACCATGATGCTGCATGCAGACGACACCAACTTCCTCATCAAAAAGAAACAAGCAAGATGGAATTTGATGCATATTTGTTTCAATGCAGGAGATGTTTAACTTGGTCAAAATATATGATGACAATATCTTTTAAAAATATCAAAGTACTCGCAATAACTAGGTTTCCTCCCTCCCCAAAGGCATGGGAAATACCAAAGTTCTCAAAGAATCAAAGAATTGGGATTTTCCTTACCCCCATCTCACATCAACTGTCAGTGGTTCTCGCAATACTACAGGGAGGGTTGTTAGTAATTACATTTGAAGCAAAAAGTAAGTCAAATATATCATGTTAATCTTATGTTTACAAAGTTTCCCCCATTAAATCAAGAGAAGTCATTAAATTTGAAGCAAAAAGTAAGTCTAATATACATATGTACATATGTAAAACACGTCATGGAGTTATATTGGCACCAAGAATAGATAATATTAGAGTTAAATACAGAAGTTGTTGCTGTGCTGGAGAAAGAACACATTACAATGTGCTCACTTTATAGCTAATTGGATTTCAGTTAATGTAGATTTCCAAGTTCCTTCTGCAGTAAACCTAGATTAAAACATTACTCCGCATTACTTGTAACAAAATGTTGATGATTATTTAAAGTTGTTTGAGTAAAATTCACTTTTGATCATTTCAACCTTTTTCACAAATTTAAAGAACCCGAGAACAGAAAGAAGTTTACATTTTATATGCTCCATTCAGTATATGCAATCTTTAAGTGTTATGTGCAACCATAAATTCTAAGGGAACCAATTAAATCAGATTTTTGTTTCGTAGTCAAAGCTGTGAAATGCTAATGTAAACAGAGATTTACCTGGAGGGAGAAAAGCATCCAAACAGCTGACGCCAGAGAACTGATTGCTGGTGCTGCTGGGCAAGCATCAGAAATGCCACTGATTTCCCTGGGCCTGGCCCTGCTTGAGCTTCAACCGCAGCGCTCTTATCAACACAGAAGAAGCTGCTCAATTAGCCGACAACCAATCAGAGGCAGCAAACAAGTAACAATCAGTAGCTGCCGCACATGACCACTGCCTGGGATTTACACCACACAAGAAAACACGAGTAAAACAGAAAAACAAATACTAGAGGAAGGATTAAAAAGAAAATATCTTGTCCTTTCAACTGGTTTAGTAGTTAGTGAGCAAGACCAGGGTTCTTTGCTCCCGGTGTGTATTTTAAACTTTAAATCACAATATCAAGAGTTTACTATTTTTATTTGGATATTTGTAATTAGAGAGAATTAGAGATAGAGAGAGAGGAGGGCCCAGTGAAATGACATAGTAGACGCCTTCCCTATGGGCATATCCAGCCTCTGTGGACGTGTTTTCAAGTACAGGCTACACCCATTTTGAGCTTCATTTGACTTTGCCAGAAACCTTATGGGTGATACCAGAAACCTTATGGGTGATACCAGAAACCTTATGGGTGATACCAGAAACCTTATGGGTGGCCATTGATTTACTTTACATTTATACCTCTGTAAAAACACTGTTCTATCTAGGAAGTGACTGAACTGTAGTACCTCGGCTGGCAACAAGGCTTTGCTAGTTTTGAGTTTGTGAACATTCTGAGGGGTGAATTATTTTTAAATTACTTTGTTTAAGAGAGATTACACTTCAGCCAATCAGATGTCTTCGCTACACCAATGCCTCGCCTGTCTGGACTCATCTTTGGTTACCAGGAAGTGATGCACTTTTATGATGGTGATACCTGGCTACGCCCAAGTTATATACAGTTAATGAGATTTGCCTCTCATTCCCTCCTTTACTCTTTTTGTGCTAGTGTACGCGCATGCATTAAACGAGAGTTTATTTAATGGTGTGATTGTTTGATGATCTTAGAATAAATAATATCGCTGTTTGCTGTGTTCTGTGTTCTGGTCCTTTACTCCAGAGTCATTATTTGAAAGAAATTCTTTCTATGACAGGTTCTACTATGGTTTTATACAATAAAAGGCAAAAATGGACATGTGTAAAAACAGGTAAAAATTGTTTAAAACAAATAACCTAATGAACATTTGCATCCACAAACCGGATAACAATAAAAAAAATAGTATATGTTGAAATTAGGTACAAAACCCCCCACAAAAATGCAGCATTACAGTTACATTAATTGAGTTGGATGCAGTTTTTTTCCATCTTTCTTTTTCCCTTCAAGTTCACAACACAAGTCGGCAGCCAGTTCTTTGTGGAGCTTGTTTATCTGGCTGAATAAAATGAATTTGTTTTTTTTAATGAAACACTGCATTGCATCTGTTTATTTTTCTTCCTGAGGGTACAGACAGATTTAATCATATGCTGTCAAAAATATTTTTCATTTTTTTTATACTTACCTAAATGATTGTTGTCTTCGTCTTTGACAAACACATGAAAGAGCAGCATTTGAGTAAAGGAGTAATGAAAAATTAAAGAAAAATTTAGACAGAAATAAACAAGAAAGATGTAAAAACAAGCGCAACCTAAAAACTTATCAAAAAAACAAAGACACAGATGTTATAGTCCATTTTTTCCTTTATTTTGAACTGTACGGTCAGTGGTAAAGGAGCAATAATTTTGAAGTCATAACCCTCTGGTTTCAGTTAATGAGAAAATCACAGAGGAGGAGAGAAACCCCTTCACTGCTTGTCCATATCTCAAAACAGAGTTTGTCTTCAAAGACGATTGGATACATCACGAGGCTCTTCTCGGCTGTACAAGCATGGAGAGATGCTGAGGGTTCTGAGCTTTTGATGTCTGGACATGTCTGTTAATCTCTTCTCAGCATGCGTGCCAAACCCTCTGAGGTTCACAGATCTCCCTCCGACACAGATTAAACAGAAATCACATTTGGGGCACATAAGGATAAACTATGATCCTCTTGAGCCCAACAGTTTTCATTAAGTAAACAGAGAGCAAATAATGAAAGCATTTACATTCAGTCACAGATCATTTTGAATTCTGAAAAACCTGAAAAATTATAACTCACATTAAGCAACATGTGACTCTATTAACAAATACATGGCCCTCCCACTTGCCACAAACATTGCATAATGCACAATTGGAAAACCACCGTCTATTCCCTGTTGTAAAATGACAGTGTTTGTACTCACAAAACATTGGGTAATTGCTTTAGCTGTGCAAGTTACTCTTCTTAACACTTTGGCCCAAACAAAGGTAAGTGACAATGCAACAAAAAAGTATGTTTTTGACAGATATTCGTATAATGCTTCTAGCCACATAACTACTAGTATAAAAGTTCCCCAAGCATAGATTTTAGCACTGCTTATGTAGACTATTGGAGCTGGTCAACACATTTCTGGTGCTACCATCCACCAGAAATCTCAGAAAAACCACCCAAAAATTAACTAATTTGCAACAATAAACTTAACTCAAATAATTTGGAAAGCTGTCAAGCTAAATTTTTTCACCCAGAACTGATTCTTCTTTCAATATTTTTAGACAAAGAGCATCCTGGGAGAATGAGTTTATCAGAGGTCATGATTTTTTTCTGGTCTTATTTGTGCTGTTTGAAAATATAATGGGCGAAGGAACACTTTACTTTTGTATTAGGTTCATCCTCCATTGAGAATAATTAGCAGTCTGTAACTGTTTTGGAATCTGTTCATCTTTTTTTCTGGTTCAGACAATAGCACTTTTAGCATAGTGCACTCAAAAGAAACCACTAGCTTTTTCCATATCAGTGTATATTTCATATTCCATATATTACGTTGTAAAACTTAAGTCTTTGAAAGTTACAAAGTGTATGAATACTAATAGAAATTAAAAAAAAACATTTTTACAGTAAAATATGAACTATGCTCTCATTTCAGCATTATCATAAACAAGCTTTGAAGCTGTGACATGGCTGCAGCAGTCATGACCCTACAACTTACTTTGTCAAGACATCAAATGAAACCAAAAACATGGAATGTTCCTTTCAAAAGAAGAGAAAGCTTTTCAAAAAGATATCAAATTAACGGAAAAATATAGGCACATTTTTCCAATTAAGAAACGAAAGCTTATATGCTTTAAAAATTTGTCTTTCTTTAAATGATAAATATATCTCAAACCTTTAAATCTCAATAAAATCAACTTCACTCGGCGTGCCAAAAAACCATGAAGCAAAAATAAGTAAAACGGCTTTTTCTGTGCATTCATTGTTTACATTTAAAAATGCTATCCAGAATCTATCCAGCAAAGTTGGTGTTTCAGTGGAGAGCCATGTGCAAGCACATTATTCTTAAAACGGGTGAGATTGACTCATCCAAAAAGAAAAATGGAGGACATAATGGGCTCTTGGTTTTATGATGCATCACCGATACACCAAAAAGCCAATTGAGATGTATAAACACGATCAAGGAACGGCACAAGAGGACAAAAGTGTCTCCACACACTAGAGAAAATGATTTGTTTGAGAAACTGACACATGCACAGTTTAGAACAGTTCCACAACTATTTCTCCATTAATAATTTACAGTGTTTTGGCAGTAGACTTCAAAATGGTGGTTTGGTAGAGAGAGAAAGAATGCAGAGTTTGCAGTTCATCACATATTCAAGTTTTTGAGTTTGACTCATCTTTACAAGTGACAGTCCTGACGGTTCCTCGAGCTGTCGCGTCTTCCACAAGAACCCAATAAACAGATGGTGTTTTGGGAGAAACTTTGGGCACCACATGTTTCTCCAGAAGCTCCTTGGATGCTACTTCACCTGTCTGTGCCAACTGCTGACATACTGAAAAAGAAACTCTTTCTTTTGTCCTTCAATGATTGAAGTGGGCTGTCATGGTTCCCTCTGGTGGTGTGGAGAGGCACTGCGCTCAGCAGGCAATCTCCTCGAGTGTACCCAGAGTTTTCTGCAGTGGAACGCTGACTGTGTGGCTAATCGATTCAGAGTGGTTAACCACCGGATCACAGGTACTCTAACAGAAAAAAATATAAAGTTTTTACAAACTTCAGATAAGAGACACTGGTTTTAGATATTTGCATAACTGGCCAGAAGTTGCAGTTGTTTACCACTTCCTCTCCGTGACTCTCTTCCTCTTCTTCTCGGTTCAGCAGGTCCAGCAGTTTTTCCTTCAACACCTGCCAGCACACATCACACATAATTTTTTTTTTTCTGTCAGAGCAGGTCTCAAACTTCTGACCAGAAAACAGCAGTGTAGCTCTGCCAGAGCTCTGTTAATCAAAAGAGGTACAAGGGTTGTGGACCACGGTGCTGGCCACACTGAATTCCAGCTTCAGGACAGGCATAATCAGACCAAAAATTACTGGTCTTACAAATCATTCATCAATTTTTTTGCCCACTTAGTTTGTATTCGGTCACTGAGTTCTGTTGGCTCATACTGAGTGAAAGGTGTACAGTATGGACAGGTCACATTCACAACTGATGGCAATTCAAAGCCAACAATTCACTTGAAGTATATTGGGCAAAACACGACACAAAAATATTCACAAATTTAAGACACCAACACGAAACCAAAAATGTGCGTGAAGAGAACTTGCAGCATTAGGGCTGGAACTGACCAATAGGATAGCAAAACATTTGGTAGGGTGTTGAATGGGGTCAGGTGATGCCCAGTGTTGTCTTACCCGCCCAAAATTCAAATGTCTAATATGTATTTCTCATGTATGTTTTTTTGTATCATGAAACAAAATATTCTTCGCATGGCTTTTCGTATCTTGAATATTCCGCAACGTAAGGGATTAGCATCTCCAGTTACCATTGTGCTAGTATATATCAGAAAAAAGAGGAACCACACCTGCAACCTTTTAACTAAAGCCGGGGTGACTCTGTTTGATTGTTAGCTAATTTCTCGGGTGATCTTCCACTTCCGTGTTTTTCGTGTTACAGTCACGTGACAAGAGTTAAGCCTGATTTAAGCCTGATTTATATTTCTGCGTCAGTTCAGTTCGATGGATAGCTATCTGCGGAAGCTCCGCACGTACCCATATATAAACAAAGCATTTATAGCCGTGCGCTCAGTCTGCGCTGTCTACGCTCTGATCAATACTGGTTTGATAAGAATACCAACTGCTGCCAAACCAAAACACAACACAGATACGAACAAAAGAAAGGTTTTATTTATCTGATCGTAAATCGTTTCAATTTAAGTTCTTTCAAACTTCCGCTGGTCTGTCTCTAAACGGATCAATATCGCAGCGTAGCATGATGACCATGCTAACTTCTAGTTAGCTAAAACTCAGGACAGATAACAAAGGAAGGTTATTTACTTCATCTGCAACATTTTATTTCATTATACAGCATTTACATGGAGCAGAAGCCCAGAGAGAGTGAGAGAGGACTGCTCCGCTTTGCCCAATCAAAGAGCTTGTGGTCTACAAAGTTCTGTGAAGCCTTGACACGAAGTTACTATTTTTGTGTGCATCGAGCTTCGCAGAAAGGTCATCCCGAGGTCTGCATCAATACGTAGTCGACACAGAGGGCAAATCGTTGAGTTGACGCAGAAGTATAAGTCAGGCTTTGTCAGCTGTGTTTGGGCTATACAGACAAGGGTTTGGAGGACGTAATGTGTGTGCAGCGGGGTCTTGTTCATCGGCTCGTAGAGTGTGAGAACATGAAACGAGTGTTTTAAACTTTTAACCCTTGAGATTTACGAGTGTAGTGTAAGCAGGAGCTGAATCTTGCACCTGAAAAATCACACAGTGTCTGCCCAGCACAAGAAGTAACAGAGCTTTTACTGTATCTCTTCTAAAACATTAATTATGCTATTTTTTTAATTTATAATTTTTTTAGCAATTGTAATATTCACAATTATTAATCTTCTAATTTATTAATAATAAGTTTAAACTTTTTTTATGTGGACACTGAGTGTTTTAAAAATATATACAGCAATGTTTCTGTTGTTGTTGTTGTTGTGGAACAATAAATATAAAAAAACACACTGAAGTGTCTCCTTTTGTGTTTAAAGAATTTTGCCTTAATTTTCTAGTTTTCAATATGAAGCCATTTTCTTACAAAATTCAACACATTCTGTCAGGATAAACAAACAGTGACTAAGTGACTTCTGTGTTATAAAAATATAAATTGGGCTGGATTTTTAAAACTATATTAATAGACACTAGGCCTTAAAAGCAACTGAATAAAAAATAACACTTTATAAATACTTTTTTTATTGATGGGTTAAATTTGATGTCAATTAATTTAATCTTTCTGAAAGCTGGCAAGATCTCGTACAAGATCTTGTTAAGAACATGTTTGGTTAAGACACATGGAATTGTGGGAAACTTTTGTAAAGTTACTTTGCAACCTTTCGGGAAACTTGGCCCAGTTCAATTTAAAAAACAGAAAATGTATAACCTTTAAACTCTTTCCTTGTCTAATGTAAACCACATATTGGTTTGGATTCTGTGTATTTCTACAGTATATAAAGTACACTAACAAAAACAATGTGTTCTTTACTGTTGTGTGTGTGTCTCTGAAGAGTGGTGTGAGGACTCGAGCTGCTCCTCTCCACGGAGCGAAGTGACCAGCAGCGATGCAGAAATAATGAAGGCTCATTATGATGAAACTCTTCAGTGGAGTGCCATTCACTCTTCACGGGAGACAGACAAACTGAAAATTTCAACAGCCGTCAGCGTCTGAGGGAGCCACGTGAGGCAAGGGTTTTCTGAATCTATTTACATTTTTCATGTCTGAGAGTGTGGCATCTCGTCTCATCTGAACAGCTCATATCTGTTTCAGTGTAAGACTGATACAGCATCAGCACCCAGCAAGTGTCAAAACATAAAAACAAGCACAAACATCCAAAGCTTAGCCGTCACTGTTACATAAATTGTCGAACCATTGATAGCGGATGATATATCTAGATTTATTTGAATAACTTCAAGTATAAACTTACATAGACGTAAAGGGTCACTAGCAATGACATGCAGAATAAATACCGGTAAATTATTCACCTGACAAATTAAGAAAAAGAGAATGGTTTTCCTGTTTTTCATTGATATAACAAGTAGAAAAAAGACTTGCCTCATACGCATAATCAAATAGCTCCAGGATGGTCAGGATGCTCGCACCAATAAACAAGCCCATCTGACCACCGATATCCCCTGCAACATAAACACTCTCATGATCAAGAGAAAAAAGAAAAGCAGGTAAATGAGCAGTCTTTGCCTTCAGTGTCTCTGGTTACCTAGTAGACCAGCCACCTCATACGCTTTCTTCTGCTCTATGGTCTCATAATTCAGCGCCTCAAAGAACACATCCAATACCAGGATATTGTCCCTGCAGCAACACAAAACAATGAGAATGGTTCCGGAAGTTAGAAATGGAAAAACCAATAAACAAGGTTCCTGCAGAAATATTTTTGCTTCTGGACAGAAGGTTACAATCCAGTTAAAAGTGTTAATAAAATGTTGTGTCTCCTAGCAATCAAACATATAAATTAGTTACATACTTCACATTTAAACTCAACTAAAACGTACTGAAATTACATTTTAAACAGCTACAGAAAATTAAATCTGTAAACAAATTCTGCAAAGCAAATCCTACCTAATGGGAGGTAGGTCTACGCTGAAACACAAAATTACACTCAATTGAATCCCATCTCTTTAAAAAAAAATCTGAAAAAAACATTTTGAATGAAGAGCTATTCACAGATAACCTGCATTATTTAAATAGCATTTCATGAGTTTGCTCTTGCTCATAATCGCAAGCGATTTTGCCGAGCAATGGAGAAGCGTACTATGGAGAAGCTGTCCATTTGAAAGTCTGTGACAGTTGAGACTTGGACCTGGAGAATACCCCCCTGATTTCCAACTATTACCGTAGTTAAACCGTGGTGAAGAGTATCTTATGCAAAGTTAAATGGGGTAAAATATAAGAAGGAGAGATAGCTTGCAGGATGTAGATGTTAACTCATTGGTCGTGTCTTATATACTGGAGATGATATGGGTAGGTGGTACCATGATTGATTGTGAATCCAAAGCCAAGCTCCTCTTAAATTTATGTTAATATATTATAATTAATTATGCTTAACTTCCTGTGTTTATCTGAAAAGAAGAGAAATGCTTTCAATGCAATATCAAATGTATCATATTTCAGAACTCCTTTTGAGATCCAAATGCTGAAATTAGATTTCAGCATGCTGAATACCTTATTCACTCAAAGTCTTCAATAGGTCTTTATTTAGTGACTGGGTGTGTTTGTTTGTCACACAGAAAAAGAAATAAACAAATTCTGGCCTTTATGTTAAATGCTCCAGGCATTTAATGTCCCGGCCCTTTTTTAGATGGCCTATAATCAAATAAACAGCTTTGTTGTTTATCAAAAATTTGGACTCAATAGTTTGATTCAGATATCTGACAGTCAGAATTCAAATCAAACAAGTTTTTGAACAGTGGAATGCAATCAGATGGGAAGTATGGCACTGCTCTGGCTATGCTAAAGGCAAGCTGAATGACAGTGGCTAAATTGCAACCTCTAAACCAGACAAATTATACTGGCATTATCTCAGCCATTCATCACATTCTCATTATGCGGAATAATGAACGTTCTTGGATCAACCCATAAATTCATGTGCAGGAGCTAAATATAAACAAATACTAATCATGCTGTTTTTTCCTCTGAAAATGAACTAGTCTATATATTTTTTCTCATGGGACACCAGCGTAATGATATGGGGTTGGCTAGTTAATGCTGCCTTAATTGACTTTGGGTTTCTGAACATTTCTCTCAGGGTTTGTGTCTGTGTGAGCACTTGTGAAAAAGCTCTGTAGCTCAGGGTTTCTGGGACATCAATCCCCCTTTATCTCACTGACGCTGAACTATAAGAATGGATTGGAAGTGATATCTGTCAGTAAATTGAGAAATCTCTACTAACACGAAGCTAAGGGGATTGCAGGTTGTCAGATGAATATCAGGAGTAAAAGTAAAGGTGTTTTATAGAGATATTTAATGTCTCAAAGCTGCTATATGTTGTTATAGTTCAATCCCTCACTGAGAACATTACACCGGAGGAATATAACAGATTAACCTAATAAATCCTTATATTGCTAATACCTCAGGTCTGTGTCAGAAACTGTGTTTAGTCTGTCATGAGTGTAAGAAAGCCACTGCGGATAACATTGATATCATTCAGCACATTTTCTGCTCATCGAAATAACATTTTATCAATCTCAGGAAACCCAGTCAACAATCAAGTGATTCTCGTAGATTAGGTTAAAGAAACTCTTACCACAGATGACCGGGTAAAACACGTACACACATATATCTGAATAGACTACTCAGTACAGTGATTTCTTTATTAATTTACATTTTTAACATTTATTTATTAAAAAAAATTATGAAAAATAACATTAACAGAATTATTTCAATAAAAATAGGGTAGCACTTAACTGAAAAACGACTAACCATTAATTAAGCATTAGCTAATTGTTTCATGTTATTTATTTTTTTTTGAGAATCAGTTATAAAATAAACTTTTCACTATTTTAAAACCAGCAATTCATGAAGGCATTTCATTAGATCATTTAGAAAGAAAAATGCAGTGCAGAGGGAACCGGACCACTGAAATATTTTGTCTCACACGTTAATACTTTAGAATATATAAATAATCATTAACAAAAAACACAAAAACAAATAACTGGTAGCAAGTAAATGCTTTATAACTACCTGAATTCATTATGAATTACAGTAGGAATATGTGGTAACGAATTATTTATAATCACACTAAGTAATTGTTACTATATCTCTGGATAACAAGATGTATGAATGTGCTTTCAAATTGTTTATTATTTATTAATTAGCTTGTTTAAAATGATCTTATGAGTCGCGTGCAACTAATAATCAACAGTTTTTTAATAATGAAAATATTAATTTGTAAATGATTCATTTGATACTCATGAAAGCATGAAATTATGGTTATTAAGCATATTCTATAGATGTTTATAAATCAAGAATATAGCCTTTAAAGTTATATTTATAAACGGCTTACTTTGTTTATATTTATAAACTTGCTTAATTTGTGAATTAGCATAACAACAATGGTTTATAAATGATTAATGAACTATTGCTAATGCTTAATTAATGATTAGTAGTGTGTAGTTTTTATAAAATGCTACCAAAAATAATTGTTTTATTCTACATATAAATTAGTTTAGCGGGAAGCTGAAGAAAGGGCTTGAATCAAGCACAATAACCTCTTGAACAGCAGTCAAATGCATAAAAAATTATAATTGTTAAAATCAACTTTCCAATACAGACAGTTTGTAACTGAGCAGTCATAAAAAAGTTTCTCTGATAGGCTGAAAGGCCCAAATAATGGTGTAAATGATACATTTCATGTGCTATCATAAGTACTATAAAATATAAAATGCAATCTAAGCTAGTAAATAAAAGTCATTTCAACTCCTACCCACAATCGCAGTCCTTAGCAGGGGATCTGATCACTAACAAGCTTCATGTATCTGTGATCTTGGATATGAGGAGGATCATTACCAGCTAATTTGCAAGTTGGTGCTTTAATGAGGTATAGCTAAATCGTGTTAAGCCGCAACAATTAAAAAGTGTAAAAGTTCATTAGAAAATCTTAAGTTTAAGAACAAATGGTGACAGACTTTAGAGTATATAACAATATCTTGAAAAAAATAAAGAGTAAAGTAGTAAATGTTTAAATTCTCACGTGATGTATTTCTCAGAGCGGTTGAACTTCTTCTCCAGATAGCGAGCAGAGGTCTTGCTGGGGATCTTGACCATGGAAAGCTCTTTGTTGTATCGAGTGATGTTACATGGGCTCCGGCAGATGCAGTTTGTACCTTCAACAGCTGAGAGAGCAGCTACAGAGGGAAGACACAAATGCAAAAGAGAGGGGATAGAGAAACAGAAAATAATGAGACAGAAATAAATTCCACTAAAAGTTCCCTGAAGAGAGTTCTATTTATGACACTCTCTGTAGACTAAGCACCAATGTAAAGGTCATCAACTTCATCCTTGTACTAAAGTGAAGTACAACACATACAATTTCACACAACTGGACTTGGAATGAACATGTTGGCTAGTTCACTAGAACTTTTAGAAAGAATCCCAAACATTTGACAGCTTGATGTCCTTTAACTGTTTATTTTCTTAACGGAATAAAACTAAAATGAGCCACAAGTGTATCATTGCCAAACTGTTTTTAATGATAGAAAGTGTTGAATCAGTTTGCTGACACATCCTTATCTTTGAGTTAAGGATAAAGGCTGACCCTCTTATATTATTTAGTTTTATTCACTACTTCATTGGTTTAAAACATTTGCATAATCTATGGTTTATCCATAAGAGTTTAACGAGGCATCGCCTTTTTTGTTGTTGTTTTTGTGCTGATTCTGATCATTGATTGGAAATTAAAGTGAGATTCTTAAGAGAGGATTTGCTGTGATAACTTCCAGAAAAAAATACACTTCCAATATTTCCAATCTGCATATAAAATACCCATGTTCTTACATTTTTGGGGTGGAGAATCCCTTTCATGAAACCACCACTAAGCACCCACACATGAAAATATCAATTTCTAGCAGACGTAATATAACCTCAACGGTTGATGTAATAATGTCGGAGTTCATTTTGGAGGAAGCATAAAAACTGCCACTAACACAAAACTAAAATTACAGTAAGATTACTGCTTACACGTGAAACACTACAATAATTGTAGCAGTAGTTCTAATTCAATACTGTAACAAGTAATGTGGTGTATTAGATCAGGCCATCTAACCTCTTCTGAGGGTGCCTTTTCTTGTTGTGTAGCTGTGGAGAGAGTGGTGCACATCTGATTCTCAATAGCATACCACTGACCTAGAACCTCCTCACAGCTCTCAGTCTCACCAATGTAGCTGATACCAAACTAATACCAGTGTAGCAAGGTATCAATTTTTCCTAAATCCACAATTTCTCATTTAACTTCAATATTCCACTGTTTATAATACATGGGCAACATCGATGATAGATCTTATAGATTCCCAAAACGCCAAAATAAAACTAACTGAAGGTGTTCCAACACTTTTTAACATGGCAAACACTGTAAACTGTGTCCCATTTAAAACCAGCAAATGAAGTCGGCTTTATCCAGTCTTTGTACCTCATGAAGTGTGTGATGATGTACAAGGAGGACTCAGATGCAGCGGAATCTCTTCAAAGTATTCATTTACAAAAAGGCAACTGAAACTTCTGTTCAACCGAACATGGAACAATAGAGGTATCTTCAAAAGGAAAATAAATCCAGAGACTCACAAGCCTGACATAACTGGAAAATAAATGAAAATAATAATTTGATGGAGATGTAGGTCCAGTCTACCTCCAGTGGTGCAGAGGTAAGACATAATTCTCTCCCAAACAAGACATCAGAATATTTTCAATGTTGAAATGTGAATAGCCACATTTTGACTCTTTCTAAAAAGTCAAACCACATCTAAGATAGAAGTGTAGAGGTTTCGTTGGAAAAATGTTCCTGACTATGTTGAAACAGCACAAATAACCATATTTACAATGATACCAATCAAATGAATAAATGCACAATAACTGCACACAAAGAATTGCATTTGGTTAGCAAGTACCCATTCCCAGGTTGCTATGGTCACAGGTAGTACTGTGGGAGCGCCAGTGTCTATACCATATATGGTCACTTTCATATTTATAACGAGACTATATTTAAAAAAATTGTATTAGGTTTTTTTTTATTCTGTCTTCAGAAGTCGTCTTGTTTAAACAAAGATTGTATGAAAACTATGTTTAGTAACAGTGTGGCATTTACATCCACATTAATAAAACATACATTTAAAGCTATATAAAATTAGAAAAAAACGATTCAACTGTTAAAGTACTTACTGATTTGATTGTAGACACTATGATAAAAATGAAAGTTTATTCATAAATTATCTTTAAAGTTTGATTATAGATAAACTTCTCCATAGTCCATGCTATTATAGCAGTCCGCAGCTTGCAGTTTTTTACTATGTCCTTTAATCTATTGTTTAATTGATTGATTGTCTTTGTTTCATAAAATTATTATGCTAAAATTATGAACTGGTTTCCTGCTTGTATGAACCAATTGTTACCAATTGTGTTTGATCAAGTCAATTATATATATATTTTTGTTATTTCAACTATATAGACTGCAAAATGAAACGAAACAATGTTTCCTCAGGACCAAGGTACTATATCAAACTACAGAATACATTTCACAACATACAATGACCTCATAACTATTATACAAACATTATTTTAGAAACCTTCTTTACTCATCTGTGATTACCAAAACAAACATTGTAAAATGTTACATTAGTACTAAATACCACACTACTAAGATTGATATATTTACTATGTGTCCTGCGATGCTAAAGTGGTTCCAACCATTTGACTGTTGAGTGTATGCTTTGTCTTTGAGCATTCCGAATTACTTTAAAGTCCTTATCGAAGATTATTCCTTTTTATATTAATTTTAATGTTATTTCTTATCAAATAAAATAGAATACAGCTCACATAGCAATGTTTACTTTGCCCAACCTTACAGTCAAGTGGCATAGATTTGCCTAAGTACAAAAATGAATTGCGGTATATGACTGGACGGGAAGTCTCAGCCAAGTGTTTGCTAGGCTATATGTTTGAATGTACTGTGCTGTGAAAAGACTTTCTCTCACCTGTCTGTAACTAAATTGTCTGCATTTTCCAGGTAAAACTGGAAGCTTATTTTTTCTCCTCTCACTTGGGTGCAGTGAGCAGAAAGTTGTTTGTGGTGGTAATAATTTTCTCTCACTTTGCTTGAGATAAGCAGCAGCTGTCAGGCATATTGAAGCCAGCAGTGGATGTTATGGACAAGCTGTTCAGCCTCTTGTGCAGTACCATTGTGCCACTGGTTCTCATTTATCATAAAACTGCCCATCTATTGGTTGCATGTAAATGTAACATTCTAAATGAAATTTAACACTCATGAAATTGATAACAAGTGAATGATTTGAAAATATTTTAATGCTCTCAAAAATTGATCATGTATATTTCAACAGCTGTGTGCTAAAGTGAATTTCCTCATTAGTGGAGGATAATTAGAGAATATGAAGCCAACTTGCTTATTATGTGCAGGACAGACTGCTGTCAGGCTGTAAGAGGAGAGGGAGTTAATGAGGGCCAGACTCCATTCTGTTTGAAGGGATTTTTCAAGGTAAAACCCTGACTTAATCTGGGTAAGTTCAAGAGGGAATCTCAAGTTTAAAAAGGATGTATCTGTGTCAGAGGGATTAAAGTTGCCAAAGTAAATCAATCTAATGTTAAAATGAAGCTCATTTAAAATTCCAGACAAGATCTGGGTTCTATTGGCTGGAGAAACACACTGATTTTACATTTTTTTACTATTAGCCCTTACAAATTTAAGGTGCTTTCCCGCCACTTTGTTCAAAATAACCAGAAAGGAGTAAAAAAAAGTGCTTAAGTAAAAGCAAAAGTCCTTATATTTACTCAATATTTACTCAAGTAAGAGTAAAAGTAACTATCAAATAACTTACTTGAATAATAGTAAAAAAGTATATAAAAAAAACCTAATCAAGCATTTATTTTCTTGTTATATCTGATCGGAACGATACAAAGCAAAATTAAATAGTGTTTCCTATAGACTACTTTAGTTTTTTTCTAAGGGGAAAACAGTGTATAGTCAATTGCAATCTTTAATAAAACCTAGATTGCAAAAGTGATACATCTAACAAAAAGACGTTTTGTATGTCTAAAATCAAATTTCACATCAATCCATGACATCAGCGTGCAACAGTCTGCAGCGAGGACCATCTTGATCTGCCATCGCCAAGTAGTAAACTCTCGTACAACATATCCTTACAGTAGTACTCGTAATTAAATAGCATCTGTTAAAGTGAACGTCACTGGCTGAATACATATTCCACATTCTTGGCCCCACACACTGGCCCTTTAAATGATGATTCCTCTTTGTCCAATGACACATGAAAGATATAGTACCAAGTTCTACACAAGTTCTGCACATTCAATTCATATAACTAGAGGTTATACATACTTCTTAAACACACCTTTTAACCATGTAAGGTTTTAGCTAAAGAGGGTATTGGTAACATAGTATTTGATATAAATGCTTTCTTTCTCACCCAGGGCTGGTTCAGCACAGTCCTTATACTGTTCAGGAGTGCAGAATGGAGAGTCACCTAGAAACAAAAAAAAAATAATAATAAAATGTAAACGAAAGCATGTTTTTCTTTGTCTTTATTCACCCATACTCCTGATTCTAAGCTAAATTAAATGAAAGAGTACCATGTGTGCAAACAGAGAATTCCACACACTCTTGACAAAACTGTAGCAGATATAGCAAGAAAACCCATTTGAGAACAATAACTTCAGCAGTTAAAGAATCTATAATTACAGCAGCAGAGCATGGCTTCTGTGTGAATGAAGGACTAATACAATAAGTGATAATTGTGCTGACAATCAAAGTAGCAAGAGGTTGATTTTAGCACCTGTGAATTTAATAGAAAATCTAATGCAATTATCACATACATTGGTCAACATGAGAACACCTGCGAAGAAAATCTCTTTCAATATCAGCAACTGTATAACTGGAGAGCACTAAAAAGGGTTAAAAAAAACCCAAGGCACAAAAAAACTATGAAATAAAGGGTAATATCAGAGTGTTACATTTGCCTTGTTTAGGGATGGCCCGATCTGATCATGTGATTGGAAATTGGACTCGATCACATGATTTCAGACTCGATCGGAATCAGAAGATGCCCTTCAATCAGGATTATTTTTTCATTTTTAAAATCTTGTATATAAACATCTATACAAAACAGCAACACATGCAGCTGAAGGCTAAAGCTCCCGAGTTTCTCCTGAGCCCGAGCCTGTGCGGTCTATCTATCGTTGTCCAGGGATTTCCCACCCCAGAGTGCATTCAGCAAAGACCGTCGTCCTGTTGTGGCTTTAAAGAGTACCGTAATTTGCCTCCCTGTCCTATACACATTTTACCATTATCACTACACACAAGATTTCTCACACATAAATACTGTATTATGACAAAGCCCACACAGCAATAGTGCTATAATTTTAATGATATATGAGTGCCGAAGATACACTAAAACAACACCGGGTGAGTTCTGTGCATGCATAATTTGTATCATGGTAGCCAATCAAACAAGCAGCTTCTCGTGCTCAAACATACACGTCTACAGAGAGATCTGCTTCAATAATTTATATACACAAAAAAAAACCCTAATTTAAGCAGATAATACGCACAGGATTGTTAATCTACATTATTACCGTTCACATGTTTTCTTTGTTTTGTTTGAAGCAAATGCATCTATAAAACATCTCATCTGTAATTTTCTTGTTACGCTACAAAACTTTCACAAAGTTAACAGTTCTACTCTACATATGTGCTGGTGCTTTCTGAAACATCTCCACAAAAAGAATTAATGGAGTAAAATTTGAGCTAAGTATAAAAATTCTGTTCTTTAAAAGTTGATTAGAAAAGTATCGTATTGAGACTCTGTATCGGCAGATCTTCAAATCAAATCATCGCTCTGACTTGGACTCGAGGGCAAAAACATTTAATTTTGGACATCCCTTCACTCGTTCTCCTGTTACTGGATTTTTACATTTCAGTAGGATATCACTTGTAAACAATGTTACAAATCGAAAAGGAATAACCGATTAAGAGTACAGGGGAAAAGTGTAACAAAAGAGTTGGAATGTTTGAGGGAGGTGCATGTACC
This sequence comes from Danionella dracula, assembly GCA_900490495.1. Classification (NCBI taxonomy): domain Eukaryota; kingdom Metazoa; phylum Chordata; class Actinopteri; order Cypriniformes; family Danionidae; genus Danionella; species Danionella dracula. The sequence goes on from UELW01000444.1 coordinate 4,109,322, forward strand.
TGGCATGTAAACCATCCTGCAGTTGCAGTTTTCCACAATGTATCGAGTCTCACACTCAATGCGGCAGCCAGAAACACTGTAGACTTCAAAAAGGCCTGAGTCCTGGGGTCTGGACACACACTCACCCCATGGAGGAGGAAGGTACGTTATCTGTAAGAAAGAAGACCAGACTTCCTTTTACACTGATGAGCAAATCACGGTTGACCAAAAATCATGAAAATGCTAATTATTGTCCTTGACAGTTATATAAAGTGAAATGGTAATTTTAATCAATTCCCCAACAATGTGCAAGGTAATGTTTGTTTCACTTTTTATATTTGAATACATAATTTCAGTTGTTTGTGTTACTAACGATTACACACACATCACTCCCGGAGCACATATATATTCAAATGCATGTGGCAACTATAATGAAATAACTATACATTATTTTGTCATCTGGGATTTGTTAGTGGATGATGTCAGTTCTAATCGTTTACTGTTCGGAGTCTGAGTTCAAATCAAACATACCCCAAATGCAGTCTATATAATTTTTTATTTCCATAAAATCACAATACTTGGATGAGAAAAGACACAATAAGTTGCTTCACTAAAACAAAATGCAGCTTCTGTTCTACATCACTCTCTCTTCTTCAAGATTTTCCTCCATATACTCAAAACACAAACATAAGGTGATGGTTTATTATGACAACTTTATGATTCATGAGTTCACACTTCAAAGAAAATGTAGTATCGCAATGCAAGGATAGCGAGCAAACTAGACGGGCTGTTCTGAGGAGGGTTCTGCATCTGTGGAGCGTGCCAAATCTGTGTGTTGAAGAGGAGAGAGGTGAGATGCTGTTTTAGTCAACAATGAAGGGAAGTTCTAAGCCTGCTTATTTACTGTGATAACTGATTCATTCCTCCTTAATCTTGTTAGATTAAACATCATTTTATAAACTAAAGAATTTTGACATGACAATTGTGAGTAATTTTCTTACGAGAGGTGAATTTAACTGTAGCTCATCATTTTTTAAAAAAGATGAGATGACAAATATACTTAAACAGACTTATTGATTTATTTTCAAAAAGCATTTTAAGAGTAACAGCAACTCCGTACCATTCTGATCTGTTCCCACTTGGAAATAAAAAGGTGGAATATTTAAACTCTTGTTATCAATGATTTAACGTCATGTATGCCCACGTATGTCACATTTTCTGCTCATGTCATGCTGTATTATACAGATTTTTAAGAACCTAGAAATGTTCTCGAGTCATACAGTGAAATATTTCATAATCAATACATAATTAAAGTGAATTAAATAAAAAAGGTTAGTTAATCTAATTGGCAAAATATTCCTCATTTAACCCTTCTCAAGGACTTTCTAAGTCGTTCATGAATCAAGGCAATTACATGAGTTAACAAAAATATGTCATGTTCTATTCCTTCAATAGACAAAGTCCAAAAACATTACATCTCTTTCTTTGCCAATCTCTACAAAACACAGTTCTGATATGATAATAATATGAAGGAATACGTTTTGCTGATGGTGGCCTTCAATGTAAGGAAACACAATTTCCAGTCTATCTGATCAAGCATACAAGAATTCACATCAGCATTAAGTCTTCTCTTGAAATGTCATGAAAGCATCAAAACTGTAAAGATGCATGTCATACAGATGTTCTCAAATATCCTTCAATCAGTCTTAGGCATAGATACATTTAAGAGATACCTTTAAAGTGTGTAACTTTATTAGCAGTGGGCATCTATGATGGTGATTGTATAAAATCAAAACAACCTTTTATTCAAGATTCAAAATGTAATTCTAAAATAATTGAATAACCCTTTATTGGTAATTGTATACTTGCAAAAAAAAAGACTTCTCAAATCTGCTTGAACCCGACCTTCAGCCTTCTTATTCAATACCAAGAGAGAATGAGTATTTAGGCAACGTCACACTAAATTTCCCTGCTTCTCATTCCTCTTTATGCATAGTCAGTCAGTCAGTCCGTCGATTCATCAGATTTTTAAGATTCAAACACGTTTTTTTTATCAGCTAGACATTTTTTACTCATTTTAAGAATTCTTGTCAAATCAGATTTGCTTACCCCATTGGCAGATTTTTTTTGCTTGATCTAGGAAGAGTTTAACTTCTTTCGAGGTTTTTTTGTTACAAGAGTGCGTTTTTTTTCCAGTGCAATGACTAACATCAACACAATGAGCATAAAAAAAGCTAATTTTCTACCAATAAAAATAAAAACTTTCAATGTAGTTTTTGCTCTCCCATGCACTCCACAGACGTTTCAACAAATTCTGCACAGAATCCTAGTCAAGCCAAGTCTGAGCTAAGTTAACATTAAAATTTAATGTCTGGCCCACGTATTCCGTGAAGCATCACAAACTTCTTTTGGACAAGATTTGGACCATGTTTAGCCCACATCATGTATTTCAGAGCCAGAAGAATGCCTAATGTGCCATTCTCTACCCAATAGTCTCAGCTGACTGGGTGGGTTTCTTCATAGACATAATGACAGTATTTATTGTGTCTTCTAGCACAAGCAAACGCTGTAATTCTCTATGAGAAAATACACTGAGCTAACTCCCAGAAGATGCCAGCTAATACTCTGGAAAACCATATAATAACTGTTAAAATTAAGAAGGAGAGAAAAACAACAACAAATACAAGCGACGTGGCACAGTGAAAGCCAGGTGGAGATGTTCCTTCTGTTCAAAATCAATGGGTTGCAGACATCCAACATACATTACCCGCATGTCCATGCAAGCTAGCTTCATTTTGACTCTACAGGTAACAAGCTAATGTAGTCAGATGTCTGCAAGTGCCAAGTGAGAATAATGAGCTGACTTGGTGAGGATGAGAAGGGATATAATCTCTTTCCAACTGCGTCATGAAAGGACCAAGCAATAGGAACAGATTGAGAAACTGATTTCACCAGGCTGCTGAAAGGATGTGCGGGGAGATATCTGACAGGCAAATGAAAGTTGTCAGTGGAGATTAAAATCAAAGCTTTTTTGGCTTGGGAAGACCTTAAAAGGCCTGGCTTCTAACCTCTACAAAGGAATTAAAAATAAATGCAGCATTCTAATATGACAATGTCTTTGAGAAGACAAATTATGCAAACTCACAGAAAGATTCTTTAGCAAACTAAAATTTACCTGCTCAATACAAACTGGAGTCTTCATTTGAAGTGTTGAAATGAGCATTAATCAAAACTTGTAAAACAGTTATTAAACCCTACAGATTCTATTACATCATTGTTGATATATAGTGTGCACCAGCAAGTCAAGCAATGAAAGGAACTTCTGTATGAATCTTATTTCTAAACTAATTAGAAGACTGACACATATTAAACCACACGTTAACAGATCCCTATCAATCAAATAATGCGTAATATATATATATATATATATATATATATATATATATATATATATATATATATATATTATAGTTAAGAGCAGTCGCCTAAGCACTTCTGCACCCTCCTCTTCTTTCTCACATTTGATTATAAAAAAAAACATTTACCACTCTATTCGATCTCTTGGGATGTCCACATCCTGGACCAACAGCCCATCCTCGTTTCAGCTCATATAGTTTCACAGAGCCAGAACTTTACGAAAGGTCTGGGGGTTTTGGCAGCTTTTTTTGGTCATGACCATGAGGCTGACAACACAAACATTCATGTTTTTTTGTCTTGTACCAATATTTTTATCTGTTGATGGAATTTAAAATAAATGTATATTAAAAGGTTTCATTGGAAGCTCTAATCATTACGTTTTCTTTATATAACCAGTCATTATTAAGAAGAGCGAAGCACTACACGGACAAAACATTTTTTTTTACCTCAATAAATTAGCAGAGTAGGAAAAAATGTTTAATGTTAATTTCCTTAAATTTTTTTATAATTTATTAACTTGACAATGCATTGAGAGACTTGTGGTTATAACAATGACAACCACAATGATAAAAAATATTATGAAGTGGCCATACCTACATTACACTACCTAACTTGATGCATGTCGGTCAGTTGATTTGATGACATTTTCATGCTCCGAAACATAAAGTTAAGCAAAAAAGACATGGGATTGGTTGTTTGTCACGTCTGTCTAAAATGGCCTGAAGGGTGGGTCTTAACCCCAAAAAACAGACAAAACCCCCAGACCTTCCCTGAATATCTGGCTATGTGAAATTACATAGAAGATGACCAGGATTGCAATACTAGGAGTGCAACCCTGCCATTAATGACCAAATTTCCCTACTCCTAATAATGCCTGTTTTTTAATTGGCTACATGTGTTTTCTGTTCATCATCAGCCTGTGTGTGATGAGCGTTCAGGTATAGCACACCATACAGGTGGATGCTGTACACTGGCTATGGATTTAGAGACAGCACCCTCAAGATATAAAGTGTCTAGAAAAGTGCTTCATAAATATCATGAATGATTTTAATAATGACAGGGGTAATTTCACTTTCTCCTCAATGTTATTCCAATGGGAGAAATATCAAGGTCCATCTATACGTCTATAAAACCAATTAGGGGACGATTTACCTACTTTATATCATTTGTATTCAAACAGGGGAGTTCAGTCTCACCTATCAACAAAAGCTGCCAAACGATCCGTAAAGGAAGAAATTGAACACAACAAAACAACCAATGAGGCTTTTTTCATGTCATCACTTGGCTTCCATTGGTCTGTTCTCATCCTTCTCGGTCCAGTGTGCATCTGAAGAGGAAGTAAAATTACCCATGCTATCGGACAGATGCAAGCTGTTTAACAGCATGAGAAATGGATCTACGTCATAACAATTCCAAATCCCAACCAGTTTAAGCTCGATACCAATACTCTCTAAGTGCAATTCAATTGTATTCTCTTCCTCTTGAAGATTTTGTCATAGTGAGGTGCGTAGGACAGTTGGTTTGTCAAAAACTAGTTTGAAGACCTAATTTGGTGTGTTTAGTGGCCGTGTGCTGTGGGAATGTGGCTGCCAGATGGATCACTAGAGACCCTTTTAAACGGATGAGCGAGGAATGAGGGGATAGAAAAAAATCTCGGTGCTAGCTGTTTTTAGGTTTTCCTGCGCCATACGCCTAAAGTAAAGTTAATTAACCAAGGCTAATTTTACAGAGATCCCAGCAGAGATTAAGCATTTCGGAAGAAAATGTCATTTAGACTCAATTTAAGATCCCAAGACTCGTCAATCAAACGGAATGTCCTCGCCCTGCATCTGACTAGATTCATTCATATTGCATGCTTTCTGAAATGGGTTGCATTCACCTTGTTTGATCTCCTTCTCCTTCTCACTGGGTCTTTTGTAATGGGTTTCTTGAGACGCCGCATCAGAGTCACTGCAGCCTGTGGCTAGGACACTGGGACGTTAATGATAATTAGTTTGCGATACGGCTAGAGAGGATATTGAAAAATTAAAAAATAGCTTTTTCACAATCCACTATAAGGTACTAGTTTTACATTTAACACTAATATGATTTGTCTTGACAGGAAATATTACTATATATGTATGCGTGCATGCATAGGCACAAATAAAGAAACATTAATTCAAACAATTTTGTTTTATAAAAAATAGTTTAAAATCAAGCCAATTTTATTCAAATTGCTAATGAATGGTACAGGTACAGGCCAATTTGCTTCACATATTAAAATATAAAAACACATAAACCTCAAATCAGTAAAAGTTTAAAAGTCAGTACTGTGGCCGGGGCAAGCTCATTCAGTGATATAAAGACAAGTAAAATTATTGAAAAATGTTCCCTAAGCTGGCCAGGAAAGGCCAAGACAGGATTGATGCGCTTTCTCCTTCAAGTGAGAACACGTGCTGCAGCGCTCTGAACCAGCACTCTGCGTGGGAGGGAATTACATTAATCTAGCAAAAACAAACAAACAAAAAAAGGCATGGATTGCTGTCTCAAAATTGTTTTTATAAAAAATGTCTGTGAGCTGTCACAGGTGAAAGAACCTACTGCACGGATCTGCTCATCACTGTTAAATTTTTCACCTGTAGTGGTTGCAACAGGTTTGATGAATTGTGTTAGTTGATGCAGGTCTACAGAGAAGGGCCCATTGTTGCCACATACATGGAACAAAGACTAACTTTACTCTTTTTTATAGAGGTGGACAATCTGAATTTGAATTGTGTTGATTTGACAATTGTAGTTTAATAAACCTGAAAATTATATGCCATTATTTTTTTTATTTTTTTTTTTATTTTATTATTATTTTTTTTTAATGTCGTTCTTTGAATTTCAATTTCTTAATTTGAATTTTGTAACTTGAATATTGAACTTTTGAAATTTAAAACCACTGATTTAAAAAAAAAAGGCATAATCATTTAAAGATGTATTTTTAAACTTCAGATTTGTTGCAGATATTCAGTTTGTAAAAAAACAGCTTGAAATTTTCAAGAGGAAAATTCAAAAACATCTAAAATTCAAACGGCAAAATTCAGATTGTGAAATTCGGGTCTAACAGAAAGTAGGTCAGGGGTGATCACGAGGGAAGAGTAGATAATCACAGAACAGTTGATGAACCTATAGGAACATTGTAGTGGTTTTCTGGTCATGCTAGTAAAATGCTAGTAGCTTGCTAATCATGCTTGTAATATGGTTGATTCATGGTTACATGGCTGACCCGCACACTTTTCTAGAAAAATAGCAGATTAGCCAAAATGCTTCATTAACTGTTCTGTGATCATCTACTCTCCAGGCCCTTTTACTCCTCACTATTTTTGCATAAAAGCCATGTTTCTACCGTATTCCTATTTCTATGGACAAAAGTTGATTTTTACCATTTACCAAAGTCCTCTGCGATTCTTTCCTACACTAAGCATGTCTGTATTTATGAGAGTTGAAATTCCCCTGTATATTCCAGACTGTATTTGCACCTAGTGTGTAACCTAGTGTGAATCGACTTGCACAGATGGAAAAAGCTCTAAGCAACCCCCATGAGCATGAGTAGACACAATTGATTAAATAGCATCGGATGACAAGAATGCAATACCTGGCAAGCTATTATGTTGTTATGTCTGACAATATTTATGTTTAATGGCCTGATGAAAAAAATATATTTAAGACAAGCAGATGAGGCAAATGAGGAGGTGCTTCACAACATACTGTATGTGATGTCATATCAGAGCGATGTCAATCCTTTTGACTAAAATCTCTGGGATGTTTACCTCTCATGATTGCATAAAAAAAAGCAATTGGGCAACTTTAAAGTGGTTCCTTGGATAATAGCGAATAGGGCCAATGGCTGAGTGCATTTGTTGCTGTTTCCTGATATAAATAATTCATGGATTATTTAAATGTAAAAAAAAATTCTTCCTTGCCTTTAATTTCCCTTCTTGTATGGTTGATTGATCACCTGAAACAACTTCTAGTACAGAAGTACAGAAATGTAAATGTAAACAATATTTAATAAATAAACATTTTTCTAAATAATTTTTACAAATAGTTTATGATAAAAGACAAACCAAATATATACATAATTTTTTTTTGCTGAAAAGAAAGGATTTACTACTTTACCCTGAAGTCATTTCAGGTGTGAGAAAAGACCTATTGAATTTGCCATCATAAACCATTTACCAACGAAGGTTACTCTAGGAGGTTTCCATAACAAAAGGATACAGAGAAAATGGGAACTTTTATAGATTATAGTTATTTAATTCTGTAACATTAGTTAATTAAAATTCAAATTATATTTTGGAGGTTATCTGGATGTTTGAAAACAAAAAAATAGCATAATAACATTCCAAATCAAATAGACACCATTTAAAAATAAAAGAATCTCCCAAACAAATCTACATAAAAATTTACATGTTAGATTTTGAGTCGTTTATAGCTAGGTATATGCATTGATGATTACATTAATACCTACTAGACCTACATGTTTCTTAAACCATATAAAAAATAAACCTATTGAAATGTAGCTTTGTAAAAGGTTTGTGAAAACTTGACCGATAATGAGTGAGATACTCATATCATGTACCTTTCATACTCTGAACATATATATCATATCATATCAGTGTATTGAAACATTTTGAAAACATAATCCACAACTAGAAAATGTAAAACAAGCGTGTTAATTATGATCATTCAAGTTGATTTGTGGTAGGGACCCCAATAACCTATACTGATTAAGAGATATAATTTAACAACAAAAACACCTCTAAATGTATGTTCTAAACATAATTATACCCAACAAGGTCTGAGGTTACGGCGCACCATAATTAGGTTGCAGTTCAGTTTAACAGCCATCCAAACATAACAATTATCATAATTGAGGCCAGTAATTATCTATGAATCCAAGGGAAAGAGAGGCACTAAATAAGAGACTAGTTAGCTTGTGAGAATGAAATAATATTCTGTTATTTGCTTTTAATTTCGCAATAAAATGAAATTCTTTTCATTTTATTGTTATTAAAAAGTTAAATTATTTTTATCACCCACCAAACCGGTTATAAGAATTTTAAACCAGCTTCATCAGGCTGACTGTCATTGCTTGAAAGTATAAAGTCACCCCAGAAATACAATTATTTAAAGGTTTTAAAAAATATGAAAATTCACAAAGGATAAATTGATAAGTGAAAGTTATTTAGAAATGGCACCCTTAAGATTGATTAAATAATGTGGAAAATGCTGCTTTATAATTATACATTTATGAAATTTCACTGTGAAGTCTGTGGCCAAGGAACCCCAGTGACACATTGATTATCAATTCATGCTGTCCCTCAGCAAGAGTCCAAGTTCAAACACCATCTAGATGGTGGGAGGCAGTGAATAAGAGACTAGTTAGCTTGTGACAAAGCAGAAACATTCTGTTATTTGCTTTTATTTCACAATATAATGGCCTGATCAATCTAACCATTTTATCAAAATTATTCACGCTAAGCTAGTATGAAGAACATCCTTAAATTCACACGTTCATGGCACTACAATCAACTGGAGTCAAATTTGCAATGCAGTGCTTTAAAAGAGATATTTCAATCAAATAAAATTCAATGCAAATATGGCTGCATATGTGAAATCTATCATACTAATATACCAGGGAACAAGTTGCTTCAACCTCTTATGATAAACCTTTTTGCAAGATATTAAAATCATTTTTGCTGGTGAATTCCTTTTCATACAGTAGGTCTATTTCTGAATGTGCTGTTGCCTTGAGCATTTAAAAGGCTCCAGATGGACTCCAGATGGAGAGAAATATATTTAGGATTAAAACTGTTGAGAAAGAATGGGAGATGACGTCCCGAAAGCTGTTGTTTAAATCAAAGTTCACTCACTCTTTGCTCTTGAGTTGCCACGAAGGTCTGAAAGCCTGGGGCAACTCCAAACCCCAGCTCATGCACGAATGGAGGCTCTGCCTGACTGTGGATCTGCACTCTCACACCTGCCTCGAATGCTGTCTCTTCTATAGCAAAGTGAGAAATAGAGAAAGACATAGCAATATTAACAGTGCTCAATCAAAAACAATGATGGAGTTAAAAGGAAAAACATCTTGAATGAGTCCATTTGCATTTGTAATGCTTTAATTTCATAGAGAAAAAAAAACTTGCGACGTGAACAGCATATTTTCTACTCTTCACACAGACAAAACGGGGGAATTAGTTTTGTACCTACAGGTAAATTTATCAAACGTAAATTTGAAATTATCAAATTTAAGGGTACAAAACGTGACCTTAAGATGACAATTGAGAACATTTGTTTCATTAAAAGGTATAAAATCAATGCTAAAGGCAAAAGGTAGGCAATAGTTATTTTAGAAAGCTTAAGGTACAATATACAGCAATTTAGTCATGACAATGTTTTGTTTCACAAAGAAAAAACATTTTTTGAAAAAAATATGCAAATCTTCCTTACATTCTTGATATAAATAAAGAAAATAACAGTTTTTAAAAATGCTTTGTCATAGCACTGCATTTAGAGGTGCAAAAACCTACTAGAGTACCTACTAATGTGGGTACAATCCTGTACTTACATTTTTTCTGCTTCAAAGGATGACAGTTCCTGCTTGTAAAAAATAATGTAGATGAGTTTTTGGAAAATAAACTACATTTTTTGACTATTTCTAGAATTTTGGTATTTAGCAACATTGCTTGTTCTTGCCAAAAAAACAAGTCGAAATACTTTTAAGGACATTTTCTGAACTTTTTTGGACTAAACTTAATTTATATTCTCCTAATCGAAATCACACATTGACCACAGTGTTGTTCCCCTCAATTGAAAGAACCTATATGAGAATATATGCACCAATATGAAACCTAAATGCAGTTTATATATGTACAAACAAGATGTATCTCCTATATAGCTCATATCACACTTTGGCAACTGTTGTACATAATCCCTAGCTCATATTTTCTATTTTCAAGGCAATGAGTAAGAACTTGCATCAATATGCAAAAACATATGCATGAGTAAACACTCGAAACTGGTATCACGTGTAATTGACACGTTATTTAATTTAACTATGGCAATTAATTAAGAGGAGATGGAAAGCTATGATATCTACACCTTTTCCCTAAACATTTACAAGGTCAATACTTTCTTGCATGAAGATAGTGAAAAAGCAGGAAATACTTAACAAAATAGTTTGTCTTTTTTTAGTCTGTACTTTTTCTGTTCAGTTCTTTATCTTATTTTTGTTCTTGTACTATCTTGTTTTCTGGTTCTAGTATATAGGAAAACAGACAGTAGTATATATGTCACACATTTTAAACCTACATTTTATCAGTATATATGTATATATGTTTATATAGGTTATTTCTATGCGGAACATGCTAATAATGTTAGGATTTCTGTAGTGAAAACAAGATACGGCTCCTTTAATGTGGTTAGAATGGGACAGACTAAGCAATACATTGAATGAGTTGGCTCAGATATTTGTCTAGTACTCTTTCCCATAACTAATAGAAAGGAAAATGACTAATTGTGCTCAATTTGTAAATTTTTACTTAGGTGTGTACTCACTTTTGTGTATCAAAGAGTCATTTCTGCCGTATTGTCCTATGAAAATGTATACATCAATTTTGCAGAAATGTGAGAACTTTTATGACATACTGTATGTATATATATATCAATCATCAAAGTCTAATGATGTCCTTCTTACAGTGAGTGAGAGTGTGAATAATGAGTATGTGTAGGGAAAAAAAATTGTGAAGTATTTAATTAAAGCAGGATTAAGTTTGAGAACTTGTGCAAGATACAGTATATAACTTGTGAGAACAAAGATTTTGCTACACTAAAACATACCCTTATGCAACAGGGAAGACTTGTTCACCAAATATCTTGCTCACCAAAAAAAAAATGGATTATTAGCTGTGTTCATTTATTTCCCCTGCCTCCATTGTTCAAAAGTCTTGGGGGAGAGAGAGGCCTCATTCAGGCATCAGGACTCCTACAGGCTTGCAGACATCTTAATAGCCAGCTATAACAAGAGAGCACGGCCACAAAGACCCCCCTCCTTCACCTCACACACTCCAGAGGCCAGAGCACTGATGGAAACACACCAGGACGGTGCAGGCTCACAAGGAACAGTCAATACACTCAATCGTGTGCGTATGTTCACACACCTGGTGTCTAATGCACCAAAAACGACTTGTAAAATGTGATGTCTATTTGTTCCCTGACAGTTAAGAGCAGAAAACATCTCAGAGAGCAGAGTAAATTTAACAGACCAGATTGTGCAAAGAGAAAAAATATCTTCAGTTCATCAGTCAACGTAGATTTCATCCAGTAACTGGTAATTATTACAATGAAAAAAATATCAGAACAAATTAAGGAAACAAGTGGAAGCTGGACCAATGAGAGCATGATTGTCCAGATGGCTAAAAAAAGAATTGAATAGCTTTTAAGAAAACCAAAAGTCTCTGGATGACTGCACTCATACATTTCAGTTCATAAATAAATAACACAATTTAAATGTCATATAATCCAATTCATATAGTCAAAACAATGTTTGTACATTACCAAGTGAAAACATAAATATTCTCCTGATCTGTACACGAGTGCATTTTACCTGAATTCATTTGAAAACTGAATTGATTTTCACAGGTTTTTCAGCTTCTTCTCATGAAATGTTTACCAACTGTGTGAGCTATATTCGCGCATCGGTGATTGAGGATTTGCAGCCTCTCTTACGAGTACACCCCACTCTAAATTTGTGCTCGATACTTTTGAGACTCTTCTGGCAAGTTTTGGGTTCGTCTCCATAACTTCACAGCTGCTCCTGTTCTCCAATAGTCAAAGCGCTGAAGCAAGCAAGTAGTCGAAATGTACGAACATTGTTAGGAATATATTAATTGGATTTTGTGAATTTGAATTCTGTTATTTATTTATGAACTGAAATGTACAAGTACAGGCTTTTTTAAATAGTTCTATTTCACACCAACACTCAATTCTTACAACGTAATAACTTGCTTTTAAAGGAGATTACAGTTTGTACTTTTACTTCTTCAATCACATCACTTAATGCTTTATCACTGATTATTAATGTTGAATTATATCATTTAAAGATCTACCGTAATTGTTATGTTGTTTATTAAATATAAAATGTCGCCTTCAGGTATGATTCTTTTTATGAACTTTCAAATAACTTTTAGCTCAGCTCTCTCAAGTGATGTCAAAGCCAAGCAATCAGACTTGCTTGTATCTGCAAATTCCTTTTTCTGCCATTTCATGAAACTAATTTGTCACTTAAATTCTATCAAATAGGGCAGCTATAAAAATCATTCTGTCTCTTTGTTCTGCAGAAAATTATAAGTATATTTTTGACTAAGTCCAAAGAAAAGAAAAAGATGTCAAGCTGGTATTTGATGTTTGAGGAGCTAAATTAAATGAAAATGTTCATTCATGTGATCAGAGAAAAATAGTTTGGAAATTGTGATTGTGAGCTTTCAACTCCAACGGTTAGCCATCGCAATTAGACACGAAAATAAAAAACAATAGTTAAACAGATAATAAATAATATTATTTTCAGATGTTAATAATAATTTCCCTATGTTCTCATAACATTCATAGTTGTATGGTAAGTTTGTTGTCATATTGAAGGGCGACCTCTTGCTTTCCCTCTAAATGCATAATCGGAAGTAACTGCACTGCAGTATGTCATCTGACCACCAACTCCAACTCCAGAAGTGAATAAGTTCTCAATGACAGCAATGTTAAAATTGATCAACATCATTATGTTTTTCGATGCATACCGCATAACCTTTTCTTTCTTTTAAAAACCCAGAGAAAGTGATCCATGCTTTTATTTTCTTAAGACTGGCTATTGTAACACGTATGTTGGGATTGGTCAATCAGCTTTATCTTGCCTGCAATTAGTCCAGAATGCTTCAGTGAGGTCACATTTCTCCTACTTTAAATCTCTTCATTGGCTTTCAGTGGATTTTAACATTTTGATTCTGGTTTACAAATCTTTTAATAGATTAGCTCCCCTGTACCTGTCAGAACTTTTAACTTTTTAACCACTATCCCGATCACTACGGTCCTCCGACCAAAGGCTGTTGGCGGTTCATAGGTCACGGTTGAAAGGGAGAGGTGAGCAAGCTTTGCCTGTAAACTCTGGAACTCCCTTTTCCATCAAACTAAGACTAGCACAATCACTTTCTGCTTTTAAATGCCAAATCAAAACTCTGCTGTTCTCCCAAGCCTATGGTCTGTAAATCTTATCTCTTTTATCACAGATTTTATTCAGTTTAATTTTACATTTTTTACTGGCTTTTATTTGTTTTAACTACTCGACCTACTGGGGTTTTACTGTGTGTTTTAGCAATCATATCTGTTTGTTTTAGCTTTGGTTTGTCCCTGTGTTCCCACTACTGTTCAGCACTTTTGTCAACTGAAGTTGTTTTAATATGTGCTTCACAAATAAACTGTCTTTGTCAATTGTCATTGAATTTCCCTTCATGACAGCTCCGAGGGGGCACTTTTACTATGCAACTCTGAGGGGGCACTTTTTATTACCCATTAGGTTATATTATGAAAGTTTTGCATAAAGGGCAGGGCTTCATGAATGAGAACCACTAAACAGGACTGAAGTTTAATTATTGTCTTTTTCCCACTCCAACAGCTAAAGAAGATGCTACTCAGCATTTATTTAACAACTTTTTGCCTCCCCATCTCTGAGACTCAGTTTGCTTTCTGCTAAAACCTATTGGTAATGTCACACTTACTAAGTCCTTGTAATATACAATCAGTCTATCAAACCATTAGAGTGAGGCAGTAGATACCTGCTCAACTTAACGCAGCTAAAGGGATCTTAATGGAAGTGAACATTATTAAACAACAGAACATGTACAATAATATAGATTTAATAAGTAATAAATAAGATAGATAACAAGTGTTTAGCAAAACTAAAGTTCTGTAAAATGCATAGCATTGCTCCATTAATGAATAACAGGAAATCAAAGCTGTTATTGAAACATCTCAATTTGGTAAATTTTTTGTATCTACATTGACCTGATAATGAGAACCTACTGCACCCACTGAGAACTACCAGTAAGTTCAGCAATAAGAATGGCATAATGACTGATAACGGCTATTTAATGGCTTGGCAACATCTAACAGCAATAACAGCACATTTTCTGAGATGCTAAAGAGATCAATTATTCTTGTTATTCTGTACTAGGCAGAGAAGAAGTATTTTCACTTTTTCTTCTCAACTTCTTGTCATCAGCACAAGACCTTTAATGAGATGTGTGGCATGTAAAATTGAATGTGTCGTCTTTTTTTCAAGTTAATGATAAGATGTTGATGTGTGCTGGTGAAAGGTTGCTGGGTAATTTATTAATATTTTATCTGTTAAAAGTATTGTGATGCTAATCGAATTATTTGAGCTAAACAGATTGACAACTTAAAAAAATATTAGAAACTAATGGCCACTTCTTTACTTTTATCGAATTGTATTTCTTTACAGTACTACCAAATACAGCCAGTTTTGTTTATTGTATTAACTGGGTGAACTGATGATGAGATTTCATACGTTTTAGGAACAACATCGCATTGCAGTGCACTTAACACGGCCGGAGTCTAGAAGCTCCTGCTCATAACCCAATCCTTTATGATTCTGCTTCAATCCACCAAGTAAGTATTACATTATTATGTAAGAATTATTAGATACATATGATGAAATTCACAACAAATACAACTAAAACATAATAAATATTATGTGATTCACAACATGAAATATACTATGGTTCATGACAGTTACAAAGAATGGAGTAAAACAAAAACCAACTTGTGCATTCAGTAGACAAATAAGTTCAATATCATGTCATCTAAACACAGAATTAAGATTACTAAAGGCATTTACAATTTCCTTTGCAATATGTAAGTTTTTCTTTTTTATCACATTAAGTCATATTACATTTTAAGTATATTGACTCTTGGAATCCATCGCTGACACATGTCCAATGCTGAAGATTTAAATGGAATATTGATTTAACTAAATGAAATTGTTTTATTTCTTTCATTGAAAAAGACTTAAACAGTAAAAATATTTAAATTAATTTAATGCACTTTGCTTTTTGTATTTGAATTTAGCTCGCTAAAAATGTCAATACTTGATTTGCTCTCTAAACTGTTAACACAATGAAAGAGTACTAATTTATAGAGCTTTATTTTCAGGCAAAAACTCACTCACCTCATACTGTGAAAGTAAATAGAAAATTAGCTCACAGTAGAAAACAATTTGCTTTCAGTAATTGAGAGTTAAATGATTGAGTAAATTGAGTAGGAAGTAGGTTCAAATATTATGACTGATAAAGATGGAATTTTATCATAGAGAATTTTGTCTTATATCAAGTTATTATTAGTTAGTTCTTATTAGTCTGAGGAATTCTGCTGAGTTTCGGCAGAAACTACAGACACAGATTCCATTGTGTAGCACAAGTGTAAGATGTACACTTTTGTAACTTAGAATCATCAATACTTTTTAGTGCTTTCAATATTTACATTTTTTTGTATCATTTATTATGATATTCATTTCACAAACCTCTTTAAACCCTTTCATTTATTTTCTTTATTATATGAGTATTGTCATTTTAGATTTGTTGCCTTATTAAAATTATGATTTAAATGTGTCACAATAGATGTACTGACCCTTTAAATTTTTTGGGCGTTGGCTGGAAACACCCATTTAAACTCCATTTTGAGAGTCATTGAGAAAAAAGCCAAACACTGTTCTGACCCATTTGGTTGCTGTGACGTGTTCAGCGGAATTTAAGTTATCCCTTGATACTGATTTGGTCAGGTTTTTTGGAAACCGTGATAGTTGGATGGCGAGCCCCCACGATTCTGGAACATTGTGAATTTTCAGTCTCATCCTTTTGGACTTGGTTGGATCCTACATCAAGGTGGGATCGGTTTCACGTCACCTCACCAACCTGGAGCAGGCCTAGGATGAGTACTAACTCTGAGTCAATTACTGAACAGACATTTGATTAAGAAAACTGTCGGAAGAACTCTTTGTGCTTGATTAAACTTTTGTTCGGTATTAAGGGTGTTTTACAAAAGTGCACTTTTGATCCATTTACGTCAATGTACAGACCGGTCTATCTTTTGCAGTGTGTATGCATGAACTTCTTTTCCTTAAGTCTATTTTTCTGTTTATAGTTTTGTTTTGTTTATCTTTCCAAATGGTACCTTATATAAAGCTGGCAATTATTGAAACCTTGGTGTCAGTTTGCTGTCTTTTCCCCAGACTCCATAGTCGAACCTAACTGGTCCACATTGTTATTTTATAGTCGTCACCCGAATTTGTTCTAAACACACATCATATTTAGCAAACGGGTGCTACAATTGGGTTCAAGGTGGGGTGGATACTGCCAAGATCAGATCTCCAGTAAAACAAACTGAGCCTGGCCCACTCACCACTTCACCTGTGGATTACCGAGAAGAGGATGCACCACAAGCCCCTGCACCAAACCTCACCAGAGACCAGAGCACTGGAGCACCGGAGCAGCAGACTCCCCCACTGCCAAAACCCACGCGAAACAGTCAGTATGAGGAACCCCACAACCTTATGGGAGCTGGTTGAGGCGGTTGAGCTGGCGGATGTAGCACTGCTGCTGTACCCTCTTGTTAATATTCCACTGTACCTGTATAATGTTATCTTGCTAACCTTTCGTCAAATCACCTCCACCATGCTCCACTATAAAGGATTCCTCTTTCATCCACCCACGGTCCAACAACAGCCACACGTGCTGTTTTGATTTCCTCAAACTTCATCTCAGAGATTTCTGGTTTTTCTTTATTGTCATCGTTAGCTCTACTCATCTGTTCCATTGACCACTTCACAATGTCTTCTCCAGATCCCAATGTCTGTTCCACTATCATCTGTCTCGTCATCTTTAGCCTTCAGCTCTGCATTGTGCGTAGGAAAGTTATTGTTTTTGTCATTTGTACAAACTTATACAGGTCTGCTTCTGAAGATAAAAGACGCTCATATTCACATTCACTATTGGCACTACTGTAACAACACAAGCACTGGGAGAGCTCTACCAAGAAAGCTCATAATCTAGGCCTGAATTTGAATAGAAAAACTTCAGTCTGAGAGGCAGCAGGGATAAACACAGTTAAGATATAATAAACACTGGGATAAACACTGCACAAACATGCACCTCTATGATGAACTGTCATAAACAGAGATGAACAAAAAGAACAGATCAGATCAAGATTTGTGTATAAACAAGTCTCACTATTAAAGAAATAAAGAAACACGGTTGACAGAGCTGGAGCATATTAAGGCTTTGTAACCCTTGCAATCAATAGCCTGATATTAGACAAACAGAACTTCCAGACAGAGAAGAGATCTGTGAATAATTAAACTTTTTTTTTTTTTACCATACTCTGTCTGAATACTGATGATGCTAAACCCCCGTGGGTCTCTCTCTCAGCCTACTACTCCTTTTCCTCACAAAAATGGGAATTTTGTTAATTGGAAAAGCAAAATTCAACATTAATTAATTCTTATTTCTGTTTCTATACAAAAAATAAATACAAAAACGTCAGAGGTGGGATTCAAAGTCTGACATGGGGTTTCTAGCCCTGCGCACTACTAACTATACTAGTCTATGAGGTAGTGGTAGCAAAAAAATTGTTTTAACTTTAATGCAATGCACAATTTCAATGGGCCAGACTCACACAAGCAAGTTATACCAATTCAACACAGACACTATTTAGACAAAAACATGTTGTATAACTATGTTGTTATACTTAAGTACACACTTTACATATTATACTGATCAACTGAAAAAGAAGATTAAAATAGTAGGCAAGTCTTCGGTATGTAACAGCACCTGTTCATTGTACAGAACCAGTCCGTTTTCATGGTTTACAGGGTTTTATCTGTGTTTTGAACCTCACACTGCATTCTGGGACAGCTTGCTGATTCAACAGTTGCCATTATATCCTGAACACCTACAGGTTATCATTACCTTCTTTTTCAGTAAAATGTAACCAAGGTAAAGGTTGCATTTATTTGCTAAACTATATTTAGTCTAAGTGGTGTCTGTGTTGAGCTAGTAAACTTGTTTGTGAGAGTCTGGCACATTTACATCTTGAATTAAAAAATGTGTTGACAAAATAAAAGGGTGGATGCAGCACAAGTACTTAAAAGTTATCATTTTTTATCCCTCCTTAGTTGGTGTAGGTATGAATGAAGGCCTTTATTGGTCATTAGTCACTACACTGTTACAGGCAGCAAAATTGAACCCCCCAGACCATACAAACATGACAGTACAAAACAAAGAAAGACCGGTGGTCGTGTTAGAAAAAAAGAAAACGAGGTACATTAGGAAAGATAGCTAAAAAAGAGTACCTCTCCCAGACTGCTTTCAGCAAGGACAGTGTGAGATGAGTAGGTGGGAGGGGAGCCCTAGCGACAAGCACAGTGAACACTGACTAGACATAACATTGCAACAGGGGGTATTACACATTTGACATAAGATATTTAGTCACATAACAAACGATGCCTTACACGTCATATAATAATTATAATAACTATTTTTTGTCCAGAATGCAGCTACTGCCTTTTTTCTTTGCCGAGGCAGTATAGTAGGTAGTGTAATGATCTGAACAATGCTCAATGTGATGTTTATGCAAGTTTTGAGAGTAACAGGCAAATTAGCTCTAATCGGTTCACTAACTATGGCTTGTTACTTCTTCCCTTTATAAGCAAGACCAACAGGAAAAAACCCTCCACAACACTCTTCGCTTCCAGAACCCAAAGCCCTCCTTTGGACAGCTCGCCTGGTAAGCATTTATACATGTCAATTCTGCTTGCGCAACCATGCAACTTTGCACTCCACTATAATTTGAATTTGGCCAGTCACCAAATAACTTTATATAATTTTAAATTAGATTTTTTGTAACATTATAGAATACGAAAATATCTATAAAATAATCAAAAGTTCTCTAAAATTACTAGAATATCTGTTTTAAACTTTTTTAAAGTAAAAAAATGGTGACCGTGTAATTTTCTTACATTACTTTCTTCATTTTTAACCGTTTTGTTTTCTACAGTGCAGTTTAACAGTTAATATTTGATAAAGTGTTATTTTATTAAATACATACAATGTATTATTTCATTAAGACGATATTTTTGAGTTTATAATTTTTACATATTGTTGTGGTTAGATTTTTTTTTTATAGTATACTATAAATTAGAGGTCCTTGTCTAAAACCTTAATAGTGTCTCGCACCAGTTCTGTTTGCACTCATACCAGAGCAACCTTACAGCTGCTCAAGTCTTTTAAATTATTTGTCAGAATCAATATACTACTATAGACAGGATGTGTGCTTGGCAGCAGAATTAAAGAAAATTTTAAAAAAGAGGGCAAATAGAATCAAGATGAGAAAAAGCTATCCTATGACTTGCTAATACTTCTCAGTATTACCTCAAAACAACAACTCTATTATTATTTCAGTTCAATCATAGTAACTGTGTCTCTACACAATCAACAGTTTATTTCTCAATTTCTCCTCTCAGAGTGAATCAGTTCTTCATCAGTCTGCATTCATCAGATTTAAGAACTGCAGTCATAATGAAGGATTGCAGGCCCATATATCCAGCTTGGCTCCGGATTTCTTTCTACAAGTTCCATTAGAAAAGATGAAGGCAAGTTTATCTCTGGCTCTTTCTCTTCTCTAAACAGTTCATCTTATCCTTCTGCAAGATTTTTCACAGTGACACAGGACATTTAATGTACATCACGTATGCACACACATACTTCCTCTCGACCAATTTCATTTCCAATTTCTCCTGATCTTCTCTGTGCCCCTTCAAAAGTGAGTGTTACAGGTAGAATAATAGATGACTTTCTGCTCTTCATCACTCAGACATGGAAGAAAATAAACAATAGTCTAACTGATGTGACCTTTCCTTCTTTCCCTTTGATTCCAGTAAGAAAAATAGAAATGCAAACCTATATTTGCTCTTAACCTAAAAAGATGTAATAACTCATCTTTTATATAATGTTTTTTATTAATTCTAAAAATAAAGTAAAATATTTACATTTAATTGAATACAGAAATGAAAATATAAGATATTCAACACAACTAAAAAAAAAGGATTGTAGCTCTCGTGCACATCCATCTATGCTCATCCACCAAAACCATCGAACTTCACCAGATTCTGAGAATCCATCTTTTACAATATTTGTCAGAGATCCACCTGCATCATCCCATGAGACAGCCAGTTCAACACCACATGAGACTCAAGCTCATCTGACAATTGGCCTATCACGCCATGTTGGTTTCACTACTTAAGAAATACATATACCTCTTGTTCACCAAGTCTTGTGTTACTCAGGAAGTTTTCCTGTTCACGGGATTGACTGTGAGCAGAGTGTTCGAGACGTCACCCATAGGTTTCTGGCAAAGTCAAATGAAGCTCAAAATGGGCATAGACAGTGCTCGAAAACTCATCCTTAGAGGCGGAACGTGGCTGTAATGAAGGCATCCGATTGGCCAAAGCTTTTATATATTTTAAACAAACAAATTTTAAAATAATTCACCCCCCCATAGTGTTCAGGAAGACCCTCTAGCAACCTGAATAAACAAACCTATTGGAGCCACAGGTGGAAACATGCTTTTTTCAGCCCTAAAGTTGGCCATTTATAACATCATTTTTAATGAGAACCTTCAGGTAATTCAAGTGGCTGCTCAGGAACTATAGTCCAGTCACTACCTATCAACCTTCAAGCAGGAAAGAAGGAGATTGCCCCCTTGGTTCACAGCTGTTATCGATTCTGGGCTCTTTACCATTGGCTGTATAACAGCTCTTTACTCTCTCCTTCTCTGTTTTTCTCTGTTCTACCTAGTCACTCCTCTCCAGTGTATTCTATATTGGAAAACGCATCCTCATGGCGGGAGATGACAATAGTTAAGATGGCTGATTTTCTGAATGTTTACATTTTTTATTCTTAAAAAAAAAACTTTAAAAATAATTCATTCCCTCAGACTGTTCATGAAAGTCAAATCTAGCAGTCTGAATAAAAGACACTAATGGAGCCAGGGGTGGAAACATGTTTTTTTCAGCTCCAAAGTTGGTCAGTTTTAACATTGGAGTGAATGAGAACTTGTTCTCTTTTCAAAACAGAGGCCACTCAGGGTAAAGAATCCCGTTGATTCTGTTACTGAGTTTGTTTTCTTCGATGCTGCGCATCTGTGGACATGCGTAATCATCATTGGTCTATCCTCTTTATCTTGTGTGTTGCTATCTTCCCCCATAACTATAAAACTAAAGGTAACTGTTTTTTGTTTGTGAAAATACATTTTTATTATTATATACTGAATCCCTGACAATACTCCAACACAATATGTAGTGCAGAATTAATGTAGAACAACCAACATATAATGTATTGATTTGATCATTTTAGTAAGTATGCTCAAAATACAGATTCATGCCCTAAAAATAGAGTAATAGTCTGCCGTTTTGTATTATCATTTTTGTATATCCAAGGACTGTTGTAGCGGGAAGAAATGAGCTGCCTCTCAAACACCTGTTGCTGTTTTCAAGATTATCTACCAAAAGACAAAATTGTGTTCATGAAAAATTCAACATTTTAGAATTTGAAATCTGTTCTTATCTGTCATAGTTACCTGAAGGTAAATCTATGATAAAAAAATCCTTCTAAAGGATTAACATATCAGCCTTGGAGCTGTGATACAATATCCCATTACTTTATATGAAACCTTTTCAATCCAGCTGATGAAATATAGTCATTATTCTCTAACACTTTTTGCTCGTTGTACATTGATATTCCTGGAATTAAATTGAATTCAGTCTAAGCTATACTTGTAACCTTTTCAAATGCTAATGATTCTTTTACAGGGAAGTCTCAAAGGCAGTTCTCCCAACCTCACAAGCTTTCACATCCTTTGAAATAGTGTGCGTATGACAAGGTTTAGGTTTGTTGTGCCACCTTCGCACAATGCTAATCAAAATTTGAAGTCGTTGACTGTTGCTGCATCTCCTCGGTTCAATGGGAAGCAGTAACTTCTCTTGTGTGATGAATCACATTGGATTTATCTGGTCTACATCAACACATCTGTGCTTCAAGGTGTGTGTCTGCAACAAATATGGAGTGTGTCTCTGGAGAGGTGTTCCAATGAAAGTTCTGACAAATCCTTACCCTAATCACAAACCTGTGAGACAACCAATGTTTCTCTTGAAAAAAAAACAGCTCTCAAATCAGATCTCTCACAAAGATGAGTTCTAGAACAGCTAAAAACACTTGGCATGATAAAAACAGCTGAGTTTGAACGAGTGAGTTTGGTTACAGTTAAAGAGAGCTCTATTGTATGAGTTGTTTTTCAACTTTTATCCATAAATCTTTTATATGCATCCAAACTATCAGAGGTCATTTGTTGCGTAGACCAAATTCACTAGTACTAAGATCACTTTCAAAGTCACAGATTCTGTCAACATATAGTTAATTTTATTGCATAAAATAGCAGAATTATAAGCTAGTAAGGTAATGTATGTTGCAGTAAAGATTCTCAGGAGGGATTTCTCACATTACGTAACTGCAGAGTATTTTATGTGTGTACACGTGTACCTGTTTCTCCCCACACAGGCAGGTATTCATCTTGCTGGATGTCCAGCATGATCTCCAGGCCATTCCCTGTGCCTCCTTTCATCGTGGTCCTTAAACTCTTCCCCTCTTCTACACCATTAAACATGTAGCACTTTCCATAACGTGTAAACACCTGGGTGGAAGAGGAAGAGAGGGTAATTAAAAATGAGTATAAATGTAATTCACTCATAAGAATTTTTACAAAGCTTGTGATGACACCAAGATGGTATCTTTGGGAACAAATATTTAAAACATGAACTGTCAGACAAACATCTCCTTATGATGTAGTGTTCTTTTTGTATGTGTTTGCAACTAATATACCTGTTGTAGATCCATGGAACCAATTCTAATGTTCAGAGGGTCGCCTACACCATAACAATCCTGTTCTTAAAGTTTGCTGAATGCATTCAACTCCATAAACTCACTCATAAAAAACTGCAATAGAGGTTTTGAAAAATAAAAAAGGCTTTTTTTCTGTTCTGACAAAAAACAATGGACATTGTAAAGTTCCATCCATCCATCTTCATGTCGGCTTTATTCCCTTTCGGGGTCGCCACAGCGGAATGAACCGCCAACTCACTGGCATATGTTTTACGCAGCGGATGCCCTTCCCTCCCGCAACCCATCGCTGGGAAACATTGTAAAGTTATTTAAGGAAATTATCTTAACTAAATTAGGTGAGTTGAAACAATTTTCCAAGGCTCAGACATCTGAACTGACCTCCTTCTTTCACTTTAGTGTTTCTTTTCAACACTATTTCCCTTTTTGGTGCACATAAACAGATTTAAAAGTGGTTCCTGGTCAAAAACATCACCACCTAAAAAAGATCACACACACACTCTGAACTTAGCTTTGGTTGTGGCATGCATTAACTGTGGCATTGCTTCAATATGTTTTTTCAGTGTCACAAGATGTACTTCCATCCAGTGGAATTTATTTTTTTTACCAAGATCTTGAATTGATGATAGTAGAGTCTGCCTGCTGTGCAAAGCCTTTTCCAGCACATCAGACATGTTTTCTATGGGTGTTATATGCAGTAATTCTTCTCCCTGCCTTTAGAGGCCACCACACTCCCCTCAGCCTTTGTTCTTCCTCATGGTTCATTGTTAGTTTAATGTTTGTCATCAGTGCCCAATTTCACACCTGGCTATATTATTCCTCTGCTTCCCACTCAGATTTTGTGTTTAGGCATTGTTGTGCTGCCTTGTGTTTTCTTTTCCTCTCGATTCTCTACAAGAAAGAGACAATGCTGTTTTGCTTTTGGTATCATTACATAATTTTTTGGCATTTATGTGTAGAAAAGATCTCATTCTGAGAAGTTCAATTGTCATTATTTGTGCTTTTTCTTTATTAAAAACCCTTATTTTGAAGCTCTGCTTGAAGTGTTTAATTTGGGTCCAACTTGAGGGCTGCAGATGTTTCCCTAAACAACTATTTACAATTTTTGCTTGATAAATCCTGACATTGCCATCTAGTCAGCTCACCTCATTCTCACCCATGCAGTAATTAGCCAAAAGACTCACATCTATTTGCTAAGTTTTTTTTGCTAGTATATGTCATTAGTTTAAAATGTCAGAAAGCTAAGTCATTTGAACAAAAGACTCTTGTCAGTCAAGTGAGCTGAAGTTCTGCAATTTTAAAGTGTGTAAAGTGCTTGTTTTAACTTTTTTTTTGTAACTTTGCAAAAGACTGGTTTCTAGAAACTGAATCAAATGATTGTTAGGTGAACCACAATGTATTCTCCCAGTGGACAACCCTTCCTCTCTCAAAATACTAATTCTGTCTTGTATGCCATTTATACAATGCTAACAACAAATACACCTCTGTCTACTCTTCTAGGAATAGAAGCATTTTTAATATTATGTTTAAAGGATCAAGGAGATGTCGAGATTTGAAATCTTACACCAAAAACCATCAAGGTTATCAAGAAAGGCTTTATGCCAGATTTTTTTTTTTTTCAGATTTATGTGAGGAAGACATATTTGCAGTTAAAATTCTCACGAATTAAACTCATCCCCAAAAATGAATCATCAAGCTTCTCTGCAAAGGAAGTTAGACATGAATACGTCTCTCATGGGTTCTCATGAATATCTTGAAGGATTGTTAGCTTAGATTAACCAATATAGTCAAAGGATTTTTTTTACTCAAACCATAAGGAGTACTTTAATTCCCTCTTTAGAACTTGCATTATGTTGAAAACTCTTGCCCTTATAGAATTTTAGAAAGGAGCATTCTTATTTTCTGTTACGGAGGAGAATGAAAGTCAGTGGTTTGGAGTTCAGCTTTGCAGCATGAGATTAGTGGAAACCTGAATGAACATTAGTATGCTGATATCACTTAGTTCCATCCATCCATATTCTTGTCGGCTTTGACCCTTTCGGGGTCACCAAAGCAGAATGAACCGCCATCATCCAAACGCACACATTCACATTCATACACTATCGACAGTTTTTTTCCCCAAATCACCTGTACTGCATGTCTTTGGACTTGAAGAGGAAACCGGAGCACCCGAAGTAAACTCACGCAATCATGGGGAGAACATGCAAACTACACACAGAAGTGCCAACTGACCCAGCCAATGGTCGAGCCAGCGACATTCTTGCTGTGAGATGACCGTGCTCAACACTGTGCCACTGTGATGCCCTTACTTAATTGCTTTGACTACATCTATTGTTTTTACAAGTAAATTGTCAGTACATCAGTTGAGTCTGCGCTATTTTGTTTATGAGGCATTCTTGTGGTCAGAAAACATATAATTAGGCGTTATGTTAGAATGCCCACAATCAAAACAAGTATCCAGAAGAAGTAAAAACCATCTATAAGCTGGTTCATTTTTTACTATCATCAGAGCGCTCCCCCAGTAAAAAAGGCAGATGATCCTAGTGTTCCATGTTCAGATGACACTAAGAATAAAAGACTTAGAACTGGGCAACTGATGCAGAATTTTACACAGCTAATGGAGGAGACAAAATTGCACAACTGGAGATTTATGAGGAAAAAGTCCTTTACCCTTCTGCTTTCACATTAAGAGATTTGTGAGTAAATAATAGGGCAGTCGTTATTTTATTTTGACACAAACAGATACTAGAGAAACAGAATTAAAGTGAAACTCTCCAACAGCAAAGATGGGTGAGTATGTTGATATTATGTTGTAATTGTTGGATGAAAAAAACCTAATAGATCAAAATCATTTTTTTTATTTGGCTTGAAAAATTGATGTGATTCTCCATTCACTTTAGCCTGAAAAACATCATTTGAAACCATATCTTGTTAGGACCTTGTGTGAACTAATTAGTTTAAGATCTGCAATAAAGCCTCTCCTATCAGGCAGAGGAGCTTGATGAATGGATGTATGATTGATACAGTGCCCCTTCCAGCTTTCTTGCAGGTGAGACGATCCAGATAAATCACCAGGTCCTGCAGCTGCTAAACCACAGCCCACAAAATTCACATGAATATTCACTCTTATCCTTCATGCCCAAGCAAACGCCAGGAGAGATCTTCATTCGATGATCAAAAGATAAAAAGATAGAGAGAGAGAGAGAGAGAGAGATAAAGGTAGATAGGATTGGAGGAAACCAAAGCTCAGCACAGAGCAGGCCAAAGAGTCCTTGTTTCTAGTAATGACTGACAACTTAATATCCCATCCTTGTTCTCTGTTTAAAATCATATATATTCAATCTGACAAGAGCAGTGAGAATTTGCATGATGGATTGAGCTCTATTAATTATAAGGCATTTGCAACTTGAAGCTGCTTGTTGAAAAAAACAAGTCGTCTCTTTAGAATCAGACACATTGTTAAGCACATAAACCACGCTGTTGTGACAAGTAGCTAATCATATAAAATGCAAACTAAAAAAACTAAATGAACTTGAGGAATATTAGGAGGTTTGTATGTTGTTCATTTATAACATCATATAAATAACTAGAGAGGGGGTTAAAGGATGTAAAAGTAGTTCATAATAATGTTAACAAAACTAAGTGTGCAATTATTTGTAATGGCTTGATTGTTTTATGGGCAGGCTTTGTAAGCACAATAATATTCTTGCATGATTAGCTTACTGATAAGGTGGGTTTAGGCACTTTTTAGGGATGCTTATAGCAAAGTATGCTTATTCTTAGCATCCCTAAAACTATACCGTTCATACATTTTTTACATTAACATTTTGAGAGGAGCTAAAACAATTGAGTTCATTCTGTCCCCGTGAAGATGCAAGCAGAGACTTCTAGCGAACGACAACTGTTTCGCCCAATAAAAGAGCAAACACAGAGCCCATTCCCTGCAGATCTGAACAGATAATTTGCTCACAGATTTAATCTGCCTATTAAGAGATGAAACAGAGGAATTATTCAGCAATTTATCGAATATTCCCTTTTGCGATTTTAACGCACATTGTTATACACATTAACAGCAACACGAATAAATGACAAACTTCATGAACAATTTCTTCAACTCTCGGATTATGGCTTTCACAAAATAAAATGCTAAAATAAAATTTATCTAATAAAACTCATGGGTGTGTTTTAATTTTCCTTCTAGATATTATATATTTTTCTAAAATAATTCAACTCCTTTTAATAGTACTTAACGCTAGCTATATGTTTGATTTTGATTATCCATTTAATTATTTGCCAAACCGCTCATTTTCTAAATACTCTAATGATTACGCTATAATTTCTTTGTAATATTTAGATTTCTTTGGAAAAAAATTTATTATACATACAATTTTCTAAAGTAATCCCATATACATGCAGATGTAAACAAGCTTCAGCTTTTAAAATAGCCAATAAATGAATATGAGTACTGCTGCTTGTAATTAAGACCTTGTTGGCATGCTGTCATTATCACTTAGTCCCTCGCCTATTAACGCTCGGAGTAAGTGTAAACATGCCAATAGTAATTTGCTATTAGTGACCAAGTGGGTTTCTATGAAATTATTTGTGATTGTTTAAATAAAAGAATGGTGGTTATTTATCATCTAGATTTAAAAGTTACAACATTTAGATTTTTTTCATTTAGCAAAGATAATTATTCTGTTTTCTAATATTTGGTGCATTGCTATCAGGAGCACAATCTATGAAGACTACAAATAACATGAAACACGTAGACTTAATGTTAACCACCAACAGAGTAGTATTTTTGACTCAGAATATCATGTTTTCAGCATGGATGCAAGTCTCTATGAGCTTAATCAAGTTTTTATGCAAATAGTGTGGTTCCAGGAATACTTATTAAAGAAACCTCATTAAAGATTCAAAGAAAGGAAGACGTTGGAGTGTTCTAGATCTTGTGCGTGACCTGGTTTGAGTGATGCCCATTGCTTTTAATGGTACAGACAGAGGAGCGATTAGCATTTGATATGACCACAGGCAAATAAACATGACTGTGGATATATCTCACAAGATTAGACGTGAGCAAGATTAGAAAAATGAATAATGATTACCACATTTAGGGGAATAAATAAACAACCTGATGAACACAAAAGGTCATGCATGATTTACAAGAGCTACTCGTAGACATTTCAATAAAAAAATGGAACCGATAATTTCCTGGTTGATCAAAATTTTTTTGCTTTCCAATATTGTTACATTGGATTTAAAAGCTGAACACCTTATACTGATATCTTCAATATATTGGCTCTGATTTCTGAATCAGTTCAAGATTTTTATCTGAACAGCTAAATCGCTTAAATTGAAGTTATCTGTCAGGCATGGTGGGAT
Source organism: Danionella dracula (assembly GCA_900490495.1). Taxonomy (NCBI): domain Eukaryota; kingdom Metazoa; phylum Chordata; class Actinopteri; order Cypriniformes; family Danionidae; genus Danionella; species Danionella dracula. The sequence goes on from UELW01000444.1 coordinate 4,138,133, forward strand.
TTTGCTCTCTCATTCCCTTCCAATTGGGAGTACGTTCTTTAGGCATGGATGCCATAATTTTCACATTTCTATTGTTGTCTGCAAGCCCCCCTACATCCAGTGATAAAGTCACTTTGTCAGTTTATCTTCAAAGTGTTTCAACCATTGAACGTCTAAGATTAAAGTATAATGTATTTTCCTCTATGGAAAATCTACTGAAAGTATCTACTGACTTTGTAAGCATGTAGCAGGGTCTGTCACCTTCTCTCTTTGTGTTTCCTCAGTTTTAGGTAATAAAGTCCAGACAGTTCCTCATTAATGTGTTCATGTGTATCATTTATATGTTGTTTAACTGCAAGTGGTTTATTGCATTCTGTGTTTTTTTTATGAGCGCTTCTGTTATAGCTTCTGTTCCAGGTCTTTGTTCGATCATATGACTGGGTGTAGTATTAGTCCTATGTTTTTGCTTCATCAATGAGCATGGGTTTATCCAGGTGCACTCCTGTCTTGTTTGTTACCCCGCCCCATTTGTTACCACGTTTTTCCTTATTCCTTCCACCTGTTTTCCCCAATTTTATTTTGATTATGGTCCCTTTATGAATGAAGTCTTATGCATTTGTGGGCTCATTGCCTTTGGATCACAAAAGTTGACGCTAAGTCTGTGTAAGCTTATGAGCTACTTGTCATTTGTAAGTTATTTGTAATTTGTTTAGTTGTTTAGATTATCTTTAATATTTCAGATAAAACAGAATATAGAAATAAATTGCTATTTGCATCTTACACTTATAACAAAGCATTAATAAAAAATAAAGCAATTATTAAGAATCATATCTTTGTTATTTCCATTAACCAAAGCCTTTTTGGTGTGGGAACAGTAACCCACACAGAGATTGAAAATGTATCCAACTGAAAGCTGGGAGATGCTCACACATTGTGACTATGGTAAACAGGTCTAGAAATTAGATGAGTGAAACATAAATAACTTAATGTCTTTTAACTTCATGTCTTTAAAAACCAAGCGCACATTGCACGCTATCAGTGGATGGAATAAAAAGTCCTTGCCTGCTGAGGGAGGCTTGGCTTTAAGTAGAAGAAAAATAAATTCAGATGCATTATATTCTCACTGTGGACAGCGAGTTCCAGTGCCCTGGAGCTAATGGAACAATGGCAGGATATTTTTGACACTCTGTCTCCCAAAGCCGCACAGCCCCAAGCTTCCACATGGTCAATCACAGCATCACAAAATCAATGACACACTGACATTTTATGCCATTGTCTTTCAGACTTGAATTCAGCTCAGCAATAGAGAAACAGTGAGAGTATGAGTGTGAGAAAAGCAAAAACTATCCAAAGTTGATAGTTGTGAGAGACTCAACATAATGATTGAAACAATATAGGGGATATAAAAATCAAAACGTCCTTTACTTTCTTTAGAAAAACTATGTGTTTGTATTATTAGCTAAAGCGGAGGTCCACTATTTGGTTTGGAAAATATAAATAAAATTTTAAAAAGCTTTTTCTGAAACACCTGACACAAGCCATCAGGGATGATTACTGAAAGTTTTTTATTTTCAAACACTACTTTCTCTCTCATAATCGAATAAAAAGAACTAAGCAGGAACTATTTGCAGCAGACCATGTTTTTCATAAAAAGGGTATAAGCAGGTGATGCAACACTCAACACCTCAGATAATTTTCCATTCCACTCCAGCAGCAACTCGCTGGAGGTTTGAGTAATGATGTGGAAATTTAAATCAGGAGTGTTAAGGACCATTTAGGGGCTTTTTTCAATGCGGCATCTCTGACCACAATTACTGTGAAATGCTACTTTGCAAAAAGAAAAGAGTTTTCCACCAGCTACAGTCCCTTGATACATTTCTGTATGCCATTGCAGACTTTTCATAAAATAATTTTTAGCACTGCCCAATTTGTATTATAAAGAGAAGAAATACCAGAATACACATAATTACAAAAAAAATTAGTGATCAAGAACCATTAAAATTTTTCACAGTGAGTAAATTTAATTAAAAAAAAAACATAGACAGGTACGCAAACATAGCATTTACAGCCTAGATTACTGACGCATCCTTCGGCAACACTGTAAAACAGCAGTAATGTTTAGAGGCACACACACCGGACCATTAGCTGAAGATACTGTGTAGAGCCTCGTTTTACTCACATTTCACGAGTGCACACTTGCATAAATTAAGCACAAGCAGACTTGCCATTTATGAACGACCAGGCGAGCTGACCAAAGGAGAAGAAGAAGAACCCCCCTTGAATAGCATGGCGAAGGGGTGGTGGATGGTTTTTGCTGTAGGTTGTCAGAGGTACTGATCTGAAGGTTCATTTGGGAATATCTGATGAGGATAATTAGGCGGACTGCACAGAGCTAATAGATTAATTGTCTGCATGTGCTACACTGTAAAAAATGAATCACGAGGCTTGCGATTTTCATTAAAAAATTTTTTTATGTCATCATTGAAAACAATGTGTTTGTTTTATTAAAAAAGTAAATTTTCAGGGTTTCTTGTAAAATATCAAGAGTATTTCACCAACAAAATAAAGAAAGGAACCAATTACGCAAAAAGATTGAGGAAAAAAATTACTTCATTTTTATTTTTAAGAGAATTGGCTCAATTATCCGGTTTGGATTGAGTCAGCTTTAAAGTCAGACCAGGTGCATTGTGGGAGTATGGGATTTTAAGTTTATTACAGTAATGTCTGTTTATTCTGTTATTCTTGTGTTGTTTAGTGTGGTTTACTGTTATTAATTTTTTCAAGAACTTGTATGTGTGTGTATTAGGTTATTGTGTTAACTTATTTTTAGTTACTGTTGTTATTAAAGGTGCACATAAGAAAAATTGCTGTCTTTAACTATATTTTAACCTAAATTGAATATGAAGTTAACCTTGATTTGAAATCATTATTTTAGTTGTATAAGTTTCTAAACAGCAGTGTTATAACAAATCGCAAAACATTTGGAGGCAATTAATCACACTGCAAAGTTTGTTAAAGCAACAGCCTCAATTTAAACTATACTATAATCTCTATCTTTAAAATTAGAACCTGTTTAATTACTGTGTTTATAAAAATGTAATCGGCAACACTTAATACATAATAACTACACAGTACTAATCATTAATTAAGCATTAACAAATTTATAAATAATAAATAAATAATAATTTATAAATCATTGTTTCTATGCTAATACTGATTTAATAGCAGTTTATAAATATAACTTTAAATTTTTTTAAGCAACTTGATACTATGTTTAATAACATTAATTTCATGCTTTATGAGAATCAGTTAATCGTTTATAAATTAAAGTTTTCACTACATTTTCAGTTTTTAATCACTATGATTTTTATGACTTTTTATGCTTGATTTTATTAAATGTACTTTTTAAAAGTCTTTGTTTCCAATGTAATGCGATTAAAGAGATAATTTAGAATATGTTAATAAATGATTATGCAACTATTCAAAAGCACTTCCATACATTTATTATTCAGACATATAATAACTGTTACTAAGTGTGATAATAACTGCTTCATTAGCACATAATCCAACTGTGATTAATGAATATTTCAGGTATTTATTAAACATTTAGTAGCTGCCAACTGTTTTTGTGAGCTCATTTAAATTGAGAACTATTTATGTCTTCAAGCATTATCACATAAGATTAAAGGCACAGTTATATTCTAAACAGAAAAAGAAAAACCACATCACAGATGGAATCAGACTATTAAAATATTTAGTCTTGTGTATAAATGCTTTACATGCAAAAAAATTTAAACTACATTTTATAAACTAACTACAACTGTAAGAGTAATACAACTTTGTATTAACATAGAAACAATGTTTTTTCTTACATATTTTATTATATAAATATAATACATTATATAAATCATTATGAACTATTTGCTAATGCTTAATTAATAATTTATAGTGTTTAGTTATTATAAAGTGCTACCAAGTAATCTAATTACAGTAACTAATAACTAAGCCATGCTTTACGGCCCAACACTAGCAATGGGTGATGGTGAGATTCTGAGATCTATATATCTATATATGTAGACTGTAACCTGTTATCCAATAAGATTTTAGGGTTAAACTATGTATGACTACTCTAGGTCATGTTACTATTAGTAAAAAAACAGTTCCTTGATTAATTTCACTATTCTGTAGTTCTTGTATTCAATTGTGTGGTTGGTTGGTCAATACCACTATTAGTATTGTAAAGGGTACCAAGCTAGGATGGTTCTGGAAGGACATATTTTGCTTGGCAGATGAAGCAACTCATGGGTTTTCAGCAGATATACAATCATTACGATGCAACCCTAGCATCATAACTTTAACATCATACAAGCTCAATTGAAGATTAATGGTCCATCTCATGTATTGTATTCTATAGTCACTATCTCTCTACGAGCCTCTCGTGGGTGATATAATGATCAATGCTCTGTCACAGCACATCAATCCCCTGCTCTGGCCTTTCTCTACCTGTCCCCCTCACTTGCTCACACCTTTTATGTGTGAGAGACATAAAAAGCCATGACACCACCCCCTCAGCAGTGTTTCCTGCCCAGATGTCAGTCAAAGAGTCTTGCCGTCATGGTTACAGACAATGGCCCTGACTTAGACTAATCAATCTAAGTTCTTAGCTGTCCATTCATATCTGCATCAACCATTAGGACACTTGTTTTTACACAAGATCTATAAATTATTATTTTTTTTTATTAACTCAAGCAACTCCAAATTAGGAAAGTTTCACCCATAAAACAAAGGTTAGATTAAAAATATTAGATTAAAAAAGTGTCTGAGTGGTGCATGCACGTGTACTTCTTCCAGTTAGATTCTGAAGTGCAGCTCCATGAACACTCAAAACGGCTGATATTACCCACAATCCACTGCACTTGGGCAGAAGGAGTTTTCTCTGGGACCAAAAAACGAGCACTCACTGTAATACGACTACAAATTTTTAAAAAGACTAACATAAATAAACAATATCATTATAGAAAGTGTTAAATTTATTATTATAAAAATTTTTTATAAGTTTTATACATCACACACTAAGACTAGACGAGTATTTACAGTGCATAGTGTATAGTGTTCTGATTGGGACACAGCAGTAGAAAAAGTAGTATAAGAAGTCGTAGTAGTAGTAGTAATAGTAGTAAAGGCAGTAGAAGAAGAAGAAGAAGAATTAGAAGTAGTAGTACTAGTAGGAGAAGAATAAGTAGAAAAAGTAGTGGAAGAAGTAGAAGAAGTAGAAGAAGATCAGCATGAGCACATGGAAAGAACAATGGAGCAATGGTTTTTTTCAAATAAATAGCTAAAACTGTTCCAATGTGGTAACGCAAATGTATTGATTCTTTAAAACATGTTTATTTAACGATTTGTCTGTTTCTTGATTGTTTTTAAGTAAAATAAATTAATCTTCGTGTTTTTGATGAGAGAGGTTATCAAGTTATCCACCTGTTCAACTTTGTTTACTTTAAATAAAAAGAGAGAAAGAAGAAGTTTGACTTGTCCACTGTGTGCTTTAGATGTCTTGATCAAGCCATTTTTCAAGTTGGGGCAAAAGGAGGGAGTTTAAACAGGCAACTTGACACACACTGTAGGGAAAATGAACAGGCGAGACATCCAATTTAAGACTGCATTAGAAGGAGAAAGATTAGAGCTCCAGGATAGAAGGATTTGGCATGGGCAGTGATGAATAGGTTAAGAGTGTTAAAAAAATATTATGCATGAATTCCCAGGACCTAGCACACATAAGCCAAAGCATTTGAAGAGACCACATGATTTTCAGAGAAGAGCTTCTTGTGGGTCACTTCAGGTAAGCCTATGCCCAAGTTCTCTAGTCCTCACTGTTAAAACCAGCCTCACTGTTAAAACCAGCCTTCCTCTTTCACTTAATACTCAAACTGTCAGTTCCTTATTTACTCACTGCGGCACAGGCCACCCTTCAATGATTCAGAAAGACAAGTGGGCTGATCTTCATTAGCTCCCACAGGAGTGGTAAGAGGAATTTCCTAATCTGAGATGGCAGTATTCAGACAGAGAGGAAGCCATTGGAGCTCAACTGCTTCTGATCATCATCTTGCTTAAAACTCAATTAACACCTGCAGTTTGAAAGTAACAAGTTTGCTGAAAATGGTTCTTTTGAGCCACTGTTTTGCTAGAAGGAGATTGCATTAGGTTACTTAGCTTCCAAAGCATGACATCACCCTGTCTCTGTGTAACAAGTCAGATGTCATTTAAATTGACAGTTCTTTTAATCTTCCAGAAGAAATAATGGTTCTCTCCAGAGTTCAATAATGAGATATTATGAACAAAATTAAGCTGGACTTTAAAGGGCAACAATCAAAGCTATATTTTTAGAAAGTATCTGCTCTGATCACCAAATAAAACTGAAACCAGATGGAACTTTGAACAATGGTCTTTGTGAGTCTGCGGTAGCCATTACGCCTCTTGCTGAGCAGATTAAAAATGTTCACTGACATATTTCTGGCACCATGTTTCAAAAGCAAGAGACCACTTCCAGACACCTGATGTCTGGAATAATGATAACCGATCAGGGGACAGAAGCAAGTTCTATTTCTGCTGAAATGCGATCGTTCTCCCATCACGATTGAACAACCGCTGGTGAAAATGTTGTTTCCCGCTAACAAACGATCATCATGTGACTGATTTTCTTCTGATTGCATATGACACTGTGCATAGGGTAAAATATTGACGACATTCACAGTATTACTAATAAGCATACGATGAACAAACATGGACTTCTAGACCATTCAAAATCTAATTAATTGTAGCAATCTAAAAACTGAAGCATGTTTTAAACTTTAATGTTTAATGACTAGAAAGCCACCATACAGAGCTCACTAGATGCCAAAGCATTCTCATGCAGTACTGAGATCGTAGTCTTGTTGGAACAATGTGTTAAATCTTTGTTTAGCAAGCAGGGTGCTGTAGGTTCCAATCCCTTCTTTTTGTTTTTGTTTTTTGGTACATTTCGAGTACATCAGAAACGTCAATTGCATGCTAAAGCTATGTTTTTGTTGAAAGATTTGAATGAAAATAAATATGTTTAAGCTGTAATATGCTGAATATACTTTAACATATAACTTTAAAGGTGCCTTATTATGCAAACTTGACTTTGAAACTTTGACTCTTAGTTTTGTTCAGATAAGTTCATGCATGTTTGAGTAATCCTATTTCATTTTCAGGGAGCTCATAACGGGTCAATGATGATGTTACCTCCCCTTTTAGAGCGCTGCCCGCTGACCAATCAGATGAACCAATAATACAGCTCATCTAAATGCAGAACAGATGAGCTGTGACCAGGAAGTGTAAGAGTAGCAGAGAAAAAAAAAACATGATCGCCACAGAATAATCACATGTACTTGTGAGCGGCATTTGTCTTTAGACTGCTTTTTAAACACAACAGAATGTGATAGAAAACTTATAATAAGGTTGGATCTAAAAATGGTTGCTATTCTGACTGTTCTAATAACTAGTGGCAGTGGGAAGACCAGGAGTAAATGGTGAATTTTGCAGAGCCCAACAGTCTGAAGGGATTAAATACTGCTTTTATGATGGTAAAGAGAATTTAAAAGAATTAAAAAGTACAGTGCTAAAACAATCATCAACTTGAACACGGTTTAATGTAATAAGGGATAATTAATGATGTTATTTAGTTTAAATAAAGTATACTGAAAGATTTACAGACCCTACACTGCAAAAATGCACTCTTGGAACAAGAAAAAAAAACCTCAAATAAAGTTAAACTCTTCTTATATCAAGCAAAAAAATCTGCCAATTGGGTAAGCAAAATTGACTTGTCAAGATTTCTTAAAATTAGAAAAAAATTCTAGCTGATAAATAGACAAAAACTCTCAAAACAAGACTTTACAAATTGTAAAACTGCACTGAAACTAGAATATTTCAACTTGTATCTAGAATATTTCAACTTGTATCTAGTCTCTAGTCGTCTTAAAACTAGACAATCTGTCTTAAAACTAGGATGTTTTCGCTTTTATTTAAGACTAACTTAGAAAATTTTGTATTAAAATAAGTATATACAACCTTAAATTAAGAAAGTTTGTGCTTAATTTTAGTTCTTAAAGTAAAATTATGGGTTCTTAAAACTAGAAATTCTAGCTTACACTTTTAATTTTAAATAATTATATTATATTTTATTTAGGCCTATTGGTGAATTTTTAGACAGCACAGTTCAGATAGGAAAGCGGAAGAACACTTAGCAGAACTCTGGGGAGAAGATCGCTGAAGGACCAAGGCTGGATTCGAACCCCCGTCACCGGAGGTTTCAGCTTCAAATGTCAGTGCTCTGACCGCTACGCTATCCATGCTGACAAGTTATTTCGGTTCTAATAAGCTATATAAAACTAAAAGAGAAAACATTCTTGTTTTAAGACAGATTGTCTAGTTTTAAGACCACTAGTGACTAGATACACGCTGGAAAATTCTAGTTTCAATGCATTTTTACAGCTTGGAAAGACTTGTTTTGAGAGTTTTTGTACTTTCTTAAGATCCAACAGCTTATGTTACCAGCTAGAAGTTTTTGCTAATTTTAAGAATTCTGACCAACTGAAATTTGCTTACCCCATTAGCAGAATCTTCTGCTTGATCTAGGAAGAGTTCATCTATATTTGAGTTTTTTTTCTTGTTTCAAGAGTGCTTTTTTGAAGTACAGATATCTTCCATCAAAGTTAGATCACAACTGGACGGGTATTAAGGTTTGGGGTATTGATGATTTATTTACGATGTAGATCCTTTTTCTTATTTTTTTTCACAAACATTTGAATCTTATTTCAAGAAATCAAATGTTCTTACCTTTACTTGATCTAGACTAGAACTAGATTTAAGATTTTTTTCTTGTTCCAAGATGCATGCATTTAACCAGCATTTAATATTGATTTCTTAAAATAAAATATAAGTAACATTCTTGATATAAGAATATGTTGAGTCAAAAATTCTTGTTTTAAGATCAGTGGCAAAATCGGCAACTTGTTTCACATAGTTTCTTAATTCAAGAACATAAATGACCAGAATAAGATTTTTTTTCTCCTCAAGAAAATATAAGTGTTATTTTCTCAAAATAAGCTAAGTAATCTATACCCAAAAGGTTTAAATTAGAAAATTCTTTCAAAAATAAGAAAATCAAGATTTTCAATCTAATTTTAAGCATTTTCAGCTTTGCTTAAAATTCTTTTTTTGCAGTGTTGGATTTTCAAAATGTGCTTATGGCATCAGCAGGGGCTGGGTCTAGTCTAAAATTTATTTTATTTACTTACTAAATTATAAAAATCTGTGTAAACTATTAACTTCTCTGACTAACTGCAGATCTAAGAATAGTAATAAGGTCACCGAACAAATGAGTCTCAGATGTTCACTCACCTAAAAAAAACACAGCAGGCGGGTGCTTGTAGAGTCTAATTCACCTCAGCTACATCAATGGCAGTGCTGTTTGTTTGACCTTCACACTGTTCAATGACAAAAGCCTAGCAAATACTCACACACACACACACACACACACACACGCACACACACACACACACACACACACACACACCAAGATGAAGAATGAATGTGATTAGCCAGTGACCTTTCATATCTATTGATGACTTCATAAGCAGCAGTGAACTGTGAACTACTTTAGTTGGAAGCAAAAATGCAAACGTTTGTTTATTCTTGTGACACACTATTCCACCGATTGCTTGTGACCGTTATTCCATGCCTTTTTATGCTTATTAATAGCCCTCTGTTTGGCACATCCATCACGTTAATCTATGAAAATATCATCAGCATGGAATGCTTCGGTCTCTACTGTAATGAGATTGAAAATGCACAGGGGAATTTACTTGAGGGAAATAGAGCTAATAGAACTATGAGTCTATTTGAGCTCAGAAAATAGAAAATACCAAATTGTGTTCAGTTTTAATGACATGAAAGTGAAATAGAAATATGTTTATGAAAAGGATTAATCATTTAAATTAAAAATGAACGATTATCTATGATTTTACCACTTAAGCTTTTCCACACGTGCTGATATTAAACTGGCTTAATGACATGACTTTTAGGATGATAGAAAGCCCTTTGGCTGTCTTGAAGCAGAAAAATGAAATGCACCATTTCCACAGTTTAACCACCCATTCTCTAGAATTAAGGTCAGTGTAATCAGCTTGTTAACCATTCTGACAGCTGAAGGGATGAACAACGAAACAGAGAATCTACATAAACTGCTTCATGCATTTTCTGCCTACTGGCAGCTTTAGAGAGAATTAAATTAATAACTACAGCATCGGGACTCCTGGGATAAAGGATCTGGAAGCAATGGAAAACTAATTCATACAATATGAATGTAATGCATCACCCAGTCTCTCTGATAAATGAACACAATCTTGCTTAAAACCATCCAGTCGCGCATTAATTCCCATTGCAAGTTGCATTTATTTTCATTTGCATGCATAGGGAATACTAATTTAAACCACAATCATACTGTCAGCTAATGCTGTTCCCAAGTGACACCAGCCTCAGAGAAACTTCATTAGGCCAATTTGTGATGAATCTATAAAAATGTGCATTTAAGCACAAGAGATAATGTTGAGAATTTAAGCATTGAGCTATTACAGTACTTGCAGACAGTCAAAATCCAACAGTAATACAACATTATGACACCTTATGTATGCAACAATGGCACCTACTTAACCTAGAAGTGAAGTTTATTTTGTTAACAATAAAACCACATAAAAGCAAGTATAAAAACTAGGGTAAATTGTTCATTCAAAAATTTTACAAAAACCTAATTATTAATAATAAATTGAACAATGACGACAGAGCTCTTTAAAAAAAATGTATAGGTTTTTTTTTTGGGGGGGGGGGGGGCTTAACTGACTCTTAATCTAAAGTGTTACTAAAATGATTAGGTCAAAGTCTAAATTAAAAATGTTTGACCCAAAAAATGTAATAAGATCCTCTTGCTAACACAAAATAAGTCATTTTAAAAAGTGTAGAGTAGCCCTTGGTTTACTTAAAGTGTTTTTAAAATCTTTAAAATATCTGTATTACCTATCTATTCTTCTGAGTTGAAGTAAAGCATAATCTTTTGGAAAAAAAATAAAAATTTTACATAAAATGTTATTAACCGTTCCTAATGTGTTTTTCTTCCTAATTTTAAAGTTTTGTAAAATACAATTAATAATGGACAACCAAATAGAAAATGTGTTAGTAAAGGCTATTGTTTGCACTTTATTTAAATATAGTTTCCATTATTTCTTGTTACAATTTAACCCCTTACACACTCAATCTAACGGCTAATACTTTGACAAAAGAACTGTCTGCCACGAGTCCTTTGCAGCTAAATTGGAACAGGGCGCTTCTAGAGAAAATTACACACTTAACCAGTCAAGCTTCTCTTCTCCACTGGTGGTCCTGCCAGCTAGCATGTGGCACAGACGAAAAACAGTGGGTAGAAGAACGCTCTTGAAGAGAAAGAGTGACCCGAGCGCAAACGTCTTTGATTATAAAGTGCTTGGAGTGTCTTTGGTGAAAAGACGTTTAATTGCTCTTTCTTAGAACAAAAATTTGTACTTTCCGATGGAAAGGAAACATCATCTTTTAGACCACTTCCTGGCCTTGCTGCAATTTTGATTCACTATTTAAAGTTTCATCAAATAACACTGTGACCCTTAAACCACCAAATATAATATGAAAGCAATGTTATTAGTAATTAGTCGATGTAATTCCAAGAGCTAATTGGTTTTTAAAAAAGTTTAATGATTTGTTCAAACAGAAAAGCATTAAATGTTTTTTTTCTTTTCTACTCTTTACAACAAAAAATTTAAGCTCTTAAAGCAAACTAAACAAAAAAAAAATGCTTCATTTGGTCACTGTCAGGGTTTGGAGTCACATGCAGCCAATGGCATTGCTTTACTAATTAGTTTCATTAAAATACAGTGACATGAATGTCTCAGTTTGTTAAAATTTCCCTTCGGAGCTAGACATGTGACAAAAAAATTGCTAAATGCACAACATGCACTGAACACAGCTTTTGTGTAATACATCAACATTCAACAACAATATCTACAAAACATTGTGAAAGCAGATTAAATTACACGTATTACATGTAGTTGTTTTAATATATAACTAACTAAAGTAAATTAATTAATGTAAGAAGACACAAATAGATATACGAAAGTTTTATATAGTCAAATAAATAAAAAGTTGTGTATATACATACATAAGTAATAAAACAATGGCTGATGGTATAAAAGATTTCATTCAAAACTAGGAACTCATGAAAAAGAGGGAATATCTGATTGAATTTTCAAGATAGTAGTATTTTAAGGTAAGGGAAATGTTAAATAAAAATTAAAACAACCAGAAATACATAAATGACAGCCTTGTTTAACCAATGTTCGCTTTACAGTTTTTACTACAGTATAATTCTTTTGTATTTCATTAACATTTTGAATTAAAGATCGAAGCATCAATGTTCTTTTCATGTTCTGAGCTGGCAAGCAATGCCATGAAAATGCCAAGCAATGAAAATCCTGTTTGTCACAAAAGAGTTCCGAGTCACTGTTGTCTTTGTTTTAATGGACTGGGTTATCCGCTAACTATAAACTATTGTTCTGCACACTGTTGAATTGTATCAAACAGAATAGCAGAATGTTTTCTCTCCAAAACAGAGGATAGTGAACTCTCTCCCTGCTCGCTGTGGAACACTTTCTGTCTCAGTGTTGCCTCAGGCCTTTCACTGTGTATATGAATTGCATTGTGTTCCTCCTCGTGGGGTATTTGTGAAGAATCTTGTGAACTCTTGTAAATGTTAACGTCCTTAAAAAAAAAACAGCCATGAAAAATTAAAGATCTTGACAAGCTTATGGTGAGAGAGTGTGCTTAAATTAAATGTTTTCTCTCTATGGTTGGGAGGCTTAGCTAATTGAAACTTCAAGAGTCATTGGGGTGGAATAGAATTGAGCATAACAGTAAACTTGAAGAGAGGCACCCGGGTAAGATTAATTTAATCTGGTGTCTTTAACTAGAAAGGTGAAATCATGATCAGCAAGTGGTTATGAAGAAAACCAGAAATTATAGTCTCATCCCCAGAGTTGGGTGTAGGATATTACGAAAGTATTCTATTAGTCTAACATTTAGCTTTTTGGAATAACACAGTGGTGTAACTTATTAATCTTCATTTTTCTGTAATAAGTAATGAGTTACATGCAGAAAAACGCATACATTGCTATAGTTTTTGCACAAAATGTTACAATGAGTAATATTTAAAAATGAAAAAAGAAAAAAACATGTGGACAAAAGAGGGATAAAAAAGTGATTTCACAGATGTCACAGACTAGACTAAATACACAATGAAAATTGGGAAATGTGTTGAGAAAACAATATTATATTACTAAGATGTTCAGCGTATTTGACTGCAGGGCTTTAAGATTTTCTTCCCTTCTTCTGTTGCTTTAAGCATTTTAAAAATAAATGTTTAAAAGTTATATGAGATAGACTTATGTAACAAATTGCATATTGTCTCTCCCCTACTGTCAGTCGCTTTTGACAAAAGTGTCTGCTAAATGCATTAATGTAGATGTGTAGACGTAAATGTCCTTGATCTCTGAATAGCAAAACACGTAATCAAATATTTATACAGACAGTGAGGTTTCATGCTAAAGAAATAATTCCTTAATCACAATGCTTAATGCAGTTTTATTACTAATGTAAAATATTAAACTTATTATTTACTGTAAAAAGTAACTTGAATGGTTTACTTAATTGAGTTGTGCAAAACTCGTCTTAATTCAATTACGTAATTGCAACTTTTTCACATCAAGTAATATCAAATAATTATTATATATACTGATAATTCAATTAAGTAAATCTAACAATTACTTTTTGCAGTGTAGATAAATGAAATGATGACGTTTTCATTCAATTAACCCAACAATAAACCTTATTCCTTTTATATGTTGATCTAACAATTGAATGTTGAAAATAGGGAATCTTGAAACTACTTGTAGTCTGGGTGACATTCATTTTGATTTATTGTTTTTATTTCAAGTAAACAACAGACCTTCAGTCAGTATGCTACTCTGTGTATACACAATGAAGGAAACATGATTGTGTAAATGCAACTCTGTATTGATTTCTTGAAAATCAATTAAAGTAATATAGAGCCAAGGAAATCCTTACAATTCCAAGAAAGTAATATTGTAGCGTAAGGGATTGCTTTTTAACTGCAGTAGTAAGTAGTATGTTATACCTTTCAGTTTTTTTAAGAAACTTAGACAACACTGCCCATCACTGGCTACAGGAAACCTATACATGAACAGAATGGTTTTCATCAGATATGAAGGATGGACTAAAAGGAAAGGATGAAAAAAATCTTTCTTAAAGCTCGTTGATTTTTCTTGACCTCACTTTTACAGATTTTTTTCCCCAAAGGCAAGCACTCTTTGCTATCATCATCAATAACAGGAGCGACTTGCTGGAAAGGATCAGGAAAATATTCATTCTATCATAATAAAAGAAGAAATATGAGGAAATAAAGCTTTCAAGACGTCGTCTTTTCTGAGATTGAAAGAGACCAAGAGGAGGGTTTATGCTGAAAATGGAATGGAGGGATTATATGACTTCTTTTCATGAATATGGTTAAAAAGAAAATAATATACTGATATTGGTATTTGGATTCAATAGCAGCTACATGCTCAGAGAGGAAGTCAAGATCCCTTTCATTATTCTTTGTGTGTCTTCGTATGAGTTCATCTGTGTTTGAAGGGGTGTTTATGCATGCAGTTACTGCTCACGCATTTATGCTGACACTAGGGGGCCCATGCTCCTGAATGTACAAGCTTCTAGGGCAAAGTGGGACCTCTTCTATCAAGATTAGCCAGACTGTGAAATATTGATGTATAATATGAAACTGTATTAGAGCTAAAAAGGATGCAAGCAGAATGAATCATCAATTATACAGAATCCCTCCTTAGTTTGTCAGAGTCAAGAGACTCTCTAGTGTGTGACTGGGATCGGACCCCAGCTTGGCCTCACGTCAGAGGAAGATCTTCTAAGCCCTCATGTTTATCTTCTCTTGGATCCCTGTGGAAAACTCAACATGTGCCTGTCGTCCAAGATGACTTTCTAAATGTTAATCTTTCACAGCACATTTCACGCTTCATTGTGATCTCTGTTTACCTGCTTTGAGGATTGCATTTGTGATAGAGAAAAAAGAGACATCCACAAGATTGTAATCGTTATTAATTAATGTGGTGTTGTTGTTTTTGAGTTCTCTACACTGTAAAAAGTCAGGTTTATCTAATTGAATTGTAGAAAAGTGTTGCCTTAATTCAAATATTTAATTGCAACTTTTTTTACATCAATCTGTAACGTCTGTCTTTATTTATGTTTTACACGCTGATGATTGACAGTGACAATGAGCTTGTGTGTAAATGTAGAATTGATGTTTGTAAAATAAATTGTACATATTCTACATATAAAATGCAGTTTCCAGTTATTATCTTAAGACTTGTGACCGCGTGACATAATTGACTACAGTTCTGTCCCCTTTCCAGTGACCAGAATATATGGAGGGTCAATATTTTTGCTGTGTGCGAATACTTTTTTATTTGAAATGCTATAGTAAGATACACTTCCATATTTCAAACTTAAGCGGGCAGAACATTTTAGTCAGAGATACTTATGGAAGCCAGGTTACTTATGTAAAAGTTATTGAAGCTGCAACATAAGATAAATACAGACAGGTGTGGAGAGGAAAATGAGAGGGTTTGAATGCAATAACAACATTTGGGAGCACATGGGACTCCATGAATAAATATACAATGGTAATGTTACATCCATGGGTGTAAATTTGGTTGGTGTGGGTGTGGGCGGTGGTGGGGACTGAACTTGGCACACTTAGGAGATGTGATGTGTGTAATATCACAGCAAATAAAAAGGGCAAAGCAGGCTTTTTAATAAAATAGTGTCAATATGAAGAGTTACACTAAAGATAAAGACTCAAATGGATCTAGATCTAATCTCATTGGTGTTTATTGGATATTGAAGTAGAGATTCGAAGAGTTTTGGTTCATGCTGATCATAAAATAATATGATGAAAAAAAGAAAAACTTAATATAGGAATACTGTGACATTTGACTGAACTGTCCATATATCAAATAAAAAAATGAAAGTGATTTCGGATTGGGCTGGGGTTATTACTGTGACATTTTCTTATGAGTGGTAAGCCTGTCTGAAACTAGTTTACAAGTTTAATACGCGCTTCATCAGATCTGCTGGGTTCCTATAAGTATTTCTGTACGTCACATTCAAAATAAAACAAGTGATTTTTATCAAAACCCAAAATATCTACAGCTTTCTGGCTTGTCAGTAAGAAGAGCATGGTGCTTGTAACACCAGAGCTCATGGGCTTGTTTCCCAGGGAGAGCGAGACTAATTTGAAATATATTACTTTGAAAATATTATGCTACTGAAAGCTTAACTTTCCTTGCAAGATGCCATTAATATTTCAGACTACCAAAACCACTTGACTAAATAAAGGTTAAAACTGAATGAAGCATTACACTATTTTCATTTGTGATATTAAAGTTTAAAGACAGTACACTATATAATTTTTCCAATGTTATTGATCTCTTGAAAACAATGATATTGTCATTGTTTGAGGATGCTCTGAAGCATACAGCCAGTAAAAACTGTTTTAATTCCTTCTGTGAACACTGATTAAAACATTGCTGTGCATTAATTGAATGTTTTTAGATCATTCCAAATATCTCTCATCAATAATTGAGAATAACACATCCTCCTCTTTGATTTAAATCTTCGTTATATGGCTTATATTGGTAGAATAACACCATATAGCATATGAAAAAAATCTAATCAGTAACATTTAAAGAGTACATTTTACAACATTTACTAAAAAAAGATTAGTTTAATACAACTATAGAATTTTTACTAAAGTCTTCATAATTATTCCAAAAATTGTATGCTCTTTGCACCTTCAAGTAAAGATTTCAGTAAAACTTAAACATTTAAATATCAAACTCATTTGTCGTCAGATTGGGCGCTTAATTTATTGAAACATACGTCTTCAAAAGTGTATGCTAGGCTGATAAAACTCAAAGTTGATATAACTCTGTTAAAATGAGTCTTACTGGTGGTCTATAGTTAGTTTTTGGGACCGATGTGTGTGTGTGCATGTGTGTGTGTGCGTGCGTGTGGCGTATGTGTGTGTGTGCGTGTGTGTGTGTGACTGGTATTTTTACTATTGTTTTCAGCAGTGGCTATCAGGGCTGATTGGATGTATCCACCTGAGCTCTGTCTGGGTTCTCCCAGTTGTGGATCTGCAGTCAGCTGATGTCAGTTTGTTGATCTTAGACCATGTCAGCAGCAGTCTTTATTCTTCAGCTTGTTATTTCCAGAATTCTTGCTTTGCTTTGCAGTGTTTTTGAACTGCACCTTTTTCTAAATGCCTTTATCTACTACATAGAAAACCACACTGAACTCACATCAACAAGAGTCACAGACTTTTGGCCAAACCAACCACCATCTCTGAGGTTCTGGAATTTAGAGTCGAGTTGCTCGTAGCCCAGTCAAATCTGTTGCTTTTTGATTTTCCACATGTGAGAGTATAGTTTTGAGTTTTGGAATTCTCCCATCTGCGTTAACAGTTAACAGCATTTAGGTTCCATTTTCCTGCCCTGACATGAACATCACATAAGCCAGTAAAGTTTTGGTTCTTTCATGAAATATCTCCCAGCCAGATGTCCCACTCTTCATTCACTAAAAATCTCAAGGCTCACAATGTTTTTATATGACAACACTGATTGCACTTTTCACTTCCAATCCAGCAACGAGAACTGGGTCACATGAATCATTCATTCTGGAATCAAACTACTTGAAGCGCTTGCACTGTTTGCATTTTGTGCAGCCCCAAAGGACAACTACATAAAAATCTTCTCAATATTTCGCATTGCAATGATGTAGTGACTCAATTAAAACAAAAATCATAGCCACATTACAATTTTAATAATTCCTTTAGAGTGTAATCTAAGAGTGGCAGAGGTAACATGTGACTATTCATTAACATCATTACGTACGTAGCATAAAACCAGTCAACCATGAAGCACATGCAGAGAACAAATGTCATACTGACAGTGACTCATTCCAGAAACATGCAACGGGTCAATTAAACTCCATAGCTACAAGATCATAACAGTCCTCTTGGTGGGGAAACAGTGTGATCCCGCACATGTCCTCCTCCCATGTGTTCTCTGGAGACATGAGAACATTGTTGCAAATGGCGTCGCAAAGGACCTTTAACCAAATGGTCAGAAACCTTTCCCTCAAAAAAAGAGCCCCCCCACCAGGCGGTGAACACAGAAGAGAGACTTTGGGGTTTGGGAAACTAGCTGAGCTCAGAGGACGTCCACAAACCCTAAAACCTTAGTGATTTAGCAGGTTGTTTATGTGCTCTCTGGCAGTTAATTGCCTCTTAATTGGAGTCAAATCCCCATTGAAACCATCCATTATCGTCTGTCTTTGCATATAAGGGTGTGTGTATGTGTGCAAAGGGACTAATGTAGCCACAAGCAGCAGCTAAATGTCCTTCACACCGTTTTGTCATTACCACTTGCAGGAAGACATGTCCCTCATAAAAGCATGAGGAGCTCAGGGGACAATGCAAGTCATTCTTTATGTGTGTGTGAGTGAGTGTGTGGGTGTGTGTAAAATTGTTATTTGGCGTAGCTGTGTATGGTTTTATTTTTTAAAAGCATGTACAACTACAGGGTTATACATTTTATGTCTAAAAGGCTTTCTGGCAAGATTTGCTTTCATTACAGAAATCTAAGAATTCAATACAATAAAAAGACTTATATTTTTAGGGCCCTGTCTTTATGATGTTCCCTACAGGTCTCTGGGTTCAGTTTTGCAATGACAGAATTTTCGTAAAACATGTTTGATTGCATGGAAACACAAACAAATTATTGAACACCAATAACATATTAGGAAAAATTATTTTTCTTTTACACTAACAAAAGTTTTTTTTTTTTTTGTAAATAATAAAACCCGTATTTCATTATTATTTTTTTACAAATACTATTTTGACTTCTTACATAAAAATTGGATGTATATATAATCCCCTAAGTAATATTTACATGTTCACTAACTAAGTGAATCTCTCTAACAAAATGAGCAAAATTGTAATCAGATGGACATTCGTCTTTGGCTCTGTGGTCGAAGCAGTGCGCACAGAGAGAAAGAAGAAAAGGCTTAACGATGGTTACGCTGAAAAAAGTGTAGTATAATTTACTTTTAAAAAGTTAGGAAAGTTTGCTCACTTAGAAAATGCACGTCATTTCAATAGAATTTACAAGTAAAAACTAAACCGAAGGAGCTGTAGCTTTAATTAAAAAAAATCAAGTAAAGTTTGCTTGGAGTTTCCTAGTAAACGTTAAGGACTGCTTCTTTATAAGTTTCACTTAAGTAATGATTGTAAATGTTTTTACACACTAATCTTAGTTATCTCATTAAAACATTTGAATAACCTTTATTTTAAATATTATTTTACATTTACTATAGTCATCGCTACACATAAATTGCATGACATTATTACTTTTATTTGCTTGTGTGAGTTAGTTTTCAACTTTTTAAAGTACATTTTATTCCAGTATTTTTAGGTATAGGCCTGTTTGAGTGAAAACTAGCTTTTACATACTAAATTATTTACATACTAAATTATTACATACATTATCGTAAAAAGTTACTAATATGACTCCTTATAATCCCTGTATTCTGATTCGACAAAAATACTATGATAGGCTATCCATGTTTTCTGTTGCCAATTAGCTGGTGTGTGGTGAGTGTTCTGGCAGCTACATCATTCAGGTACGATTCACACTGGCGGTCTGAGACACCCCCTCAAGATGTTAAGGGAGTGTCTACAAAAGGTTCTAAGTAACTGTACTAAATTCTTATGATAAGGTTTGATAAGGTCAGAATTTAAATGTTATTTGACATCATATTTTAAACCTAACAAAATTTTGAATATTAATTATTTTTAGAAAAGGAACAATGATCATGTATGGCACATTTGTCATAAAACCCAACATGGATTTAAACTCGTGTCATCATTTACAAAACAACCTCTTGGTTGCCATGACAACTAGTCTATTTAAAATCATGTCCAAGTGTATATGTTGCAATAATTAGAATCCCATTATTTAAGTAATGCTCACCAGCATTTACCATGAACATTTTCTCCAATACCTAGAAACTCTATAACAATAATATGCTAAGAGGAAAAAAACATGGATTCAAATTTCCTGGCACTTGCTGTCAGCTAAAGATGCATGGCGCTTTCTAGCTGTGTTTGTGCGTTCTACTTAAATAAATGGAGGAGTGAACACAGAGAAACAGCAATTTCCTGCTTCATCAGTTCCAATCTTTCTCTCTCAGTTAAAACCCTTTCTCTTCTCGCACATCCTGTCTTCAAGTATACAAGCTAAAATGCATTGATTACCAAAGCTTTAAGGTCACGTGCATGTTGTTTAAGGTGTGGAGTACATATAATAAGATCATTCAAATAATTATTAATGAACAAAGGAAGCAAACATAATAGTTTCAAAATGATATATTTCTCAAGCAGTATGTATATGTATCTGCCTAGTAGAGGTTCAGGTTTTAGTGTGGTGTGGATCACTTTTTTTTTGTTTAATGAGACTTGAATTTATCCTGAACTGTCATATTACAGGTGTATTTCCTTACGAGTGAGTTAATTTACTGTGATAGCCCAAGCAGCAATGGATTATGCCATTTTGGGGCAAATAAATGCACAAGGGCATTTTTACATTAAAATATATAATTATGTAATAGGTTGGGCATGCAGAAAAATGTAAAAAGAAATGTTAGGGTTGCCTAAATAATTTACACTTTTTAGGTAAGATTGCAGGTCATGCAAAATTCCAGAGACAATTTTGGGAATTTTAAGGTTAGAAAATTAAATTTGCTAAGCTTTCACAGTAAAAATTGTGTATCCTTGCATATAGTCATGTCAAAAGGCATCCTTTATATTTCAAAAGATTTCAAAATAGAGGACCTGTGAAGCCTCTTCAGAATTTCATGGTTGAATGCCAAAATGCTCTGGGTTCTAATGTAAAGTAATTTTTATTCTATGTATGGACAGATCATGTTGCAGAATTGATAACGGTTACATGATTGAAGTAAACACCTGGTTTACAAAGAAATGTAATCATTCCAATCATTTAATACAAGTTTATATTTAAAATGATGGGTGGCAACTATCAGTAGGGGGCCTTGTAAAGTTGGGAGGCCAAGGCAGTCATATACCTTTGCCTAATGGTGAGTCCACCCCTGGTCCCAGTGAGCTTACCAGAACTACCCTTGCAGTTATTTCTGAGACACAAGCTTGGCTCAGCCACAGGTTGCTGCAGTACTAACCAACCACTTTGAAAAGGATGCACACTAGAACCTTTTCACCATTATTCTGATGGTCTAAAATATTGAACATAAACTGAGTTTGAGCTAGACATCACCACCCCATATATTTCACATTTGTCTTTGATCCGAAAGAAAAACAGACCAACACTGTTATTCTGTTTGAAGATCTTTTAAATGTTTAAAATATTGATAAACACCCTTCACTTGTTTCTCTTGAGTTTATAGTAAGTTAAAATGTTTACTGGATTTTCCAACAATGTTTCTGTAGGCTAATTTTTGACGCATATGTGACCTGACAGAAACAAATGTTTTCTCCAAGCACATTCTCTATGCTGAAGCACTTTTTGGCTTTATTTTGGTTATTGTAAACCAAGGATGTCTAAAATTGGTGCTGGAGGGGCACAGTCCTGTAGATTTTAGTTCTAACCCTTGCTTGTATGGCTATTAACCTGGCTCAGACAAACAAACAAGGCTTTAATTACCATGACCAGGTGTTTTGTATGTTGGTTGAAGCTAATCTGTGGAACGGACTTTGGACAACACTGTTAGAAACAACTTTTTTTTCCCAAATTATATGTCCAAACTCAAGCTAAAAAACTATTAACAAAAAAAAAACTTACTAACTCATAAGAAGACACAATAAAATCATCCATAAACAGATATTGAAATACCACAAAGTATGCATATGTTTAAAATGCTCAGGCAACCTAAACAAGTAACTAGCGAAACATGTTTCTTAAAAAAAAGTCAAACAGGACAGCTTTTCCCAACAGATTTGCAACCATTATTAAAACATTCAAATATGGAAACCCATAATTAGTATAAAGAACATGTTTTGTAAATTTAGGCAAAAAATAAATAAATAAACAAAAAAAAATCCTGGAACAAAAAGAACTGACTTTAAAGTATACTCACTCATCACTATGGCCAGACAGAATTTGTGGTTTTATTACTGTGATATTAATGTCACAGAATTCAGAAGAATAGCAGTGTTGAAAAGCTTTAACACTCTTGGTTCTACAATGAGACAATTAATTATTTTGGATTTTAATTTTGGTTTAATTTTTTGGTTTATTAACATTTAAAATTGTATTACAGAAATACAAAGAAATTACCAAAAAGTTGTATCTAGAAGATGGATTTAATAGTTGAATAAAATGTTTACTAAAACTTTATCTAATAAAATTGCTGTTATAAGAGCTGTTATAGTTGGTTTTTAATGTTGCATCTATTTATGGGATTTCGGGGCTAGGAATGATTTATTTCTGATATCTGACCTTTATACAATTCTAAGCATATGTGCAAAACCCATGAAAGCGTGCATAAAAGAACAAACACTATGATTTCAAACTATTGCCTCACTTTTCCTTTGAAAATCAAAAATCTCCTTTGCTACCAATTCTCTTTATGTGCAACTTTACTCTTTAAAAAGGAAAAAAATCACCCTCCTGGTGTATGAATAAAACCAGGATACGATTGGAAGAGTGTGTATTCCTGCCGAGGACTCAGCAATCCACCGAGCGAACATTGATTTTTAGGGGCCTTCTGCTAAAGATTATGTGTCTGGTGGCTGCTTTGAAAATCCTTGTTTTTTCCCCCAAAGGTGCTAGGTGTTCAGTAAAATAGAAGTTTGGGAGACCCAGCTTACACTACTGTCCTCTGGATCCATCCCTGAACAAGTGTTTAACATGATTTTTATTGGGGAAACCATTCCTCACAAGGTGATATGATCTTTTTTCGTTTTTAATGAAAAGTCTGTAACACTGTGAGTGTAAATTGTCCAAATTTTGAAAACTAATTAGCTATGGTCCATATCATAGAAAACTTGTTGCCTTAATTCAACTAAATAATTGCAACTTTTTTACATCAAGTAATATTTTTAAATTCTTTAATATTACTTAATGTAAAAAAAAAACCTCCAATTACTTAATTGAATTAAAGCAACAAGTTTGTGCAGTTCAATTAGGTAAACTTAATAATTACTTTTACCGTGTAGTTCAAACATCTGGAAAAGTGTGTTTTGGACTCAAATAAATAGAATAGAATAAAAAATAAAAAATCCCCAGCACATTTTGTTGCGCTTTTCCTCTTCAGACTCAGTGCAAGAAATTTTCTCACTCTATATTCGTATCCCGCAGTTTTATAATCCATCAAAAGCGTCTCGATCCTGAAGGGTCACCTCCTGGCTTCTTATGTCCTTCGTTTCTTTTTATCTATCCGGTTAAATTCAAATCATCTGACTTCCTTTCTATCATTGCTCCTCTCCTCTTTCATCTCCTGTTTGCCACAAATCCATTCATCATGACAGCTCACAGAAATGTTCCATTAAACTGCATAGCTGCTTGGAAATGCAAGTATGGTAGACAGAGGAAGAAAGACAGACAAAGGGAGAGAGTGAAAAAAACAAAAAACAGAAAAGAGGTAGGTAGAGGGAGGAGACCCATCAGGTATCTGGCAGGACAGAGCCATTTCCTCAAATGAATCGGAGAACTGTGCAGTTCAATGATGGGTTTGATTTAAAATCGCACTGCTGTATCTTTGCTGACTTCAGTCGTTGTGGTTCCACATTAATACTCTCTGAGGTGCACGCCTGCGAACAGGACGTCCTGCTGTGAAATCAGGAGTCAAGGCCAAGACTCTGTCTGCTACAGTAATTCACTTGTTTGAACAAGGACAACAATAAATACAGTCGTCGACAACATTTTTTATAGAACCAGAATTCATCTGATCCCAAGCGGATTGATCCCTTGCATACCAACATGTCTTATTTAAAGTTATTGAGGGGTTGTAAAAGAAAAGCATAAAAGAGCATAATGAAAGATTACAAATGCATGAGTGTGATTTTATTTATAGATTATACGGGGTGTAGGAAGAGGCCATTCCAGGAACGTAGGCAGGCACAGATGAACATGGTGAATGAGTAAAAATAAAAATGAAGAGGGCAATCTGAACCAAGCAGGATTAAACAGCTCACTAGAGATCAGAGCAGAGCGAAGAAGTTAAGAATAGCTAATTAATAATGCAAGCAAATATTCTTTATGCCTGTCGTTGCTCTGTTCGCATTAAAGTTATCGTAAATATTCCATGTGCTCAACCCTTTGATTCATATACTTCAGTCTGAGCATTTTGATGAAAGACGAGACATGATCAAGACCAGTCTGTCCTTAAACATTCCTGCTTTGTGTTGGGCATGTATTAAGTCTACAATTAGTAAAAATATAAATACATTAAACTGCAATTAGTTGAGTGTGATGAGTGACAACACAAAGAATTTTACACAAATTCAAGCATTTACTTCAGATGTGTATGTCAACCCATATCATGTCAAGCGTATTGAACATGCTTTTTTTCCTAATTGACCTGGAATACGATCTAATTAGACTGTCAACCTTAGACATTCTTTCAGATCCTGTGATTAAACGTAATTTAAACACTGCTCTACATAGTTTAATGAACGCTAGGGTCAGAACCCCATCATGGATATCACAACTTCATTTAAGAACCATAATGAAGACACACCTTACACATAAATAACTAATATTTAAAGCTCCTATCAACCAAGATAGGCTAGATGTTCGAGTGGTTTAAATTCATCAAGTCCTGTTTGTTCTCTTGTAAAAACAAAATAGCATTGAGAATTCTAAGTCGTTCTATGACCAAATGCTATAAGAGGTATTAAGGCATTTCCTTCGTCCTATAGAAGCAAATTTGAAATGTGAAAAATACAATTTAAATTCACATATTGCCCAAAAAACTATTCAAATTTTTAGCGAGTTCAAATAAATCAGTAATTCTAACCAAATCCATGTTAACACAAGGCATAAGGTTTGATAGATTCTAATCGGGGATGAAAAGGCCACTTTTTGAGCTTTACAGATGATGATTATGTCAAAAAAATAATTTCTATGCTTTTGGACTTTAAACATCTTTTATCATCATATTTCAACTTTTTACGATGCATTGGACTGTCACCCAAATCTAGAAAAGCCTGCATAGACAACACAACAATTTGTCACTTTTATCTTCACAATGTAAATACTCTGAAAAAAGTATGAGATGATTAGTGAGCTGGTGTGACCCCAAATAATAATAAAAAAAGAAGTAAAATAAAAAACATAATAACAAATAAAACATTTTTCATTTACACTTACCTTTTCTTGTTCAAGAGATTCACAATATTTATATTGCATCTTGTAAAAAGAGCATAATAGGTCCCCTTTAAATTAGGTTCCTATTGTGTACTAGATTCTGGAGGAACACCACACATAATGGATATTCCTAAACAGCAGATGATTAATTGACCATTAACTGTCCCATAATATAAGCAGACCAAAATCCTTCTCTCATTTGCTAAAACAGCCCTCCTCTTCCTCGAGGCTTGGGTTTCATCCTGGACCCGAGGCCCTCCTGGACATCTTGCCTATTTCTGTTTCTCATTATTTGCCAAAAAAATGTGAACTTGTGAATGTACAATAATAGTTTAGCCTGTTTATGCCTAAATTGCAGCATGGCATTGTCTTCCTCTGGTTGTGTTTTTAAATGTGCCAACCCAATGCAGCAAGTTGCAGAATAGTGCTTGGGGAGGTGACATCAAACGCTGATGCAGAATTCATCTAGTTATAAACACAGCTACACATGATTTCACTTGTGGTTTCATTTTCAGTAAAATTATGTGAAACTGCCATCATTAAACATAAACTATGAAGATGAAGCCATGCGTTGTGTTTTATTTCTGATTTGGAAAATACATTAGAAAAAATGTGAAGATTCTATCACAGGCTGGGTGGGTTGCCTTAATTATCTAATGTTAAGCTTTCAGATACTCTCTAACATTTTAATAGCTTGCATATTTTCTGGTAGTTTTTCCTTCTTCAACACATTCAAACTGGGAACTTTGTGGTTCATAAAGTAATATTTATATATTTTCAGAACTCATGCCTAATCGCCGTTTGAGTATCAAGTGTTAAGGTTAGCATCTTAACAAAAATGCTAGCTCTTCCCTGGCTTTTATTGTAATGCTAGATAAACCCCAGATTGAACTCATTCCTAAGTCTACTTTGGTCATGTACCCAATATAAGTAAGCAGAAACACACAAATATATATATATTAACCTCTCTTGTGTTATCTTTCATATCCATAAAGATATTGGTTTAAAAATTTTTGGTGTTTCTTCTAGCTCTTTTTATGTCAGTATATGTCAGTCAAATGGCCACTCGAATTAATTCCCCTCACATGTTGTCGTTGTTTTTACCTAGCATTTTAAACTCAGGAATAAGGATCAAACAAAAACTTTCCACCTAGCTCGTTTCTCGCTCGTTTGTGATCATAATAGCATTAGTATAGTACAACTTGTTAAAGTACACAGACTAGACTCAAAACTGCGAATGTCATAAACCCCTTATGCCCAGCCTTGTTAACTGGGGGTACTTATACAAGTGTGTTCTCAGATTTACATAACAAGTAATATGCAAATCATGCAAAGTCAGACCACGTTTCACAAGATTGCCGTATAAATCTTAAGTAACCAGAGCCACGTTGGCGATATTTATTGACATTTATAACAACCTTTCTAGAAAAAGAGCTTTTCTTGGAATTATTTTCTTGGATTATGACCAATTAACGAATTAAACAAATGCTAAGTTAATTCACTCAATTGCCACAATAACCCCAATGTCTGGCTGTGCCCTTTTTTGATTGTTTTGTTTTTGTGCTGCTATTCTGGAAACCACACAAAATGTGATTCCCATGATTAAGGGATGAGCTGACTGTCAGTGTGTGAGCTGAAAGTGCACTCTAATTTTTGCTTCACAATCTTATTGTCATAACAGGGTGGAAACCAATCAACTCTGACAACACAAGATTCAAACTTTCAACCCGAGCAATTAAAAATTTTATGAAAAGGTTTTTTTTTTCTGTTAAAAGAGTGGAACCTGACAAAGTCAAAAAGCTTTGATTCAATATACAAATTTATATAATTCGTTCATGCAATTTAAAATGGGTCCCTGACACAAGAGAAAGGTTAAAAATCACGCCTCTTCAGTTAAATAATTTTGATTCATGTTTTTGGATCATTTTTGTGCACAAAGGCAACAAATATATTAAGGGGTTCACTCTTTCGTCATACAACCACTAGTGGGAATGTTCTATTATATTTATCTAATGGCAGGAATCAGTGATATATTCACTATATGTTTTATAGTCTATTGCTATTTCTTACTGCTCAAAATCTAAATAACAGTTTTAAACACTAGGTTGTGGAATGACACATTGAGACTTGAAATTAATCTGTTTTTACTTCGCAACCTCAAAATTTTGGTCTCAAACAATAATAGTACTCTACATCAACACAACATTTGTGTTTAAATCCTTTACATACCTCTTACATTTATGATTCTCACATAAATTATTTGCAATAAAGTACAAACACTATTTTCTAACTATAATTTTTGTTTTATCCACTCTGGAGGAGTTTCTTTATATGCACATCAAATTCATTAAACCAATTTAAATAAAGCAGGCTTTCATTTGTGTCCTATTTCAATGAAAGCAGTAGGCAGAGTAAGCTGAGTAACTCTGAAATAAGCTAAATGGCAAACTAGAATCATTACACACACATACACAGTCCTTACTGCAAGGTGATATCTTTCTAAAGAGCGTATCGTGTTTGAGACTAATGATCGAGACGAGAGCTTACAGCAGCTTCACATAGTGGTTTTACTGCAGGAGCAAGTGTTATCTTACTTCAAAGGATTGACGAGTTTCTGAAGGAAAGTAAGACTTCTATTCCTAGACAGGTGAAAAAGGTCTGATCTGCTTGATTTACAGACTTATGTTACACCCTGGATGAAGTGAAATCCAGCACATACTCTCCGGAAGTTAAAAGAGCTCAGCAGAGCATGAACTCAGTGAGATCATCCAATAATCAGATCCTTATTAAAAAGGAAATCTTTAATCTATTTCAGTATGTCAGTGAAAGGGATTCCCTTGTTTCTCAGAGGAAGGGATGAAGAAAGACAGAGAAATTTGCCCTGAACTTATCTCAATGCCACTTTCAGTTTCAGTCATTTATTTCATTCTTTGTCATTATATTTTCTAAAAATATAATACTGTAATATTATAGTCGGCAAATATATGTTTTTAAATATAAAAACCCCTTTTTAAAATAGCCTATTTCAAAATGTATCTGTATTTTAACTAAAAGTTTATTTTATCAATGTTATGCATTAATTTTGTCGAATAACACTGATAAACATGTTTTTGCAACTTTTTAGTTTCTAAAATTGAGGGGTTGTAACATTTGTTGAGTTTTCCAACTATCAACTATTTTTATAAATATAACTATTTCTATAACTCTTCTAAGCAAATTCAAATTTGGCCGATAGAATGGTTCAATACACATTTATTTTAATCATTGCTAATTATTTGTAAAATGTTAATAAACTATGAACATTATTCTCAGGTACTCAATTTTAGTTAATAGATAAATAGTAATAGAAAGTAATAGAAAATACAGCAAATACCTGAGATCGAAATTACCACTATTTAGATTGCATTTGGCCCTTCTTCTTTTGCATAAAATACTCAAGAGTATTTTTGCCGCTTCTGTTTCTGTCTCAATGTAAGAAAAGGTTTAATGTAATACTTTTCAATTTAATACTCCACAAAAAGGAACCAAGTAAACTCAAAACAGAGCAAATTTAACTTTCAAGACTTTACTGTATAAAGAAAGATCTGATTGCTGGGGACTGATACTATCAGCCTGTTGTTTACTAGATCTGATTATGTACGTTTACTCCTGTATTTCATCACAGAGTACAGATGCCCTCTGAAACCCTGATTTGGCAACTTGCATACTTTTAAATCTTACCCATGAGTCCATCCTGTGGTCACTCACTGCTCTAAAGTCCATACATCCATTATGTTTAGAGTGAAGTAACATTATATGTTTCACAATAGGCTTCATCCTTGTGTTTCTCTTTTTTAATAATCATATTGTGCTACTGTAGGAAAGTCTTATAAGGTATGATGAACACTGAACCACTACCAACACTCAACCACTCCCCATTCGCCCTTCATTTACACACCTGAAAACCAAGAAACCAAAAACCTGAAAACGACATACGACATGTAAATAGTTTGTAAATAAGCCGAATGTCAATAAATACTGCCACACAGCAGGCTAACAGACAACAACTCTCAAAAGCTATTCAACATTAGCATAGCAACTTAACTTTTCCCTTTCCGTCTTTTATAACACACAACACAAACCATTCATCTTTCCGAGAGGGTAGTGTTACATCAGTTTGTTTGGGTGAAAGAGTCTTCGGGTTATTTTGGCTGATTACATTTGAACTTGAAGGCATTGAAGTGTAAGTCACTTACTCCAGGCAACAGCTTGTTTAATCAGTTCTGACACGAAGCCATTCTCTCCTCTGTGTGATTTACTATCTCACCTCTGGATCTACTTAGCTTTTTTAGCTCTAACATTGCAAGTGGCCCTTCTTTAAACTTGAAGAAATACAACGTAACACATGAAAGCCATGGTTTAACGTCAAAGTGAATTATTAAATTTTTTTTTTACTAATGAATCAATCTATTAGCAGCAGTGGCTGAGTAAGAGCTTCAGAAGAAATTACTTTATCCCATAAAAGTCTATTTTGTCAGATTAGGATTGGCGGTGAACACTTAAACATATTATGTTGGTTCACAGTAAAATGTGAGCACTCAGTGAGTAACGTGGCATCAGCTGTTAACACAGCATTGTTTATTTGCTGACTGCTTCAAATCCTCTCAGTCATGTTTATTCAGAGTTCCCCTGAAGCTACCTCTGTCCAACTCTCCACATGGATGAGCTCACTCTTGTTTCTGACACTTTTGGTTCATGTCCTGGAGCTGGGACTAATGAGGGGAGGAATTGAATAAGGTGTGTTAGATTAAGCAGATAAACAAAATGCACAGTGTTTTGAGAGGCCTCAAGGAAGTATGAAAAATGGTTGGAGAGTTAGCAAAAAGAAAAAGAATGCTACCTAAGGATGCAGAAGGAACACAATTTAAATAATTGTTAGAGGCTGATCAGCACTGTGTTTCTACTCTATTTTATTTTAGTTCATTCTTACTTCTTTACTTCAGCAGTCTGAGTCCTCCCTGAGACCAAACAAAGCCCTAGCAATAATCAAAAGATTGACTGGACTTCAAAGTACCTGTAGTTCAAAGCTGTTTCCTTTTTCCAAATGTGTGTTTGGACTATATGCTGATGAGCAGAGTCCCCTCAGGTCTTCATAGTCTTGACTTGCTGTGTTTCATGTGCCATCCATCTGCCCTGCCCCATCATACGACAAGAGTGAATGTGAGTAACGTTTTTTCTTAATTTGAACTCAGTGTTGGAAGTAAAAATAAGTTTCTTAACTGAAATAGAGAATATAACAACTCCTGATCCTAATTCTGTCAGACATAATACTAAATGATCATCTATCACATGACTCAATTTAATACATTCACTTTCGCGAAGGATTGAGCCATATCCAATTTCCCACAATTCCTTTATAAGCACTTACTTTCCATCCAACAGCGTTTGGTCTCATTACTCTATGCTGAAGGCTATCTTCAGTGGTTTCCTCCATCTTCCCTCAGCTTTATTAAAGAAAACTAGTTTCACTTCAGCAGCAGAGCTCTCCTGTATTTTTTCATCTAAAGTACTTGTTAAAAAAAAGTTGACTTCAAGCTCAGCCTAAATCTTTGGAATGGTTTTATTTGGTTAAAACATATTTGATTCAATTGATTAAATTAAATTCATTATTTAAAAACTTTATTTATTTATTTATTTTTCTTTCTTATTTGTATTTTGTTGTAAGAGTAATAAAAACTCTGTGTTGGAAGACAAAGCTTTGTGGAAATTTCTGTGGAATTTTTCACTTAACAATCATATGCTGAGTTAATTATTTTTAGGGCGAGGTTACAACTCTTAACCTAAATTGAATTGTCATTATTGAAAAGCAGATACATTTAAAGCCTTTTTTGTTTAGCACTTAATTGATTTCAAACTAATTTGTTTAAAAACAGGTTTTGAGGAGAGCTTCACTGTTATTCAGTTAATTGAATTTTTTTAGTTGGCTCCATTTTTGACGAAGATCTGTTAACTGAATTAATACTTTTTAATTGATTTAAAATTCTCAGTGGCTGTTGTTGACTGGATTTAAAAAAATGTAAATTCTGCCAATTGTGTCAAAGTGATGTGCTGAGTCATTAAAAAAATGACAAAATTGACTCAACCTAAAAATGTGAACTTTTGGTCTACATAATTTTTATTGTTTGCTCACATGATCAGAGACAAACAGGGTTAAAGTGGAGAGCTGCGACTTTCAGTGACAAAAGTAACATTAAATATGTGGATTGGTGTGAGGCCATGTCTGGCGACAAGATGTAAATTGCACTTTATAAAAAATATGATTGCTTCAAATAGAAGAGAATCCCCTTCAACACATTTGCTCTGCATGTCAAACTACGACTGATCTGCAGGTTAAGTCCAACCTCAGTCAGCTTCAAAGGTGTGAATAGTGTTTATTTAAAATAAATACCTTATATTATTTGTATCAAATAATTGAACCTATTTTAACCATTCAGCGTTTATTCTGTGTTCTCAAAGTCAATAAAAGCAGAGAGGAGAAGTTTGCCCAGGAGTGGCAGGAGAGTGGTCTTGAGCTGCCTGAGAAGCCCTCTGTTGAGAAGCACCTGTTCAGATGACAGTCAGTATGACGGCCCTCAAATTCATTCCTTATCAACATTCTTCTGTCTCAATCTGTTTGTATGCTTGTCTGTTAGATTCAATTTTCTTCTGTTTATTTCAGGTGAAATGTCAGATTTTACTTAAAAAGAGGTCTACTTAATTTACAGTGCAACTAAACAACAATGATGAATATGGACAGTGTTACAACATGTGGTGCTTTGTCAAGGATTTCTATTAAATTCATTAATTTATATTTGTGGGTATACTGTAAATTTTGTAAAGTATACTGAAGCAGACTTGCTCAAAAGAGAAAAGGTCCAAGAGAACCTGGTCTTCTGATTGGCAGATGTGCCAATGAATAATGACAGACACTTTGGAAAAGAACATATTTCAAGAGACAGTGTGACAAAATGTGAGGAGAGAGGGAGAAAAAGGATGAGACACAGTGAACAAAAAAAGTCTGGCAAAGCATTGTTATGAACGTCTGTCGTTCCCTCCACGGCCCCCCTCTCTCATCATGATGAGAACCGTACGGACACAGACCTTGATGTGTCAGACATGTCTGCTGTGTCTCTGGCCTCCCTGTAAGCAGAGCAAATACCTGCAGCATCAGAGCACACTTCTAGCTCAAAGAGTCCAACATATTTTTTTTTGACTGTTTTAGTTTTTTTTTTTTTTATTTATTACATAATTTAGTCTGGGTTGCTTGATTTAACAGAAAAGAATGGTACACACTTAGGGCTAGAAATGTGCCCTGATGCTGTAGATTTTTGCTCTACTAATAGGGAGGCCAGAGAAACAGGACACAATTCTGATTCTGACACATTAAGGA
Organism: Danionella dracula; assembly: GCA_900490495.1. Taxonomy (NCBI): domain Eukaryota; kingdom Metazoa; phylum Chordata; class Actinopteri; order Cypriniformes; family Danionidae; genus Danionella; species Danionella dracula. The sequence continues at coordinate 4,171,172 of UELW01000444.1, forward strand.
CGGTGAATGAGTGAGAAAGGAAGGAAGGAAAGCAGGGTAAAGGTAGGTAAGTAAGAAAAATGAAAATGAAAAAATTAAATGAAAAAAGAAAGAAAAAAGAAAGAAAAAGGGATCAAGTATAGGGTCTGGAAGGAAACTTGAATGAGGAGGAGGAAAATGGATGGAAGGAAGAAAGAAAATAAGAAAGTTATGAAGGAAGTAATGGAGTAAAAGGAAGAAAGAAAGGTATGAAGCAAGGGATAAAGTTGAAGGGGTAGGAAATAAGGTAAAAGGAGGAAAAGGAGGGAGGTAGATGGATGGAATGAAGGTAGGAAAGAAGGAAGAAAGAAAATTAATTAGTAGAAAGGGTTGGGAAGGAAATTTGAAGGAGTAGGAGAAAGGTGGATGAAAGAAAGGAATGACAAAAGGGATTACATAGAAGGAAGGAATGAAAAAACTAATGAAAATGGAAAACATTAAGTATTAGAGGTAAGAAGGAAGATAGAATAAGAGAGGGAAATGGGTGGAAGGAAGTAAGGAAGGAAGGAAAAAGGATGGAAAAAGGAAGAGATGAAGTGAAAGAGTTAGGAAGGAAGATAGAATAGGGGTGGGGAGGTGGGTGGAAGGCAAGAAGACAGGCAGGAAGCAAGTAAGGAAATAACAAATAACAGGGTGAAGGGGTAGGAAGGACAATAGAATGAGAAGATGGAGGAAGTTGTATAGAAGGAAAGAAAGAATCAAGATTGGATTGAATGATGGAAGGATGAAGCAAGAAGGAAAGAAAAAAGGGATAAAGTAGAAGGGGAAGTAGTAAGGTAGAACGCAGGAAAGAGGGATTTGTATTATGATCAGAACATCACAAAAAGTGAGAAAACCACGGATAAAAAAATTTGTTTTAGCAAATTCTAAAGAACCAAAAGTGCCTGATACACACTCCCAGTTTTTTTCAGCACTGAAGTTTATATGTAACACATATTTGTTAAAAAAAAAGCTGCAGTTTCAAATTCGACATTTATAAGGTTTCACAAAAAACTGTTGTCGATTTCAGCAATCATCTGCCCTTCCTTTCTTCACTCTGGCTATTTTCTCAGTCATGGTCACCATGGAGATAATTCTCCAGAATAACTTCTTCACAGTGATAAAATCAGAATTATTTTAATAATCGCTTTGTTATTTCCAAACACAGCCTAATCAACTGAGATACCAGGAGGTTCAGATACCAACACAAGAGTTGAGGAACACTTTGGAGACAACCATGTGAAGTTGTGTCAAGAAGCGATTTAGTTTTATTCTTTAAGACTATATTAAGATCTGATGAGAGCAGATTATTATTTAATAAACATTGGTACCATGATTCTACAATGCTTTGTGAAGCCTGACATCTAAAGCAACTATATTAGTAAAAGATTAATATCATGTCCTATATGATGTAAGAATGATGTATGAAAAGGGCCACAGACACTATTCAACAAAAAAAGCCTGAAGTTTATCTGTTTCAATGTGCCAAGTTATGTTGGGTATTTCAGTTAGTTTTTTTTTTTTTTAATGAATTTGTCTGACTGCATTTTTTCAACACACCTGCATACTGTTACAAATCTACAAAACTCTTACCTGGAATGAACAAATGAATGCAATAACAATGACTATAGTTCAGCTTTTCTCCTTTATTTTCTCCATCAGAGCTAACTGATCTTTGCACTATGCATTTGTTCTTTAACCTGACAGCTCAACAACTGCATTTTACGACCTCATTACATTTTTCTTAAAGTAGATAAACAACAGAATGCAATAGACATTTAATTCAGCTCTCAAGGGAGGAAACAGTGGATTTCTTGATTGGTGCAAGATGTAGATCACATTTTATAGTCCCCTGCTGACTATCCACGTCAAGCTCTTTGCAAATAGACATCGCTGATAAAGGATGAAAAGAAGCCAGGCTCAGAGCATTTTCACATCCCTCTATTGAGAAGGAAAGAGATGAGAGGATGTGGGAGAGGCACAACAGAGCCTCTGGGAAATTGACATGGTGGGATTAGCTTCTCAGCTGGAGCTATAGAACTCTTTACATGTTTACTTCCTGTTTGTGAGGTCATGCACGTTCACTGTGAAAACATCTAACCTTTTAAATTCTAGTCAACCTTCTATATATTTCTCTCTCTTTCTTTTATCCGTTCTACTGTTGTTCCATCTAATTCTTTTCTTTCTGGCATCTCTCAGACTCACTCTTGAGGTTTTATGATGCTTTCAACTAATGGACTTGATCCATGCAACTGGTCCAGACTATGGCTGGAAGGGGAGATGGGGGACAGATGCCGACACACTGCGGCAACAAGATATTGATCCAGTGCTTGGCTCTCATCTCTGAGAAGTCTAGAGGATGTGCTAAAAAACAGCTAGCAATCTGTGCAATGTTTGCAGTGAGTAGTTTACTTCAGATCCCCTGGCTCTTGGTTATAAGCTTTAGCCGTTTGTGTGTCTGAGTGGACTACTATGGGTGTGTGAGTGGAATGAAAAGTGAAAGTTTTTGTACACCTGGAAAACATACCACCTGACAAATCTTCGAGAAGTCAACTTCCAGTAAAATAAATTAATCCATGCATAAATAAATAAATGCATAAATAAATAAATACATGTATAAATAAATGCATAGATAAATGCATAAATAAATAAATACAATTTTTAAATACAGGAAAACAAAAAATGCTAATTCTGTCATTTACAAAGTCTGTGTTCTTATAAGACAAGCAAATGCTTATAGTTTAATTAGTTAAGAAATATAGTTTCAAATCCATTTTTTTACATCTTTTGAATTACAAATGTAGTTGTATTAAACCTGTTCATTTATTCAAAAATATAAAAAAATACTTTGAACTTATGATCCACACAAACGTCTTGTTCCTTTGCGTTTTATATTTATTTTTCTTTTTGCCAAGCAGAGTTACCTACATTGAGTATGAAAAGTTTTGAATAAACTAACTAACTGGGCATGCTTTCTAAAGCCAAAAACAACTTAATATCCTTTAAATTATAAATATTTTATACACCTGCCTCTGCCTCACTTCTCTATAAAAATGTGGGGATACATAAAAGTTTCACTGCTCTAGCCATTAGCTGCATTACAGGCCCCTAAAAAGTCAGTCTCATGCAAAACTTAACTGCACCATAAAAGCATTCAGAGAGAGTCCAGTGGCCACTTAGAGAAGCAAAGGAAAACCTCTGACTCACATGTGATTAAAGTCCAGGCGAGGGTATATGTGAGCCCTTGAGATCTGCCCTGATTAAATATCATCCGAGTATCAGGACATTCGGGGGGACAGCAAGCAGTGTCCATTAAAACTCAGAGGAATGATGGAGCTGTCAAAAAATAGACGCGTCATAATGAAAGATAATCAGAGGACCATAAATGTAAAATGGACTGCAGGCCGGTGCTGAGTAAGAAGAAGTGGACAGAATGATTAAGTAAGTAGTGGAATTAATCTCAAACTTGTGATTCCCCTGCCCTTTAAAACAGACGTCATCTTTCCGATGAGCTTAATAACCCTGCTTAATTGTTCACGGAAGAGCTAAATCCTAAATCTGTGTATGAAGAAGGCAGCAGGGTTGCTACTGTTTCAGAGGATGAGCGTAAATGGATTTTCATGCTCTTAGATTGTATAATACTTCAGCTACGGTGCTAGTGTTTTAACCCTCTCTGTTTAATTCATCTGCCAGAGTATTTACTGCAATCAGAACAAATGGCTCAGAGAAAGAACAATGAAGGAAAATAACGATATGACATGACTGATTGTTTGATTGTGCATTTCAACACTTATGCCTCTTCATCCTCCGACAAAAGAAATAATCTCATGAATACTAACAAGGCACGTAAGAAAGAGAACATCTATGGTGGGAATAAATGTAGAAAAGAGAAAGGAAAAAAGGACAGACGTATTGACAGGAGAACGATAAGGAAGTAATAATTCTTTCCTAATGCAGTAATAATTCTTTCCCGATACAGCAGCAACACAACTTTCAAACAAAAACTAAAAACCTCAGTGAGAACTTAAAATCATAACAATCTATATTTACACTTCTTTCTTTTTGTGAATACTGCTATGTGCACTACTTAAGATAGACTTTGTCTTTAGCCACACATTGCTTATTGTCTCTCCTCCTATTTAAGTTGATTTGGATAAAAGCCCAGAACAAATATTGAACAGAAGGACAGCAGAAGGAAAGAATGAAAATAGTTAGGACAGTCAGAGAGATGGACAGCAGAACGGACAGAAGTAAGAATACGAAGAAGGAAAGAATAAAATTGTCAGTCTCTCTGTCTCATCTGCTTGTTAAGTTTGTCTCTCTCCTTCCCTCTGTCACCTGTCCACGTTGTTCCTGCTAATTCTGTTCATCAGCCTCAACTGCATCTCGTTGCATTACTCTTTCTGCTATTTAAGTTCCCCTGTTTTGTCTCATCTTTGTGAGTTATCCTTCCGTATCACAGATGCTCTATTCTAGCTCTTCCTCTGATTGCCCTGTCTTGTCTAGTCTGTGTGGATTACTTCTTTGGCTCCTCTTTGCCCTCACCTGAAGTAACGAGGAACACGGTTGGCTGACTGCTCGGACTCTCGCTCTGGGACATGTTCGGACTCTCTCTCTGACTACCGAAATCCTTCTAAGAGTCTGGGAGGACCAGCCACCTTCCATTTGTGTTTTTGTGTTAAGTGCTCCTCAGCCAAGCCTGGGCTATCTGCTTTTTTGGACTGTGACCAGTTTTGCCTGTTCAGTTGAACAGCTGGTTTGTTTTGCCCTTTTAAGAAATAAAGACTCTTAGTTCCAATTCTCTTGCTACTGGGTCCTTCCTTCCTACCATTTCATCACAAAAAGACTAAAGGAAAGCAAGGATATTGGTAAGGATAGAAGTATAGACAGAAAGTAGAAAGGATAGAAAAGAATCCAACAGAGAGACTATGGGAAGGCAGTAAAGAAGAATTGACAGGTCTACAAAGAAGAAAGTTTTCAGAAAATGAAGAAAGGAGGAAAGGAAGGAAATAAAAGGAAAAGAAGGAAATGAAAAGTAGGGTGAACAAAAAGAAAAGAAAACAACATAGAAAGGACAATACCACCAGGAAGGAAGTAGAGACTAAACAACAAGCCCACAAAAAAGAACAATCTGATAGATGGAGATGAGAAAGGGCCGAAGGAAGGACATCAGGAAGGAATAAAGGACTAATGGAAATGAACAGCAGATGAATAGACAGAAGCAAAAACAGTAGGAAGACATTTTAATAAAAGCAAGAATGAACAAAAGGACTCCAGGACAGAAGTAAAGAAGACAAGATGGACATATAGAAATAATGAAGAGCAAACTGATAGACAGATACATACATTCCTTCTTATAACATTCCTACATAATTAATGGAAGCATTAATGGTGCCTAAATAATGATGAATTTCTTCAAAACATATCTGCAACAAACAATGAATAAACCCAGAGATGAATTATGACATTTACTGTAAGCAGTTATACAGATTTACACCCACCAACATTACCATAACACAATGTTTAATAAGAGACATAGTTTATAGTTCAAGCACAATGATCCATTAACCCAGGGCCCCGTCTAATGCTGGAGGAGAATATTCCACGCGTCTCCTAACAAAACATGGCCCTAATCTTCAAAGACAATGCAGCACCAACTGACAAACATGCTTATCTGAGAGTTTTGTGCCAGGGCCTTGAAGCACGACTGTTTTCAGAGATAAATAAAAGACTCTGGGTGCTGAAGTTTTCCTATGTGTTGTCAAAAAAATCCTCCATGGGACATGCACGCTCAAAGTCTTGGGTTACAGCCAAAGTCTGGAAAAGAATAGAGAGATGCTACAACTTCTCTGTGCCAAAACAGAGTTCAGCGCTGAGGTGAGAAGAGTAGCGATGATGTGAAGAGAAAGATGTTTCTGAAAATTCAATCTGAGTATCTATGTGGTGCTTTTCAGTGGTTTTACCATGAAGGCGGAAAACTGGAGCACAGTGTTTTCTGAAGTTTCTGGCAAATTCTTCACAGTTGCACATATTCCACTCCATTAATAATTCAATTTACCGTGAGAAAAAACTCAAATGATCAAGCAGGCATTCTAAATGCTGGTTGTTAAATGTTTGTGGAGAAGCTCTAGGGAGGGTTAAAACCGAACAGATGTAGTCTGTCTATGTGTTTGCATTTGTGTGTGCGAGAGTGTGTTCAGACATTCAGTCGGGAAGAAAAGAGCTGTGAAACATCAAGAGTTTCGCTGCATGGGTCCATCTGTCTTTAGAAACATAAGTAATACTCTCAAATGTTGAAAATGAAATGCTTGATAGTAGAATGTTGTTTTGGTCCTGAAGTCCTTGGTCCTTTTTTTTAGTTTAGTAGACATTACAAACAACACCACTCAACACAATTCTGATCACTCTACCCAACTGATGGATGTAACAGATCAATAGCACTGGAATTCTGCTGCTATTAGAAGTTGGTCTAACAAAACAAAACTCCTATGATTTCAGCTGTGAACCACATGAAGCAGATTCAACTGCTTTTTCATAGTTTTGTGCTTTGGCATGAGAAAATCTGCTTACAACCTGAATATGCTGGTTAATTCTACTGATCTCAAGGCATCAAAACGTTTTCTATGCGACGTTTCTACAAGTTTTTAAGCCAATGAAGTGAGTCAGATTTACAATGACAAAAAAATGAAACTTTATATTCAAGTTGTAAAAAAGATTAAACCAATTTCTTTTCTGGCTCCATTTACACTATAAGCTAAATTTGATCCAATTCTACTTTTCTCATAATTGACAGCAATTGGATCTGTTCTATGATAAGGAAAAAAATGTTTGAAAAGTTTGAGATCAGATTCAGGTCTCAATCATATGTAGAAATAAATCAGATAAGTTTTTTTAGAAATGTGACTGTCACATAAACAGGCAACATTTTTCTGATGCATCAAAAACTCAATGTCAATAAACCACAGTGGTAGATTTAGAATTTATTAGACCCAAGGCAAACAGAGACAAAAGGCCCACTGCATCTTTTCTAAAACTTTTAATTAGAATGTATGTATATATTTTACTCCCATGGCTGTGTTGGAGTTTGTTTTCTTCTGCTTTCTCTTTCCCTTTTCATTCTCTCCTTTTAATGAATTTAATCTGATGTTAATTTCCTCTCCCACTTTCTCTAGTGGTTGAGTTTTTACTTCTCTCTCTTTCTCTTCTCATTCCATCCTGAAATGCGCTTTTCAATTGCTCAGTACTTTTAAGCTGTAATTAATACCACAGTTAGGAGTAAAAAGAAACTTTGTCATATATTCAATAATAATAAAAATAACAATGGGATGGCACATAAATTTAAAAAAGATAATTTTCTAAATATCTGCCTTCATACTGGACATGCCCTTAACTCTTTATTTGTGTAATTGTCTGTGCTGAGACATGTATTTTTAAATAATTTGAAAAATCTGGGTAATTGAACATAGGGAATACTTTAGAGAGATAAAAAATCCAATGCAGACACCAGAGTGAAAAAATTCATAATGTGATCCTCATTACTTGTCTCACCATTGAGTCAAACCGGCTCAATGAGAGAGAAGATGAAAAAAACAAAATAAAATAAAAAATAACCCTAACCCTATATATATATATATATATATATATATATATATATATATATATATATGTATATATATTATATATATATATATATATATATATATATATATATATATATATATATATAGAGAGAGAGAGAGAGAGAGAGAGAGAGAGAGAGAGAGAGAGAGAGAGAGAGAGTTTCCCAGCGATGGGTTGCAGCTGGAAGGGCATCCGCCGTGTAAAACACATGCCAGAGAGTTGGCGGTTCATTCCGCTGTGGCGACCCCGAAAGGGAAGAAAGCCGACATGAAGATGAATTAATGAATGAATGAATAGAGAGAGAGAGAGAGAGAGAGAGAGAGAGAGAGAGAGAGAGAGAGAGAGAGAGAGAGAGAAAGAGCGAGCGAGCGAGAGAGAGAGAAAGATTCGTGTCATTTTAAAAGTTAATGGTAAAGATACAGAGCGTGAAGAAGAGGGTGGACAGTGTGTGAATACAGCCCAGACCACTGAGAGGGTGGCAGCCTGCAACACACAGTTCTAAGCTTTGATATCAGACTAAATCGTGTATCACTTAACTGTCTCGGTTGAGCATGCGCAAGGCCTTTGAAGCCTTTCCTGAACACCTATAGCAATGAATAGGGTCCTGCTTATCATTGGGAGTGGGGAGAGGCAGTTCATATGATTGTGAACTGCTCTTGCTTCTTTGTGGAAGAGCCTAATGACATGAAAAGTCACTAAAAGTCATTATAAAAGACAAGAGAAGGGATTTTTTAAAAAGTCGCTAAACTGGCAACACTGTTTCTAGCTAATGCATCTCTAATCTCTATTAATATTCAACATTGGCCTGACCAGAGCGCCCCTAAAAAGTTGGCTTTTGGAGCTTGACAGCATCAAACCACAACAAACGTAGAAACGCTGAGGAGGAAAGAGTCACATAATGGTCAAGGCTGGAGTTACATGTCTCTTCAGCCACTGGGGAGAAGAGGAAGTGCAAAGAAAATGCAGAAACAAATCTGTTTTTGAGCAGATTTTGGTGGCGCGGGAAGAGCAGGGCTAAAGACGTTCCTGGCTCCAGTATCAGAGAAATCCAGAGAATTTAAGAGCACCCACATGTTCCTCTGAATGGTTGAGGCTATAATAACAGAACTATATGTGGAGGCTGGAATAATGGCCCCTTTTCTCGCTCTCCACTTCAAAATCATGCAACTGTTTAGAAAATTCTGCTTACATCATTAATGAGTTAGCAACATGCTTATTTCACATTGGTCCACCATGTCCACAACAACAACCCCCTGTAAGAATGTGTAACAAATATTTATATAACACACAAATCGGATTTAGATCACATATGAATGCTTGAGTAAATAGAAGGTTAAAATTTTTTATAAAGGATTCAAATAAGAATGGAGCATCCAGAAGAGTGTAAACAAGGCTAAAGACTTTCATATATTTAAGTTATTCCAAGTAAATTGTAGAAAGTAGTGAAGAAAATAGTAACAATGACAAAAGCCATTCTATCAACTTAAAGGACTACTGTCAAGGTCAAATAGAGTCACCATTGTGTCTTAGTGGTTTTCGTTGTTTATCCCTTGTCTAGTATTATTTTGTGTTTTTGTTTGGAGCACATGACATGTTATCTCACCTTGCTCCACTTGAGACATCAAACTAGTTAAGTGGCTTCACCTCTTTATCCCTCATTATTACTTTATTGTGTCTGTCCTTTATTCCTCCAAGCTCTTGTCAAGATTCTACTTCATTCTTTTGTAAGTTATGTGTTCTGTAGTTTATGTTTCAAGTTATAAGTTTAGTAAGGAGGTTTTCTCATCGTGACTTTTTATTTCAAGTTTATTTATTGATAAAGTTCTTTTAGTCAAATGGATGTTGTGCATCTGTGTTCTGTTTTCTGTCACACAGCGGTTTTTATTTTTATTTTTAAATAATCAATAACACCTAAACAGTACTGTCTCATTGACTTAATTATTGAGTCTTGTCTTGCCTTGTTTAGACTTTTTTTACTCTTACCCTTGCCAAACATGGTAACTATGTTAAAGAATGACACAAAATTCAATCCGATCTAAGTTCATTTTTATAAATGCCACCTGCAGTCCACCACTGTTGTCAGCTTGTGAGAGATAATATTTAACATTTAAAACTACAAAAAGTTCTACCTTTTGTTTTGTTTTGAACCCGTGTCAGAATCTGCTCTCAATGCATTCTTTAATTGCATTCACTTTGAAATCTTTTTATACAAATGAGAGCTACCATTTAAACTGGAGTGAACCTTCCAAGAACCACTCACCAGGTTTCAAAGTGCTGGCCTTTATGCTTGATCAGGATAGAGCGGTCACAATCACACATGATCTAAAGCAACAAAACTTCACCTTGTAAAAAGCACCTCTTCAGATCACAAGGTCAATCCACTTGAACAGAAAGGCCAGGGAATAGACGGCCATAATTCCAGCAGTTACTGTAAAATAACTAAGTCTAACAGCGCTTCAACATTTGAATCATTCAACAATAAAAAAGTACCTCAATAATCTGAAATTTATTATAGTTTTATAAAGTTTGAGAACAGATGACACATGCACACTGAAAAATTAGCACACACAATATTTTATTTAATTTGTTTGCAGAAATAGCATTACCAGTTGCCAAGGTAACCGTCATAAGATAAAGATAATGAGAAAATTACTTTGTCTTTTGTTACTCCCATCACCTGAAATAGCATCATTATGATTAACAAGTGTACTACTTTCAAAGTCTCCGCTTCAACAACTCTTTCCTCACTAAATTATTGTACAATATTAAGATAATATTAACTTAGATAGAGAATTATCAGCATCTTGTATTTAGGGCAGTTTGAGGTAATTTGCTTAGTTTTCTTATATGTTTTCTAGTGAAGTAAAATACTTGAAAATAAGAACTATTTTACTTAGAACATGTTCAATATTCCATTTTCATCCCAACAATCTTCATTAAATAACTAGTTTGTTATGTTAGAGTGGAAAATAGTAGATTCAAAGTAGATTTTGTTCACTTAAACAAATAAAACAATTTTATATTTTAATCTGTTGCTATTTCAGCTAAAATTATTATTATTCTTACAATACCTTGGTGATTTTGTATATTATTTTAAAATGGTAAATGAAATGTTTACAAACAAAAAGTTCAGGCAAGTTGAGGAAAGTTGGCTCACTTTAAACCTCCACCAACTCCATCAAAGCACGTTTGGATGTAAGCTAAATAGCACAACTAAGAGCAGAGCTTCTAGCTATGACCCAGAGCACAGAGGATGTCATTACCAGCAATCCCTCACCCATCACCATCAGACATACTCTATAATTCACATCCATATCTGAAAGCAACATGCACGCAGGAGTAAAGGAGGCTGGACTAGCACGTAAACCACATTCACTGAATCCAATCAATCAGTTCAGCATCTAAAACCCTTGATCTATCAACCCTGTCGCCCTGAACACCTGAGGATGAATCAAGCTTGGACCTTTGCACATGAGAGGAATTCCAATAGTGACTCTTATTGATCGTATACCGAGCAGTGATTGATCCTTTCTACATACACTTTAGGGTTTGGTTTAATTAAATTAGCTTTAATGAGAAGCTTCAGCTCATCTGCAGATCATCAACTCCAGCAAGAGATGGAGCAGACATGAGATAAATTCTCAATAGACACAAAATATTGTCATCGATCTTATCAGTGCAAGATGCAACATGCTAGGTTCATTAAGTAGCAGTCAAAAGTAAAAAAATTGCATTTTTATTCCATTCTATTCCAATCAATTAAATTCCATTTAAATCCATTATATTATATCCCAGGGCGTCACGGTGGCGCAGTGGGTAGCACGGTCATCTCACAGCAAGAAGGTCGCTGGTTCTAGGCTCGGCTGGGGCAGGTGGCATTTCTGTGTGGAGTTTGCATGTTCTCCCCGTGATCGCGTGGGTTTTCTCCGGGTGCTCCGGTTTCCCCACAAGTCCAAAGACATGTGGAATAAGTGAATTGAATAAGAACGATTGTCCATAGTGTTAAAGTGTGAATGTGTGTGTGTGAATGTTTCCCAGCGATGGGTTGCGACTGGAAGGGCATCCGCTGCGTAAAACATATGCCAGAGAGTTGGCGGTTCATTCCGCTGTGGCGACCCCGAAAGGGAATAAAGCCGACATGAGGATGAATGAATGAATGAATATTATATCCCATTCCACTCTATTCAATTCCATTCCATTCTATTGCAATCCACTACATTCCACTCAAATTCCATATATTATTTTCTTTCTCTCTCTCTCTCTCTCTCTCTCTCTCATATTTGTGATAACAGTGAAATCTGTATTTCTTTATAAAGTGTCATCTAATATCCATCAACTACTCTTATTTACCTTTGAAATATACCAATATCATATGTTGTTTTTAAAAGATCAATTAATATATTTTAATTTAAAAGATACAAGATATTAATACATGTTATGTGTTTTGTATTGCAACATTATGTCATTTATTTTGTCCCTCTATTTTGTTATTAGTTTAGTATCTATCTACCTGATATCAGTATTGCCGTTAGCTTTATTTGTTTGACTGTAACTTTAATTTTGCATTTAACAGTGTTGTTACAGTGTTTTAATGCGTTATTAATATAATACGGCTAACATGTTTCACCAAGTACATTCTAATCAATATTTTTGAGAGTGCGGGAGTGAACAAGGCTAGAATTTGAAAGATTCAAATATTCTTTAAAGATTAAAAGCTATATAATACTATACTAGGTTGACATTGAATCTTTAATTGTGCTGTACAAATAAATGTTTTGCTTTGTGAAAATCATTTTTAAAAAGTATTGATTATAAAAACAATGCTTTTGTCTCTAGTGAAGCCATCTTGTGTTGCCTTATTTGACATTTTTCACATTATGTGACAGAATTGAAAGGCAAACAAAAAACCTACATGCAACTGAGACAAACTACATGAACTGGTCAATCACATATTTAGAACAAAAATTCATATTAAAAAGAAATAATGCTTTTGGACGGTAATATCTGAGCATGCACCTCAGATGTAAGCTCATAAAAGCATGCTGGTAGTTTATTACTTATTGATCTTCTCTGCCACAGTTCAATTCAATAGCCTAAAGTGAAATCATTTGTGTGCCCTCTCATATGAGTGGGAGGAATTGGGTCTTGTTTTCCAAAAGAAAAAAAAAATCTTTAAAAGATACAAGATCACAGCCAGATTGTCAGTGTTTTTCTTTCATCCTTGCCTCTCTGTGTCTCCCTCAGCTATTTAGTGAAGAAGAAGAAAAAACATCTGTGAATGTCTGCTGCCATGATGTATTCATTGGTGTTACTGTGATGATTTGGGTGCAAAATATCAGTTTATTCTTCAATCAGTTTAGCCCAGCTTTCTTTAAAATGTACACAGCGTTGTGCTGGAGATCGATGTACTTTATAGATGCATGTCACATCCTGTGGAAGGAAGTGAGGTTATGGGTTTAAATGAGCTGGGAATGTGATTGGAATAAGCAAGTACCACTTGCAGGACATGCCTCGTTAAGACTGAAGGATAACAGATATGTTCTCAACACCTCAGCTAAACACACATACACTGTCAGTGTCAACTAACACCAGAAGAAAGGCATTCATTTCTTATTTCTGACTTTCAAAAAAATTATTTTACTTTTAATAAAACATGGATTCTCGAAGAACCTTCCAAGCATTTATATGTTTACTAAAACAATAATAATTGATAGATAAAAAATAAAAACAATGTTTTGCACAGCTATACATGTAATTGTTTTTTTTCACCATCCGACAATTTCAAGTGTGCTTTCTGTTCCACTCTTTCTCCCCACTTGCAAGCTGTTCTCACAGTTGCAGGAGAGAGAGTATAAGAAAAAAAAAATGTGTAGCACAAACAGGGCAATGTTCTGAACTCCTTGTGAGAGCCTAGCCTTGATAATGGCCTTAGCAAAATGCCACTGTTTCAAGCAGAGCAAAGTGCCTTCCTCAGGAAGCTGAAAATGGACCACTATTAGGCCTAGAGTTAAACAGTAGAGGACATTGTTTCTTCTTCCCCAAAGAGCACATCTATCAGCACTAATGGTGCGTGAAGTGTATAGGCTGAGCTTCAAACATGTGATATTACAGTATTAAAAAGGGTTGTGTTGGCAGATTGAGTGCTTTTGCAATGCTGGAGTCAGAAAGTTAAGGCAACGTGAGGCTAGTCAGAAATACAGAGGAGTAGCACCATGGACAGAGTACAACCATTTTAAATAAAACATCCTAAAAGTCACCTGATATCTGGTTCTAAAACAATCAAAGCAAATCACAGAAAGGAAGTGTGTATATAAGTTCGGGATCAGAAAATATTTTTTAAAAACAATATTTTTTTAACTTAAAGCTAAAAATAACAAGGGTAAACCTTAATATTGGGAGGGTTGTTTTGTTCATGTTGTTGATTTTTACCATAATGAGGGGGTAACTTGTTTCAATTATATCAAGAATTAAAACTGAATGACACCTATTGAACAGCATTTAGGAGGGAGGTCTAAAATTTCAGTTTCCTTATGTCTGCCTTTTCAATAGTAACAAGATACCAACAGGAAAATGGATATCCAAAACAAATTTTAGTCTCCAAACCCTTCAGCAGGAATTAGTAGGAGCTGTGCATTTATAGTATTTACTGTTAATGTTGTAAATTCAGTACACCACTTTTCCCACCTATTTAAATCCAAATGTAGTTAATTATAAACAGTTCATGAATATTTATTCTTTTGCAAACAAGTCTTGATTTTGTTTTATATTATATTATAAAGGCAATTATAAAGTTGGAGGCATTTAATGGTCACACATTTAATAAGTGACAACTAAGACTAATTAACAGTTTTAATTAGCTGTTACTTTTAATTAGTTTTAATTAACAAAACATTTCATGAAATCTCTCATAACAGTTCCACATTTCTCTCAAGTATCACATTTAACCCTTAAGAAACATCTATGGATTTTTTTGTAATGGAAGCGTGATTTTAAATATGAATAAAAGGGGCTGCTTTTTTAAAACCTTGTCAAAATCACATCACATTTTATCCTGCTGGATCACCCCAGATAACTTTCATAAAAATCTGTTTGTAATTGAACTAGGTGAGGCATATTATATTTAAGATTAAATATTTAAGACATATTTAACCTCAAAATATACACTAATAGATTGCATGTTTTTCCTTTAATGTAGATTAACATCGTTTAATGCTTTTAGCACCTAAATTGTCATTTATAATCAAAAGAGATATTTGTGCCTGAAAACATTACTTTACACATGTACTTGCACGTTCACAGTGTTGCAATTAGATATAACCAGTTACACAGGATTTTCCCACTAGCAGATATTTATAACCATGGATAGCATTTGAAAAAAAATCCACAGTTACACACACATAAACCACAACTCACATTGAGAGTTGGCTGAAGTTTACAGGTTGAATTTAATAGTCGAATCCTTACATTGGCAAAAAACAGATGTTCAGTACCACAGGCAGCAGATGACCACAAGCAAATGCTTGCGGAAAAACGATTCTGTCTTTAGTACAAGAACCATTAAAAATAAAAAACTATAATAATAAAACAAAAAACAGCATGGATAATTTTCAAAAGAACTGTGTGTCTATCTGGAGTAGAAAAATGTTGAAAATGGGGGCAAACATAAACACATTTTGCCCTTGAAAGAAAAAAGAACCTTTGATGAGGGCAATCAGGGTGCAAAGGACCAGAATGCTTGTCAGCAGATCTCTCTTCATCAGGACAAGATACAGCAGAGATTAATTCAAGAAAAAGAGAGGTGAACAGCAAATGTGGCAGAGGATGAAAGAACAGAGATGTGTAGGAGGAGAAGCTGTGGGAGCTCAAGAATCAGATCAAATCAGATGCAGAGGTCAAGGTCACTGAGCTGGGAATGTATGTGTGAAATGCTCTTCTGCATTTTTTTGTCTTAAGTGAAATCAATAAAATGATTATTCACTGTAAACTCTCTTTCTCTCAAACACACACGCACGCACACACACGCACACACGCACGCACGCACACGCACACACACAAACAAACACACACACATGGTCTTTAAAAACAAAATTACAGAATATATTTTATTTACTAGCCTCACAGTAAAACAGGGAAATCTCAATTGGTTGGACAGTCTCTTTCATTCTCATCAGCAAGTGAAAGCCCAGCGGCCTTTTCTCTCACTCTCATCCACTCTTGTCTGTCTCTTCGCAGGGCACACTTTTACCCTCTTGGCTTGTCGTGCTGCTGCTTCAGCCATGACCATGACTTAGCCGTTTTGTCCTTTCCTCAACTTGTAATTTAGTTTAACCATCTCATCTTTTCAAAAAATTTTGAGTAGTGTTTACTACTCAAAGCAAGTTTTTAGAGCACTATCATATAGAAATGCCTTGTGTACCTCTTCATTCCTATGAAATTCACTAATATAATTGCAAGAAAACATACAAAATCTGTGTGACCTTGTTGAACTTTGTAGATAATAAATGTTAAAACTAAAGTAAACCAAACCAAACCAAGTAAATCAAACTAAAGTAAAACAATTAATCAAAGGTAAATCTGATAAGACAATGGCTAGGCATTATATGGTCTCCTTGCTGTGAAGGCAAAGCATTTATGATGAGTATTGTGGAATGAATGGCACGGTGTGATGGTACAGAGACTGCACATCATCCCTATCATCAAAGAAGATCTAATTTTTTTACTTGTTCGCCATTTCACGTCAGTGATATACAATCAGGAGCTTCCAAGAGTAGTTGTGTGACGAAAACTTTGAAACCAGCAATGAGCTCACCAACATGAAACCAAAGTTTCTATCATTCATTCAAAAGTGTTTTGTTTGTTTACCAATTTTCAGTTGTAACCTTTCATTACAATAAACTTTTAAAGTAGACCCTAAGACATTAAATATATTTAAAACATGTGTATTGTTTACATATCTGACTGATGAAGTATCCTTGTCAGGGTTCTTTTAGCCAGAACACTTCATAGACTGACATAGATTGAATCTTTGTTGATTGGGTAGTTGTGGTCCGGTGGATAAGGCGATCGACTTGTGATCTGAAGGTCCTGGGTTCGATCCCTAGATCCACCGAGTTGAAGGTGGTGTGAGCGATGAAATACTTGCTCTTCCATCATCAACAACCACAGCTGTGGTGCCCTTGAGCAAGGCACCAATTCCCCGACTGCTCCCCTGGCGCCGCAGCCATGGCTGCCCACCGCTCCGGGTCGGTGTTCACAGTGTTTGTTCACTGCTGTGTGTGTACTGGATGGGTTAAATGCAGAGCACAAATTCCAGATATGGGTCACTCCATATCTGGCCGGCTGGTCACTTTCACTTGTAATACAGTGAAACGCTTATTGTAGTTTGCTGTATCTGACTATCCCATGTTATTGATCTTAGCATTTTATTATTTCTATACCACTTTTATTATTTACCATCTTTGAATTATGACTTTTAATGAAGTAAATGAAGTAAAATGAGTCAACCCGATTCTCAAAAAACAACAAACGGATCTTTAATTTTGGTCTAAAAAAGCTAATGTGATTATACTAAATGTAAAACCAATGCACAATGGATGAAGTGAGCTCCCAGCTTCCTTTGTCTCAGCACTGAGGATACACATACAGGTCACCTGTCACAAACACAAGCAGAACAATACGTTGACACTTCTCACTCTCTAAGATAAAACAAAAATCTTAAAACAAAAGCTCTCTTTTTACCTGTATCCTCCCAATGTGCAACATTTTCTGCTTCTATTTATAAATTCATGCGCTTGTCTACTCTGGAAAAGTCAATAAACGCATGAATAAAAGACAAGCATATTGCTAGTGATGGTAAAAGGCCTTGAGTGAATTCAGTGTTCAGTTCCTGAAGACTATACCAGCATGGGGCCTTAGAACATCAGTCTTCCCAGAGCGATCTATTTCATCACTCTGTCTCATGCTCTTGTTTTCATCCCTGGCTGCATTTCCAAAGAGAAACAAAAAAAACCTACAATATGGATTTATATCTGACATTGAATGTAACCATTCTTTTGAATAACCTTTAGCACCCTGGTTGAGCCTTTACATTTCATCCTTCCTCTTGAGAAACCTCATTTGCTCAGTGATCTCAGGGATTGGAGAGTGTGTGCCTCTGATGGACTGAGACTGCAATCAAAAATAAGAGTGGGCAGATGGATGAACAAGTACATTTGGACGGGCAAGTCCACTGGGCTTCAGTGTTGGGATGGTTTTAGCATGCCGTGCAGGGGTAGCAAGAGGGGCATACTGGGTAAAGAGGTCTGGAATTTGTCCTCAGAGTGCCCAGTTCAACAGCTGTGGAGCTATAAAGATGAATCCTTGTGTTGCACCAGTTTAAATTAAGTCTGCGTTTTATAATTTCAAATCATATGTAGAATTGATTTCAGAATAATAAAACTAATCTACACAGAAGCAACACATTCATCCAATCAGGTTCCACCAAAAGATGGATACTTGTAGTAATGAGCTTAAATGGCTTAAAAGAGACTCTAAACTCGGGCATGTTCAAAGTTATTCCTCCCACCATTCTTCATTGAACCTGATCACAGTAGTTTACATCTTTTTGGCTTCATAGAAGTTAGACTTGTATGTGCATGAAAGTAGATTTGGGACCTGTAGAGCCCTGGGTTATTTTATACAAAAATCTGAGCTTTTCATGTTCTGGGTCAGATTTACCAAGAGTGAAATGTATTTGGATTCCACTAGATCTCGTTGATAACTCCAGTGTCAAAATCCAACAGGTTTACGCACAGTATTCTTTGCGTGAAATGTATGTTAGTTATTTGGCGACCCATGAGTCGATCTATTCAGGCCATGAATAGAAGCTGTTTTTCAATTTTAGAAGTTATTCAATTTCTGATGTTTGAGTGTGTGTATTTGTCTTTTGAACTAACTTTCTCTTACATTTCTATAGCTGTTGTTTTTTATAATCGCTTCATGAAATTATTTTAAACATTTAATACAGCAAAATATTTCATTTTATTATTGTTGTTTTTTATTGTCTACATAATGTAGTTATTAAATATTTTTTATTTTATTGGAAAAGTTGACTCATTAAATTGCAATAACAATATTTATTAAAATACATACTATTTCTGATTATTTATGTACTTAATTTAAAACATAGTGTTTAACCTCTATATTTCAGTCAATTGTCTGTCCGATGAAGCATCCAGCCGTCAAACACATGGAAAGCTACATTTATTTACTAATAAACTAACTAGCTAGATTTATTTACTACTTTTTTGTCCCTTTTAAAGTAATGTTCAAATATTATGTATTTTTTTCCTTGTTTCTGCCACTGACAATCACAATCTTTAAGTTTATTTGCTGAATTCTACCATATTTTGGGAGTACTTATGTTTTACTTCACTCATTGATATATGAAAGCACATATAAATGTTTTAAATGAGGGCGGAGAAAGGGAGGAGATTAGTCTGTGCTCAGTTTCACTTGAATTGCAGCAGACAAAGTAAATTTCTTTGGAAACCGACAGTCATAGAGATTAGTAAATCCGAATTATATATCCCAGTTTTTTTATATGCAATATTTTTATAAGAACACCACTACTGTACTGACCACTACTGAAAAGTACCTTTTCTGGTAAGTATGTTCGTCTTCTTTTCTTTGGGTTTAAACTGAATCAGCATGTTTTCGATGGAGAGCTAGGAAATTATGTTTGCGTTAAGACCTTATCATAGTTAAGAAAGTAATTCCACAACATATATTTTCAGAGACCTTTGCAAAAAATGTGAATAACTCAATCAATTTTATACATATCTTAATTGGCCGCTGGTTCCTAGTTAAGAGATGCCAGTGTAGCAGCTGTTATTGTTTAGAGTTCATATTCATTTTTGTTAGCAGACAATAGCTTTACAGCTTACCAAAAAGGAGCAAAGGTTTCTTCGTTAGTTCCCTTGTTAAAAATCCTGGCTCGAAGCTGACTGAAGTGACTATTACTGCCCAAATTGAAACAGATGAAGGCTTCTGCTCATTTACTAAGCCAAGCTAACATGCTGCCAACACTACTGCCATTCATGTGCCCAAACATTCTATTAGCTTTTCCATCACAAACATAAGTCATTATCTATAGATCCCAAGTGTCACTAAAGGAATACCAGGAGAACCAATAATTGTTTACAGTAGGTTATTTTGCTTAATGTTGACTGATGTTTTACATTGTTACCTGAAGTGCCCTAAACTGTAGCTTTATGGGGTGTGAATTAGCTCAGCGTTATTGACATTGTTGAGGATTCAGCAATCCCTAAGCCTCATTCAATCCACTGTGCATCGCTCCACTCTGGATCAATAGTTTGAGACCCTGACATATGGAACACCAGAGAGGGTCTGTAAAAATTGGAAAAGAAGCAACTTAATTTATTTGGCGGACCTTTAGAACATCATTGGCAGTTTCCACTAACTAGAGCCATCTTGACTCCAAAGTTTCTGCTTGATGCTAATACACCCCTATGTCATGAGGGTTGATGGGAAAATGAGACCTTTGTGTCAAACAAATGTGAACGATAATGCAGAATTGGCACAGGGATGCCTCCACAGAGAAGAAGCAATTAAATAACCTAAAGGAATGGAATGACTTGTCAGAGCTATTCAGGATTTCATGGAGTGCTTGGACTGAGAAAGGCCCATCTGAAACCCGCAGGTGCAATACTGCAGCTATTAGTGATGCAGTGAAACCGGGATGCAGGTTTGTTAAACAAATTTAACAATACCAACAAGGAATCTATGAACAAACACTAGACACTTGAGCCAATAAAAACAAATGCAGGTACATTAACATAGACACACGAAGGCAATTAGGATTGTGGAGAGCTGAAGATTACTTAGCGAACCAAGGAAATTAGATAAATCTAGAACTTAAATACAGAGGGATCAGAAAAATAACTCCACATAGACAAAGAATACATTGACAATGGATACAGGAAGTGATGAGGGAAGATGAACTAATAAGAAATGCCGACAAATGTCTGTATATAACAGATGTGGTGTCTATGAGTGTGCTTACATGCTCTTCAATAAACAGGTGATGTTTAATAAACTGATTTCTCTGCTGTCATGTAAACGTGGAAAACAGGTTTCAGTAATCGGGATACTGATATAAACCCTTTTTTGAGAAGGCAGATCGGAGGAGTTCGTTTTTTTACTAATAACCTGGTTTCTCCAGCATGTATTTACTTTTGTAGCCCCCTTATGTCGGTGATGACTATAGGAACTCTGCTAGAAGGAAAGGCAAGTTTATTTGTATAGCACATTTTGTACACAGGGTAATTCAATGTGCTTTACATTTGAAACAAAGAATACATAGAAATTACATTTAATAAAATCAAGCATAAAAAAGACATAAAATCATAATGATTAAAAACGGAAAATTTTAAAACATCGATTAAAACAGATTAAGATGGTAAAGTGTAAAATAGTTGTTCGGACGTTGGTGCTCAGTCGACAAAAGCGCAACCAAACAGTTGAGTCTTTAGCCTGGATTTAAACATGACTAAATTGTTGGCACCCTTGATCTCCTCTGGAAGCTGGTCCCATTTGTGGGCTGCATGGTAACTAAAAGAGTATTTACCATGTTTGGAAGCAATGTACTCTCTCAATAGTATTTTTAAAATGACAATCAGCAGCCGTGCTGATGGTCACATGACCACGCTGCATACATAAAGTAGGTGCAGGCATGCCATTCTTTCTGTTTGTGAAGCTGGAGCCATACTCACCCCCTAGACTCAGACTCACAATCACACTAGACTTACTCAAGACCTTGTGGTTGTGGCTGGGGGACATAAGTCTCCGTTCCCTATTCGGGGAACGGGGGTTACGAAAGTAACCATTACATTCGCCATCAGTCGGTCACTTATGACTTATGTCGGTGACAACTATGGCAACACCCTGCAAAATGTCACAACCTAGGTCCTTCTGCATGGGCCGACGGTAAGGCAAGCCAGGCACATCTGTAGTCTTGCACCAAGCAGGCCCTCCTCCGCCCTGGTCTTATGTATAAACAAAATTTTTAATGGGAAATCGGACAATAAATTCTTTCATACCAACTTGTACCAGAGGAGGGAACATCAATCCCAAGGCTGAAGGGAGACGCGTGGAGGCCGTACTTGCCACCTCGAAGGTCCCAGGTATGGAGTTTGAGTGGTCTAGGCATGGGTGCTTGTATCCATATCCCTGGGACAGAAGGTCAACCCCAGGGGAATGGTCAGGGAGGGACTGTCACGAGGGAGCAGAGTTCTTTGAACAAGGTCGGTTGGGCCAATAAGGTGCCACCCTTAGGACCTCTGCCTCGTTCCCCCCAGTCCGGCATACAGTACTCCACACCGGTCTTCGAAGAATCAGTGGTCACTACTACATGCCTTGCAGGTCCTCCAGGGAGGCACCAGCATGGAGGAACCAAATGTCGGAGATGGAGACTGCAACGAGACATCAAGTTCACTTTCAGTTGCCCTAATGCCATGCTCGTGACAGAACTCAGAACTTGAGCCAAGTTGTAGTGGTCTCATAGGCAGAATAACCGCTTCTACAGAACCCATATGCCCAGGATCCTCTGGAGTTATCAGAGGGACTGCCTTCAGGAGGTTCAGGGCATGACCTCCAGGGAGGTGTGCTTGCATGTTCAATGAGTTTAGCTACAAACACAGAAAGATATGCTCAGGCCGGGGGTCAGACGGCTCCTTCTGGGTTGAGCCCGAATCCCAACGGCCATGCCCTGGAATGTGTCCCTGAAACGAGAGTTGCATTTGGATCTGCAATGCAAGCCTCCTAGCTACGCACATGACCCTGGAAGTTAAAATTTTAATGAAACTGAGATCTGACCTGTGGGCCCGCTGCCTGATGGTGGTGGCATCCCCTCCCTCCAAGGGGGGTGGGCTGGTGGTGAAGGCCACATGCAGCTGGACTCCCTGGGTGGCCTGTCCTCGGGCCGCTTGCGATGGACTTCTTCCTGCGGGGGCCCTCCGGACAGGACTGCTCCTCTGTCAACTCCTCGTAGCCGCTCTAAGTCGCTTCTCTGATGATCTGAGAAGGACCATCTGGGACCACAGAAACTTCAACATGGGTCACTACCAATGACTGTGGACTACCAATGCAGACATCGTGTGCCCAACGAGCTTGCCTCAACTTTTACAGCAGTAAGCGCTAAAGTCCGTAGCAGCTCTGAGGTCATTCATAAGACCTGAGCGACAACTCCCATCCTGCATATCTTTCAAGCCTAGGCTTGGAATACTTGAAAGGTTGCCATGGCATGCAGAGCAGCAGCAGCTTGACCCGCAGTAGCGTAAGCTCTCGAAGTCAGGTCCAACGATAGCTTAGCTAATGAGATTCATTACACACCGGCGGAGCAACACCTCCAATGGTGGCAGCTTCGTTCAAATGCGTTATATGATAGAACATTGCACTTCTACAGTCTGATCCAACAACAGCTGTGTCTGTTTTCACCAAAAACAACTGATACAGCTATCGAGCTATCCGTCAATGCAATCGATCCACCACATCCACATGTTTGGAAACAGGCTACAAATAGTCGCCCGGAAACAAGTGCTCTACTAACAAAGAGAAGTCTTACTTCTTACTTAAACACTAGATCTCTTGATCCACAAAAGGGGAAAATAATCCAAAACCGATGTAAAATATTTCACCAGTCGCTTGTATCTCAGAGTATGGCTCCAATGAGCAAACAGAAAGAGTGCCGCGCATGCACCTATTTTAGGTGTGCGGAATGGTCATGTGACCATCAGCATGGACGCTATTTGGCGTTTTAAAAAGAGTATGGAGAGAGTAGACGCGGAGTATGGAGAGAGTTGACTCCTTGCAGAGTTCCCATAGTCATCGCCGATATAAGTCGTAGTAACCCACTGATGGGGAACCTGCATTATATTGTTTTTTTTTCGTCTATGTATGTCTCTCTGTGGCCTGGTATATGCATGTCCAAAAGTGGCCAGGAAATACCCATAACAACTGGCAGTAAAAGTAGAATAGTAGAAAGAAGTGTCAAGACTTTATTGAATTAAAAACTCACAAAATCATGCCCATAATTTATGTAGTTGATGCAAAAACATCAAAACAAAGGAAGATCACTGCCTTCACAGTTATTGTAGGCAAATAATTATGTAAAACTATGCAGTTGTGTGGACATCGTTCACTGACATTTTTTTTAATATGACACCACTCCTGAGAAATTGAGGAAAGGTTGAGTATAATGTAAATGTGGGTTTATAGGTTGGCATCCATCCATCAATTTTCTTGTCAGATTT
Organism: Danionella dracula; assembly: GCA_900490495.1. Lineage (NCBI taxonomy): Eukaryota > Metazoa > Chordata > Actinopteri > Cypriniformes > Danionidae > Danionella > Danionella dracula. The sequence goes on from UELW01000444.1 coordinate 4,195,099, forward strand.
CTTCTCTTTTGGGGATGCCATAGCGGAATGAACCGCCAACTCTTCTGGCATATATTTTATGCGGCGGATGGCCTTCCAGCCACAACCCACCATTGGGAAACATCCACACACACGCGCGCACACGCACGCACACACGCGCACTCATTCACACTCAAAAACTCTTGCATCGTTTTTACACTATTTTAACACTTTTGACTTATACTGCATGTCTTTGGACTTGTGGGGGAAACCGGAGTACCCGGAGTAAACCCTCACGATCACGGGGAGAACATGAGAACTCCACACAGAAATGCAACCTGACCCACCCAAGGCTCAAACCAGCTTATGTTGTTGAAATTTTTTTTTATCATATTGCCATCACGCTGAGGACAGAAAAGCCTATTTTTTGGCTAAAGTGATTAACTGAATGAGTGAAAATATTGTTAATACTGTAGAATAGGTTAATATTCTCCAAATGTAACCTTTAGCAAACCGCTAAAAAAGCTGTTCACTTTCTGTTGATGCCACAGTAGACATTCTACAGTTTTTAGTGTGTCATGCAAGAATGTTATAATAATTTATTAGTTTTTTTAATCAGTGAACTTATAGTATTGTATTGTACTGACCAATAAAGGCCTTAATTCATTCATTCATTCATTATTGGAGCAAAAAAAAAAATACTGCTAAAAATTGTATTGACCTATCTGTCCTCATTTTCTCAGTTTAATTAGATGGTAAATAATATGCACAAACATTGAGCAATATCTAAAACTATCTGAATAGAAACTATAAGGAAAGCTTAAGTACATCATTAAAAGGATCAGCTGTTCTCTAATGGCATTCACTAATTCACTATGAGAACACCAGCAGTCTGTACTCTGTACCCAGAGCCTGTATCCTCACAAAGCTTCTTCATTTCCTTTTCATGCATGTCTGACTGTCAGTGTGGCAGCCTCTCTATCATCTGTCCTCTCTCCTCTCTCTCTCTCTCTCCTCTCTCTCTCTCTCTCTCTCTCTCTCTCTCCTCTCTCTCTCTCTCTCTCTCTCTCTCTCTCACTCTCTCTCACCCACTCACACACAGAGACTTCTTCCTCATGCTTTTCAAAGGTTCCTCAGCACTATTGGTCTTGGCACAGCTTACTTTCTTCAATATGGCAATGCGCAAACATTTCCATAAAGGACATAAGGCACCTCTCTCTCTTTCTCTCATTAATGTGCTGATATTTAGTCTGACAGAGAGAACGTGAAAACTAGACTGTATGCCCACATTTCTTAAAAAGCAGAGTATGTGGGAGTACATGTGCTTATTTTTGTTTTTATAATTTTTCCCAAGTGATGCAGTAAACAAGGCTTTAGTTTCAGGAGGGGGCAGCGACAGCTGCATTCCACACTCAGGGAGACATAGATTGAGTCATAAATAAACATATATTTATTTATTTATTTTAAGTGAGATGCTTCTATATCTCGAAAAACGAAAAAAAGATGAGCCATTTGTACATTTCTGTAGTGTTGCCAGCTGTCCTCTGCTCTCTGATATGAAGAAAAAAAATTATTGGCATAATAAGCTATTTACAATTTGCATTCACCTCTTATCTGCTGACATTCACACACAGCCTTCTGAAGCCAAAAATGTTTCTGCCAGCAAAAGAATCAGACACACATGAACAGGGACACCTTGCCTCACCTGGACTCAACGGAATCATAAGAAAAATAAAGTATACAGCACACACTATTTTATCTGTGAGAAGGGTTACAAAGAGAATAATAGCAATGCTTCAGCAAAGCATTGTTTTTGTTAATGTTGCCAGTTCAATGTTGTCATCTCAGCAGGGTCTGAGAATGCCTAGGGGTCAATGGATACAGAAAAACAGAAAGTATTACTCATCACGCATCACAACTGGTAGACACATAAATTGCTCAACAGAAGAAGGAAATCTAGTCTAAGAGCTAAGATAAGCAGCATAAAAGTTGTGTGAATAAAATCTTACTTGCTTTGCAAATAAATGCAATGATTTTTATGTGATTAATAGCTCATTGTCAAACTTGCCAGATTAGAAATAGTTTAACAGTTTTTGACATAAAAAAGCACACAAAAACTGTCATCTATGGAAATCCAGAGCACTAAAATATGATGAAAGCCAGAGAAAGTTTGCTTGAGTGCAAGAACAGGAAGAATTAAAGAGGAGTATTACTCATCATGCAGTGAAGGTTCCAAAACATAGAGCGTGAGGCTTTCATACATATTTGGTAGAAGCACAAAAGCATGAGATCCTACAGCAACATATTAGAAATTAGATTAAAACCTTTTTATATATTCCTCAACAGAAGAACAAAATCTTTTCTCAGGGACCTAGATAAGCAGCATAAAAGTAGGGTAAATAAATGCTTCCTTGGGTTGCAAACAAATGCTTTTTTATCTGATGCCTGACGACTGCAAAACTTTCCAGAATGTATAATAATTACATAAAAGCTTTTAACTTACAAAAATTGCATAATTTTTTTCATTTATGGAAATCCAGGGCACAAACATATAATGAAAGCCGGAGAAAGCTAGCTTGAGTTCAAGAATTGGAAGAATTAAAGAGGAGTCGAGGGAGAGAAGAAGAAAATGGCTCTGAAAAAGTCATGAGTCGAGATGCTTGAAGAGGCTACTAGAAAAGAATGAGAAGATTACAGAAGCACAGAGCATTGGGCCTGATGGAATACTCTTCTTAAGGACAGTCCACTTGACTACTTGTTAAATTATGTTTTTCTGGAATAAGTACAGAGCGTCCAAGTGGGCATAAAGATTGCAATTTACTGAAAACTTCTGATTTCCCAGTGGAAATAGAGTACAATACAAAAGAAATTCTCATTTCACATGTTTTGACACAATTAGTATGTTTTGCACTTTAAAAGGGATTGCTGGATTTATTATTTTTAGACAACCTTTATGTATTTGAGCAAAGTTATGTAAGCAAATGAATGCACTAGTCAGTCTCTAGACCAGATGATGAAAACTGCTTTCCTAAACAAGTACTGGTAGACAGTAGTTCCTTTCCTTCATATGAATAGCAGTAAACCTCAAACACAGGATTCTTTTTTTTTTTTTTTTTTTTTTTTTGCAGACGGAGACCTAGAGAATCAAAGAATAGAGCCGGAGGAGAAAAACCTCAAAAACAGAACTGGACAGCTACTTTTTAGCTGAAGCGTACTATTGACCAGCAGATGCTTAAGTGAGATCATGCTCTTCTTATACACTAGGTGAGACAAGAAGCTAGTGATTTGCTGCATGTGTAATGTTCCACAAGGCTTTGATTAATGTAGACTCCCAGTGTTCTGGACACTTTAACATCATTTCTAGAAATCTATTCTCACAGGTCAAAGCTCAAACGTATTTGGCAGTTTCCCTTAATTTGTTCTTTTCATTCTTGACCATCAGAGAGGCATTTTGTTCACCTATTCTTGAGGTATTCAAGTAAAGGCCCTTGCTAAATGGGCACAATGGGAATTAAAGATACGAAAAGACTATTCAGTTCAACAAGCTTTATGAAGTGAGTTCTGTTTATGAAGAGCTCACAAAATTTGAGCGATAGTTACAGTTTCCAGCAACAGCAAAGCAAAGGAATGCTTATGGGATCATTCTGTATTAAAACAGAGGAAGAATCTAGAGAGTTTGGTATAGGAGCTAAAGCTCCATGTTCTGCTCGAGACCGAATGTACTTTAGAACGTCTCTGGGACAGTTTGAGGAGCTGCTGGTGCTGCTGGTACTTGGTCTGAAGAGGCAGAGGGTCTGACACCCAGAACTCTGTCTGTGTGACTGAGGCATTCAGTTGTTTCATTCACAAGCACAGCGGAGCAGATTTAACAACAAAGTTCTTAATGTTTTTCTTTACGCACATTCATTTATAATCCTGTAAATGCTAGCCTACATCATGCAGAATGTATTTTTACATGTCAAATAGTTCAAGAATGTACATGACTAAAATGCTTTTCCAAGCAACTATGCATATATATGGGTCTGCTATGTTTTATGTTTTCAGTGAGATGGAATTAGGTTGCATTGTGATTGGTCAGATTGGTGTGACAGTCCCCCCCAACAAGCCTGAAAAATATTATGTGATTAACACATTGTTGATGTGACAGGGATCACTGAGATGTTACTGTTCGAATAATGCTATTGTTTTGGGAATAAATTGTTTGCTAAAATCATGCTTTCACAGCTGTCAAATATAAAAGTAATATATTGCTGGTTAAAACAATCTATTGTCTTTTCAAATAAAGTTTTATTTTCCAATTTCACACTTTCATCATTTTGTCCAGAATACCAGGAATTGAAATCAAATGGTTGGTCCAAAACATGTCAATCAAGCATGCTTAAGTTCGCAAGGCCTTCCCCCTACAATTTAAAACACAAAAATGCTTGTGTATGCCTCAGAACGCTGTATAATAAATCAACTGCTGCCATTGTCTGGAATAACCTGTGTCTATGTTGCTTTAAGTTGAGGGGAGCTTGAATGAGGCAGTCAGTGTGCCTGCAGGAGGTAATTGATATGAAGTTTCATGAAACAGGGCCTGAGAGTGATTGGACTAACTGAGATTACATAAGATGATTCAAATGTGAAACTAAGAACTGTAAATTAGGAACAAAAAGGCCAGAGTTCTGTGATGATTTTAAAACAGTACTTTTACTACAGCAAACTGAGCATGGCAATTGTTAAACAACCCTTCAAGACAAAGACATGCTGTCACTGCCTCTTTTGCTCTTTGTACTAATTTTCCACCATTTTACTGTTAATCAAATTACTCATAGAATTAACAGCAAATGTCTGAGAGCAGTAACCTTTTTAAATATGACAGTGTTCTAGGGCTGCTGGCAGCCTGTATATTGATTTATGTAAATTTCTGCTAATGGGCAAAGGAAAAAAGAAGAAAAAAGTATGCTTGACGCTAAGCAAATATGAACACATTTGTATTCATAGCATAATGTTCATCTGCATGTTAACGTAGTTAAAGGGATCCATTTGACAACCAGCTTAAAAGGCTAAATTATTTGACTTTGCTTTCATTGGATCCTTTTATAGTTGCTCAGATGTAAGTAGTTTCTGTCACAATAATATACAATTGTACATTATTGTGATAAACACAACATTTGTCAAGTGAAAGATTGCTTTGAGAATGAATGATGAGTAATTTCATTAACCTCATGTATAAACGATAACATGACATAACAAATCTTTTATAGCATTAAAAACCCTTTTTAGAGTAAGAGTCTAACTTGCGTAGCTCACAATAGAGGTAGTCTCAAGTCTTAAATCAAACGTAGAAAAAAGGAAGTAGGGAATATGAAAAAGAGAATATATATGTATGTATGAAATTTTGCACTTTGCACAACCAAAAATAGATGAAAAGTAAAACTATTGCGAGACAATCTTCTTTGAAGCTATGTTCCCATTCCAGAGCTATCTGGGAATGCTGATGCTGTAACATGGTAGCAGTTGATAAAAGGCTATCCTTCTGCACCAAATAATAGGTTTACTTTGTTAAGAAGTCAAGTTTTAAATAAAAAAAATCAACTATCATAGCTACTTTGGTTAATAATATTGCTACTCGTCTAATATGATGGCCTATGCAAACCTTTCGATGTAACACATTTTCACTTAAATAACTTGCTGCCCTAACCTGCAAGGGGGCACCTTTTTCTAAGTGCTGTCCATTGACGCTCCATTCTTGCTAATAGAGCCTCATGTTAACACTAGACCAGAATTCACATAGCAGAGGAAACTCTCTTCAGGAGAATTGATGTTCTCCTCATTTGTGGATGCTCTGTTTTTTTCCTCTCACAACATATAAACATGAAAAAATACATCCGCAAGTATATTGACCACAAATAAAACTTACTAAAATAATTTTTGAGTCTTTTGCCCCATGGCAACACTAAACAGGGGCAAAAGTATTTATTGTTTTTATGAGGACATCTATGGTCCTTAAATTAATAATAATGCAGAACTTCTGCAACAGTTTTCTGTAAAAACTTTCCATAACTGTAATTAATTCAACCTTCCCCTGTTATCCAAGTCAGTAGTTATCCAGTCCTAAAACACAACTCATTGAATCATTGAATCTACTCACATGTTCGCTGCTTGTAGCACCACTCACGTGCCTCAATGAGCTCGATTCTACTATTGGAAATTCCACTCTTCTTTATGAAACAATTTAATTTGAACTTTAATACTGTTTTCAGCTATTCTAACCGTTGTGTCTGTGAAGCTGTTTTAAAGCCATTGCAAAAAGTCACTATCAAAAAAATTTTGGTTGATGGTCAAAAAATCGAGTGTTTCCCTAACTTCTCACAGTTTGCTGCACCTGTGAGATTGATCACAATTGTTAAATAACTCTATTACTGAGTAATGGTTCTCTACCAAAATAGAAAGGGAGGTGCTGCATGTGTGTTCCTCGTGTTCCAGATGAGGAAATCTCTGATGGAAAGCTTCAAGCTGGAGGATCATTTCAGTGCCAGAGCAAACTAATCAACACATTGCTGGGGCTAATGAAACCCATCCATTTCCATCAAATGATCGACATGGCAGACTAACCGCAGTACCATAGGGACGTCTTGAAGAAATCCATAACTTTATGTCTCTTTCTTTAAAGAGCAAACTGAAAATTAACTTATACAACATTTCAGACATGTTTATTTCAACTCCATAAAATTATGTTTACCGGGATATAAAAGTTAGTCAAAAGTAGTACTTTTAAAACGAGGCATTATAATTGCTCCCTGTAGAGATTCACTCCAGCATTCTCCACCGACAACATTTCCAATTACAATGGTGAACAGAATTTGTTATAAGGATTGTTTGTGAGTGTCTTAAGAAGGATGAGTGTGTGATATAAGGTTTTTCCTGCTAGAGCATCTGTGTTTGTTTTTCCTGTGTCTATGATAAACTTTTTAACAAGCGGATAATGTTCTTATAATGTTCTATCTTACTCTTATAAAGTAATATTATAAATAGGAAATCTGTGCAGCTGAAGAAAAGATTCCACTCATGAGAGTTTCACTTTTTCAACTGTTAAGCTCGCGGTAGTTAGCCTCTAGTGAGTTCTGTTAAAAAGGCAAATTTTCATGGATAAATAAATCCTTATATCTCATAACACTCAAAAGCTTAACTATCAGACTCAAAACATGCTTCAGGGATAAAATAAAATGATCTTACTAAATGGTGTAAAACCAAATATTGAAAAACTGTGTTGAGATACAATTTAAATATAAAACTTTGGTTTTAAGAATAGTTTTTGAAAGTTGTTCAAGAAACTTCAATCAAGTTTTTATCAGATTTTAGCAGATGCTTTCAAAGCCACTTCACAAAGTCCTAGTGTGAATCAGGTAGGGTAAATAGGAATTTCCTCTGTGAGGTCCCTGGGAGCCTTGCTAGTCACCACCCCAGCATAAAGAATATACAAACTTAAGATCCATCGATGAAAGCTAACAGAGGAAAACCAATGAATAGAAAAATGTAAAAGACAACAAACAGGTGATCAGCATCAGCTGCAGGGCACGGTAGTCTGAATCCGTAGTCTAAGAGAGAGAGCATCTGCTCTGCTTCTCCTCTACCACTTCAAAAAATTATAAAAAGGTTAGAAATAGAGTGGTAGACAGTGAAAGGAGTGATGGTGGTTTTCATCAATCAGTTTTTAAATTAATAAGACATCACAGACCACTACTCAGCAACCACTGTTTGCCCTAGCAAAAACATAAGAATTATTTCAATAACCAGAAACTTCATCTAAACTCATTTTAATTCTCACTTTTAGATACTTGATTGTAAAGCAACATCATAAATGATTACAATAATGCAAAACACAACCTGTTTATAAATATAGAAATGAAAATATAATTTATCAAATTAATCTTTACACCAAAATATATTATATAGTGTTCAGTCAATGTTTCACGTACATGCAAGCATAATGGGGAAAAAATATTTTCCAAGGACATAAAGTTGATGGATTTAATCAATAATCTAAACAAAGAAAATAATTTATTAAAAGTTTATAACAAAAAACAAAACAAAAGAACCATAGTCCTTAATCTGACCTATAATCTGACTAATTTACCTTATAAGAGAAGTGAACCTGCTGGATAGTAGCTTTGGAAAAAAAAAACTAAAGTAAAGTAAATTTGTACAAAAGGTGATGGAACGAGCAACACAGTGAAGAGACAAACAAGAATTCAGAGCCAAATTTGTGCATGTTCTGCAAGACAGAATATCTCAAAAACAGCAAGAAACAATCTGGACATATAAACCATGTATTCAGACTCACAGCAGAGAAGTTGTGTGCTCCACAGGGCTCTCCACGGTACTTGCAACCCAGCAGCATATCCTCCAGCTGGTGGCCCAGTCGGTCCATGAACTCCATGCTGGTGCCCTCGAAGTGGCGGGGAGGCAGGAAAAGACGAAAATCTGACAGCTTGCTAAACCATGTCAGTCTGTCATCTTGAAGAAGCTCCAGTACCAGTGGCCTAGCTGTTCGGTTGGCCAGCAATAGTCCGAGCCAGTGACCCGCAAAGTACAGATCACTCTTCGTGAGGTGGTACATACGAATGGGGTTGTTGTTGCAGATGGTGACCGTGGGAAAAGTCATTTCTTTTGCCCACTCAGTATGAACTCGTGTGTGAGTGGGGAATGCCAGCCAAAGCAAAAAGCGATTTGAAGACCAGGACAACAGAAGGCCTAGACACGTACAGAACACTAAAATCCAAAAGGTACGGCGGCTGAGTGAGTAGGATGAGTTGCACACATGTCTCAATCCATGGAGGCGAGTCCGAGAGAGGAGTGTTGAAGTGAGTTGGGACAAGTCACCTTGTTGTACTCCAGGTCGATTGTATTGGTGCCGAGGCCTGCGGCGGCTCACAGTTGGTGAAGTAGAGCGCAAACAGCGCCCTTCCAGAGCCATGAGGGCCCAGAGAACTCCTATAGCTGCAGGGGGGATGGCTTCATCTCCCAGCCAGGCCTCCACAGCTGGGGCCCTCATGGGGCACCAAATCCACAGAGATAGCCACAACACTGATTTTAGAAACACTAATCTAGAAACCAAATCACACACAACTCTAGCACTTTAAAGTCAACTCAAACCTACTACGTGAACTCTGTTTTCAACTTGCCCTTTAACATCCTGTCAAATATAAGCAAACCTGACTGAACAAACACACTCTCAAATCAACAGTCTGTGCCCGAAAGCATCCAAAGTTCAGCATGTGTCCTCATAGCCACTGGCAGCTCCTCAGGCAAGATCCCCAGGCTGTTTATGCTACTCTCTCTATAAACCTCTCTCGTTCTCTCCCTGCATCATTCTGATAGGAGTGACCAAACTGAGTTTGGGGATAGCCTGGAGTCTGTCTCTGAGCTCCTTGCAGATCCTCATGAAGATCAGATGAGTGATGAAGAAAAAATTAGGTGCTTACACAGAAAAGATTCAACAGAGACAAGACTCATAGTGAGACAGAGTAATGAAAAAGAGATGGATTGTTATAAGCAGTGCCAAAAGAGTAAATGAAAGCTCAGAAAGAGCAGACAGATCTGTTACTCTAAATTCAGCATTGTTCACAAACATTAAAGCTCCAAGAAAAAGGCTATTCCTAAACTCTTACTCCACAACAACACTAAGCTTCTCATTTTTCTCCTGTCTCTGGTTTGGATGCAGAGACAGACTTTTCAGTGTCTGACCTCAACTCGATAGTTAGTGCTAGTTCACATACATATTCACACATGCAAACAGTCATTGAGTCTTGCCTGCAGCAGCAGATGACAGATCACTTCTGACATGCTCCGCAATCACCGTTGCACTTTCTATCTCTCCCCTTTTTATCTTCAGGTCCTCTGGTAACAACAGTATCCATTGCCAGAAATCAAAGTCTTCAATTTGTATCCATGTCCCTCCGCTTTATTGTGTCAATCAAATGCTTGCTCCTCCCATGTCTCTTGCGTTACTCCTCTTGTCCTTTATTGATGTCTAGATGGTTTCTCGCAACAGAGATAGACAGAGACCATGTGCAAGCACGCAAAAGAAGCTCCTCACCATGTGAGGCTTTACTTTCCTTTCCGCTGTTTAATTTGCACTGCTGTTGCTGCCACACCACTCTTGTCTTCCCTTTCGCGCTCTGTCGCTTTGTTCAGTCATCATTTCTTCCCTCCTGCTGGGTCACTCTATGTATTCACTTCTTCTCTTGCTCTGCCGTTTCTGTTCTCCTCACACTCCTCTGTGTCCATACAGCCAGAGTCTGGCTCTGCTTATGCCAGCTCGCTCTCTCTCTCCTTCTCTCTCTCTCTAACTCTCTCTCTCTCTCGCTACCTATTTTTTTCACTGCCTTCTTTCTTTTAAAAGCCTGAAAAGAAAAAAAGAGTTATTCTAATGACACGCTAATGAGTAGTGATGGGAAGTTTAGTTCATTTTGGGGATTCATTCTTTTATATCATTCATCCGGGAATAAAATCCTGATCTAAGGACCAATAAAATAGACAAACATAGACAAACCTAGGTAAATTAACATGCTTACCTTTTTTGTGTTTTGATAAAACAAACTAGACAGCTCCTTTTGCACTTCCAAAACATCAGCATAAGGTTGTTTCTTGCCTTAAAGTCCATGTACCCCTTATAACCGTGCAGTGAAATATGAGCCTCAAAATGAACGTAAGCAAGATACATAATAAAATATCACACAACGGCTGAAATATCATCATATGGTGAACATTGATCAAGAGGATTTGGTTCAATGCACAATAAAATCAAAAGATCTACTCTTTTATATATCTGGTTCAATGAATGAGCGACTCAAAAGAACAAACTCTTTATCTTTCCAGATCTACAGGAAATCTACAAGTTGAAGATCTGTGAAAATGAACGAGTCGA